>CM070546.1:50352988-50952988 GCA_036346405.1 Phyllostachys edulis | reverse complement strand
GCAGCAATGGGTGAAAGGGAAGGTCGTGAGAGCCAGGCTTTCCCAGGAAGAGTTCTTGGACGAGAGCCAAAGTAACAGAGTGTGGAGAAGGAGAAGGGTGATGTGTTGAACGTTTGGTCTATGTGTAGTCAAAGTGGTGAAGAAAACTAGGTACTTACGTGCTGGGATAAGTATAGAGGTAAGTCAAAAATTGGTGATTGTCAGGGCAGGTGTCACCACCACCCTGGGTGAAGGGTACATTAAAAGACACGTAAGCTGCTATGGGAAGGAACAAAGAAAAATATCCAAGTACGGCTTAGTGACTTACTTCAAAGTAAATACCACGATGAGAACGTATTAGACGTGACAAGACCTACATTAAATGCCCTGTACATACGTGGCGGAAGAAATGAGAACGTCTAAGGTGGCAAGTGGGGCGGTCAAATTAACAATGATCTGGTCAACCACAGGGAGGTCTTACCCCCGCAGAGGAGGTTCTCGTGGAGGTCCGAAGCAGCTTAGGAGGTCCTAAGCCCGTGGACGAGGAGGTCTAAGGGTTAAGGAGGTCCAGATAGGGAGGTCCCGACGGTCGAGATCTCACCAAGGAGGTCTAGCGAGGAGGTCTAAGCGGTTGGATCTCCGAGAGGAGGTCCAACGACCAAGAGCCATGAGGAGGAGGTCCTCGAGAGAACAGACGCTGGAGGTCTGGGCCTTTGGACTCAAAGTGAGGAGGTCCAAGCCGTCCGATTTAGATCAAGGGGAGGTCTGAACCTTGGATTCGTAACTAAAGGAGGTCCATGAAGGGACATAACGCATGGGAGGTCTAGACCCTTGGATTAAAAATGGGAGGAGGTCCGGACCGCTAGATCCAAAGACAAAGAAGGTCCATGCGAAGTGGTTCCAGAGGCATTTCACTCAAGGGAGGTCTTCTTGGTCCGAGCAAAAGCCAAAATGGTTCAAATGATCTTAGGAAAAATCAAGGCACACAAGAGGGCCATTGGGATGCATAGAGGTCCGAATGAAAGGAGGTCAGGCATCAAAAGGTGTCGCAGACGACAAGAAGTTTAGATCAAGAGAAGTCTCGAGCAGAAAAGGGTTTGAACCCTAAAAGATTCAAACCAACAAAGAGGTCCAAATGACCTGTGCTCAAAGGAAGGAAGGCACGATCATACGAGTATCTCTGGTGAGACGAGGTCTAAGCTTTAGAGGAAGTCTAAACCTACAAGACTCGAAAGAGATAGGTTCTGAGGGAATTGTTGAGCTTTCCAAAGCAAGGAGGCACAACAACCCAAATCCTTCCAATAGAACCCAAATTTGAATTCTCACTAAAGCAAAAATAGTTTTAATTTATTTTACACATTTTAAAAAGTATTTAGAAAATCAAGATGTTACAATAAGCTTGAGTGTGAGTGACTTGTGAAACTCCAGAACATAGTAGTTCATAGGGACATATACACGGTGAATTGCTCTTTGCTTTGATACTAACAATGGCGGGTTCATCGTCACAAGAGGAGCATAGCAGCCCAACAATGAGGAAGATGCACCTCTCGGTCCTCGCAGACAAGAGAAATCATGCGGCGCTTTTCTGCATCTTTGGATCAACATTCGTAGGCGTATGGAGTTGATTCTAGATCGCACTAATGACTTAACTTGCTGCGTTGTCTACACGTGTGGAGCGACTAGAAAGAGCTCCACCTCTGTTGCCACCCCCGCCGCCATTCAACGCTGCACAACCGCTACCAGAACTCCATCGTTGCTCGCTCATGGGCCGATGAGGTAGAAGATGAAGCGAACCCATATGTTGCTGATACGGAGTCCGATGGTGGTTTCAATCCCATCAATGATCGTGATCATCGGCAACGACGCTTCAACCAACAAGGTATGAGAAGAAATCCACCGCGTGAGGTACGTGACTATAATAATTCACTTGGTAAAATTAAATTCACTATACCTCCTTTTGCTAGTAAATATGATCCTGATGCTTATCTCACATGGGAGTTAGTTGTGGACCAAAAATTTACATGCCATGAATTTCCTGACAATAAAAAGGTTAGGGTCGCTACTAGTGAGTTCACGATTTTGCATCTATTTGGTGGAGTGAATATGGTCGTACTCATCGGGACATACCTAGAACATGGAATGCTTTGAAGAGAGCAATGAGACGAGGTTTGTACCTTCATATTATTCACGTGATTTGCTTAATAAATTAAAACGCTTAAGACAAGGTAGTAGTTTCAGAGAAGACTATTATCAAGAATTGCAAACCGGTTTGTTGCGTTGTGGTTTAGAAGAAACTCAAGATGCTAAGATGGCTAGATTTTTAGGAGGTTTAAACCGTGAAATTCGGACATTTTAGATTATAAAGAATATGATTCTATCAACCGCTTATTCCATCTTGCTTGCAAAGTCGAGAGAGAAGTCTTGAGGTCGACAATCTCGCTCTAGGGGCAATATTGGAGGAACTTTTGTGTCGGCCAAGGCAAACAACATCACATGGCATCCTCCTCCACTTCGACTGCACCCCCCCGCTTGCTTCAACTCCTATACATAACCACGATGCAAGCAAACCAAAGAAAAGTACAAGCCCCACAAAAGGTGCTTCTTACATTTGTTTCTCTGTATGCGATCCGAGAGATGTACAATGTCACCGTTGCAAAGGATTTGGGCACTTGATGCGCGATTGCCCAAGTCGAAGTTTTGCTTATCAAGGACAATGGTGAGTACACTTCACTAGCGATATTGAGGAAGAACATGTGTTGGTTGCAACTAACAATGCAGTGATGAAACCGAAGAAGAACATATAAACCATGAGGCATCCGACATGTACCAAAGCCTAGTTGTTCAACAGGTGCTAAGTGCCCAAATGGAACTTGCGAACAAAATCAACGCCACATTTTGTTTCAATCCAAGTTCGTCATTAAGGAACGTTCATGTAAGGTCATCATTGATGGTGGGAGTTGCAACAACCTTGCTAGCATAGACATGGTCGAGAAGCTTGGCTTGACCACAACACAACACCCTCATCCTTACTACATCCAATGGTTCAATTCTTGTGGTAAGTTGAAGGTGACTAAACTTGTGCGCGTGCACTTTTCTATTGGATCATATCATGATTATGTTGATTGCGATGTCGTACCTATGCAAGCATGTTCATTATTATTAGGTAGACCTTGGCAATATGATAGATATACTGAACATCATGGTAGGTCTAATCATTATACTTTCATATATAAAGAAAAGCAAATCACTTTGGTTCCAATGTCTCCTGCTGCCATATTAAAGGATGAATTAGAAAGAACTAAGAGAACAAGTAAGGAGAAGACACAAGTTGATCAAAAGATTATAGCTCGAAGTGGCATTAAATTGAAAGCTCCTGTTTTGTTAGCTACAAAAATTGATTGTATTGATATAGAAAAACATGAATCTACATGTCATACTATGATTTGTGAAGAAACTCCGTGTCCATTAGAAGAAGTGCATGTTTCTTTGCCTCCTATTGCTACTAACCTTTTGCAGGAGAGTGATGACTTGGAAAAAACAAATGAGTCGGGGACGACTCAAATTCAAGAAAGGGAGGATGATGAGGACATCGACCCTAAGGATGCAACCACTGCTTCGACTTGTCGTGACCTTGCATCCTCTCGCTTCAACAACATCCTCTCCAATAGGACTTTCTTGCCATCGCAACACCATAGTACCCAATTGGATCGCGCCACGCCTACATGCCATGGTGCTACGTCACGCCCACATGCCATGGTACTATGTTTACATGCCATGGTGCTACTGCATGTGCCAATCAGGAGTTCAAGCTGGATACATTTTGGGCAGATCAGTTCGGAATCAGCCTGACAACACTGACTTCAAACACCCATAACTTTCACATACGACGTCCGTTAGAGGTCCACGAGTACTTGATAGAAAGATGATTTCGTCCTCTTTCCAACGGATCTGACTTCACCTCCAAACTCCTTCTGGACTGATCGCAATTATCAAAAGAAGGCGTCATATCACTTGTTTGGGCCAAACTGGGCTTTGTAATTATACTGAACTTGGCCCATCTGCCGGCGGCCCACCTAGGGGCGTGGTTACTGTTCACATGAACAGTAATCCACGACCGTTAGTACCACATCGCTAGTTCGTTAGTTTTGTGGCTCCTCGTTCCCAATTTAAGGAGGCCGCACCCCTTTAGTTTTCCTTGGATTTTGTTTATGTTAAAAGTTAGCCTTCGTTGCAACTTGTATCTTTTGCGTGTGTCGACTAGACCACCCAATTAAGATCCTTATTCAGAATCCCAATTTATCAAGTGTTTCAATCTTTATTCGCAATTTCAGATTGCTTTACCTTTTTCTTGCGTGCTTCTTCTGTATGCGTGAATCGACCTTCGTGGTCGTCAACCGTATTCGTGCACGGTTGATAACGACTAGTCAATCGGTTCAGCGATTGCGTGGTTTCGAGTCTTGCGTGTTCGTAGCCAGGATCGTCAGGGTTGAGCGACGCCTACCGGACTTATCGTTCTCATCGAAAGATCGGGCCAACAAATAGAACCTTAGGGTTCATCACCACCTCTCAGAAGTCAGAACAGAAAAAAGAAGCAACTATGGAACGATGTAACATTGCAATGGTATAGCAGAAAGTTTCGTGATGTGTCAAGAAATTGCGTGAGAACATTTTAAAAGTTTCAGGTTTCATCGAGTTTCACGCGTTTTTAGAAGATTTCAAGAAAAGTTTCAAACCTAGTTTCAACAAGTTTCAGTAGGGGTGTTTCGAGAAGTTTTACAAGTTTCAGAACAAAAGCTTCAATAGGTTTCGACGAGTTTCGGCTAGTTTCGACCAACTCACCTGGCTACGACGGCACTGTTGCGCCGCCATAGAGATGTCTGACACTGTCCGCCGTCGATGCACCCTCTTTTCCGGCTCTGGCCCCAACTACCGCCGCCGCCACGACGCCGATCGACGTTGCCCGCCATCGAATCCATGCTCGAGCTCCGTGCCGAACATCCATCCATCTCTCTCTCTCTCTCTTCCCCACCTTTGGCCCGAGCTTCGCACCACGCTATCGCCTGATCCGGCCGTCCCGAGCCGCACCACCACTGCCCGTCGTCAGGTCTGGAGCTAGAGGTGAAGCATCGCGCCGCCGCTTGTGCCAAATCCAGAGCTGGAGTTGAAGGAAGAGGTGGAGGGGCGGCACTAGAAGTGAAGAAGGAGGGGCGGCCACTTGCCTCCGTCGACTCACCCGCTGCACTCCTTGGCCAGACGAGAGAGAGAGAGAGAGAGAGAGGAGGAGGAGGGATGTGAGAGAGAAAGAGAGAAATGATGATAAGGATCCAACTAGTTAAAAGATGGATTCCGATTGTTGACCTAATCTTTCACGGTACAACTCGAAGATTAGTAGCACGTTGGCTTCTTCTCTTTCTTTCAGATGAACAATATCATACACGTGAATAGTACCGACATGAACAATGTCGAATTGGATAACTCGAGGGGAGAATAGCAATCTCACAAACCAATTTGAGTTAATTGAATTACAAGAAAATAAGCACACTCACAAACCAATCTAATAGATTGAATTACAAGTAGTAGTAGTAATAGCCTTCGATCAATCCACGAACTTGGTGTTCTTGCCTTGCACCAAGGGTAGAACCAGATGGAAATCTCTCTCTCTCTCTCTGTGTCGGCAAACTAGCTCTCAATCTCTCAATTAAGCAAATCATCTCAAGAGCACTCCCTCTTGCGCCAAAAGGCTTTTGATGTTTTTATTCATAAACTAAAATCTGACTTGTCTTTATATGGTGTGGCCATGGGGTTTAAATAGCCTCCCACGCAAGTACAGTTGCTTTAAGATGAACAGTACCGCGTGAACAGTGTCTGAAACCAACTCAACCTCCTAAACACCCACAACTCATATTCTCCTAATTTTATAATTAAAAATTAGCAAAAACGAAATTTGGAATTTAAACTATGACTCAAACTCTAACTCTTGCCAAAACTTCCTATTCATACTCTTTTTTTAAAAAAAGGAAACATGTATTTTCAGAATCTAAATTCAGCAAGGTTAATTTCGGATTTTCTTGCCAAACTGAAACCTACTCTAGTATCTTATTTGGATCCAAACCGCACCAACATAGACTCATTGTCCCCGTGGCTTCCTTTCTTGTTGGTTTGGATAACAGCTCCATCTTGATGCCGCACACCATCCAAACTTCTCCCCTTGGCCCAAACCTTTGGCAATTGCATGCAATGTCCTTAAGCCAGTTGACCTCCCATGTGTCGCATGCATGTCCCCTTGCTGCCCTTGTTCCGCACGCCCTCTTCTTCCTTGGTTAGTGAAATTCACATGCATGCTCAAGCTCCCTCTTCGACCTACCTCCCTCTTGGCCAGACCTAGTTCTTGGTTTGCTTCTTTTGCCAAAACAGCACCAATGTGATTGCTAGCTTGAGTTTGCAATGTTGAGATGCAAAGCAATGCCTTGGTCATACTTGGGGTTTGTATCAAATGAGATAGAGGGGTGCGAAGGAGACACGACATTATGATTCATGGGGAACGGATAGGACGACTTGGACCTATACCGTTGCAATGCTACAATGTTCCATAGTATTTCTAAAAAAAGAAGAGTGTTGCTATAGCAGTTTCATGGGGCTTCATAAGATTTTATGGGGTTTTAGGTTTCATGTAAATTCACAAACAAGTTTCAATGATTTTCAAATCCCAACCTTTATCTTTCAACAAGCTTCAAACACTGAAATGTTTGAAGATCTGAATTTGAAACCCTGAGTTTCAACGTGTTCTAAATCTGGAACTTGAAGTTTCAAATATGAAGTTTCAAGTTTCAACGAGTTTTGGTTGAAGTTTCAAAATATGAGATTTGGGTTTCGAATTTAAAACTTCAAGTTTAAACAAGTTTCAAACATAAACTTAACGTTTCAGTGAGTTTCAAGTCTGAAATTTTAAGTTTTGATTGAAGATTCAAAATATGAGTTCTACATTTCAAAAGTGAAACTTCAAGTTTCAACAAGTTTCAAACTGAAACTTGAATTTAAATGAGTTTCAAATACTAAAACTGTAAGTTTCAACGAGTTTCAAACTTGAAACTTGAAATTTTAATGAGTTTCAAATCCCAAAACTTTAAGTTCCATGAAATTTCAGCAAGTTTCGTGCGTGTTTCAACAAGTTTCAAAGAAGTTTCACAACTTTAAAAAAAGTCCCATGTTACATACAAAGTTTCAGCAAATTCGATGAAACAACCAACAAAATCAAAAACAAATTTAGAACATCTCTCTCCCACATCTCTCTTCATCGTCGGCTCTTCCCCAGCTCTGGCCCAGCGACTCTTCTCCTACTCCGGCTTGACAACACCGCCACCATGGAACCGACCGCTGTCGCCCGAGCCGTTGCCACCGCCCGAACTTTGCACTGCCGACCCGAGCCAGAGCTTCATGTCGCCGGTCCAAGCTGAACATGCCGCCGTCAGATCCCGGGGTCTTGAGCCGCGCTGCAGCTAGATCGGACCGGTCGAGCTCGCTGGACATGGGGATGAGAGAGATACGACAGCAAGGATGGGGGCGCCAGTGTTGGAACAATGGGGAGATACGACGACAAGGATGGGATCGCCGAGGATGATGGGGTCGCTATTGTGTTTGCTCTCTGTGCCCCACACGCTGGCCCTAGTCACCACGCCCATGTGTCGGCCCGCACGCAGGTGACCGGGAAGGGGTCGCCTAGGAGGAGGGCTCGCTTGCCACACCCCATTCACCCACCTTCATCGCCACACCCATATGCTGGAAACCTAATAGGAGACTACGGAAAGAGCGAGACAAGTGGGTGTGCGAGTGGGGATCAAACAGACGTTTGCTATGTTGTTGTTTTGGAGCGGAACGATATAGCGTTTTGTAGTATTTCTAAAAAGGAAGCAACTAGGGAACGCTATAGTGTTGCAACTGTGTAGCAATAAGTTTCATGATGTTTTGTGAGAAGTTTAAGGTTTCAGTGAGTTTCACACGTTTCTTGAAGTTTCCAGAAGATTTCAAGAAAAGTTTCAAACCAAGTTTCAATGAGTTTTAGATTTTGGAACACATGTCTCAATGAGTCTCAGCCGGAGAGTTTCGAGAAGTTTCAAAACAAAAGTTTCGAGAAGTTTCAGTAGGTTTCAACGAGTTTCAATCAAAGTTTCAAGAAGGTTTCAACGAGTTTCAGCCAGCTCGCTTGGCTACGATGGCACTGCTACACCACCATAGAGCTGCCCTACACCATCCGCGTCAATGCACCCTCTTCTCCAGCTCCGGCCCCAACTACCACCGCTGCCTCGATGCTGATCGACATCGACTGCCGCCAAATTCGTGCTCAAGCTCCATGCCGAGCATCCATCTCTCTCTCTTCCCCTGCTCCAGCCTGAGCTCTAGACCATGCTGTCATCGGATTCGGCCATCCTGAGCTGTGCTTTCGCCGGATTCAAACGTCTCGAGCCAAGCTACCACTGCCCATTGATAGATTAGGAGCTAGATGTGAAGCACTGCGCCACCGCGCGCACCAAATCCGGAGCTGGAGTTGACAGATGAGGTGAAGGGGCGGTGGTGGAAGTGAAGAAGGAGGGGGTGAACGCTTGCCTCGTTGGTTTGCCAGCTGCACTCCTCTACCGGACGCGGGAGAGAGAGATCAAGAAGGGTGGGATACGAGATAGACAAAGAGAAATGAGAGAGAGGGGTGCGAAGGAGACACATCCTTATGAGTTGTGGGGGGTCGGACGACTAGGACCTATGCCGTTGCAATGCTATAGTGTTCCATAGTATTTCTAAAACAAATACTACCTCTATTCAAGAAAGTATGACGTTTTGGACATCGGCACGGTCTCTAATACCCAACTTTGACTATTACTTTTCATATGATTATGTTAGTAAAAAATTACAAAATATTTATCATGGTAAATCTAATGATATTACAAAATTATTTTTCATATATTATTAGTCAAAGTTAGATATGTTTGATTGTACGCTTTCTAAAATGTCATACATTTCTTCAGCAAAGCCAACGAACACACTAGGCTTTAATTCCCACTGGTACATATTAAGAAAAAGTTCACTTTTCAACCCTCAACTATGGCCTAAGTCCATTTTCAACCCTCAATTGTAAAACCGTCCAGAAGATGACCCTGAACTATGAAAATTGGGTCACTTGACCTCCCTCGACCGAAACAAGGGTGGTTTTGTCTAACATGTCACCGATGTGGCGGTGATTTTGACACATAAGCATATAACAATGAGTCAGCAAATTTTTTTAAATTTTTTTAAGGGCCCCACACATATATCTTCTTCCTCTCTCCCTTCCCATCTCTGTGAAATGCAAGAACAATGTGCTAGACGCCAGTGTGATAGTAGTCAACAAATTAAGAAGCATGATCTTGGCAATTTCTCCCGCCGCAGTTTGCCTAGAATCCAAAATTCTACAAGGATATTGGTAGAAGGGAAATGTTTCACCTTGGCAATTCCGTCTCCGACGACCTTCTCGTAGAGGATGTCCACGAACTCCTTACCGGACTTGTCCGTCGCCGAGCGCCACTCCGGGGGCTCGGACGGCACATCGCCATGCACGCGCCGGTAGCTGTCCGAGGCTGGCGGTGACGACGATTCCGCGGCGCGGGACGGCACGAGGTGAAGAGCGGGGAGCGAGAGGGAGGGCAGGAGGTGGGCCGTGACGTGGGCGATCCTCCTCTCTGCCGCGTCCTTGGCGAGAGCAAAGAGAGGCAGGGGGATTTTTTTTTAATAATATTTTTTTAAAAAAGTTAACTACTAAAATAAATATTCACCCCAAAAAAGTACAAAAAAGTGTCCTTGTCGCCAGTTGAACTGGCGACAGGGACCCTCTCGCCCCCCCGGTTGCCGGTCCAGATACCTATCGCCAGTTCAAATGGCGACAAGAACCTATCGCCCTTCCTGTCGCCTTTTGAAATGGCGACGGGAAGACCGACCCTATAAAAATCTCTTGAAATCCTAAAATTCGGCACATGACTCACTTTTATTCAGAAAAAAGAGAATGAGAGAAGAGTAGAGGAGATGAGAGAAGCTAGCGAAGCGCTGCCCGTCCGATTGCTTACCTCTCAGGTAATTTTTTTAACATAATGGATTACAAAGTTTTTGATGTACGGTTACGTAGTGCAGTACGTTTTAAATAATACTTTTTGGTGGGTAGTCTAGTTTTAGATATGAGGTTAATCGTGGAAATGTTCTTTATGGTGTAGTACGTCAAATATGTCCGACGTCATCAGTTTAAAAATTTACTATGGTCAAGGAACTATTATGGAGGGTCCCGAGGGGATTGATTTGTATTATTTCTAATCGGCAACCGTACCCCTACCAAGACCAAAGCGGCTTACGTGGGGCGCTGTGATGCGGTGGTTGTTCCACACATTCCAAGTGGACCGTGATATGTACGATTTGAGATTGAGTTGTTTTGCCCCGCGGGTAGCACAACCTATATATTGGGAGTTAGTGCAGCTGAAGGAAACAAATTCATAGCAGTCGTATGTACACATGGCGAGGGAGGGAGAGTGAAAATTGGTCCTTCTGGTCTACGCATATGCTAAACCCACTCCTCCATCCACGGCTGAGCAAGAAGGGGGTGCTAATGCCGAAGAAAAAGTCGGGGACTCCAGCCACAGCCACATGGCGCACACAATGGTCAAGCTCCTGAGTTATCGATCTTTGTCGATGAAGACCCTGCAGAAGTAGCTCCTTCGGTCATACAAGCTAGTGGTCTTGCTGACGAGGGTGAGGAGGTGAAAGCCGTAGTGCAAAGGATGGATCCCGAAGACCGAGACTACATGGCTTTGTCTGAAGATGAAGGTTCTGACGACGAGGATGATGTGGACCAGCAGGCGGTTCCATCCGACTGGAACACAAACCAGTTCGACAACTTCATCGTCAACGAAGGCTCCCATGTTCCGTGGGAGTACGACCAGAGCGAGGTCAGGCTAGGAGTTATGTACAAATGCAAGGAGGTCGTGCTAAACGCGGTCAAATTCTAGGTCTTGTCGGTGCGACGCACATTCACATTCGTCAAATCTACCCCAAGATGCTACGACGTGAAGTGCGACATAGAGGGATGCCCTTGGCGAGTGCATACATTTCAGCCTAGGTGGGACACCTACTGGAAGTGCTCTATAGCGGTCCCTCACACATGCGTCGTTTTTGAGTCAGTGCAGTCCCACCGGAACCTATCATCAAGCTTCATCGCCAACCTCATGTATAGTGAGATCGTGAATAATCTAAATTTTGAGCCACAATCCATCATTCGGGCGATTGAGGCAAGATTTCAATACACAATCAACTATGCCAAGGCTTGGAGGGCAAAACAGAAGGCATTGGAATCAAGGTTCAACACATTCGAGGATTCCTACCACAACCTCCCTGGGCAACTCCGAGTCATACAAGACAGAAATCCTAGCACCCATATCGACATTCAAGACGCCACGTATCCAAAGTGGGCCAATAAGAGGGTACTGCAGTGAGCATTCTTCGCCTTTGGTCCATACATCAATGCATTCCGGTATTGTTGTCCAATCTAATGCGTAGATGGCACATTCTTGATTGTGAAGTACAAGGGTCAAATACTAACTGCAATAGCGACAGTCAGGAACAATCAAGTTCTTTTCGTGGCATTTGCTTTCGTTGAAAGCAAGAACACGGACAGCTGGTTGTGGTTCCTGAAGAATGTGAGGATTTCTATTGTGCAAGGCCGTCCCAACGTATGCCTCATACATGATCGGCATGCAGGCCTACCGCGTGCAATAACCCAGCTGCAATAAGGAGAGAACGTACCACTTGCATGGCCGGATCTGCAGAGCAGGTGGTGCATGAGGTACTTGGGTGCAAACTTCTACAAGCAGTTCCGCAACAAAGACTTGATGAACCTATTTAAGCGGCTGTGCAACTAGAACCAGCAGCGGAAGTTCGAAGCACTCTGGAAGATTCTGGATGAGCGGACTAAGACGCACAGAAGGGAGGCAGCGAGAAGGGTTGCCCCAAGCGCTGACCAGGCCCTCGAAGTATTGCCACAGCTACCCACAAATGCTCTCAGATTGACGAGGGCGACGGGAGCGTAGGTGAAATGCTTCTCAAACTGGATTGGACACAAGCCTAAGGAAAAGTGGACGTTGCTATATGACAGGGGTGGTGCTCGATATGGTGTCATGACAACTAATCTAGCCGAGGTGTACAACTGGGTCATGCGCGGCGCAAAGTGCCTCCCTTTGGTTGGTATTGTGGGGGCAATTCTCCGCGGTACGACAAACTACTTTGTTGACAGAAACAACAACGCGTCGCTCGCCATGGCAAATGATAGAATACTCTACTCGGCCATGGTCACCAAGTAAATGGAGGAGAAGAGCAAGAAAGGTAAGATGCACCGGGCATTCAAGATGGGCACAAGAGAGTTTCGCTTCGAGATAATGTGCAGGGATAAAGGACGCCGCGGGATGAACCACGAGAGGGTCACCCACGAGTGCACGCTACGCTGCAGTAGTTGCATATGCACTTGCAACAAACCCCTTCTTCTACATAGGCTCTACTCCTATGTCAGAGTCGCATGTTCGACGGTGGTGCAGCATTCCGGTCAGTACCTCTCTGACTATTTCACCAAAGAAGCGGTGATGCAAACTTGGACTGGGGAGATGTATAGTTACGCTGTGGTTGGCCATTTCACTAGCCATCCGACCTGGAAGCAACTAATCTGGGCCGCGGACATTGATAGGCTCAAGGGAAAGGTTAGCCGACGACAGGTACGCCGCATCAGGAACAACATGGACGAAGCAGAAACCGGACGTCGTACGAAGAAGTGCTCTATTTGCAAGGAGTCTGGGCACACGTTCAAGAAATGTCCCACGAGAAATCCTCAGGACGAAGGAGACATTGGCACTCCGGACGTCGCTGCGGGAACCTCATCCGGTCACCCGACTCGAGGCAATCCATATGGGAGACGTTGAGGTTGCGACCACGAGAAAATACGGACAATAGTAATATGTTATTGCCAATGTTCTGAATTATCATTTTGATTAAGTGTTATGACGTTTTGCTGAATGTTATGTAATATCAGTGTGATTTATCGTAGTTTTGATAGTAATAGCAAATTCATATTTGTTTCCTTACATAATATGCAGTGCATGTACATGAGCGAGTGTATGAATTCTCGGGCGCATTGCAATATCACTTACCTTCCTACTTACGAATCATTGATACCTCAATCGTCCTCGCAAAAATCTTCAGAAATTCACCGAACTAGAACAACATACGACGATCATAAAATGTTATTGCGAGTCTAACAGATTTCTTACCTTTCAAAATCTATGAAAATCACAAGTAGACAAATCAGATTAGGGTTTCAGGTACCTGTCACCAGTTCAACTAACGATAGGTTCCTGTCGCCATTTGAACTGGCGACAGAGGGGCAAGAGGGTCCCTGTCGCCAGTTCAACTAGTGATATGTTTCTGTTGGGACACATTTTTGTAATTTTTTGGGGGTGACTATTTATTTTTGTAATTATTTTTTAAATAAATATTATTTTAAAGAACTGGTGATAGGACTGACGACAGTGACACATTTTTGTAATTTTTTAGGACGACTATTTATTTTTGTAATTATCTTTTAAATAAATATAATTTTAAAAAAAATTCGGGGAATGGGCGTGGGCGCGTGGCGCGCGGGGTGTGGACGTGTGGTTGGGTGGTCGGTTGCGGCTTGCAGATTTCGGATGAGATTTTGGGGTGGACCGCCTGACGACCATGCCGGAGTGTTCCACGGGCCCATTTTGTAGGGCCTCGTGAGATGCTAATTCGGCCCAGCCCAATAACAAAGATGGTGCTCAAGGAGTGCGCACCTTCGCTTGGACCTCACAACACATTAACACGTGAGGTGCGTGCATGGTACTATACAAGAACCTCGTCTCTCTGACTCTGACTAAAGTTCGGTTCTTATTTATCCAGATTTATTTCCTTGAAATACTGTACACGTGGAGATCTCTGTACACATGTGTCGTGAGCCTGGAGATGATCACATTAGCCAACTGTAAGTAAACCACCGGAAAGTCTGACAGTAAGCTAAAGCAGTGCGAGCCAGATAAGTGATTGGTATTGGTTATTGTTACTTTGTTACCGCCTGTTCTTTCTTAGCCTAGTGGGACAGATAAGTAAACCCCCAGGGAATGGTTTGGTTCTTCAAAATCGAACTGTTCCAAGTTTGTTAATTTTCGCAGGACCCGAGAAGAAGAAGGCGGTCAATCTCGACGCCGGCAGGGGCAGGTCCCCCCGGACGGGCTCAGAATCCAGATGGCGCAACGCGGGACCACTGATGGGTCATGTCACGCGGGCCCGCTAACTCGACGACGACGATAAAGCCCTCAAAGCCTCATGACACGATGGCCGATGGGCCGGGTTGCTACTGGTGCTGCCGACTACGTACGTATACGGTCTTCCTCGGGTGCAACTTTCCCTTGTGTCCGGTGTATCTGTATCACTAGACGCTACCTCTACTAGGAAGACGGGAACTTCACTGCGTAACGGTAGGAATTAGGCTATTTACTGCAAATTTCCTGCATGACGTGCCTAACCATTGATAGGGAGCTTAGCTTAGGATGACATGGCGGGAGTTGATCCTGTCACCTGTGAGATGACGAGGCCCTTTGAAACTGTGAATACATGCAAGTCGATCGTGCCTGTGACCATCAAATCAATTAGAGCAACTACAGTAACTTGTTTTTTTAGCTTGTTACTAAGAGGGAAGAGGAGTATTTAATCTAATAAAAAGAAACAAGTCGTCCAATGGATTGTTTTTTGAGCTTGTATTTAAGATTTTAATTGCTATAAGTGTGCATGACCCACAAAACAAGTTTTTAGTAACAAGCAAGTCTCTAATAAGTATTTTGTTATTTCTTGTGTCTTGGTATCAACAACTTACTTGTTTCTTCATCTAGTAACAAGCTTCATCACAGACGGTTGACCAAAACCGTCTGTATTAAAGACAATCACAGACGGTTTTGGTTAGCGACCGTCTGTGTTACTTTCTGCGCTAAGAACCGTCTGTGAAGAGGTAATATCATAGACGGTTCATTTTGAAAACCGCTCAGATTACTTCACGAGCGATTACATTGTAACCGCTCGTGATATTTGGTAATATCACAGACGGTTCTTGTTTAGAACCGCCTGTGTATCATAGACGGTTTTTAACATGAACAGTCTGACTTCCTGCCCTCTTCACAGACGGTTTGTATTAAAAACCGTCCATGATAATCTCATTTATTACAGACCCGACCCTCACAGATCGATCTGTCTTAAATTCCTACTCTGTTCTCACTGCTGCTGCTAGAGGTGGGGTTTTGAGGTGATTTGGTGAAAGGAGACCACGCAGATTTGGTAATTTGTTCTTGACTGTCAATGGTTAGTACGTAATTAATTTGTTCCTTGCATTATATTCCAAATCTAGCTTGGGAAAGAGAGAATTGAAGATGATTTAGATTGGTAAAGAGAGAATTGAAGATGGTTTAGATCTAGCTTTTTGTGTTATTTTGCAAGTGTTGCATGGCTAGCTTCTTGCCATCTCAAGTTGGGCATAGGCTATCTATAATATGTTTGTGACGAAACAACCTACCCCTAGGGTGCATTGGTGTTTTCTCAGTTCATTAGAAATATATATTTCAAATGACATATCAAAAGTTGCATCTATAGTATACTAATTAATTAATTCAATATTTAACACCAAATTATTATATGCGTCGCGTAGATGGCTGAAGCTGGATGTACGCTGGCAACCGTGAGAGTGAAGAGTACATTAATGGTGTGTCTGCTTTTACAAGAGCTGCCGATGAGGATATGTTGAATAAGGGGGTGGAATATATGTACTGTCTATGCATTGACTACAAGAATCACTACACCATGGCATAGTATTAAGGGCAATTAAACTGACGGAGAAAAGTGCTTTAGAAAGCAAATTATCTGCCGGCAAAAACATTCCCCGGCACTTATTGCCTGCCCGGTAAAGTGCTGTCGGGAAAGACTATTGCCAGCAGATATCAGTATTCCCAGCAGTTAACTGCCCTAAATAAGGTATTTTTCCCCGACAATTATAGTTTCCCCATCAGTTAAATTTTTCCCAGCAGTTGGAGTTTCCCCGGCAGTTATATGTATTGCCGGTAGTTAACCTGCCCTTGCATGTCTGTTTTCCCAACCCTAGCTAAGTTGTTTTTCCCCGGCAGTTATTTGTTTTCCGCTAGATTAGGTTTCCGGCAGCTAATCGCCTTGATTCTCTTTTTTCCCTAGTAGTTAATCGCCTCATTGCGTATTATTCCCATGATTAGACACCTAGGAATATACATGTAAAATACTAAAAAATAATTATTATACCATTCAAATAGTGAATTTAATATTTTCCTAATAGTTTGCACCATTCAATCAAAATTTAGTAAACATACAATTTTCTCAATCGTATCACTTAGAAAATGTCATATCAATAATCAAATACAGCTGCAACACATATATGAAATTCAGATGATACAAAATACATAAACCTGAAATATGTAAATGTCTATCCTTGGTTTGTACAAAACATCTACGCAAAAGAAGTTGATAATCAAATCATCATACTATCACCATTTGCAAAATAAGTACGATCACTCTATCAGCAAACAATAACTTCAATAGCCCTTATGTTTTGTACCTGAAAAGAAATTGGAGAAGTCAATAACCACAAACCATATAACTTCAATAAATTTCGTTTGCATTAACAATAGCATTGCAAATATTTCTGTTTTGGGTGCTTTTCCATTATTACCATTTTTATTTGTTGTTACAAACATGATACATGATGAACATGAATTCATAGTTGGACGGTCACAACATTAAAATCTTCCCAACAACAAAACAATATAGAATCTGATGCCCTATGGTTATGAAGAAAAGACATGGGCAGCAACAAGCAGTGAGGGCCCCCCAAGGAACTACAAATTAAGAAGGCCTGAAAAACCTACCAAAATTAGTTCGCCTTGACAATTGTAGCACCCACACGGAATCCCTACACATTGAGAGGTGCCAGTACACCAACATAAGGAGCACAAGACTCGTGCATAGATTTGGCACTCCAATAAACCATTTCATCGTCATACTCCTAAGTCCTAACTACTAAGAAAACAAGCAGCACAAGCTATTATCGAGTTATATTGGCAAAGTGAGGTATACGAAACATTCATAGGTAACAACTACACAATAGTATGTTACCTATGTTGACCTCAGTACCCTTTTCCTTTTGTATGTTAACTTGACTACGTGCTGAGGAGTTCACTGCCTGCAATATACATGGAACAGCATCATTAATGTGCACAAAAGTTTACATCAGAATGAAAAATACATATGCACATAATTTGATGATCTAGCTAGATCGCTGAAGTTTATCCGCAAATTCAAGTGATTCAAACTTACATGCCATAAGTTGATAGTAGAGTGAAATTTGTTTCTCTCAAAGAGTATATTATACCGAGGTACATATTGTTTTAAGTTTGAAACTTTTGCAAACATGCACCACTAAAAGTTAACTAGTATCAGCATCAACTTTCAAACTATGAGTAGGTATTTTCAAAAGGTCGAAACAACAGTTGGGTCTTTCGCAATTTACTCTATTTTAGAAGTACACAACATTTATGTATGCATATGAACACCATTGACCATACCTTGTGCCATATATGAAATAAAAGGGGAGGCTTGACACAAAATCTGAACTTGCCTATTTCAGCAAGGATCATCTAGTGATAGTCCTTTTTCCAAGAAATCGAGCTTTGAAGAAAATGATAGTGTATAAATTTCAGCATAGTTTTCTGCAAGTATTCACGTACATTTGGAAATTAATGCCCTCATGCAACTTGTAGTAGCTTTACAACAGATACACTCTCTGAACATGGTGACCAAGTATGCAATCAAAAGTAATCAAACAGATATAAGGGAAGTAACCATGTGAACACTTAAACAATTCATCACTCACAGTTGCCATAGTATAATCTTGACATCTTGTGTCAGTGAATGAAAAGTCACTCATTTACCTGTATATTCTTTCTTGCAGCATGTTATTCCACACTTCCACATGTGACGCTTCCTACTCAATATGAACAATAATCTTGATGTATAGCAGATTGGCAGTAATTAAGCATAACAATAACCAGTGAGAAAATGAGTGATGCTTCTCCATCACTATTTAGTCTGCTAGCTTAACAGCTAAATGAAACAACGACTTACTTAACTGCTCTTTCCTAATAATTCATCAGAAAGGAGTTGGTGAATAGAACCGTTTGTGATATATCACAGATGGTTCATGAATAAAACCGTCTGTGATTCTGGAGATTATCACATATGGTTGTTTTAAAAGAACCGTCTGTGATATATCACAGGCAGTTCTATTCACAAACCGTCTGTGATAGATGCCTATCACAGACGGTTATTAACAAAACCGTCTGTGATAAACCGGCAGAGCCGATGCCTCATTCCGACAGACCCAACACAGACGGTTCCATAAAAACCGTCTGTGATGGGGTGTCTACTATAGCCTGTTTTGTAGTAGTGCATGGTGTCCGCGTTTTGGTGCACGATGTAAATCCAACGCTGGGTTTTCGCAAAAGTGAATATGGACGGTGTTTATGCCAATTTCGCGGTCATCCCACTACAGATTCCCCCAGACGTCGAGGTCATGACTCTAGGGCAAGCTATTGGAACATTCATCCAGTGGCCCAAGAAGGACATCTGTCTGGAGCTACCTGCTCAGGTGTCAACTTCACGGGAATGTCCTGCAACAGTGTCAAGTCCATGGGAGCTACCTGCACCGAAGTGGCAAGGGCCCGATGCATCACATGCATCTATACCTCGTGCTCGGTCACTTCTCGTGAAGTCGACCTCTAAAACGTGAGACAGCAAGGGCAAATCGAAGCCAGTCGACTCCTGTTCTGATATCCCCTTCTTACCGTTGGCCTAGAAATTCGTGCTAGGCGAGCCGTTGGTCGAGAATGTAGAGCGCCGCGTTACTCTAGGAATGGCTTGCGCGAGATTGCATACATGGTACATGGAACAGGCCAACAAGACGAATGAACAACGATACTTAGGTGTCACCGTCAAGTTCAAGAAGGATCATCTTAAATATGACCTTCGATGACTTGTTCTTTCTCTTCAACCTCGGTGCCCTTGACGTCTTACTCATATGATGCTGGACACTGTAAGTGTGTACAATCACGGTCAACGTTCGTGTAATACCGATAAATATTATATATAACTTCTTACTTTACATACATACATGATTTCTGAAGCTGAAATAAGGAATTCACTGGTAGGTTTCCTTGACCCACACTTGGTCTCCTGGCAAACCATCATGGAGAATGCAAAATTCGTCAAGGATTACATGACGGAGTCATTACTGGCTCACCGCGACAAGGAATTCATACTTTTGCCCTACAACCAGGAGTAAGTGCCGCACTAGTGGCTATACTTGTTGATTTGTACTTTATAAGCAACACGAACTTAGCTTTAATGACCATAGCGACATACCTGTGTAGATTCCACTGGATTCTAATTGTAATTATACCAAAACGGAACAAGGTAATATACTTAGATTACCTAAAGAGGGCCACACACGACTTCACAATTGTCCGACAATTAATCGACGGGTAAACACATTTCCTCCATAGATAACTCTATTGTACAGTCTTTCCTTCCTTTGCAATGGCTAAGGCTAAGTTCTTAGAATCACGAGGTCGCTCAAGGCGCATTTTGCAAAAGGAGGGATATGCAAGGAGGATCTGCGACACGATCTAAAATTAGCAAGATTCGCTAGTACACATTAATTCTATATAACACTTCATAGTAATGCCTCTCGAACTAACGAATTCTATTTTTGCAAAGGCCACCAAAGAACCACCTACCGCAACCTCAGAGATACTATGTTTGCCACAACATGAAACTACTCGTCAGTTCCGCGATAACCAATGATCCTCAAGTTTGTCAATCTTGCAATAATTATTTCATACTTACCAATTTATATAAGCACAAATTTAATCTTCCTAGCGACAGGTTGCGAGTATTAATATAACTGCGTTGGAACAAAGCTAGCTCATAAATATTCGAGGACAATTTGCGTCATTTTTGAACCGTGAGGTCATAAATCTAGATGGGAAGTTCCACAATGTAGATTGAACTTTATTGGGATTAGATTGAACTTAATGGTACATGTGTGTAAATGTGCATGAATGATTAATTTTAGTTAATTGATTTATGAATTGGATGTGCTTGTTTCTGAAATGAATGTGAATTGGATGTGCTTATTTCTGAAATGAATGTGAATTGGATATATACATTTACTTGTTGTGTTTCAGCTTGTTTCAGAGGGTATGGCTAGCATTTCCTGAGACTAGCCAATAAACAGAGATAGCTTTAGCAATATAAAAGAATATCACAGACGGTTTGTAGATGAAACCGTCTATGATATGTAACACAGACGATTTCATCTACAAACTTTTTGTGATAGTGAATTATCACAGACAGTTTTGAGTTAATAACTGTTTGTGATAGTCTGCATCACAGACGGTTCGAAAACCGTCTGTGATAACCTGATATCATTATTGACCCATAAACTCAAACAGCTCACGAAACCGTCTGTAATGACGTTTTTGAACCATCTGCGAAGATATTTTCTGTAGTAGTACCATCTTTCCTCCGTACCACCTAAATACTGATGTGTTCATCCTTTAGTAACAAATGACATGGATTATTATCGATGTTCTTAGGCCATATTTGTATCGTGGGAATTGAACTGTTTCTGCTAAAATTCTAGCAATTTTTTTTCGAAATTCGTCGGACCTTAAAGTTAACGCGCCAGAATACATGCATGTATACCCTGCGTCCACGTGTACTCCTCAATGGTTTAGAGCAATAAGTACTCGCGTTATTGCTGATATCAGATCTCTCTGTTATAGGGTACATATGAATATGATCAATAGTATGCTGAGCAGCTCTGACACTCGAGTTAAGAGAACGAATGGTTCAAACCTAGACAAGAGAGAAGAACTCAGGGGACTATCGCTTTCCAAAAGATGCCGTCCCTGTCTCTCTCCCCTCATCGATGGCAAAGACAAGGGAGGAGGGTGGCTAGCTTCAGATATCCCAACCAAAGGACACCAATCTCTAGGCTTAACTCTGGCCGTGTCGGGACTACTTTTTGAACGGCGATCTCCTCGGGCGGATTGCCTACCCAAGCCAACGCACCAAACACAACCTCTTTGCGACACTGCGAGTAGAAGTACTACCCCGTTTGCGTGCACACTGTTTGATGCTCGTGCTTCTCCGTTCGTTTTTGCGGCCCTCTTACTGTTCCGGCCTCGACACATGCAGCAGCAGCTCACACGAAACACAAGGCGTACAACAAACCCTGCCGAACTGAGCATTAGGCTGCTAAACAACAGCTGCTACTACTCCGGTCCGGTACACAACAGATCATGGACTAGTTTGATACTATGTGGGTCCGGTACACAACAAATCATGGACTAGTTTGATACTCTGTGCATGCATTTTGGCATGTTTGCAAGAAATCACCTTTCAAGAAAAAAGACTTGTTTGTATGGGATAGTTACTAGTCGTACATTAGTATGTATGATTACCGATTCACGTTATAATCAAGCATACATAGGTTAGGGGAATTGAGCCAACACCAAACATGGGTTAGGCCAGGTATATGCCTTGGCCCTTGGGTAAGGTCGTGTCGACGCTTTTGCCGTTGGGCAGCAGCATACGGAATGATGGCGGGCTCCACAGGCTTTCGCTTTCTCTGGCATCGCTGCCTCCTTTGACTTGGCAGGGGAATTAAGCAGCTTATAACATCCATAAAGGAAAAGGGAAAACCAAGGAAAAGAAAAGAAAAGAAAACCAGCTCGCCCAGACCCAGTAGCTACCTATGGTAGGACTGTTGATGGAAGAAGAAGAAGAAGAAATGATATGGCTACAGTCTGGGATGCGTATCGGATCCCCGGGGTGTGTAGGCCAGCGGGCGATCATGGGTTTGCGTGCGTGGAGGTTGGTGCCAAAAGGCGGGATCTTCTATGCCTGACCGCGACTGTTCCTTGGACCGACGATCGGATTCGATTCGACGGGGGCCTTTATGGAACTTGGGGGAGCCATGATGGCGCGCCCAATTATATCGGCCGCCCGTCTTTTCCCGTGTTCCCTCCTCATCCTCCTCGTCGTTCCTCCTGTCCTGGCCTCCTCTTTTTTCTCTTTTGCTTCTTTTGATTTGGTTGATTTCTCTTTTATTTCTCTTGCTGCTTCTTTCGCTACGGCTCCTTTGCTCTTTGCTCTTTGTGTTTGAAGCTCACAGCGCTTCTTCTTGACTTAATCATGTGACCAAACGTGCTGTTTATGGAGCTAGCTAGCTAGCTAGATTTACTTAGCCTAGATTGATTAAGTTCCTGTTCAAGCGAGTTGATGATCTGAGCCGGCCCTGTTCAAACGCAAAAGTGCATGTATAATAGTGTGACATCAATTGTCTGTAAGTCTTACCATGTAGAACACGAGATGACATAGAAAAGAGAGGGAAAACATAAAGAATTGAGTCGTTTCTCATGCAATACTCGACCGTAACACGAGAAACAAGACACATTTTACATGGAATAGCTGTCTATAGAGACATGTAAAAGAAATAAACCATTGTAGTTCGTCTTTAGCAAATGCATGAATCGAGATTTTTGACGATGGAGACACGAAGTTAAGTTACACATAGTTCTACTAACTCGTAACTAACTAACTCATCACTAACTATTCTATTTCTACATAATACGTAATATATTCTATTTCTACATAATACGTAATATATATAAGGGTCCGTCTATACAAGTTTCAACTATTTTATCAAACCAAAACAATCAAATTTTAGTTTATTTACAACTTCATCATACATAAATTATAGTAAATTATTTATGTAATTTTTGTTCTTATGCACTTTAATTATTCTCGAAAATCTTAATAACTCATATTTCCATCACATGATTCAAAATCTAACATATACTTTGAGAGGTTGAGTAAAAGCAAAGACAAAAAATGAAATTATATACCAACAAAATACGACAATGTGGTGAATACGTTATGTTCTGAGAAAAAATAATAATAAATTCGGACTCAATTCATTAGATAAGAAGAAGTTCGAATCTCAAAGCATATCGGACGGATGATAATTTGACTATTTTGACAAAAAGAAAACAGTCGAATGTTGTTTAGCAAAATCGTATATATAATTCTACATACTAACATATAATCTAACGCTTACACGTAATCATAAATATCATTAGCGGTACCAAAATTTATTATATGTATATATATACACTACATATAATATGTATTTTCCCAAAAAATTGGGGGTACAACTGTACCCCATACTTCTATGCTAGCTACGTCACTGATCTTTAGTGCTGTCTATAGATGATATGGAGTAATACTGTAAATAACAGTTGTATATATCATTATACATGCCTAACACCATCCATTGGTCTATGCATACGGCGCAGTCAAAAGTGCCGCGATGGTGGCGTCACGTACATTGCGTGCTTCGCGCGCGCACATAGCAGTAATAATTTCGACCCCATCATGTCATTGCAAAATGACGCCCATGGAAAAGTCGGACCCGGCCTGATGCAGATGCAGTGCTGCTGCACCACAGGCTTTCATTCAGCCTCTCGCTGCCCACCTAACGGATGCATGTACGCCATGCCATGCCGTGCATCTCGTTGTAGCCAGCTTACGACGACCCACCCGGCGGAGCTCTGGTCTGGGATCCCACAAACCCCGCAGACGAGGAGGGAGGGAGGGAGGGAGGGACAGATCGAACTGTGCCCCTCGTGATCGGCAAACTCCAATGGCGGAGTTGCATAGTACAGGCGCATGTCACAGCCCCCACCTTCGCCTGGCCTGATCTCCTCTCTGATCAGCTTCGATGCCCGCAGCCTCCACGTCCCCGTATGTGCATGGGAGACTGTTCCCCGTTTCACGTGGCCGCCCTTTTGACCGAGCGCAACGCCACATCCCTCCCTCTTTGACCACGCCCCACACAACCAGCTCAGGCACGAGACATCCTCCTCAGTGCTCCCTCTCCCTGCGGCGCGGTGCCGTGCGCGCGTTGCATCGCGTCTCGCGCCCGGCCGGAATCCGAAACTTAGCCAGGTCGGGCCAGCTAATACCACGTAAAAAGCCGCCACCGCCACCGTACTCCCACGTCGTCGCTATAAGAACCCGAGCCCCCGTACCCACATCCACATGTGCCACACCCCTTACACAATCCTGCCTCGCCAAGCAGCGCGTGGCACGAGCTAACACACGCGATCGAACCGTAGTGTTGTGGCCATTTCCAAGAGCAGACAACACGTACACCTCGATCCCCTGCCTGGTTACTCCTCCCATCTCAAAGCCCTATCTACATTAATCCCATCCCGATACGACCAGCAGCAGCAGCTGATAGTAGTATATACACTGGTGGTGCTATTGCGATCTCTGTGTTCGATCAGCAAGCAATATTCAAGACGATGCTGCACGAGGCGGCGCCATGCACGTGCGGGCTGCTCTACGGCAGCTGCGGCGGCGGCTGCTCGCTTCTGTTCGCGGCGGCGCCGGGGGACCACCACCACTACAAGCAATGCGGCGACGAGGAAGCCGGGGGCTTCGACGGATCGGCGTACGGCGGCTCGGTGGACTGCACGCTGTCGCTTGGCACGCCGTCCACCAGGCGCGCCGAGGCGGGCGCACGCGTGCCGGCTGCAGTAGCCGGGCTGCCGTGGGAGGCGGTGCCCAGCTGCAACGGCAGGACGGACCAGCCTAACGCCGGCACCGCGTGCGCTCGCCGGTGCGCCAACTGCGACACGACTTCAACCCCGCTCTGGAGGAACGGGCCACGCGGACCAAAGGTGTGTATTAAATATACGTCGATCACAGGGCCACCTAAGTACACATGCGGTCATACTGGCTGATCTCACACATAAGCCCGTGCACCGCACGTATACTTATTTTGGTACTAACTGATGCACGATGCTAACACGTACATGTGCGCTATTCGCAGTCGTTGTGCAACGCGTGTGGGATCCGGTACAAGAAAGAGGAGAGGCGCGCGGCCGCCGCGGCGGTGGCGCCGACGGCGCTGCCGTCGGACAGCGGGGTGGAGTACGCCTACGGGTACGCGCGGCAGCAGCAGCAGCAGTGGGGGTGCTACGGCTCGGCTGTGGCGAAGGCGGCATCGTTCGGTATGTTCAGCGACGCTGCCGCCGAGGACGGGCCGTGCCTGCCGTGGGGGCTCGGCGTCATGCCCTCGGCATCGCCGGCGTTCGGCGCCGTCCGGGAGATGCCGAGTCTGTTCCAGTACTACTAGCAAGCTAGACACTACTAGTCTTTCTTTGTTTTTTCTCCCCTTTTTAGGAAGAACAAGAGATGCTGTACTTCTTTTTGAGGGCACGAGATGCTGTGCTTGACCAACGACCAGCTGCATGAAAGTTGAAGCTAGCTGAAATGGATTCATTTCTTTAGCTCCTCCCATGTCCCATCTCATTTCTTCGTTGCGTAATGATTTTCCCTTTTTCTTTCTTTTCTTTGCTGAGCCGACGTTTGCATATAAACTTACTTGCATGATGATAACGTACTAGCAATGCTATCTTTTTGTTTGAGGCGATGTCGCATGATGATTTCAATTAACAGTACTTTGTCCTGCTTTGCCAATCATCATTGGCTTCATAATTCATTGGGGACGCCGTGCACAGGCACAGCTAGATAGATTTGCAACTTTTTTTGCTGGCGGGGTGCCCCAACGGTCAATCATCGGTTGCTGCATATCTTTGGGGACCCACAAACGTACGGGCCCTCCTTTTTTTATAGCTTCTGATAGTGAGCCTCCTACGTGATCCTGTCTAATCTTTACTACTACTTAATTAAGTAACGCCGTCTTGCAACTCCGCTTAAGAGGGCTCCTGGGGTTCAATCGCTCGATCAGGTTCAAACATTTTCACTGAACCAGTTTTTCCCCCGTGCGGTCCATTAATTTCGAGTGCGAGTTTACATCGAACAAGTTGCATGTGTTGCGTTTTGTGAAGCCAATATATCAAATATCCATATCAAATATCGAAAATAACCCATCGTGCATAGTGGATAAGAAACTCAAAGCTTCAGCCAGACAACCTAATTGCCACATCCGATAAGGCTAACCAAATGGTTGGCAGCCAAAATTGATCAATCTTCAAACATCATGCAGGGGTTTTGTTAGGTTATTAGGAAATGCAAAATCTTGAAAAGGACCCCTAAAAATAGTGCCGTCCCTCGCCAAGCAAACTTAGAGCATACATGGATGGGTTAACTGGCCGGAGATATGTCAGCAACTGGTCAAACCCTACGTGCTTGTCTGCTTTTGCATTTTGCTTGCAACGAACAACCACGCGGTCAGAAAACCTTTGCACAAGCCAGCTGGGATGAAGCAGAAGGGCATGTACAATTGCACGTACGGGTAAACATCCGGTGAAAATGCACATACATAGGCACGGTACAGCGTCAACAGATCAAACATTCAAACTTGAAAGAATAGCAATTGCGGATTGGGCCTCTGTAAGCAAACAGGCCTGTGCAATGCGATTGATAATTTGAGACCGGTCGGGCCTTTACAATGCCCATCCATCCCAGTACGATGCCCAACCGCACCGAGCCGGCGAGCGCTCCTAGCCCGGAAAGAAGAAGAAATACTCGCCTTCCCGCACGGGCGAGTCGTGAGGAGCCGCCGTCGCGGCGATCTCTAGCCTTCCTCGAAAGTTCAATCACTAGGGTGAATGGCCGCACCGCCGCGCCGGTCGCCGGAGACCTCGTTGTGCGTTCGTGCGCACGGGAACCGCGTAAACTCAGCGAGAGATGGAGCAGTTGCGCACACGCCGCAACTACCGATACGGGCATACGGTCACACAAGGTCAGTGCTTGCGGCTTTCAGGCGTAGGATATGCCAGCCCAAGAGGTAACTTACTGAGAGACCATGTGGAGGTGTCCCCATGTTTGTGATGAGTAATTGACGGTCGGTTTAGTGAGTTTGAGTTTGTTTCGGGTATTCGAGGGTTGAGTACCTTTATCTGTGCTAATGTGGATTATCTTTGCTTGATGCGGTGCTATGTGATGGTTTGCTTGTCTGCGTGGATCGCAGGACTTGAGCTAGGTCATGGTGAGGCGAGGTGGACGGGACTAGACATGGAGGTGTTGAGGTCCAGACGGTCGAGTTGCCAAAGATGATCGAGGTCTGCCAAGTGGTTAAGTAGTCGGGAGACGAGGAACCGGAACTGCCCGTGACGGATACGACGGGCGATGACGAGCGGACCGGGACTAGACTCAGGGAGGAGTCGAGGTCCAGACGGTCAAGATACCGGATGCGGAAGCTTCCGGGAAGCTGCTTGAGGGGCAAATTGGAGATTTGACTCAAGCAATGAGAGGATGGGCTGGTTTTCCCTCCAAATCCTGGTCATGTTGACCATGACCTTTGCCTCATTTGTGTGTGGAGCAAGCATGTGAGTCATGGACTGCATTTCTTGATTTGCTACTTTGAGTAGAGCTGAGTAGTGAGAGTATGAGATAGAGCTCCTGTCCGTGGGGGTGCATAAAGTGGCTGAGCTGTGGGCATTCCAAGAGTGTGTGCTCCCTTGCGTGTCCCCTTGGTGAGCTCATGCTGCTTGGGTGTGTGCTTACAGTAGAGTGTGTGAGCTGAAAAGAAATAGGGAGGGTATGAGCTAGTGGAGAGCTCATGCGTGTGTTGCTCCCATGCGTGTGTTCATGAGCTGTGTACTGAGAAGTGTAGAGCTAGTGCATGTGTTTTACTCCCTCTCAAGCTTGTAGTGCAGTGAGGGTATGAGTTGAGCTAGTGCGTGTGTGTGTGCTGAAATGGAGAGTTGGTCTGTGTGTAAGTTCCAGAGTAATCATTCCTCTGTAAGCTTACATGGTTATGTAGCAATTTTTGAGTCTCTTGCGCGTGTGTGTTTTTGTGAGTTGGGTTGGCCGCAACTTGATGATTTCTTATTGCTTTCACTGCTCATGATGTGATTAAGGTTTTGAGGTTAACTGCTAGTGATCTTGTTTTGTTCTTTGTCGCTTTCTACCGAAGTTTGAGTTCGGTTCGGTGTTTGGTCTGTCGCGTCTTTGGTAGAGCTCTAGAGAAAATCAAGATCCCAATTCGACTGAATCTTTTTGCCTTGGGGTTGAATCGGTAGCCCTGTGAGACCTGCTGATTTGTTTCACGCTTGTTGCTTGAATTAAATCCAGGTTTGTGGCGATCGCTCGAAGTTGTTTATCGATTTTGTGCTAGTTGGTAGTGGAGTTGATCCTTTGGTTTCGCTTGATGATATTTGTTGGTGCATTGATTAGCTTTCTAGTGTTGTTGGTCGTCCGAGTGAACTCGTGAAAACCAAAACCAAGATGTCCTTCAGAGGAATTTGATAGATGAAAAATTGGTGGCGGCCTCGGTATTGTGTAAAAATAAAAAAATATATGAGGAGCTTGGCGGCGGTGTGTTCGCCCAAGAAATCAAATCGGTTTTAAGTTTTTTGATTCATTGGTCGCAGATCTTGTCCTCTCGGGTTCTTCGCTTTGTTGCGTCTGGAAATCTCGTGTGGTGGCGGCTCAGAGCGAATCGGCTGACTAATTCAAGGTTTTGCCTTTTGATTTGTTTATTACCACCGCTTTTTGGCTCTTGCGTCGATTCCTAGTCAAAACAAGGACAGCGGTTGTCTTTGGTTCTGTGTGCTCTCAGGCGTGTCTGTTTGGATTGTGCAATTGTAGTTGACGCCTGACCTTGTGCCTCATGCGTCTTTGTGACCGAATTGCTCGATTTTGTGGAACTCAATTCTCATTTGTGTGTCTTGTGGATAGTCATTGCTCTACCGCCTCATTGTTGCATCTAAATTTCGATTCTTTGGGTGTCAGACGTTTTGCCTATTGCTTGTAAGAGGTCAAGTCTGTATTGATTTGATGTTGGAGCCATTACTTGGTCGCTATTTAATGTCTTTGTGAGATTTGATGTTGAACTCTTTGTGGTGCGATCGTTGTGCTCGCAAGAATCGGAGTCTTTAATTTTGAGGGTCGTTTTTATTTAAGAATCGACATTCACCCCCCTCTGTCGCCATTTCGTCCTACAATTGGTATCGAGCGGTTAGCTCTTTTCAATAGATCTTAACCGGTCTCAAGAGCCATGGCGATGGACAAGTACTCGACCAAGCCGCCTGTTTTGATGGCATCGATTACCCCTACTTCCGAAGAGCCGAATGGAGACATACATCCGCACCTGTGGGTATGCCATCCGTGGAAGGTCAAGGTACGATTCATTGTTCTCGCCGATGAGAACATCAATGCTTTGGGAACATGGCCGATGTTGAGGCGAATGCAAAGGCAAGGAACATCATCATCCGTGGTTTGAGTCGAGCGAAGTTTGATCAAGATATCTCACTCGCCGCCCGCCTACGACATCCGGGTGACCTCGACGATACCAGAGGGCACCACCCAGATCAAGACGGTTCGACAGATCGGTTCAAGCGCGAATACAACAAATTCGAGATGCTTGTCGGTGAGTCCTCGACGAGTGCTTTTCGCGATTTCACAAAATCTTGAGCAACCTTCGAGCGGTCGGTCTCACATACCCCGACTCGGACAACGCCGTCGATGCTCACAGACTTGATCTTCGTGGTTTGGGAAATGAAAGTGACTACCATCAAGGACACCACGGACCTCTCGACCTTGACTCTTGATGCGTCAGATTCGCGTCTCAAGACTCACGAGATTGACATTGTCTCGAAAGTCGAAGTCACGATCGATGGCCCTAGTCACCGATCCCGTTAAACCGGTTCTCTTTGCCGATTCGTTGTGTGGTTACTCCTTGTCGCTCTCGTGACGAATCGATGATCGCTAGAGCACTCGAGGATGAGCAATGCCCTCCTAGCTCGGAAGTTTTCCCATGCTTACAAGAGGAGGAGGGACGAGAGAGGGAGGACACGTGATTTGCTTCGAGTGTGGTGGCCCCAACCACATTCGGGCAAACTACCCCAAGCTGGAGAAGGGCAAGAACGACTACGGCGGTTCGGGCAAGAACGACTACACCGACAAGAACCGCAACAAGAAGCCTCCTGCTCAGACGCCAAGAAAGAAGAATTTCCGCAACTTTGGCAAAGCTAAGAAGCTCTTCCACCGCGTCCTCACCGCTTTCGACGACCTCGACCTCAGCGAGGTGGAAGGATGGAGCGACGATGACGGGACGGGTGACCAAGAGCCCAAGGATGGCGGCAACGACTTCTCCGGCATGTGCTTCATGGCCCTCGATGGCGAACTCAGCGACAGCGAGCTGTACTCTGACTCGGACGAGGTATGTCCCACCTATGACCAGCTCAATCATGCTTTTCTTAAGCTAGGAGGTTTTCATGCTAAAGCTAAGGCTAGGTGTGCTGAGTTAGAGAAGGAAATAGATAGACTGTCACTAGAGATTATTGCTCTTACATCTGCTCCTTCTAGTGATGATTGTGATACATGCTCGCTTTGTTTGGTTGATATGGAGAAGTTAAGGACCTCACATGATAGTCTGTCCTCCAAACTTGATAGTGTTAAGGTGGAGAATGTTAATCTGCTTGCAGAGTTAGAGTTGAGTAGGATGGTCATTACCCTACTTATTCTTGATGAGACTACTTCTCCCACCTCATGTGAGGGTAAGGACATTGTCGCTAGAGTACCTTATGCCATGCTCCTTGATCTGCCTGAGTCTTGTGAAAATTGCAATAACTTGAAGATGAACTTAAAACAGGCAGATCATAAAATTGTCTTTGAACTACAAGCTTCTTTACTTGAGCCGATTGTTTCATGCTTGAACTGCCCTAAGTTAATCATGAACTTGAGGTCGTCTCCAAACAGTTTCAAGATATGATTGATCATGAAAGGAAGATGGCTAAGTTTGCTTCTAAGGACCTGTTAGCTCACCATGCATTAAGTGTAACAAACTAAAATCGACTTGATTGCTTTGGATGAGAAATGTGTGAAGCTAACTAAGGACCTTCTAGAGAAGCCACATTGTGCTTGTAATATGATTGTGGAGAAGGGGAGAAGTCACAGGTAAGGTTGAGACGCTTAGCGACGTGAACCAACCGGCTATGAGAGGATCGTCCCTTCAGAGTCGGTGTGCGTGCACAAGCCATTCTTCCCTCTCTCTTTGGTTCTTCTTTTGCTCCCTTACCTTCGCATTGTCTCTTCTTTCCTCGCTCTTCTTGCACCTCTCTCTTTCGAGAGTGTCAAGACCTTATGAACACTCTCGAGAGATTTGTAGGAGGCAAGAAGAAGCTCAATCTTATTCTAGACCAATCTAAGATCTGCAGATTTAATCGTGGTCTAGGATATGACTTCTTTGAGGACATGAGGGAGCATCCACCGCCGTGCTCGCACTCCATAGCACTGTGTGTGATCGAGATCGAGCCTGTGACCGAGAAAGTCCATTTCAAGTCGCGGGCTATGTCGAGGATTTCGATAGTAAGGTAATTTCACATGTCGCTTCTACCTCTCGAAGGTGAAGTATCACCGCACCTTCGTCGGAAGGATGGACACACAGTCGATCGATGCTTCAGGCGCGCCAAGATCGCGCGTAGAGACCATGTTGAGTCTCTTAGGCGCATTCAGGGTCGGCCCCAGACCTTGAGTGCACCTAAGACCAACACGAGGTCTAGGCTTGTTTCTTCGATGGGTTTGTGCAAAGATCGAGGACTTGGTTTTTCCGAAGTTTTCGGTTTTCGTCCTCAAGCCGCTTTCGATCGTGACTTCCGCCGTCCCGAGGGTAGATCTCGTTTTCCCCATCGAGATAGCTACTCATGGCGTGTTCAAAGATGTTGCGAGTGTGTTCGACTCGCTCTTCAGAGCGATCGGACCCAAAGAATGCCTTCGGTCTACTCTTAGACCTTACGCTTTGAGTTACTGAGAGCGAGGGTAGATAGAGGTCGATCGTGCTTGACTACTTCATCCGCCGACGTGTTATTCAAGATTAGGTGCCAAAATCATTGTTGATTTATCCCAAGATCGAGACTTTACTCTGCTTGACTCAGTTCGGGTAGGGAAGGAGAAGGTTTGGCTTGTAGACTCGGTTGTTCTCGCTATATGACCGGAGACTCCGCTGGTTCTCCTCCTAGCCCGCGCTCCGGTGATGAGACGATCACCTTCGGAGACGCTTCGTCTGGGCGTCATCGCCAAAGGTCTTGTCGTATTAATGCTTCTTTTATTCTTAAGGATGTTGCCTTGGTTAGTAAGCTGCAGATAATTTGCTTTCCGCTTTCACCTTACCGATGGCGGTTTCGAGGTGAGCTTCAAGAAAAACGCTTGCAAAATTCTTGATTCTTTGGGAGTTTGGTTTATGGATTTCTCGTTATGGGAGGATCTTTCGTGCTGATTTTCTTTGAGTCTTCGGTGATCCTCTCGGTGTTTAGTTGCTTCGAGTCCCGTGACCTTTCTTTTTGGCATAGGAGGCTTGGTCATATTGATTTGACCATTTGACTCGAGTTAGCGACCATGATCTCATTCGTGGTCCGCCAAACTCAAGATGGTCAAAGATCTTGTTTGCACTCCATGCCCAAGACGCAAGCAAGATGGTTGCCGCTTCTCATCCTCCCCACAATTATTATGACCGATGCACCGACAAATGCCCACATGGACACGCTTGGACCGGCTCGAGTGCAATCGGCAGGAGGGAAGTGGTATGTTCTTGTTGTGGTCGATGACTTCTCGAGGTATTCTTGGGTGTTTTCTTAGCCTCGAAGGATGAGACATTTACACATTTTCGAGGTTTCTTTCAGAGGCTTTCTGTTGAGCTCCCGGGTGCCTTACGAGCGATCATGATGACAATGGCACGGAGTTCAAGAATTCCTACTTTGAGAGTTCTCATGAGAGACAGTGTAGAGCACCGTTCTCTTCTCCAGACGTCCTCGGCAAAATGGCGTTAGGAGAGGAAGAACCGTACCTTGGTCGAGATGGCGGGACGATGCTTGATGAGTACTCTACACCGAGGAAGTTTTGGGTGAAGCCATTGCGATCGCGTGCCATGTGTCAAATCGAGTCTTTCTTGGGCACTCTTGCACCAAGACTTCTTATGAGTCGAGATACGGCGAAAGCCAGCGTCTCTCATTTTCGTGTGTTTGGTTGCAAGTGCTTTATTTCAAGTCCGGGAACCTAGACAAGTTCGAGTCACGTTCTGTGATGGGATCTTTCTAGGCTACTCGACTTCTTGGCGGGCTTATAGGGTCTGAGGCGCGAGTCTAGCAAGTTGGTAGAGACCGCGAGGTGACCTTTGACGAGGCGGTCCCGGGACTAGGCCAGATATCTCGTGTTCTTTAGAGCGATCCGAGACCATCTTCGTGGATGATGAGGACGAGGAGACGATGGTTGTTTACTCCGATCCAGCTCCTCTTCCTCCCCTTGAGATGCCTTCTTCCATGGCACCTCAAGGTGATCAGCCCTTGCCTTCCGTTTCCTCCGGAGCTAGTGGCTCTGTCCCTGCCTCGTCTGCACACGAGGTAGAGGCCACTTCTTCTTCTCATCCAGAACCTCCCCGACATATCCAGAGAAGGCATCCTTCAGAGCAGATCATTGAGATCTTTTGAGCGTGTCACACGCTCAAAATCTGGCACTTCTCTTTTCTGTCTCCATTCTTGCTTTCATTGCTTCCTTCGAGCCCAAGGATGTTGATCATGCTCTTTTCGATGAGTCTTGGGTCAATGCCATGCATGAGGAGTTGGAAAACTTTGAGAGAAACAAGGTCTGTCGCTTGTCGAGCCCCTCGAGGTCACAATGTTATTGGGACTAAGTGGGTGTTCAAAAACAAGCAGAGTGAGGAAGGGTAGTCATTCAAACAAGGCTAGACTGGTAGCTCGGGGGTTCTCCTGTGTTGAGGGTCCGGATTTTGAGGAGACCTTTGCCCTGTTGCTAGACTTGAGGCCATTAGAATTCTCGCTTGCCTTCGCAGCCTTCTAAGGGTTTCAAGCTTTACCAGATGGATGTCAAGAGTGCCTTCCTCAATGGGTTTATTGAGGAAGAGGTCTATGTTAGATGACCTCCGTGTTTCGAGAACCCCAAATACCCAAACCATGTCTTCAAGCTCTCTAAAGCCTTGTATGGACTTAAGCAAGCCCCTAGAGCTTGGTATGAAAGGCTCAAGTCCTATCTGTTGAGTCATGGTTTTGAGATGGGTAAGGTAGATAAGACCTTGTTCATTAGCGCAGCATGGCGGTTGACTTTCTACTTGTCCAGATTTATGTAGATGATATCATCTTTGGTGGCTCATCTCATACTCTTGTTTCTCAGTTTTCCGATGTTATGAGCTCAGAGTTTGAGATGAGCATGATGGGCGAGTTGAGTTTCTTCCTTGGTTTCCAGATCAAGCAGACTCGGGAGGGTACTTTCTTGCATCAGGGCAAGTACACTCGTGACCTCCTGAGACGATTTGATATGAGTGATGGTAAGCCGGTGTCCACACCGATGGCTTCTACAGCCTATCTTGACCCAGATGAGGACGGCGAGCCAGTTGATCAGAAGGAGTATCGTAGCATGATTGGCTCCCTCTTGTACCTCATCGCCGAGACCGGACATACACTTCTCTGTGTGTTTGTGTGCCCGATTTGAGCTTCTCCTCACAGATCTCACCGCCAAAGTGAAGAAGCGATTCTTTGATACCTTCGAGCTACCATTGACTATGGTATCTGGTACTCTTCCTCATCCTGTCTTTTCCTTAGAGCCTACTCGGATGCGAGACTTTGTTGGTCAGAGGATAGATAGGAAGAGCACTTTCGCACTGTCAATTCATTGGCACTTCTCTCGTTCTTGGTCGTCTAGGAAGCAAATCCGGTGTTGCTGACCACCGCAGAGGTCGAGTATGTTGTCGCCGCCATTCTTTGCTGACGAGATACTTTGATGGCTTCGACCTGCGGGACTTTGGGTTAGTTATAGAAAGTGTTCCACTCTTTTGTGATAATATCGCTATTAACATTGCTAAGAACCCAAAGCAAAGACTCTCGGACCAAGCATATTGATATCCGATATCACTTCCTTAGAGACCATGTGGAGAAGGGTGATATAGTGCTCCAGCCAGGAGAGTGACCGCCAGTTGGTCGACATCTTTACCAAGCCTTTGGATAGTTCTAGGTTTTCAGATTCATGGGAGAGCTTGGGGTGGTTTGTCCTTATGGATGTAGTGAGGGGAGCTTTGTGCTTTATCGCTTATCTTGTATATTATGTTGTTGTCCTCATCGTCGCATTGCATTAGGGATGCATTTTGGGTTAGTCATCCTAGCATAGATTAGAGTGTTTCTCTCGTCTAGTTGCTTAGACTTCTTCCTCTCATCTTATGCTCTAGGATGTTGCTTATTAGCTGTCTCTTCTCACTAGGTTGAGCTTACTCACTTCTTATAGGTTCTAGCAAGGGTTGGGCCACCCTTGGGTAGACAGGGAACGTGTTTGCTCCTTAGTGTGTTAGCCGGGCAGCTGATAGTCCTAGTGTCATATGGGGTAGATGAGAGTCAGTCTGAGCCATGGTATTCTCTATATCTTGCCTATGCTTTGAGGACTGTCTGTTCCTGATTTCTTTGCCAGCTTCTCGTTTTATTGCTTTGGTTCAGGGAGAGTTCATTTGGGAGCTTCTGGAGTTTAATATTGGTATAACTCAACTTGAACTAAACATTGCTTCACATGTTGAGAAGGAGCTGGATTTTCTTGCTTTTTAGCATTGTGCATTGTAATATAACTACATGGAGCCTTGACCATTATCCATATATGACATGCTTCAATGCATTACATCTTGCCATGATTATGCTTAATCGCTAGATTTATCATTGCTACATATGTGTCGTCAAGCCTTTGCCATTGTTAAGTTAATTAAAATTGCACAACTTGAACTAAGACATGTCATGTTAGCTCTTGAGGCTAGACTATCTTTAGTTATCCTCTTATGATTCATGCCATGTCAAATAGGCTAAGTTGAGTCTTGAATCTTTAATTGAGCTTTAGTTTGAGCTATGCTAGTGTCATGATGAACCATGAGCGAGTACACTTTTTTTTTAAGAAAGCAAAAGATCTCTTTTATGTGCGAAAGAACTGATCTCACCAATTCTTTCTCATGAGACTGCTTGCCATTGCACTGGGCATGAACTCAGGGGGAGTTTTGGATGACCTAGATCATCTCCTTAAGCTTCTCGTTTGGAATGGTCGCATAAGGCTTGAGATCTAGCACATCACCAAAATTATCAATTCCAAATGAAAATATGTGATTCGTGCTAAATTTGCTTAATTACCGAAATAACTAAGTATTTGTGCAAATAATTCATTCTTGAACTTATAGCACTCTAAATTGACTCAATTCTAGCTTCTTGGTTCCACTTAGGTTATTGACATGGTTTGCATCATCCTTGGATACCTCTAGCTAGACTATTCTCTTGAGTGGCTTGACATGCTAAGAAATTCATCTAATCTTCATATTGTTCCTTACGTGGCTTGGCTTGATTATGCATATCTTGTAATGATATTGATAGTTTTCATATACGTTATGGCTTGGTGTAATACTCGAATAGTCATTTTGGATAATCTTCATGGCTCTAATTGCTTCGCATTGCATAATATTCAACCACACCATGCTATATTCTCTCTTTTGTATCTTGATGACTCTATTGCCAAAAGGGGGAGAATATTGGAGAAAAAGTCACTTTTGGGAGTTTTGGGAATGTTTGAGGAAAACTTGCTCTTTCTTTTACTCCTTGCGTCTACATGGTCATTAGCTTCAATTTCTTCTCTTGGACCATGTACGACTTTCAAACAAACTCAACTTATGCTTTTTCGGGGTTTGTCAATATACTCATCAAGGGGGAGATTGAGAGACCATGTGGAGGTGTCCCCATGTTTGTGATGAGTAATTGACGGTCGGTTTAGTGAGTTTGAGTTTGTTTCGGGTATTCGAGGGTTGAGTACCTTTATCTGTGCTAATGTGGATTATACTGTTTCGTGCGGTGCTATGTGATGGTTTGCTTGTCTGTGTGACTGCAGGACTTCGGAGCTAGGTCATGGTGAGGCGAGGTGGAGGGACTAGACATGGAGGTGTTGAGGTCCAGACGGTCGAGTTGCCAAAGATGATCGAAGGCCAAGTGGTTCTGTAGTCGGGAGACGAGGAACCTGAATCGCCTGTGACGGATACGACGGGCGATGTGAGCGGACCAGACTAGACTCGTGGAGGAGTCGAGGTCCAGACGGTCAAGATCTGGATCACGGAAGCTTCAGGAAGCGCTGAGGGGCAAATTGGAGATTTGACTCAAGCAATGAGAGGATGGGCTGGTTTTCCCTCCAAATCCTGGTCATGTTGACCATGACCTTTGCCTCATTTGTGTGTGGAGCAAGCATGTGAGTCATGGACTGCATTTCTTGATTTGCTACTTTGAGTAGAGCTGAGTAGTGAGAGTATGAGATAGAGCTCCTGTCCGTGGGGGTGCATAAAGTGGCTGAGCTGTGGGCATTCCAATAGTGTGTGCTCCCTTGCGTGTCCCCTTGGTGAGCTCATGTTGCTTGGGTGTGTGCTACTGAGAGTGTGTGAGGTGAAAAGAAATAGGGAGGGTATGAGCTAGTGGAGAGCTCATGCGTGTGTTGCTCCCATGCGTGTGTTCATGAGTGTGTCTTGAGAAGTGTAGAGCTAGTGCATGTGTTTTACTCCTCTCAAGCTTGTAGTGCGGTGAGGGTATGAGTTGAGCTAGTGCGTGTGTGTCTTTGAAATGGAGAGTTAGTGCGTGTGTAAGTTCCAGAGTAATCATTCCTCTGTAAGCTTACATGGTTATGTAGCAATTTTTGAGTCTCTTGCGTGTGTGTTTTTGTGAGTTGGGTTGGCGCAACTTGATGATTTCTTATTGCTTTCACCGCTCATGATGTGATTAAGGTTTTGAGGTTAACTCGCTAGTGATCTTGTTTTGTTCTTTCTTCGCCGTACCGAGTTTGAGTTCGGTTCGGTCTTTGGTCCTGCGTCTTTGGTAGAGCTCTAGAGAAAATCAAGATCCCAATTCGATCAATCTTTTTGCCTTGGGGTTGAATCGGTATACTCGTGAGACCTCGGCTGATTTGTTTTCGCCGCTTGTTGCGCCTGTTAAATCCGGTTTGTGGCGGATTTGCTTTCGAAGTTGTTTCTTGATTTTTGTGCTAGTTGGTAGTGGAGTTGATCCTTTGGTTTCGCTTGATGATATTTGTTGGTGCATTGATTAGCTTTCTAGTGTTGTTGGTCGTCCGAGTGAACTCGTGAAAACCAAAACCAAGATGTCACTTTCAGAGGAATTTGATAGATGAAAAATTGGTGGCGGCGGCCTCAGTATTGTGGTAAAAATAAAAAAATATATGAGGAGCTTGGCGGCGGTGTGTTCGCCCGTAAGAAATCAAATCGGTTTTAAGTTTCTTTGATTCATTGGTCGCAGATCTTGTCCTCTCGGGTTCTTCGCTTTGTTGCGTCTGGAAATCTCGTGTGGTGGCGGCTTCAGAGCGAATCGGCTGACTAATTCAAGGTTTTGCCTTTTGATTTGTTTATTACCATCGCTTTTTTGGCTCTTGCGTCGATTCCTAGTCAAAACAAGGACAGTGTCTTTGGTTCTCTGTGCCTCTGTCAGGCGTGTCTGTTTGGATTGTGCAATGTAGCTGACGCTTGACCTTGTGCCTCATGCGTCTTGTGACCGATCTGTTGATTTTGTGGAACTCAATTCTCATTGTGTGTCTTGTGGATAGTCTTTGTTCGCCGCCTCATTGTTGCATCTAAATTTCGATTCTTTGGGTGTCAGACGTTTTGCCTATTGCTTGTAAGAGGTCAAGTCTGTATTGATTTGATGTTGAGCCATTATTTGGTCGCTATTTAATGTCTTTGTGAGATTTGATGTTGAACTCTTTGTGGTGCGATCTTGTGCTCGCAAGAACCGGAGTCTTTAATTTTGAGGGTCGTTTTATTTAAGAATCGACATTCACCCCCTCTGTCGCCATTTCGGTCCTACAATTGGTATCGAGCTGTTAGCTCTTTTCAATAGATCTTAACCGGTCTCAAGAGCCATGGCGATGGACAAGTACTCAACCAAGCCGCGATTGCTGATGGCATCGATTACCCTTCGGAAGAGCCGAATGGAGACATACATCCGCACCTGTGGGTATGCCATCCGTGGAAGGTCAAGGTACGATTATTGTTCTCGCCGATGAGAACATCAATGCTTTGGGAACATGGCCGATGTTGAGGCGAATGCAAAGGCAAGGAACATCATCATCCGTGGTTTGAGTCAGAGCGAAGTTTGATCAAGATATCTCACCTGCCGTCCGCTTACGACATCCGGGTGACCTCGACGATACCATGAGGGCACCACCAGATCAAGACGGTTCGACAGATCGGTTCAAGCGAATACAACAAATTCGAGATGCTTCTTGGTGAGTCCTCGACGAGTGCTTTTCGCGATTTCACAAAATCTTGAGCAACCTTCGAGCGGTCGGTCTCACATACCCGACTTCGGACAACGCTCGTCGATGCTCACTAAGACTTGATCTTCGTGTTTGGGAAATGAAAGTGACTACCATCAAGGACACCACGGACCTCTCGACCTTGACTCTTGATGCTCAGATTCGCGCCTCAAGACTCACGAGATTGACATTGTCTCTCGAAAGTCGAAGTCACATCGATGGCCCTAGTCACCGATCCCGCCGGCTTCGGTTCTCTTTGTCGATTCGTTGTGTGGTTACTCCTTGTCGCTCTCTGTGACGAATCGATGATCGCTAGAGCACTCGAGGATGAGCAAATGCCCTCCTAGCTCGGAAGTTTTCCCATGCTTACAAGAGGAGGAGGGACAGAAGAGGGAGGACCTGTGATTTGCTTCGAGTGTGGTGGCCCCAACCACATTCGGCAAACTACCCCAAGCCGGAGAAGGGCAAGAACGACTACGGCGGTTCGGGCAAGAACGACTACACCGACAAGAACCGCAACAAGAAGCCTCCGCCAGACGCCAAGAAAGAAGAATTTCCGCAACTTTGGCAAAGCTAAGAAGCTCTTCCAGCGTCCTCACCGCTGACGACCTCGACCTCGGCGAGGTGGAAGGATGGAGCGACGATGGACGGACGGGTGACCAAGAGCCCAAGGATGGCGGCAACGACTTCTCCCAAGATGTGCTTCATGGCCCTCGATGGCGAACTCAATGACAAATGAGTCAGACTCTGACTCGGACGAGGTATGTCCCACCTATGACCAGCTCAATCATGCTTTTCTTAAGCTAGGAGGTTTTCATGCTAAAGCTAAGGCTAGGTGTGCTGAGTTAGAGAAGGAAATAGATAGACTGTCACTAGAGATTATTGCTCTTACATCTGCTCCTTCTAGTGATGATTGTGATACATGCTCTGCTTTGCTGGTTGATATGGAGAAGTTAAGGACCTCACATGATAGTCTGTCCTCCAAACTTGATAGTGTTAAGGTGGAGAATGTTAATCTGCTTGCAGAGTTAGAGTTGAGTAGGATGGCTGTTACCCTACTTATTACTGATGAGACTACTTCTCCCACCTCATGTGAGGGTAAGGACATTGCTGCTAGAGTACCTTATGCCATGCTCCTTGATCTGCCCGAGTCTTGTGAAAATTGCAATAACTTGAAGATGAACTTAAAACGGGCAGATCATAAAATTGCTGAACTACAAGCTTCTTTACTTGAGCCGATTGTTTCATGCTTGAACTGCCCTAAGTTAATCATGAACTTGAGGCTGTCTCCAAACAGTTTCAAGATATGATTGATCATGAAAGGAAGATGGCTAAGTTTGCTTCTAAGGACCCTGTTAGCTCACCATGCATTAAGTGTAACAAACTAAAATCTGACTTGATTGCTTTGGATGAGAAATGTGTGAAGCTAACTAAGGACCTTCTAGAGAAGCCACATTGTGCTTGTAATATGATTGTGGAGAAGGGGGAGAAGTCACAGGGTAAGGTTGAGACGCTTAGCGACGTGAACCAACTGGCTAGCAGTAGGACTGTCCCTTCAGAGTCGGCTGTGCGTGCACAAGCCATTCTTCCCTCTCTTCTTTGGTTCTTCTTTTGCTCCCTTACCTTCTCTGCATCTCTTCTTTCCCTGCTCTTCTTGCACCTCTCTCTTTCGAGAGTGTCAAGACCTTATGAACACTCTCGAGAGATTTGTAGGAGGCAAGAAGAAGCTCAATCTTATTCTAGACCAATCTAAGATCTCGCAGATTTAATCGGGGTCTAGGATATGACTTCTTTGAGGACATGAGGGAGCATCCACCGCCGTGCTCGCACTCCATAGCACTGTGTGATCGAGATCGAGCCTGTGACCGAGAAAGTCCATTTCAAGTCGGCGGGCTATGTCCGAGGGATTTCGATAGTAAGGTAATTTCACATGCCGCTTCTACCTCTCGAAGGTGAAGTATCACCGCACCTTCGCCGAAGGATGGACACACAATCGATCGATGCTTCAGCGCCAAGATCGTAGCGTAGAGACCATGTTGAGTCTCTTAGGCGCATTCGTGGTCGGCCCTGACCTTGAGTGCACCTAAGACCAACACGAGGTCTAGGCTTGTTTCTTCCGATGGGTTTGTGCAAAGATCGAGGACTTGGTTTTTCCGAAGTTTTCGGTTTTCGTCCTCAAGTCGCTTTCGATCGTGACTTCCGCCGCCCCGAGGGTAGATCTCGTTTTCCCCATCGAGATAGCTACCATGGCGTGTTCAAGATGTTGCGGTGTTCGACTCGCTCCTTCAGAGCGATCGGACCCAAAGAATGCCTTCGGTCTACTCTTAGACCTACGCTTTGAGTTACTGAGAGCGAGGGTAGATAGAGGTCATCGTGCTTGACTACTTCATCCGCCGACGTGTTATTCAAGATTGGGTGCCAAAATCATTGTTGATTTATCCCAAGATCGAGACTTTACTCTGCTTGACTCAGTTCGCCGGGTAGGGAAGGAGAAGGTTTGGCTTGTAGACTCGGTTGTTCTCGTCATATGACCGGAGACTCCGTTGGTTCTCCTCCTAGCCCGCGCTCGGTGATGAGACGATCACCTTCGGAGACGCTTCGTGCGGGCGCGTCATCGCCAAAGGTCTTGTCGCGATTAATGCTTCTTTTATTCTTAAGGATGTTGCCTTGGTTAGTAAGCTGCAGATAATTTGCTTTCCGTTTCTCGACCACCGATGCGGTTTCGAGGTGAGCTTCAAGAAAACGCTTGCAAAATTCTTGATTCTTGGGAGTTTGGTTTATGGATTTCTCGTTATGGGAGGATCTTTCGTGCTGATTTTGCTTTGAGTCTTTCGGTGATCCTCTCGGTGTTTAGTTGCTTCGAGTCCCGTGACCTTTCTTTTTGGCATAGGAGGCTTGGTCATATTGATTTGACCATTTGACTCGAGTTAGCGACCATGATCTCATTCGTGGTCCGCCAAACTCAAGATGGTCAAAGATCTTGTTTGCACTCCATGCCAAGACAAGAAGATGGTTGCCGCTTCTCATCCTCCGGTCACGATTATTATGACCGATGACCGGACATTTGCTCCACATGGACACGCTTGGACGCTCGAGTCTTGATCGGCGGGAGGGAAGTGGTATGTTCTTGTTGTGGTCGATGACTTCTCGAGGTATTCTTGGGTGTTTTCTTAGCCTCAAGGATGAGACATTTACACATTTTCGAGGTTTCTTTCAGAGGCTTTCTGTTGAGCTCCGGGTGCCTTACGAGCGATCCGCATGATGACAATGGCACGGAGTTCAAGAATTCCTACTTTGAGAGTTTTCGGAGAGGCAGTGTAGAGCACCGTTCTCTTCTCCAGACGCCCTCAAAAAATGGCGTTGTGGAGAGGAAGAACCGCACCTTGGTCGAGATGGCGGGACGATGCTTGATGAGTACTCTACACCGAGGAAGTTTTGGGTGAAGCCATTGCGAAGCGTGCCATGTGTCAAATCGAGTCTTTCTTGGGCACTCTTGCACGCAAGACTTATGAGTCGAGATACTGTAAAGCCCAGCGTCTCTCATTTTCGTGTGTTTGGTTGCAAGTGCTTTATTCTGAAGTCTGGGAACCTAGACAAGTTCGAGTCACGTTCCTGTGATGGGATCTTTCTAGGCTACTCGACTTCTTCGCGGGCTTATAGGGGCTGCGAGTCTAGCAAGTTGGTAGAGACGCGAGGTGACCTTTTGAGGCGGTCACCGGACTAGGCCAGATATCTCGAGTTCTTTAGAGCAGTCCGAGACCATCTTCGTGGATGATGAGGACGAGGGAGACGATGGTTGTTTACCTGATCCAGCTCCTCTTCCTCCCCTTGAGATGCCTTCTTCCATGGCACCTCAAGGTGATCAGCCCTTGCCTTCCGTTTCCTCCGGAGCTAGTGGCTCTGTCCCGCCTCGTCTGCACACGAGGTAGAGGCCACTTCTTCTTCTCATCAGAACCTCCCCGACATATCCAGAGAAGGCATCCTTTGAGCAGATCATTGAGATCTTTTGAGCGTGTCACACGCTCAAAATCTGCACTCTCTTTTGTCTCCATTCTCGCTTTCATTGCTTCCTTCGAGCCCAAGGATGTTGATCATGCTCTTTCGATGAGTCTTGGGTCAATGCCATGCATGAGGAGTTGGAAAACTTTGAGAGAAACAAGGTCAGTCGCTTGTCGAGCCCCTCGAGGTCACAATGTTATTGGGACTAAGTGGGTGTTCAAAAACAAGCAGAGTGAGGAAGGGGTAGTCATTCAAACAAGGCTAGACTGGTAGCTCGGGGTTCTCCTGTGTTGAGGGTCCGGATTTTGAGGAGACCTTTGCCCCTGCTAGACTTGAGGCCATTAGAATTCGCTTGCCTTCGCACTTCTAAGGGTTTCAAGCTTTACCAGATGGATGTCAAGAGTGCCTTCCTCAATGGGTTTATTGAGGAAGAGGTCTATGTTAGACAGCCTCCAGGTTTCGAGAACCCCAAATACCCAAACCATGTCTTCAAGCTCTCTAAAGCCTTGTATGGACTTAAGCAAGCCCCTAGAGCTTGGTATGAAAGGCTCAAGTCCTATCTGTTGAGTCATGGTTTTGAGATGGGTAAGGTAGATAAGACCTTGTTCATTCGCAGGCATGGCAGTGACTTTCTACTTGTCCAGATTTATGTAGATGATATCATCTTTGGTGGCTCATCTCATACTCTTGTTTCTCAGTTTTCCGATGTTATGAGCTCAGAGTTTGAGATGAGCATGATGGGCGAGTTGAGTTTCTTCCTTGGTTTCCAGATCAAGCAGACTCGGGAGGGTACTTTCTTGCATCAGGGCAAGTACACTCGTGACCTCCTGAGACGATTTGATATGAGTGATGGTAAGCGGTGTCCACACCGATGGCTTCTCTGATTTATCTTGACCTGATGAGGATGGCGAGCCGCTTGATCGAAGGAGTATCGTAGCATGATTGGCTCCCTCTTGTACCTCACTGCCTCGAGACCGGACATACACTTCTCTGTGTGTTTGTGTGCCCGATTTCAGGCTTCTCCTCGCGTATCTCACCGCCAGGCGGTGAAGCGCATTCTTCGGTACCTTCGAGCTACCATTGACTATGGTATCTGGTACTCTTCCTCATCCTGTCTTTTCCTTAGAGCCTACTCGGATGCAGACTTTGCTGGCTGTAGGATAGATAGGAAGAGCACTTCTGGCACCTGTCAATTCATTGGCACTTCTCTCGTTTCTTGGTCGTCTAGGAAGCAGTCCGGTGTTGCCTGATCCACCGCAGAGGTCGAGTATGTTGTTGTCGCCGCCGATTCTTTGCTGACAGATACTTTGATGGCCGACCTGCGGGACTTTGGGTTAGTTATAGAAAGTGTTCCACTCTTTTGTGATAATACTTCTGCTATTAACATTGCTAAGAACCCAGTGCAGCACTCTCGGACCAAGCATATTGATATCCGATATCACTTCCTTAGAGACCATGTGGAGAAGGGTGATATAGTGCTCCGGTTGCCAGGAGAGGATTGCCGGTTGGTGACATCTTTACCAAGCCTTTGGATAGTTCTAGGTTTTCAAAGATTATGGGAGAGCTTGGGGTGGTTTGTCCTTATGGATTTGTAGTGAGGGAGCTTTGTGCTTTCTTGTTTATCTTGTATATTATCTTTGTTGCTCCTTCTTCGTCGCATTGCATTCGGATGCATTTTGGGTTAGTCATCCTAGCATAGATTAGAGTGTTTCTCTCGTCTAGTTGCTTAGACTTCTTCCTCTCATCTTATGCTCTAGGATGTTGCTTATTAGTCGTCTCTTCTCACTAGGTTGAGCTTACTCACTTCTTATAGGTTCTAGCAAGGGTTGGGCCACCCTTGGGTAGACAGGAACGTGTTTGCTCCTTAGTGTGTTAGCCGGGCGGTGATAGTCCTAGTGTCATATGGGGTAGATGAGAGTCGATCGAGCCATGGTATTCTCTATATCTTGCCTATGCTTTGAGGACTGCATTCTGATTTCTTTGCCGACTTCTCGTTTTATTGCTTTGGTTCAGTGGAGAGTTCATTTGGGAGCTTCGAGTTTAATATTGGTATAACTCAACTTGAACTAAACATTGCTTCACATGTTGAGAAGGATGGATTTTCTTGCTTTTTAGCATTGTGCATTGTAATATAACTACATGGAGCCTTGACCATTATCCATATATGACATGCTTCAATGCATTACATCTTGCCATGATTATGCTTAATCGCTAGATTTATCATTGCTACATATGTGTCGTCAAGCCTTTGCCATTGTTAAGTTAATTAAAATTGCACAACTTGAACTAAGACATGTCATGTTAGCTCTTGAGGCTAGACTATCTTTAGTTATCCTCTTATGATTCATGCCATGTCAAATAGGCTAAGTTGAGTCTTGAATCTTTAATTGAGCTTTAGTTTGAGCTATGCTAGTGTCATGATGAACCATGAGCGAGTACACTTTTTTTTAAGAAAGCAAAGATCTCTTTTATGTGCGAAAGAACTGATCTCACCAATTCTTTCTCATGAGGCGCTTGCCATTGCTTTGGGCATGAACTCGGGGAGTTTTGGATGACCTAGATCATCTCCTTAAGCTTCTCGCTTGGAATGGTCGATAAGGCTTGAGATCTAGCACATCACCAAAATTATCAATTCCAAATGAAAATATGTGATTCGTGCTAAATTTGCTTAATTACCAAATAACTAAGTATTTGTGCAAATGATTCATTCTTGAACTTATAGCACTCTAAATTGACTCAATTCTAGCTTCTTGGTTCCACTTAGGTTATTGACATGGTTTGCATCATCCTTGGATACCTCTAGCTAGACTATTCTCTTGAGTGGCTTGACATGCTAAGAAATTCATCTAATCTTCATATTGTTCCTTACGTGGCTTGGCTTGATTATGCATATCTTGTAATGATATTGATAGTTTTCATATAATGCTATGGCTTGGTGTAATACTCGAATAGTCATTTTGGATAATCTTCATGGCTCTAATTGCTTAGCATTGCATAATATTCAACCACACCATGCTATATTCTCTCTTTTGTATCTTGATGACTCTATTGCCAAAAGGGGAGAATATTGGAGAAAAAGTCACTTTTGGGAGTTTTGGGAATGTTTGAGGAAAACTTGCTCTTTCTTTTACTCCTTGCGTCTACATGGTCATTAGCTTCAATTTCTTCTCTTGGACCATGTCGACTTTCAAACAAACTCAACTTATGCTTTTTGGGGTTTGTCAATATACTCATCAAGGGGAGATTGAGAGACCATGTGGAGGTGTCCCCATGTTTGTGATGAGTAATTGTGGTCGGTTTAGTGAGTTTGAGTTTGTTTTGTATTCGAGGGTTGAGTACCTTTATACGTGCTAATGTGGATTATCTGCTTTAGATGCGGTGCTATGTGATGGTTTGCTTGTGCTGTGGATCGCAGGACTTGAGCTAGGTCATGGTGAGGCGAGGTGGACGGGACTAGACACAGGAGGTGTTGAGGTCCAGACGGTCGAGTTGCCAAAGATGATCGAGGTCATTGAAGTGGTTCTTGAGTCGGGAGACGAGGAACCTGAATCGCCTGTGACGGATACGACGGGCGATGATGAGCGGACAGACTAGACTCGTGGAGGAGTCGAGGTCCAGACGGTCAAGATCTGGGATCGAAGCTTGAAGTCGCTTGAGGGGCAAATTGGAGATTTGACTCAAGCAATGAGAGGATGGGCTGGTTTTCCCTCCAAATCCTGGTCATGTTGACCATGACCTTTGCCTCATTTGTGTGTGGAGCAAGCATGTGAGTCATGGACTGCATTTCTTGATTTGCTACTTTGAGTAGAGCTGAGTAGTGAGAGTATGAGATAGAGCTCCTGTCCGTGGGGGTGCATAAAGTGGCTGAGCTGTGGGCATTCCAAGAGTGTGTGCTCCTGCGTGTCCCTTGGTGAGCTCATCTTTGCTTGGGTGTGTGCTTCTGAGAGAGTGTGTGAGCTGAAAAGAAATAGGGAGGGTATGAGCTAGTGGAGAGCTCATGCGTGTGTTGCTCCCATGCGTGTGTTCATGAGCTGTGTACTGAGAAGTGTAGAGCTAGTGCATGTGTTTTACTCCCTCTCAAGCTTGTAGTGCAAGTGAGGGTATGAGTTGAGCTAGTGCGTGTGTGTCTTTGAAATGGAGAGTTGAGTGCGTGTGTAAGTTCCAGAGTAATCATTCCTCTGTAAGCTTACATGGTTATGTAGCAATTTTTGAGTCTCTTGCGCGTGTGTGTTTTTGTGAGTTGGGTTGGCCGCAACTTGATGATTTCTTATTGCTTTCACTGCTCATGATGTGATTAAGGTTTTGAGGTTAACTGCTAGTGATCTTGTTTTGTTCTTTGCTGCTCGGCGCTGAGTTTGAGTTCGGTTCGGTGCTGTGTCCTGTGCGTGCTGGTAGAGCTCTAGAGAAAATCAAGATCCCAATTCGACTGAATCTTTTTGCCTTGGGGTTGAATCGGTAGCCTGCGTGAGACTCGCCGATTTGTTTCGCCGCTTGTTGCGCCTTAAATCCAGTTTAGGCGGATCGCTTTCGAAGTTGTTTCTCGATTTTGTGCTAGTTGGTAGTGGAGTTGATCCTTTGGTTTCGCTTGATGATATTTGTTGGTGCATTGATTAGCTTTCTAGTGTTGTTGGCTGTCCGAGTGAACTCGTGAAAACCAAAACCAGTATGTCCGCCTGTAGGAATTTGATAGATGAAAAATTGGTGGCGGCGGCCTCAGGCGCTGTGTAAAAAAAAAAAAATATATGAGGAGCTTGGTGGCGGTGTGTTCGCCCAAGAAATCAAATCGGTTTTAAGTTTTGCTGATTCATTGGCTGCAGATCTTGTCCTCTCGGGTTCTTCGTTTTGTTGCGTCTGGAAATCTCGTGTGGTGGCGGCCTGTAGCGAATCGGCAGCTAATTCAAGGTTTTGCCTTTTTGATTTGTTTATTACCACTGCTTTTTGGCTCTTGCGTCGATTCCTAGTCAAAACAAGGACAGGCAGCTGTGCTGGTTCTCTGTGCCTCTGTGCGTGTCTGTTTGGATTGTGCAGCTGCAGTTGACGCCGGCCTTGTGCCTCATGCGTGCTGTGACCGATCTGTTCAGTTTTGTGGAACTCAATTCTCAGCTGTGTGTCTTGTGGATAGCTGCTGTTCGGCTGCCTCATTGTTGCATCTAAATTTCTGATTCTTTGGGTGCTGTACGTTTTGCCTATTGCTTGTAAGAGGTCAAGTCTGTATTGATTTGATGTTGGAGCTGTTACTTGGCTGCTATTTAATGTGCTGTGAGATTTGATGTTGAACCTGCTGTGGTGCGATGCTGTGCTCGCAAGAACTGGAGTCTTTAATTTTTGAGGGGTCGTTTTTATTTAAGAATCGACATTCACCCCCCCTCTGTCGCCATTTCGGTCCTACACTTACTTATTTCTATCTGCTGCTCCAAGGCCTCTTAGCCTTGGAGGTGGTGTAAACTTGTAGTTGCTGCTTGGGCTGACCACATGTTGTGTGTAATGCTCACATATAGTTTCATACAAGTTCGTAATTGAAGTCTAAGCTAATGACTAGGGCTGTGCATAGCGCAATTTCGGTCCTATAGATTATTGATCGATCAGAGTGATCTACCAAATGATTGGGATGAACTTCTTACCTGAATTGATTCATAGTAGTTTACTTGATTCTGTTGGACTTGGAAGATTTGTCAATATCGAGTATCGGTGGGGGTCTCAGGGATGTGGATGGATCAGGCATTTTAGACTATTTGCCTGATTGGAAAATTCTTGGGATAACTTCTGTTCCTAGTTCTACTAGGCTCAAAAGATGCATATAGTGTTGGTGGGATCTTTGGGGGGTGTAGAACTGTTGATGGTTCGGGCATTAGCTTATTTGCACCGTTCTTGAGAACGACTTGGTGTCTTTCTTATTTTCAGTTCTTTGGAAGCAAAAGGCGACAAACATTCTGTTATTAGCGTGACCAACTTTCAGATTGCATAGTAAACATCTAAACTAGTTAGCAGCGGCTACAGTGTGCTATTAACTGCATGAGCCTATATCAACATCTACATTGCATCTTGGTTGTAGGAATAATGAAGGCACGTAAAGTGCAAAATAATGTAGACATCTGAATTCTTAAACCTGATGGAGAGAGCAGGGTTTCTACCAAACACAACTTCATAATTACTAGCACACAAGTACAGGAGTTTTACATCACTGACGTTTACTTCACAACTTAGTGGGGGGGTGGGACGAACTACACGCAATGGCAAATGCAGGCTAGCTTCTGCAAGCACAAGGGCACTTGATTTTCTTACAACCTATAACAATATACACATATCTTTTCTTCGTTTATTTCTAACCAAACAACAACAAACTTCTTAATGCAACCACGATATACCAATAGGCTTCCTTTAATATCTTAGTCCCAGTTAAGGACTCTAGATTATGTAACAGTTTTTCCTGTCTGGAGGTGCTTCAGATGCTTCGCCCCTGAAAAAATAAACCGGAAGATTCTGTAAGTTTGTCTGAACAGTAATCAAACTTAGAACTATTGACAGCGTAACATGATGTTGCCTTTGAATAGGAGAAACATGGCCCCGTTTTTTTTTTTCATATATTGTAGTTTTCTATATATATATATGTATGCTAGGTTTGGTAAAATGAGTTCCATCATTGGTACGCTTATGTATAATTTGTAAAGCATAGCATTGCTCCCTCTTCAAGGGGTACCATGGTTTATTGGTTTTGCCCGTCCGAAGTGAACACAAAATAGAATTTAATCGATTGCATTTTTGCGAAAGACACATGTGCCTCTAAAACAGGGGAACAAAGACCTTTTTGCAATATAACTGGCATGAAAGGGAGATGTTCAAGTGCATGTCGGCTAGAAGCCTGGAACTGAAGCACAGCTTACAAGGGGTTAGACTGCAAGATCCCAACTTTATTTTTTTTTGTCAGCAGGGAGATTATTTCTTCTAGGATTAGATCCCACGTGATTAAATGGAACTAGAGGGCAAACAGTTGTACAATTTAGAGCCAGCTCCTGTGTCTATGTGCAAAACCGACAGATAACAGATTGGTGTATACTGCTGCATGCAAATTGTGCGTGCATGATGGCCTGGCACAGGCTCAAATTATGCGCTCTTTGTTTGGCCGGATTCATTTGTTTGTGCAATAGTGCAAGTACTCTAGTGTTGCACTGCATCTAGAAAGTGGAACAGTAAAGGAAATGACAAGTGACTTCCCATAGCTAATAGTGCCCAGCCATCTAGGGCATGGTTTGCATGGCTGACATCTCATCCGTGCATAGATGCTTGTAAGTGACAATATCTAGCAGCGTTTTTTTACACGCCGGATGTACTCATACACACATACCACATGTACGTCCTCCTTTCCACACACATACGTGGATACGATCTTAACACACGTTTAATTTAAAGCGGAGACTTAGACCTCACGTAGTGCGGGCACACGTTTTGACCATTGAACGAATCTATGTGTGTGTGCTATTCTAAAAATCCCAAAAACCCCCTACCTAGTGAGGCTCACTAGGTTCAAACCCAGACAGGCTGCACACACGCCGGCGCTGCTAGCCAACCGAGCAACGCTCGGTCCTCGATATCTAGCAGCGTTACAAGATCTGCAACTGCTGATTACTCTGCTAAGTAGCATGACTTTTCCCTTATCAGGAGATTTGATCACTAGCTTTGATCTAGGAACACTTGTATATTTATTGACATGAGCTTGAATTATGTTGAGTTTTTTTTTTGTTGTTGTTACCTCAGTTGCAAGCTCCCTGTGTGCTGTACTTGGGGAACGGGAGCCTGCCCGACTCGATCAGCTTGACGTCGTCGACGAGTATCTCGTAGTGGCGGCGCACCTCGTCAGCCGTCTTGCTCCCGCCCATGGCGCGGGACACCTTTTGCCAGCGGTCGGGTGTGCCCTCGCCATAGTAGGCGAGGGCCTCCTCGAACAGCTTGTTCTCCTTGGTGCTCCACGCCGAGGCCGCGTTGGCGTTGCGGGAGGAACTCCTTGACCCAGAAGACATCTTTGGACTTGAATTGTCTTTCTTGGAAACTGAACTAGTGCTGTGCAGACTCTTAGACTGAAGTTTTTGCTCTTAGAAGCTCTGATAGGTTGTGATCCCTGTGCTGCTCGGGTGTTTGTTATTTATAGGCCATTGGGGCTTGTACGGCATCATGCTTGCTATACGCCCGGAGCTTGATTGCTTGAAATTTGAGCGAGGTTAATGATATTCCCATTTTTTGGAGTGAGGATCCACAAGAAGGGGAGGGGAGTCCGTATCTCTGTCGGTCATAAGATAAAAATGCTTCCTTTTCAAATGCAGATTCTTGTGCTGCTGGCTGCAGCTTCAATGTGTCTGGCTGCAACATAGATCCCACACCTCGCGCACAAAGGTGGACGATGTCAACAACTCAAATGCATGGTACTGCATCTATAGGTAAATGAAACCCAAACCCCATTTGCTTTGCATGTCTCTTCAAATCACCAATCGGTATAGTATTGCAGCTTAATTAGTGTGATTAATTAGATATGATCCCTGGTTTTTAATACCATTATATATGAACCATGCGTACAACTTTGGTGCATGTCTATTTTTTAGGAAGAAAAGCTAGGAATCAGATCATATTTAAGACTAGCTAGTTAATAGGTAATATAGCCATGCATGCATATATGTATGGTAAACCTAGTGCAAACTAAGAAATACTTTTCCTGTGCACAGCGGTGCAAAAAGTTGTATATTTAAAATAATTATGAGAATTGACCTATTTAGTAAGTTAAGCGAATTTCATGATCTATTTTTTTTAAAGTTTTGAGGAAAAAATCAGAAGGAAAAGTGGCGAAATTATCAAGTTAAATGTTTGTTTTGTTTCTCTCCATATATAAAGCGTTTGATTACGGATTTTTGGTAAGGTTATACATAGAACATGTCTAACACCGTATATGTGACTGTTTTTAAATTTTTTTTAAATGCTACCTTGTACAAGTTTACACAAAAAAATGGTTCTTTGCACCGCCCCATGTATGTTTCACCATGTGCGAACAGAGTGCCCTTTCTGCAGTAAATAGAACGCTTATTTGAGTCTCGTAACTCCTTTTTGTCTCACAACCTTAAGCTAGCACAGGAACGGCTGCCTTTGTCAATGACATAAAGAATTGATCGATCTTGTCTAGTCAAATTTCCTGCTTCCAATATTTCAAAAAAAGAAAAGAAGAAGAAACATGTAGACCACAAAGACAGATAAGATTGAGAATATCATGAGATTAAGGTATCAGATCTATCATCACAAAATCCAGCAACCTTTTATCCTTTGAAATCACAAGGTATATATAGTGGTAACCATTAGCTAGCTAGGATTCCTGCCGGTAGTGGGTGACAAGGATTCAAAAATCGGATACGGAGGAAATATCGGATCCTCTCCAGAACCGGTTACCGGTTTAAAATCGGCCAAATTTCATCAAACGAACATTTGAATTCTTCACTGGTCATCGGCCGGTAACTGGCTGAAATTGACCGGTTACCGGTGAACAAGGAAACAACTCTATTTGACATAATTTTTCTAGTTAGCAATCAATGCAACATTACAACACGACAAAGTTCAACTACTTATATAGTTGATGAGCGCCGAGGAGGAAGTTGGATGTCACCGACGTCGTCGATAATGAGAACACCTTGGTACTAGAGTACCGTCTGTTTGTATTGGTGCCAACTAATCATAGAATATTGCTCAACCCATTGACGGTAATATGCTTGATAATACACATAATTTATGTACATTGACCTCGGCACTAACACTACATTATAACCATGACCATGATATGCAACACTTTAGCTCAAATACAATTTAATTTCATTACTTTAGCTCAAATACAATCATACAGTAACACTTTTTGCTACAATTTTAAATTCAATTTTTAAATTTAAAACTTTTTGGCCCTGTAACCGCCGATTTATTTTCCCTCACTGGGTGATAGCTGGATGCATGCTCCAATTTCCACACAGCTAGCTAACCCTGTACTATTGCGAGGCAGTGGCAATGGCATCCATCCGAAGAACTGCAAAAGATCTAAGAGATGGAATGGTAAAACCAGCTGGTTTTGCTTCTCAGGGAGAGGGATGTGGAGCCAGTGGTGGCAATGGAGACGTTGCCTGCCTCTCTCGTAAAGGAAATTAAGGATATATTCCGTGGACCTGAAATGGCCTGTAGTCGTTGATCTGTGCACTGTGTGCTAGCTGCATAGCGAAGTTACATATGCTAGCTAGTACATAGTTAGTGACCTATACATTGTGGGGAAACATCTAATAAGATTTGAACAAGCCATCTCCTGCTGAGCAATGAGCGGTTTTAACCATGTGAGTAATTATATGATTCCTAGTGCATGCATTGGTTATTGAAACTGTGGTACTATATATCTTAGTCTATTTTTAGCCTCTCACCTGCTGGCCGCTGCCAAGTGTTCTTGCCAATGTTTTTGTGCTCATACAACATCAGCTGTACTAGTACTGCCGGTAACCACTACCGACGACCACCGAGCAGTACTATTTGGTGCTGGACCTTAATTGGTTCTAATTTATTTGGAACTTGATCGAACATTATATTTACAAGTTATATGTGATCAATGGCGGACCCAGAACAAAAATTTAAGAGGTGCTAAAAAAATGCAGTAGACAGCAACTCAATCTTGATAGCGGCGGCTGAGAACTTCGATTCAGGCACCAAAACCCTACAGCAAAATCCTTTGTTCTCCTCAATTTCTCTTGATCTGGACTGCACCACATGAGATTGGTAGAATATGTGCCACAGCATGGGTTAGAGCCCTTTCTGGACCAAAGAATAGGTATCTCCTGCCGGCTGCAAGGACCTTGGAACTTTGGAAGATGGAATTGGATTTGTTCTTTGGTCCTTAGCTTGCACACTGTTCATTTTCCGGCCTTTGAACCTTAGGAAATTATGTATGCCACAAAAATGTTTGTTACATAAGGTTGTGTACTCCTGTGAGTTGTTACTCTGCATTTTGCAGGCCACTCAATGCTTGTCTTGCAATGAGAGAGATTGAAATGGTGCTTGCTCCCATCGATGTGTCCTATACAAATTTACTGGAATTTCGGAACCTTTGGGATGCATTATTTGTTAAAGTTCTAATTAACAACGAACAATAGTGCATTTGTTCTTTCAAAAAGAAAACTGAACAGATTCTAAGGTCATGTACAATGGACTTATATCAGCTGTCTATAGTCTCTGTTACGTAAGATTTAAACTGATATGAATAAAAGAGAATAAAGAGAGAAATGTGTTGTCTATAATCATGTAACCGACTGTATCACTAGAACCAAGGAGAAAATATCTTAGGTCCATGAAAGTATTAAAAGATTATGTCATTTATAAAGACAAGTGAAAAGACAACTCATTATATGAGCTGTCTATAGTGTTGTCTACGGATGACATGGAGAGTTGCTATAGACACCAGTTGTCTGTACAATTATACATGCCGAAAAACGTGGGAGTTACCAACATGTGCAATTGTTGCACATAAGTTGCCATAGAAGTGCACACAAGCACTGTTGCCGTGTGCATTATTATTGTCGAACAATGAGCACCAATGGAAATCTAGCCGACGCACGTGAGAGAACCCACTTTACACCCTTGAACTATGGCCCGAGTCCAAAAAACACACTGAACTACAAAATCGTTCACTTTACACCCCTCAATTGTCAAAACCAGATCAAATTACACCTTAGGTTGGTTTCACAGGTGGTTTTAGCCAGGTTGGCAGCCACATCATTGGTTTTAGCTTACGTGACATATCTTTCTTTATTCCTCTTCCTTCTCTCCCAGCCGGACCCGAACCGGAGTTGGATAGCGCGGTAGAGCCACGGCAGCACCGGGGAGAGCCGTGCATGCTGAAGTCGTTGAAGCAGACAGATCAATTTGGAGACAAATCGTTCGTTGGGGGGGGGGGGTCATTTTTTGGCCATCAAGAACTCGCTGGAATTTCCACAAGCAAAGAGAACTGATAAACATAGAAGGAAATGAAACTAGATCCGCTCATCGCAAGCAATTCCGTCCATCAAAAACAACTAAACAAGAGTGGGGATGGGGATGGGGAAAAACAAGTAGCGAGTAGTACCTGGTGGGGCCTAGATGGAGGACGCCAGGGGCGGGCGCGGGCGGAGCCAGCGTGGAGTCGTTGGAGCGGAGCATGGAGAGGTGGTCGTTGAGGCGCTTGCGACGGGGGCGCTCGGCCATCAAGTTCTTCGACGACATGCCCTCCACCCTCTTCTTCTTCGGCGTCGGCACCAGCGGCACGACGCCGACGTTGAACCCGCCGCCGCCCTCCACCAGCCCGGGCTCCACCTTGCAGACTCCAAGGCCTCCCTCCACTGGATCTGGGAGCGCGGCGTCGCCTGGAAGCCGCCTTCCCCGGAGGCCAACGCCACCTCCGTCGTCTTCTGCCTCGACCACGGCAGAGCGGAGCGGGGAGCAGTGCGAGCCGAGGCCGAGGGGAGCAATGATACGGGCGAGCGTGGCGGGCGAAAGGCCAGGTGAGCCACGCCGAGCTGGGGCGACGCTGGGAGAAAGGAGAAGGCGCAGGGGGGGGCCGGCGATGGGAGAGGAGGCGGTGTTTTAAGTGGGCACTGACGCGGAGAAACTGGCCAACGTGGATGCCAGCTAGGACCAAAACCAGCTGGTTTCGTCCCAAGGGGGTCGGGTGACACGGTTTTTGGAGTTGGAGGGTGTAAACCAAGCGGTTTTGTAGTTTAGGGGGTATTTTGGACTCTACGCAAAGTTCAGGGGTGTAATATGGACTTTTTTCAAAAAGAAATGAACCAGAGAATATATGAAAAATTCATAGGCAATAGATCAACATATTTGGGTAAACTAAGCAATGTCTTCCTAGAGTGTTAATCCAACCATTTTTTGCTGAAGCTCAATCTAAGTTCATTTTGAAGTGCCTCTGTAACAAACATATTATTTATGTATAAGGACATGGATGCTAGAGGCAGCAATATCGGCACTTAATAATATCTATATGTATGGCTTGCTTATAAACAAATATCGAACTCTAGACTATAACAGATGTTGAGAGTAGTAAACCTACCATTTTCTGGGCAAACTAAGTAGGAAAAAAATCTAGTTCATCTATTTGTCCAAACCTAGAAATAGTGGAAATGTTGCCTTGACAACTGGGCTAATCATATCCTTGCTTGATGACATTCTGAGACCAAATCCTTATTCAAAGATCAACCGTGCCATAGGTGGTGCATAAACCTTGATAACCAATTTAAATAAACACATAGCCAGTGGAGGAAAACCCTCTTTAGAGCAAATTAGTAAGTGGAGGATAAGCCTTTATAGAGCAAATTGGCATTACAAAAATACGCTCGACCTTCTACAGTAACTGTCATATGGGAAAAAGAAGATATACATCTATAGGTCGAGACGACATATAATAGTTGCCTTGTTTTCCTAATTCGCAATACAGTTATTATGGGGAAAAGAAGATGTACATCTACAACTCTATCCGTCATATAATAGTTCCCTTGCTTTCCTAATTATCAATAAAGTTATTATGGCTGCAGCTGTACAGAGGTTTACAAACAAAATAAAACTGCTAGGAGATCAGAGCAATAAAAAAAAAAAAGAGAAGAAAAGCAAGGTGAGGAAATAACAACACTTACCGTTGAAAAAGATTAGGGGATATGAAATACTCAATTTGATATGGTTGTTCTTCAAGCTGTGCGTGGCTGAATTTTTTAGAACATTATCAATTTTTTTTATAGGATCTTATGCAATTCCTAGCCTCTGGAACTCCAAGCAAGTAACCTAAGACCCACCAAGTAATTAACGGCGCGGTAGCAAATCAACAGACTCCTTTCTCAGAATTTTTTTTTGCTAAGAACAAATCATGATTCAGCTAGGCAACTACTAATTAGTTAAGGTTTTGAATGAAGCTAGCCTCAATTATATTTTTGAAGCTTGGACAACAAATAGGCAAAAATCTTTGCATGTTATTACTTATTAGTAGCAAACAAAATCTTGATACAGACAACTTAGTTCAGCTAATGTTAGAAACTCCATCCTTTTCTCTTGGAAAACAACAGTGTCTTCTCGTGAAAAAGGGTCTCTCTTATACATACATTTTCTTCATTTCTCTCCTTTCCATCTTATAGTTAAGATTTTTTTAAATAATCTTTTTTTAATTCCGAAATACAGTAATATACCTCTATTTTTTATTTTACAGAAATAATTCTCTGTCGCTCCACCGTTGGGTGACTCGGATCAAGTCGCCCAATAGTTACGCGACAAGTGGAGTAGTCGCTCAACAGTTTAGCGACTAGTCCCTTCGGCTACTAGTCGCTCAACAGTTGAGTGACTTAGCCCCTAGTCGCTCAACCGTTGGGCGACTAGGGGCTTATAACCCCCACGCGTGCTGTCCATTGGCATTTTGCTCGGGACAGAGGCAGAGCAGCGAGAGGGAGAGAAGAAGAGAGGAGGGGAGAGAAGAGAAGAGAGAGGAAGAGAAAGAGAGAGGAAAAGAGGGAGAGAAAGAGAGGAGAGGGAGAGAACGAGAGGAGAGGGAGAGGGAGGAGAGGAGAGGGAGGGAAAGAGAGGACGAGAGGTCCGCGCACCGACGACAGTGAGTCTCCTGCGCTTCTTCGTAGATTTACTTTCGAAACCATGGTAGATTAGCAACTAAAATCATTAGATGTGTAGTTGTATCGGGTACGTCGCATATTGTCAATAGTTGTAAATAGTGTAGTCGTAGAACTAATGCCAATTTAGTTGTTAATAGTTGATGACAAGGAACTGATCGAGAGCTACACGTACTGGAACCACTTTTTGGCTATTATACACTGTACATTCCTCTTAAGAAAATGTCTCTTTTTTCTACTGCAAATGCTTTGAATGTTTTCATATCTAATGTGATTTATTAACACGTCGCGTCTTTCTCTGGCACAATATTAACCCTTAACCCTAACCCCTAGACCCTGAAACCCTAAACCCTAAAATCCTAAAACCGAAATGCAGCTATGGCTATATATGTTGAGGAATATGCGGTTTATGCAAGAACGCAACTAAATTTTTAGAATTTCTGGAGGTACGCTATAAATAATTAAACTACTAATTGTGTCGTAATTGCTAACTTGAAATTGATTTGCAGGTATGGCTCGTGACCTTGGTGGTTCCGACTGGCCTTTTGGCCTGCTGGACCGGCGCGTCGACACGCGGCTCCATGCCAGGCGTCGTGTCCCGCATCCCGAGGGTGGGGACGAGGTGACTGAGTTGGGGGTGGTCCATACGCGGACACTGCGACGGGCTTAGAGACTAGACCCATGCTAGAGAGACATGTTTGTCTGCAAGTTGTGGCACTTCTTTTCATCATATGTCCGTTATGTACTTACTTCTTCGTGCTTTGCAGGCTGGACGATGCCGGCCTTCTACCTCTCGCGCGGATGGTGGAGGCCACCGACGAGGACGGCGCTCTGGTTGAGGATGACGAGGAGGTCCAGGCTGGCCTAGAGCGGTCACGACGGCTCCTGCTCGACCGGTCGCTGCTGACAGCTCAGGTGGACTAGTGGCGGTTCGAGACGCACACCTTCCACCTCCCATTCGGGGAGATGGCCCCCACTCTGTAGGACGTCGTGGTGCTACTCGGCTTGCCTATCGCAGGAGCCGCTGCCTCCCCACCAGACGTGCCTACCGACTGGCTCGATGACCTGCTAGGCAGGTTTGAAGGGGTTCTTCTAGCCGAGGCTGCAGCAGCGTACTACGTCTTCCAGCACGACAGATGCATGGCCCACCCCTGCTGTGGCTTTCGCAGTTCCAAGTAAGTATGCAATCCATTTTTCCTATTTAGTGATGTACTATCCATGCCATATGATAGGCTTAGTAATTATTCGTTTGTGCACAGGTCAAGTGGATGGACCTGGAGCCCGACGAGTACTAAGTGTCGCGGCACCTCGAGGCGTACTTACTGTGGTTGTTCAGCTATGTACTATTTACCAGTAGTCACGGTGACTCCGTCGACGCTCGCCTCGTGCGGTACACGAGGGCCATCGTCGACGGGGAGGAGGTGCACATCAGTTGGGGATCAGTCGTACTTGCCGCGATGTATTGTGACATGTGCAAGGCATGCTACAGAATGACGCCGACCTCTATTGTCACAGGCTGCCCCCTCCTACTGCAGTTGTGGTTGTTCGAGTGCTTCCTCCTCGGACGACCGATGCTGCTCGACACCATCCGTACCGCGCGAACATGTACCACGGGGGCGCGGTGGACCGGCCGACCGCAGGGTCCCTTTGGTGCCGTAGATGGGTACGCACTCACATGTATCTTTACTTTAGTTGTATTACGAGTCATCCTTTGTAACCACTGTTCTAGCTCGCAGGCACAGTTTGCACACGTGTAGGCCACACGTGTGTACGAGCACTTCGTCGAGTAGCTCGACCACCTCACCACTGATGACATGTGCTAGGAGCCGTACTCTGCTTAGGAGATGGAGGACCGCGCTCCCGCTGGGCTGTCCTCATTGTGCTGGCATGACCAAGCGCACTGGCTGACATGGAGGAAGCTCGTCTTCGATGTGTTCGTCGAGGACTACGTGGTGCACAGGGTGATGCACCAGTTCGGCCTCCGTCAGGTTGTTCCAGTCCCTGTCGGGCGTCGGGTGCCCAACTCGGTCCATGCATGAGTTACACACAACACATGTCCCTATATTTTTTCAGTTCTGTTACGATGGCTTCTAATTGCAGTGGTATGTTTTGCAGGCAGAGTAGGAGGGGTGGAAGCAGGACGAGCTGGGCGGTTTTCGTTCTTCTACGACCTGTTCGGGCAGGGCAGGTACGGAGGGTATGACACTTGGACGTGCGCCATGGCCCACGCCGAAGGTACGTTTTGTCTCTTCAGGTTTGTTTGCGTCGATATATTGCATGAATAAACAGTATTTGTCCTGCAGGTTTCGTGCCCCAGCTGGGAGTTGAGCTCTCCCCGCACGAGGAGCCCCCGCAGGACGTGGACTGCTTCTTCACGGACGACCCAGGGGAGGTCAAGGGAGCACCTCAGCCCGCACCCGTCGAGGTTCTTTCCGGGTCGCAGCTCAGCGATGCCCTAGTGGCCACGCAGGCACCGATGGAGTCGACCCTCGAGACCTTGGGAGCACGAGTTAGCAGGGCTCCTGACCGCCTCACCCTGTTGGGGCCCCGACACCCCATGTTGAGGAGGGCCATGCGGGGCTATATGGGCGGGCACCGACCGGGGTGGGACGTGGCGACGACGGAGGAGGTGTTGCGGCGGCAACTAGGGGGTCTTCGTTGTGCTTTGTGTACTTGTATTTGTTGTGTACGTATTTTACTTTGTTGTAACTATGACATGGTTGTGTATGAATTCCCTCGTGCATTGTAATATAACTTACCTTACTACTTACCAATCGTTCCTACCTCCGTCGCTGAACCGTTGGATGACTTGGCAGCAAGTAGTGGTCCAACGATTGAGCGACTAGTCGACGTGTACCATACTTGGTTTGTTAGCCTGCGTGCCATGTAACCCCTTTGTCGGATCAACTGTCGTGTTGTTATCGTTGCACCGTGTCTTCAAAGTTCTCCACCGTGCATGAATTCCCTAGCGCATCGCAATATCACTTACCCTCCTACTTACGGATCATTGCTACCTCAAACATCCTCACAAAATTCTTCAGAAATTTACCGCACTATAACAACATACGACGATCACAAAATGTTATTGCGAGTCTAACAGATTTCGTACCCTTGAGAATCTATAAAAATCATAAACAGACCAACCAACCTTATCACCACCCTTTTATTTCTAAAAAAAAATTAACAACCTACAAACAAGATTTGCTAAATGTATTACCTACAAAAATTGCCATTTATTCCCCACAATTATTTCCATCAGATTAATAAAATAATAGTATTATTATTTTAAATCGCCCAACCGGTGCGCGACTTGTTGATATGTCGCTCAACCATTGAACGACTAGCACAAGTCTCTCAACTGCTAGGCAACTTGTACACTTGTCGCTCAACCATTGGGCGATTTCTACAGTCGCCAAACAGTGGAGCGACAGAGGATTATTTCTGTAAAATAAAAAAAAACAGAGGTATATTACTGTATTTCAGAATAAAACATATTATTAAAAAAAACTCTTATAGTTAAAGCATGCCTAGAAAGCTCATCTCCATGACATAAAATCCGATTTGTATCTTTCTTCGGAATGAGTTATTATTTTTAGAATCATGTGATGCTGATTTAGTTTATGCCAGGTGTCTATATTTTGCCCTCTCAGCAACGAAACACATGATTCTAAAAATAATAGTTCATTCCCACCGTAAATCGAAACGGTCAATTTGTGTACCATGCATATCCACGCTGGAGTGCTTGCAATTTTGTTCACGGTACTACACACACAAACACACACTCATACACACGCGCACGCGCACATGCGTGCACACACACACGAGGGTGAGGGGGAGATGAGGCTGACCTTAGAGTTTACGGTCGCAGCTGAGTAGGACATGGAAGTACTCTGACCTTAGATCGTCGGCGGTGGCATTGGCGGCCATCACTTCCCCGCTCTACGCCTCTATTGTGGCTGCTCCACCGCCAGTCCCAGTAGTCTCACTGGCGATAGAGGCGGCAATGATCTAAGTGGGCGCAAGGCAAGGGGATGAACAGGAGGGGAGGCGCCGAGGCGGCGGCCGTAGAGGGAGATCAAGGAGGCGTTGGGGGAAGAAGATGGAGGGAGCGGCGGCGCCGGCGGAGTAGTTCGACGGAGAGGAAAAGCAGATAGGATGGATGAGAGGGGAGGCGCCGAGGCAGTGGCCAGGGAGGGAGATTGAGGGGGCGGCCGGGGAGGAAAAGGGAGAGAGCGGCCGCGCTGGTAGAGGAGGGGCCGCGGAGGAATGAGAGGAAGGGGAGGCGAGGGGATGGACGAGAGGGGAGGCGCCGAGGCGGCGACCGGGAAGGGAGATCAAGGAGGAGGTGGGGAAGGAAGAGGGAGGGAGTGGCGGCGCCGGTGGAGAGGGGCGACGGAGGACGAAAGGAGAAGGGGCAGCGAGGGAGGAAGGGGAGGGAGCGGCGGCGCCGACGGAGAGGGGCGGTGGAGGGTAAAAGGAGAGGGGATGGAAGGGAGGGGAGGCGCCGCGGAGGGGGCTCGAGAGAGAGCAGCGGTGGTTGAAGAGGGAGGGAGCAGCGTTGGTTGTGGAGGGAGACCGAGGGGATGGGCGAAGGGGAAAGCAGCGAGGGGGAGAAGAGGTGGCGCATGATCGAGCGAGGGAGGAGCTGGGAGGAGAGAGAGAGAGAGCGGGAATAGGGCTGGTGCCCTCGCACGTGACACCAGCCATCCGATGGCGACCGGCGTGTGCCTGGATGACCTCCCCACCCCACGTGATCTTGGCCGGCCGGCGAGCGATCCGACGGCCACGTTTTCCACCCCTTTCTCTCAGCCTTTAAGGTAGTAATAAGGCAGAGCTCCCGAGTCCTGACCTTGTTTTAAAAAGAAGGTACCATGATGATCCAATTTTGTTGCTGTCAGCCCTCTTCTTGATATTCGACTTTAAGCAATCAGGTCCTAAAGTCTTGTTGCTTTGAACCCTCTTAGACATTTCCTTTTGATGCAATCAAGCTCCTCTAACCCAATTTTGTTATGTGAACCATTTCTGCTACCTTCTCTAATCTACCGTTCTGAAGTGCAAATTTTCTTAATCGTGCGGCTCGGTTCTTTGGGTCGATTCCCCTTGCAGCCTCGCACGATCCCCAGCCATCCAATGCAGTGGCGAATCTAGGATTTTGTCTAAGGGTATGCCATCCAAAAATTTTGTCTAAAGCATGCAAGCACACATGGTGGTAAGCAAGCACAATAAACCATGAGCAATCTAAAAACAGACAATTCATGACTCACTACACTAGTATTGCACGCAACTCATCGCTGCTATTTCGTGGTGAGCATGACAATCCGCAACACATCAACCCACAATCGAAGCACAAGAAATTACTCCTCTACTCGATCTAACCAAATCTGTCCCAAAACAACACCCATTTCTTTGCCTTGTCCCTTCCTCACTCCAATAGACACTAATCCAAAGATCGCAATTGATCTAGAACCAACGCACCCAACCATAAGAGCAAGCTATTTACAGAGCAAAATGAAGTGGAACACGAGACGGATCACCTCATGGCCGTCGTGGCGGTAGGTTGCAGGCGGAACCATCGGTGGCGGTGCAAGGAACGCAGTGAGGCAGAGAAGACGGCCTGGCGCTTAAGGTATCCTCCGCCGTAGGTGCACTCCTTACCGCCGCCCCGCCAGAACCAAATCCGCCTCCTAGAGTTCCGCCACATCACAAGAGCTTGAGCATCACCAAAACCGCCCCAAATCGAATCGGGAAACGTGGGAGGGCTCGGTTGGGTGGGTTACCGCTCCTCGGCCTCGATGCCCTCGATGTACTCCCGATGGTGACCGTCGGCTCGCGTGCCGTCCTCGGCGTCGCTCTGTCGCCACCATGGCCCCAAAGATCGACGATTGACGAAGTCACGAAGGCGCCATGGCGCGCGAGCTTTGCGTGTGTCGGAGTGGCGGAGTCTCGAGCGATGTCGCGAGTTCACGATTCGCGCCTCGTCTTGGACTCTCGGTACTTCGCCGGCGCTTGGAATTTAGAAGACACATGTCTCGATGTTTTGTCAGATCGCGACGTCTGCTCGCATGCCCGCCAATGCTGGTGGACCACGCGCCCTCGCCCACGGCTGGGCCGCGCGATTCGCTCGCTGGCTGGGCCGCGCGCTCGCTCTCTCTGCTAGTTAGTCGGCTGGTCCTGCTGTGCGCTCGGGCGGGAAGCGTGCCCACGGCATGGAATTGCAGGGTATGCCGGTGCATACCCGGCATACCCTGTAGCTCCGCCCCTGATCCAATGTATAATACACTGACAGAACAGAACCTATTCCACCGTCCAAAGTGACAGGTAAGTGAGTAAAAACAACTTGGGGGCAAAAGGAATAAATGGATCTCTCCATCTCCAACTCCGATGTCTTTGGAGAGGGAATTTGACTCTTGCCATGAAGTGATGCTTTATCCATGGTCCTGTGACCGCTCATGTTCCTCGGTTGGCCACGGGGGCCATAGAATTACGCAAGATTTTCCAACGCCACAGAAAGATTTCGCTGCCACTTGTTCGATGATCTCCTCTCGAAAGCAGCGCGATCTTTACCGGAGAAGCTAACGTGGAGGCGTCCGGGTCCATCTGATGCTCGCGTTGGACCAAGGAAACCAGTTGGCATCAGGGCGCAATTGCGTCTGCGCATGCATATATGGGCCGATTGAGCCTCTGGGGAGGTGCAGATCTCTGTGGAATGTAATCTGCATCAAGCGCGGTTTCAGGATTCCCTGTGACATTTTGAACCATCCAAGCAGAAGCGTTCCTTTTTTCCCTTGGTGGAATCCATGCTGGTGAAATGCATTTTGCCAACATTTTTCAGTAAGCTCTCAAGTATGAAGGCTGCTAACGACTACTGTCCTTTGATCAAGTGCTGAATTTGCTGTTTCAGTTCAGCTCTGCTGTTTAGCAACCTCGCAACATGGCCATTCCTGTTCGCCAAGCGGTTTGGCATATGCGTTGCTGAATTCCAGAATTAACTCATTTTTAACTGGTTATAATTGTGTAGAGTACTCTGTTGCTCTTAGCCATAGTCACAAGGATCACCGGTTGATGCCGCGTTCTATGTACTGAATTCATTGACCTGGGTATGATTATTGGGACATGATACACTATTTCTATGTAATTTAGAACGAAAAGTGACGTTCCTCGACCCGCGACCCGTTCCTCTACCGGTCGACCCACGTTGCTGGTGACTATGCTCTGAGCCATCACTCATCGTCGATGTCTTGACTAGTACGCAGCCACGGCATGAAGTATGCATCAACCGGATCCCAAATCTGCAAAAGGATCCGCTCAGATTCCGGACACCAACTTGCAGGATTGGAATCCAGGTGGTCACTACATCAATATAGCATGGATTCAGAATATTTACTGCTTTCCCTTGTGCAAAAAGCATCCCAATCCTGATGTTCAGATTCCCTCGGCTCATATATACCCACCCTAGCCCATCTATCTACCTATCTTGTCCAAGTACGCTCGGTAGCGAGGTATGGTGAGTGTGTGTATCTTATCTGATAGATTGACGCAGCCAGCCTATTGATTGATACCGAAAGGCGATCGATTAATCGCTATGAGCAGCGTGGACCGGAGAACATTGCTCCTAAACCACAGTTACCAGATTCCAACCTTCGCTCGCAAATGTATCGTCTATGGTGTCACCCAAATGCACGCTTGATGATGAGTGATGAGGGCGGGCACCGGCCAGAAAGGCAGATTCCAGCGTGTGGATATCCTGTCCTGTACTACTGCTCCGCCGGGGGCAGATTTAGCTGGTTTTCGCTCCTCGTCAGCTGCGGTCGCTACTGCATTTCCAAGAGGCAAGAGCATCCGATGATCACGTCGGATAGAATTGAGACTTCACTTGAGAGTTGAGGCTTGAGAGAAGCAAGAGGGTGTGTAGTCGTGGCCGCCCACTCACTGATCGCCATATTGCCGAGGCCAGGGAGGTGCCACGTTGGTGAGGAGCGACTGGTGTGGTAGGCGGGAACGCTAGCTGTTCGCTTTTGAATCGCAATTGGAATGCAATGCAGGACCCCCTAGTAGATACCTGATTCTGGTGCAAGCTGCAGTGTAGGCGCTTGCATGGTTGGTGCAACATGCGAGAAGTGCAAAAGGAATCGATAATTTGCTTCGCCTTTCAGCCTCAGGGTGATGAACCGTGAGTCGAGCACGCGGGGAGGAATCAAAGCAAATATGCACTAATAAAAGTTAGCTTTAGCATGCATGCACTGCACACATCAGAGCTCCAAGTATTGAAGATGCAAGACATAATACAGAAGGGAATTTTGATCGTTTGCCCCGCCTTTAAATCACCTTCTATTATTTGTATTTATTTTGGACTACATTGATTATTTGCCCCGGTTTGATTTTCTTGTTTGATGTTTTTTCATTTCTGCAATTTTGATTTACATTTGCTATTTTAGCCCACGCAAAATATCACAACTGCCCTTTTCCCCTTCTTCCTCCTCTCATCTTCTCATCTTTTCTTCCTTGCTTTGCCCCGGCCATGGCAGACTCGCCCCGCAAGCCCGTCTCGCTGCCAAGCTTCGTGGAAGAACTCACCCAGCCCGCTACTTCCACCTCCCTCTCCCTCTCCTCCCCCCTCGTGCTCCAGAGAATGGAGTCAGGCTCAAGCAGCCACTCCTTTGTTCCGGCCGCCATGCCCTGCCCGTGCGCCACCGCCACTTCTGTGAGCCCCAACCTGTGCCAACGTGCTCGCACACACCTCCTCAGCTTCCTCCTTCCAATGCTTACATCCACTCCCTCCGTTGGCCCCCGCCATGCCCAGAATATCGTCTTCCTCTCCACCGGTGCCCGCCGCCCGATACAACGCTGCCACCTTCCCCCACTGTTCTGGTTGACCTGATGCGCCTCTCTCCCAACCGAGCACGTCAAAACTGTTGGTGATTTGCCCTAGAGGCAATCATATAGATGATTGTATCACGTCTATATTTATGAGTTATAAAATAAATGTTATTATGTTTCTTGGATGAATTATCATTTATAAATATTAACAAGTATGTGACTTGTTGGTGAAGCTCTTTAACTTATATGATGTCATTCTAAATGTATTCCTGGTCGGATGTCACTGGTCGGAACACTATTGACTTATCGACTAGCACATGCATTGATTGATGACCATGTTTCACCGGTCATGGATATAGGGATATCGAATCAATAATGTGAACATATGTTAGAGAATATGATGTTCGATTGACCCACCTTGAGACACTATTGAGTTTGTTATGATTTTATGTGTCATCAGTTGGTCTCAAGCAATGATGATATATAATCCTTAGACCTGAGATTAACATGATTTCCTACATGTATAATAGTATACTTAGGGGTTGCCAAAAGCTACTATGTAACTGGGTAGTTATAAAGGTAACTTTTGGGTATGCTATAAAACATGTGGAGGGATGTGACTGGTCGGATATGGTATTTACCTCTCCTAACATAACAGGAGAGATATCTCTGGACCCCTCGATATGGTCGGATAAAAAAAGCGCGTGGCCGTGCCACTAGTGGTCGAAGAGTCGACCACATGAAGTTATCCATCACTTGATCGAGAAAGTATTGATCAGTCCATAGATGACAAATTATCTCACCTGGAGTTCAACCAGATATTGTGAGGCAAGGGGAGAATACGCAAGCAGGTCGTTCAGTCTGACCAGATACGAACTGGTCGTATGGAGATACAAACTGGTCAAACATGACCACTAACTAATCGTAAGGAGTTACGAACTGGTCGTGACTAAATATGAACTAGTCGTAAGTGATAAGGACCTGGTCGCAGCTCATATTGCATAAGGTTCGTCCGGTATAATATTTATGTGTGTTCGGGAATCGTTATGTCCTGCTAAGAACCGCTAATGACTAATGGTCGGAAATGAGTTTCTGAATCGCAACCGATTACGCATGAACCTACAGGGTCACACACTTAACGGGTTGGAACAAACGAGTTTGGATAGCATCCATTATGGGCTCTTTATAAGGGGATACATGGGGTTGTTGGTACATAATAGTTGCTCCACCGAAACCCTAGCCGTCATCTTCCCGAAGGTCTTGCCATGCACGTTGGTGCTAGCACAACGGAGTACGGCGTTCCACCCCTGGACGTGTGGATACCTTAGAGGCGCTGCTACGGCTGCTGCTGCGCTAATCGAGGACGATCCACGACCTACGCAAGGAATGTCATAGGTTGCTGGAGGAGACGATCGGTGCCGAGGACATTGGATGATCTACTATGTCTACTTCATTAACGCGCTTGACGTTAGATCAGGCTGCTCCAACTCTTCTTTCGATGCACTGTGCACCTAGCGGTAACGATCTATGATCTCTTGCTTGCATGGCTTCCTGGTTTATGTGGTAGAATTTTTGAATTGCTAGCTAGTGTAGCCTACCCATATCCCTTCAAAAACGTGTTCCCAAGAACCACCCTCGAAACCCCTCAAGCAATTACAGAATCCACGCAAGGGAGCTCGTCGCTCCATCATCTTCCCCGCCTCCGATCGAAACCGTCGCCACAACCGCTACCTCTTGCACGGTGAGTCCCAGCCCGATTCCTCCCTCCTAGAGCCTCGCATCGCCTCCCTCTTCCACCCCATCATTGGATGGAGCTCCCCTCTCCCCGACGCCGCCCCCACGGTGAGCCGCCTCGGGCTCCAACTGCCAGCCCTCCTCAGCTCCTCCCCGACGCCTTTGATTACTCCAGTCCCCTGCAGCCTCCCCGTGCTCATGCGCACCTCCCTTGGCACCAGCGTCTTCTCCATGGGCGGAACTGGCGGCCTGAGCTGCAGGAGGCTGCGAGGCAGTGCGGGTGGCGGGCGGTTAGCGGCGAGGTGAAGGTAGGTGGCAGCAGTGAGAGGCGAGAGGGAGTGAGTGGATGCGGTGATGGGCTTGGGGCCACAAGGTGGAGGAGGGAGTGGACGGCTGCCATGGCGAAGGAGTGGAAGTAGCCAGGAGGGGGAGTGGCACGGATGAGAGGAGGTAGTGGCGAGAGGAAGAGGAAGGGCATAAGACATAGGGGCATAACAGTCATTTTGCGTGGGCTGAAGTGCGAAATGTAAATCAAAATAGCGGAAATGGAAAAATATCAAACATGAAATTTAAACCGGGGCAAATAATCAATGTAGTCCAAAATAAATGCAAATAATAGAAGACGATGTAAAGACAGGGCAAATAATAAAAAATCTACAGGATGGGTGCTCACTCTTCAAGGTCTCTCTCCTACTCACTGTTGTGCTTGGGCTGGGCTAACAACTAAAACAATTGTACACCGGGCAAGAGCAGCCAAGCACCTGAGAAGACAACAATCTTTCACCAGAAGTCTGGACTTGCTATGCCTTTGATCGATCAATGGTAATGAAACTAGTGTACAACTGTACAAGTATCGAGTAACATCGGTTCTATATTCCCCCCTCCAAGCATAAAAGGAAGTTGTTCTAGAATGCATGTAGTCAAATCGTGTCAATTTTGATCAAAGAAATTATCTAAAATATGTAGTTTGAATGTACGAAAATGGTATGAATAAATTTATCACGAAAAATACTTTCATAACATTACACTTTTATGAACTTTTTTATAGTACATCCAACTTCATGTGAACCGTCCATTGTGCATGATCCAAGGGCTGATATTCCTCTCACCTCATAAGGGGTCATAGGTAATGGGATTTTTGATCATTTGCCCTGCCTTTAAATTGCCTTCTATTATTTGCATTTATCTTGGGGTAGGTTGATTGTTTGCCCCGGTTTGAATTTCTTGTTTGATATTTTTCCATTTCTGCAATTTTGATTTACATTCTGCATTTCAGCCCATGGGAAATGACTGTTATACCCCTATGTCTAATGCCCTTCATCTTCCTCTCACTTCTGCCTCCTCTCGCCTACGCCACTCCCCCTCCTGGCTGCTTCCTCTCCTTTGCCACGGCAGCCGCCCACTCCCTCCTCCACTTCGTGGCCCCAATGTAAGATCGAGTAGGCTGACTAGAGGGGGTAAATAGACGGTTTTTAAAATCTTTTGGCTAAAACTGAGTTTTATACTGAATTGTAAATCAATTTGGTTTTGCTCAATTAAAACATAAATCAACTAGTCTTGACTAAGTGCACTAACAATATAAGACTATTGATAATGATAGCAAACATACAAAGACATGTAAGCAATTTAATTCTAGAAATGTAAATTGCACAAAGTAAATCACAAGAGAGCAAACCACAATGACACAAGGATGTTTTATCGTGGTGTTTGGAGACTTGTCGGTCTCCCCTAATCCACGTTGAGGTAAGCCCAAATGAATTGGTCCGGCTCCATGAATTAAGCTAAACACCTCAAATCCACTAGTGGTATCTCTTTCCCGCTCTGGGTAGGTGAGCTCCAACCTTCACGACACGCTGGGTCTTCTCACAAACTTCTTGAGAAGATCACCGGACCATGACGCTTCCAGATCGTCTAGGTGTCGGTAAACACCAAGAGTAATAAGCCAAGCCCCTTGCTTGACTCTCACCATGTGCAACGAATGCACACACTCAAGTAGATACAAAATCCACCTCTAGACGCAACACATGCAATTAGAGACCTCTCTCCTTGCTCACAAGGTGCAACACATGCACAATTGAGAGGAGAAGCTCACACTAGCTCAATAGAATGAAATGAGATGCCAAGAGTTGCCTCTCAACTAGCCAAGAAGGGTATTTATAGCCCACACACTTTAGCCGTTGGGAGTAGAAATCTCTAAAAATAAGTATTTATGGTAGTACCACTATACAAACCCGGTACTACCGAAATTACTGTTCGACGGTCGAAATGAGTGTATTAAATGCTCAAAAACTAGCCGTTAAAGTGTATAGTGCGGTAGTACCACAGTACAAATCTGGTACTACCTTCGGGAGGTCATACCACATCTCTGGATGGTACTACCGTAGGCAATTTTTAGCATAGACAACACTCGGGAAAAATGTCATAACTTTTGACTTCGATATCGGAATTGAGTGATCTTGGACTCTATGAAAAGCTTATCCAGAGGGCTACACAACCCATCTATTTGATTGATCTCAAACACATTTTATAAAATCAGTAAAAAAAAGGTCATAACTTTTGACTCCGATGTCGGAATTGAGTGATCATGGACTCTATGGAAAGCTTATCCAGAGGGCTGCACAACCCATCTATTTGATTGATCTCAAACACATTTTATAAAATCAGTAAAAAAGGTCATAACTTTTGACTCCGATGTCGGAATTGAGTGATCTTGTACTCTATGGAAAGATTATCCAGAGGGCTACACAACCCATCTATTTGATTGATCTCAAACACGTTTTATAAAATCAGTAAAACAAGGTCATAACTTTTGACTCCGATGTCGGAATTGAGTGATCTTGGACTCTATGGAAAGCTTATCCTTAGGCCTACACAACCCATCTATTTGATTGATCTCAAACATGTTTTATAAAATCAGTAAGCACAACTCCAAAGAGTCAACACATGGCCTAAGTCCAAGAAAATAGCAACAAACAATCTTAGACCATGCCAAAGGGAAAATGCATGAATCCCAACAATTTGCAAAACACATTTGCAAACTTAGATCATGCCACAAGGAGTAGGTCTATGGACTTCAACCATTTGCGAAACACATTTGCAAAGTATAGTCACATGCTACAAGGATTAGATGCATGAGCCTCAACTATTTGCAAAACACATTTGCAAATAATAGCATCATGCCACAGAGAGCTAGAGCAAGTGGAATTGAGCTATCAACACATGATGAGACTCAAGCTACTAGACGAGACCCCTCTTAATAGTATGGTAAACCTATACTAGCAATCTGGTCTTCCAACCAAACACCAAGACTGGTAAAAGACTAAAAACACACCCTTAGCCCTAGTTAGTTATAACTTTGCCTTGAGTATCATCTTGAAGCTTAATGACGGACATCTTCACTTCAAGTCTGGGTCATTTTATTGATATGCATCAACTCATGATGCATCATTTACACGCCCTCCATCAACACATGATGGGTCTTCTCTTGACTTGATGATCAACTCATGATCATCTCCTCTTCGAGATGTTGATATGCATCATGTTGGTGATATGCCCTAGAGGCAATCATAGAGATCATTGTATCATGTCTATGTTTATGAGTTATTGAATAAATGTTATTTTGTTCCTTGAATGAATCATTGGTTATAAAGATTAAACAAGTACGTGACTTGTTGGTGAAACTCTTTTAGCCTATATGATGTCATTCTAAATGAATCCCTAGTCGGATGTCACTGGTTGGAACACTAGTGACTCTATCGACCAGCACATGTATTGATTGATGACCATGTTTCACCGGTCATGGATATAGGGATATTGAATCAATAATGTGAACACATGTTAGAGAACATGGGGTTGGATTGACCCACCTTGAGACACTATTGAGATTGTTATGATTTTATGTGTCGTCAGTTGGTCTCAAGCAATGATGATGCATAATCTTTAGACCTGAGATCAGCATGGTTTCCTACATGTGTAATAGTACATTTAGGGGTTGTCAAATGCTACTCCGTAACTGGGTAGTTATAAAGGTAGCTTTCGAGTATGCTATGAAATATGCAGAGGAATGTGACTGGTCGAATATGGGATTTGCCCCTCCTAACATAACATGAGAGATATCTCTAGGCCCCTCGATGTGGTCCGATAAAGAAAGTGCATGGCTATCCGACACTCGATTGAGAAAGTATTGAACAGTCCATGGATGACACAACATCTCACCTAGAGTTCAACCTGATATCGTGAGGCAAAGGGAGAATACATGAGAGGGTCTTTCAGTTTGATCAGATACGGACTAGTCATATGGAGATACAAGCTAGTCGTAGTCTGGTCGAACATGATCACTAAGTGGTCAAACCTGGTCGTAAGGAGTTACGAACTGGTCGAGACCAAATATGAACTGGTCATATAGAGATACGAGCTGATCGTTAGTGATATGGACCTGGTCGTAGATCATATTGCATTAAGGTTCGTCCGATATAATTCGTGTGTATTCAGAAATCGTTATGTTCTGCTAGGAGCCGCTGATGACTCGTGATCGGAAAGGAGTTTCCGATTCACAACCAATTACGCATGAACCTAATGGGTCACACACTTAACAGGTTGGAACAAACCAGTATGGATACGATTCGTCAAATGTGTTTGGATAGGATCCATCATGGGCACTATATAAGGATATGCTTGAGGCTGTTGGGTGCACGTGCACGATACACGTGAGTTGTTCCACCGAAACCCTAGCCACCATCTTCTCGAGAGATCCTTCCCGTGCGACTTGGTGCTAGTACACCGGCATACGGGGTTCCTTCCCTGGACATGTGAATACCATAGAGGCACTACTGTGGTTGCTGTTGCGCTTGAGGACGATCCGCGATCTTCACAAGGAACTGCAAAGGTTGCTAGAGGAGACGATCGACTCGTGAGGAAGCTGGACGATCGACTACGACCACTACATGGACACACTCTTTGTTGGACCAGGCTACTCCAACTGTTCTTCCGCTGCACTGCACGTCTGGTGGTAATGATCTGTGATCTTCTAATTGCATGGCTTCCTGGTTTACGTGGTAGAATTTTTGAATTGTCAGCTAGCGTAGCCTACCCGTATCCCTTCACATCAACACATGATGCTCATCTTCTTGAGCCTTGACTTGATGACAATCAACTCATGATGACATCCAAAGTCTCCATCAACATGAAACATAACCTATTCATCCAACTCATGGAAAATGTTAGTCCCACAATATGATTATCATTAATTACCAAAATATAGTCGTTACCACTAGGTGCGGTACTACTGTACTCACAAGGTCCGGTACTACCGCACGACGGTAATACCGTTTGGCTAGATTGGTACTACCGTTTTCCAGAGGATCAAAGAATCACCAAAAATACGCTCTCTGAAAAGACGTACCGCCATGAAAACATCGGTCCTACCGCGCTGCGATAGTACCACTCAAGGAACGCGGTCATACCGTTTTCAAGGGAGAACAAAAACTCCCAAAAACATGCTCTCTGAAAAAAACATACCGCCATGTAAAACCCGGTAATACTGCACACCGGTAGTACCGCTCATAGAATGTGGTCATACCGATTTCCACTGAAGTTCTTCCAGAAGCTATTCAAAATGCAATGCATGACTCCTTTGTCTTGAGCCATGTCGATCTTTTATCATCTTTGCATTTCCTTTTCATGTCATCATTCAAACTCCGGGACTAAGCTTCTAAAACATCTTAGCACACACATTAGCCCCATAAAACAATTGTAAATAGTTGAATATAAAGCAATATGAGTATATATGAACTACACAAGTTTTATATACTCAAAGGATATGTTTCAAAGCAGAGATCCCCAATATATGTGGATAAAAACAATATGGATCAATCCTATTGAAACCACAAAACATAGAGTGAACTCCCCCTAAATGTGTGTATACACGAATGTGTAATAAAAATATATGCACATATTCAAGTTAAACTTTTAGTGGAGTTCAACCTATATTTTGGATTCGAGGAACGCAACAATATATAAGAATATGATGTTGAATGTATGTCTCCATGATTTTCACCTTTTCATCTAAATGAGACTAAATAATATAATAGTCAACAAACATGTTAATCTCACATATATAGTTGTCATTAATCACCAAAACTAAACTAATGGAGCTTGAACTTACACCCAAGCCCATCTCCGCCTCCACTCATTCCCTCTCGCTTCTCACTGCTTTCGCCCACCTTCGCCTCCCTGCTAGCTGCCTATCGCCCGGACTGCCTTGCAGCCTCCTACAGCTCTGGCCACCATTTTTGCCCATGGAGAACCAAGATCGGGTAGGGAGGACGCCAGATCCGGCGTCGAACTCGGCCTGCACTGGGGCGCGGCCCTTGTTGCTACCGTCACCAAGCCAGCCTTCCCCGTGCCAGTGCCCCCCGCCCCATCCCTTTCCGCGGCCCAACTCCACTGCCACCCCCTTCAACGGCACCGCAACCGCCAAGCGCCACCTCGCCCACCTCTGTTCCGTGTGTTGGAGGCAATGGCGGTGGCAGCCGCATGGCGCTGGTCCTGCTGCGGCTTCGTCGCTAGCGACGGTGACCTACGACCAGTCCGCTCACTAGGGTCATGCTGTGGGGGCGGTGGCAAGGGAGATGTGCGCTCGCTTGGACGCCCGACGCTAGGGACGATAGGAGCATGGTTCCGCCTAGTGCGCCCGAGCTCATTGGACACGGCCCGCTTCCTGGCTGGCTTTGCCGGCGACTTCTTTGGCCCTGTTGCTGTGGTCGTGGCTGATGACTCAAACATCACCTCTGACTTCTCATCGTCTGCAACCCTTCGCCTTGGCCTTCTCCCCTCCACACCCACTGACGGCTCCACAGCGCCAGCAACCCATTGAGGCTTGGGTCATGGCTTGGTGTTTGGGGTCTCTGAGAGCACCTCCTTGACCTTCTCCTCCTCGGGTGGCGGGTTATGAATTGCATGTATGTAATCTGTTCTTTTTAGACGTGAACTAAGTCATACAAAGGGCATAAACGTCTTTTCCCGTGGGCATAAATGGCTAAAGTAAACGGAAAATGGAGAAACGGCAAAATATCAAACAAAAAAATTCAATCCGGGGCAAATAATCAACCTATCCCAAGATGAATGCAAATAATAGAAGGCGATTTAAAGGCGGGTTAAATAATAAAAAATCCCAATAGGTAATCTATTACCCTTCGAAGGCTAATACGACAATTACTACATAGTAAATATGGAAATAAATAATATTTAGGCAACTCATTAAATGAATGGTTGTTAAGATGGTACATACTTAGTGATAGTAATGTCACTTGCTATATCTTGCATATTTCGAAATCCTACAGGCATACATATCTACATCCTTCACTAAGACTTTTAAATTCAACCGGTAATTGTGCACGTGCAATGCACATTTTCCCCAATATATTTTTCTTCAAAATAATATTAGTAACAATCAATTCAAACTTTTGATAACAACATGGCATAGTCTACATAGACTTCGTTTCAATTCAAAATGATGGTGAATTGAATGAGTGGTTTTTATATTAGTATAGATAATTATTGCAACAATCTATATAGGCACAATCGACATGTGACATGATGCTCCAGATCATCTAGTCAGTTAGGGTGTGTGTTGGGACCGAAATATGCAAATATGGACTCTCTATGTATAATGCACTAGTCCAAGATCATGCTAGTGCACACAGCGTCAACATAGATGAATATCATTCCACACAATGCGAATATAAGAATAAACAACTAAGTTGATTAATAAATAACGGTTATGACCTTATGGTCGACTTTACACTTATTAAGCTACACAGGGCTAGCACTAAGTAAAGAGACGGCAGCGGAACGAAAACAACTTCAGCAGAAACCCATCGACTTGCCATAGACAACCGACTGGGATCAAGACCTAGCGATCACCCTCCAAGTTAAACTCCTCATAAGCAGGCGAAGACTCCTCCACTTCAGCTGAATGATTACAACAAGAATGAGTACTCCAGGTAGTCAGCAAGTTGTACCACAGAATGCATTTATAGATGATGGCTTGTTTCAAGGAAATGGCTTCGATGGTTATTTTACAAAAACAACATTTGCATTTGAATACAAATAATAGATTGAAAGCGTAATTTAAAACAAATAAACAATAATAGTTCAAAGAGTATTTGCTCAAAGACCGAAAAGCCAAAACAAATTTTTTTCACACAACCACATCGGTTAAACCACATAGTTGTCCCTTTTCCTATTTTGTTTTCATGAAGATCTACCCCTCGTGTGAAATCCCCAAGTATGTCCATGACCGCAGACGTGACAATTTTGAATAGATTTATTAACACTTTGAGAGGTTGTACACATTACCCACAAAATATAACCAGTGTAGCTAGCACCAATCATAACAAAACCTTTCCGAAACTTCATCTCAACAATTGACCCTCCCGTTGTGCATACTGCCGGCACCAAACCCCACACAGGTTGTTGGTCCGTCGCACACCGTTGGACCTAGACACGGTGAACCGCTCATAAATGTGACTCACCACAGAGATAGAATCACACCTCCACCCTGGCACACAGTCTAACCTACATGTCTGAGTAATCAATGTCAAGACTCCGTAACTTAGTAAGTTAGGACTGTCCTATACCAGGCATGTGGTCGTACATTTATGTCTCAGTTCAATGGCGTACAAAGTTAAGTCCTTAATTGACCAAGGCAAGACTGCCAAACTACTACCAACAACTGCATTCATATCTTCGAAAATGCACACAGCTCCACCATATCACAATTACATCTACTTGCCTCGGTCTAAATCTTTTTCCACCCTGTTGGTTAAGTGCAACACATGCCATCAATGAGCGATAACATACAACACACATTCTTTCCACAAAGTTGTTCCATAATTACTTAGTCAAGTTTAGATTTGCAACTCAAAATGATATCAATAACATGTTGCATAGCTAAGCAGACTATTCGTGTCTAACCAACCCACGTCGATGCTATAATAATACCAACTAATAATTAACCAAGATAGGGTGACAAAAGATCAGGATAATACAATGAGCAAGGTGGATATAATCAGGTAGGTGTATAGCTAATCCCAAAGCATTTAAAGAATTAAATAATTGAAATATCATGCAATAGTTTGAATCAAAGTAACTTTTGGAAAATTGGGTTCAACATGGTCAAAGGTACAACTTACCTTGAAACAAGTCTTCGTACTGGTCTTGAACTTGATCAACTCATCCTTCCTAGAAAACTCCCAAAGTAGCAACGTCTACTCGAAAACGAAAGCGAAAACACAAATTAATTCCAAATAAGTCAACAAATAAACTCCAAAAATTAAATAAAGATCACAGCAAGGTAGATATTTAATTTAGATGAATTTAGAGACTTGAATGGGCTCAATCGGAGTTCGTATGAGGAAGAACGGGCTCTCAGAAGATTTAAATCTACAAAAAAGAGAAAGAAAACACTATTTCATATTTTTGGAATTTTGTTTCTAAAGGAAATTCTGAAATATTGCGTCAGCATAACGCCAGCAATGAATTTCAAAATTAAAAGAAAATTCTAAAAATAGGAAATAGAGACTGATAAGTGGGACCTGTAACACCCCAGCCCACATGAGCCTGGAATGCTACTAAAGAAAACATAACATAATAATAAACTAAGATTTTCCTTCACAATTCGGCAGAATCTCCTTTGTAACTTTTAACATTTGAGGAGATTAAAAGCATCTAACAGAAATCTAAGTACGATAATATTGTAACAAACTTAAAGATAACAATCATAAGGATTACCATAGAGTCACCATCCGACTCTTATTACAATTGATAAAAAAATACCTCGAATGGTGGACATAAAAACTGAAAGATTATGTTCTAGAATTACTCCAATTAAACTTAAGTTGTTGATTTATTAAGACTGATGTTTATTGAAGTGAAGAGTGCATCAGATGATTCTAGCCCTTCCCATGCATGACATCCTCGCAAAGGGTACCTATAATAAATAAACATGCAACAAGTGTGAGTCCAGGACTTAACAAAGTACAATTAAGACAGTAGACCAAATCTCATAAACAAACTTTACGTCTAACCCAATCAATCACCCATAATAATATCACAATAATTCAACTATCATTGCCATGCAATGCAAATGCCACAAATGCATATACTTTTCTCTTTGCATATATCGGTAATGCGGAGTATGCATCCGTCGATGCATACCCATGCCTATACCTTCAAGCACAGGGACCTCAAACTCACACTCCATGGGTATGGGGACCTCATGCCCGTCTAAAACATGATGGGGACCTCAAATATATATCAATATGTGGATATCATGGGGATATGCTCACGATCTTAGGATGATGAAACAATTGGCAATGATTCTTAAGGTTTGTCGAATCTTTTGTTTTCAGCAAAGTTTAGGAATTTCGATAGTACCGCAAGTAAGGAAGCGGTATTACCACAGAGCGGTATGACCGCAAGTAAGATGGTGGTACTACCGCAACGTGGTAATACCGGATCTTAGATGGCGGTATGAATTTTTCAGAGAACGTGTTTTCTTGGATTTTTGGTCTTCTGTGAGAATCGGTATGATCGCAGTTATTGGAGCGGTACTACCGCAGTGCAGTAGTATCGGTGATTACATGGTGGTAGTACCGGTTACGTTCTAAATGTCGGTCGACTTGGTGAAATGGTTTTTAGGTAGGTCAAGTTCATGCGTTTCAGTGCATATGTGTTGTATGATACATGTTTTGACTAAAAAGTTGCGAAGAACTTGTTCCCAGAAATAATTTCTCGGTCTATTGTTGTGCAGGTTGCTTGGAGGTCAATGATGGTCAACAGCGAGGATGATCGAGACTAGGCTTGAGAGTTGAGGTTCAGAATGATCGAGGAAGTCGGGTGAAGTCAATGGACTCAAGCATGGTGCAAAATGGACAAGGATGGCCGAATGGGCAGTTCGGTGCGACGGGTTGCATCAAGCGGCGCGGGGGTCAGTGCAAGTGCCATGGTGGTTTCGGTGGGAGTCGAATGGGAGAGACTTGTCGACATGAAGAGAGCCGTTGATCAACCTACATGTGGTGAAGCATGGGATTGCTTCATGAAGATTGGACTCGGTCTTCGGAGAAGGATCGAGAAGGGGTATTTTGGTAACTTCACTGAAATACTGCCTTGATGACCTTTTGCTAACCCGCGGCACAAGACGGTGAAAGGAGAAGCGGTTTAGGTTAAGAGGAGATGAAGACAACGCTTTAAAATACGTGCGTAAGTGAAACCCGTTTGTGTGTGGGCTTAACGGGTGCCCATTAGGAATATCCTTCTAGAAGCTAGCCTCCACTATAAATAGGAGAGGGTGCTGATTGTGCACCCCCAACCCTCATATCTAAAAACCCTAGGTTGTGTTTTAGGGTTAGGAGATAATAGTGGAGAGATTAGGGTTTTAGGAGAGTTGCGTTGATTGTGTACTCATGTATTGAGTTTTGTCCTCCTTGATGGAGTGGTTGTAAATCAATATCAATCTCAAATCAATCCAAGCAAGATTCCTCTAGATGAGTCTATTATTGTTCTTGCTCTCTCTTTGAAGATTTTGGGTTTTTGATGATCCATTAGTTTTCTTTTGAGTTCTTGTGGTAATCTTGCTTGCTATGATATGTGAGAGTGCATCTAAGATCATCTTGATCATTCTTGACCCACGAGCAAGCTTTATATCATATTTAGGTTTCTAACACGGTTTTGAAGCAACTTTCACTCAAATAGAAAAAGGTTGGAACTTTGGCAATGATCTTCACGATCCTTGGTTGGAATAGGTTCCTAACATCCTAGAGAAGGTATGTTTCAAGTTTCATGAAGTTTAGAGTTGCGGATCAAAAGTTGTGCCAATTTTTTATTTCGTTTTCGGGCTGAGTTCTAGTATAATCGGTAATACCGCCCATTATACAGCGGTAGTTCCGATTTTCAGTAGTACCGCACATTCCAGGTATCAGAGCCCGGTTAGTTCAATCTTGATATTAACCAGTCACAGAACTTGGCGATGGAGAAGTACTCCACCAAGCCGCATATCTTCGATGGGCTCGACTATGCCTATTGGAAGAATCGCATGTGTGTCTTCCTTCAGAGCGAAGGACCAACCATATGGGAGGTTGTTCGAGCCCCGCTTGTTTTGCCCGAGGTTGCTACACCGGCTTCAGCAGCTCTCTTGACTAACAACCATAAGGCAAAGAATCACCTATATGCTGGGCTTGGTAGACAGGAGTATGACAAGATTTGCAATCTTGAGACCGCGCACGAGATATGGCACACCCTCGAAACCTACCATGAGGATTCGTCTCAAGTCAAGCAAGTACGCCAGAAGGTCTTTAAGCGTGAATACAACAAGTTCGAGATGCGTCCTAGAGAGAGCATCGATTATGTATTCAGTCGCTTTAACAAGGTGATTAATCAGATGAGAGCGGTCGACATCGAGTATTCTCAGTTTGAGAATGCCACCCACCTCTTGGCTGCAATCAACACCAAGGAGTGGGAGATGAAGGCTACTGCCATTGAGGAAAATGTCAACCTCTCTGATCTTACTTTGGAGCTGCTCTATAGCAAGCTCAAGACCCATGAGATCAAGAGAGTTGATCATCCTAAGAAGGAGAACATGGCTTTGGTCGCTGACCCTCTTAAGAGAACTTCTGATGGCTCTTCTGAATCTTTATCTGGATTTTCACTTGCATATTTATCTACAATCCATGAAGAGAAACTTGAGAGTATCCCTAAGGCCGAGTTAGCCCTCCTAGCCAGGAAATTCACACGGCCCTATAACAATGTGAGAAATAAGAAGAGAGGCGGCTCTGTAACATGCTATGAGTGTGGAGAGCTCAACCATATCCGGGCAAACTGCCCCAAGCTAAAAGGGAAGGGCAACCACAAGGAGGAGAAGGCAGCTTGGAGGAAGCCTCAAGGGAACAAGTCCAAGTATGATGCTGCTAAGCTCATGAAGGCTGCTCACCAGGTTATTGCCACTTTTGGAGAGCAATCCATGAGCGATGTGGACTCCGGGAGCAAGGATGACAAGGAGGAGGAGCTCCCTGAAGACAAGAAGAAAGAGAAAGCAAAGGATTTCACCGGCATGTGTTTCATGGTTGACTCCATCGACGACGATGAGGTACCTCCTTCCTATGAAGTTCTCTCTGCTAGATGCGATACCATCTTTGAGCAACTGCTTAGTCAAGATAAGGCTTTAGAGTTCACCATGGCTAGGAATAAGGACTTAGAGTCACAAGTGGATAATCTGACATTAGAACCTGTGAATGCTAAGAGTCTTGATGCTGATGAATGTTCATCCTGTCATGCTTTAAACTCTTGCTCAATGCACTAGCGTTGAGAAGATCTTATTTGCAAGCTATCAACTCGACGGGGCAGTGAGTGCATGGTGGGATAATTTCTACACCATGCAGCCCGAGGGACATGTTCCAACTTGGAACGAGTTCAGAGCGGCCTTCCGTGAGGCCCACATAGCAGAAGGAGTGATGATAATAAAACAACAACAATTTCTCACCCTCAAGAAAGGGCAAAAGAGCGTGACTGAGTATCTTCATGAGTTCAACTTCTTGGCTCATTATGCTCCCGATGACGTCTCCAATGACTCCTGCCGATAGAGCCGTTTCATGAACGATTTGACCGAAGAGATGCAGCTTGAACTAGCTTTCCACGACTTCCGCAATTTCCAACACATGGTCAAAAAGGCCACAGTGGTGGAGACTAAGAGCCAAGCTTTGGAGGAGTCCCAAAAGAGGAAGAGAGCCACGCTAGTTTTAGCAAGTGGCAATTTCCCGAGGTCGTGCACATTTCAGCCCCAACCGCCCTGATTTCAAGCACTGGCGCCACCGAGGCCACCCACATTTATACCAAGACCTCCCCTACAAAATGTGTAGCCAAGAAGTGGGGGAAATCAGCCCCCAAATAGTGGATACATCAGGTCGAGTGTCACATTCTTCCACTGCGGCCGTCCGGGGCATTATGCGCACCAGTGCTTGGCAAAAGCACGTGGGATGCCCTGAGTCTACATCGGTCCAACTCCAGCTCTAGCAAGACCACCACCACCCCTGAGGGTAGCAGCCAAACCCACTCAAGCTCCAGCACATGGTCGGGTCAACCACGTCACCGCCGAGGAGGCAAACGACGCAACAAACATCGTATTGGGTACACTTCTCATGAATTCTAGTTTGGCTACTGTCTTATTTGATTTGAGAGCATCTCATTAATTTGTCAAGAAGGGTTTTGCTGCACAACATCATTTTGAATTGCATACACTTGAACCACCTTATCACATTCAGTCACCGGGATCAGTTTTGCAAACCGATCAAATCTGCCGGGATGTAGTAGTGGAGATTCAAGGGGTAGAGTTTTTGACCAACCTAATAGTGTTAAATTCAGTGAGTATTGATGTTATTTTGGAGATGGATTGTCTGTCCAAGAATCAAGGGCAAATCAATTGTGCACAATAGTCAATTTCTGTCACAAGTGAAGATGGCGATCAAGTCGTTTTCACACCCAGAATCGTCAGTTCTTATCTCTATACTTTGGAAGTCAGTACCACTCTTGAATTGGAGAGGGTACCAGTGGTATGACAGTACCTAGATGTATTTCCTAAAGAACTCCTAGGCATGCCCCCTGATCACGAAGTTGAGTACGTGATCGAGCTTCCAACCGGTATTGTGCCAATTTCAAAATGGCCATATCAAACGCCCTCTAATGAATTGATAGAGTTGAAAGAGCAACACAAGGAGCTTAAAGACAAATGTTTTATTCGGTCGAGATCCTCACCTTGGGGATGCCCAACAATATTCATCAAGAAGAAAGACAATAGTTTGCGGATATGTGTAGATTACCGTCCACTAAATGAAGTAACAGTCAAGACCAAATATACACTTCCTCGGATTGATGATTTGTTTGACCAACCAACTAGAGCCCAAGTATTCTCCAAGATTGACTTGCGACTGGGCTATCATCAGATCAAGGTCAGGACTGAGGACATTCCAAAGACGGCATTCTCTACTCGTTACGGCCTGTACGAGTACACAATTATGTCCTTCGAATTGACAAATGCCCCGTCCTACTTCATGAGCCTTATGAATTCAGTGTTCATAGAGTATCTGGACAAGTTTGTTGTCATGTTCATTGATGACATTCTCATCTACTCTAAATCTGATGCAGAGCACGGGCAGCATTTGATGCTTGTGTTGGAGAAACTCCGTGAGCATCAGCTCTATGCAAAATTCAGCAAATGCGAGTTTTGGCTTCGGGTGGTTAGCTTTCTGGATCATGTACTATCCAAGGGTGGCTTCGCTGTTGATCCAAGAAAAGTGCAAGATGTACTGAACTGGGGCCAGCCCAAGACCGTCACCGACATCCGAAGTTTTTGCGGACTTGCGGGTTACTAACATAGGTTCATCAAGAGCTTCTAAAAAATCGCAAGGCCAATGACCGAATTGTGGAAGAAGGAAAAGAAGTTCGAATAGTTAATGAAGTGTGAAGAAAGCTTTCAAATCTTGAAAGAACGACTGACCAAAGCTACAGTGCTTATTCTGTCGGATATTCACAAAGCTTCGACGTATACTGCGATGCTTCTCACCACGGGCTCAATTGTGTGCTCATGCAAGAGGGTCAAGTGGTGGCATATGCATCGAGATAATTGAGACCTCACGAAGTGAATTATCCCACGCATGACTTGGAGCTAGCAGCGGTAGCCTATGCTTTGAATATTTGGCGATATTACCTCATCGGTAATCGTTGCGAGATCTATACCGATCATAAGAGTCTCAAATATATTTTCACCCAAGCTGATCTGAACTTGAGGCAAAGAAGGTGGCTTGAATTGATAAATTACTATGATATGGGACTCCATTATCACTTGAGAAAAGCCAACGTAGTGGTCGACGTATTGAGTCAAAAATCCCAATGCAACTGCTTGTCGGTAGCACCCACTTCAGCAGGTTTGTGTGCGGAGTTACAGAGGTTGAACCTCGAGATGATTAAAGAAGGTTCCCTTTGATACCCTAAGTGTGAAATCACCTTAGAGGACCAAATCAAGGAATCCCAGAAGACCGATTTTGAGGTGGCCCAAATCCGGGAGGATATGAAGCAATGCAAGGTCAAATGTTTCACTGAAGATACGCAAAGCACCCTGTTGTTCGGGAAACGTTTGGTGGTACCTTTTAACCACAAGTTAAAAGAATTAATCCTTAAGGAAGCTCACAATTCTCAGTTCTCCATACATCCCAGGAGCACCAAGATGTATCAATACCTGAAAAAGAGGCTATGGTGGAGCCAAATGAAGCGGTAGATCACGCGGTACGTTGCCGAGTGTGATATTTGTGAAAGGGTTTGTTGGTGATATGCCCTAGAGGCAATCATAGAGATAATTGTATCACATCTATGTTTATGAGTTATTGAATAAATGTTATTATGTTCCTTGAATGAATCATTGGTTATAAAGATTAAGAAGTATGTGACTTGTTGGAGGAACTCTTTAACTTATATGATGTCGTTCTAAATGAATCCCTGGTCAAATGTCACTGGTCAGAACACCAGTTACTCTACGACCAGCACATGTATTGATTGATGACCAAGTTTTACCGGTCATGGATATAGGGATATCGAATCAATAATGTGAAAACATGTTAGAGAACATGGGGTTGGATAGACCCACCTTGAGATACTATTGAGATTGTTATGATTCTATGTGCCATTAGTTGGTTTCAAGCAATGATGATGTATAATCCTTAGACCTGAGATTAGTATGGTTCCCTGCATGTGTAATAACACTCTTAGGGGTTGCCAAACGCTACTCGTAACTGATTAATTATAAATGTAGCTTTCGGGTATGTTATGAAAGATGCGAAGGAATGTGACTGGTCAGATATGGGATTTTCCCCTCCTAACATAATAGGAGAGATGTCTTTGGGCCCCTCGAAGTGGTCGGATAAAGAAAGTGCATGGCCATGCCACTGGTGGTCGAAGAGTTCGACCACAAAAGGTTATCCGACACTTGATCGAGAAAGTATTGAACAGTCCATGGATGACACAACATCTCACTTGGAGTTTAACTAGATATCATGACGCAAAGGGAGAATACACGAGTAGGTCGCTTAGTTCGATCAATTATGGACTGGTCGTATAGAGATACGAGCTGGTCATAGACTAGTCGAACGTAATCACAGAATGGTCGAAACCTGATCGTAAGGAGTTACGAACTGGTTGTGATCAAATACAAACTGGTCGTATAGAGATATGATCTGGTCGTAAGTGATGAGGACCTGGTCATAGATCATATTGCATTAAGGTTTGTTTGATATAATTTGTGTGTATTCGGGAATCGTTATGTCGTGCTAGGAACCATTAACGACTCGTGACCGGAAAGGGTTTCTGAGTCACAACCGACTACATATAAACCTAACAGGTCACATACTTAACGGGTTGAAACAAAACGTGTTCGGATAGGATTCGTCATGGGCACTATATAAGGAGATGCTTGAGGCTATTGGGAAGATAAGGTTGACGTGAGTTGCTCCACCGAAACCCTAGCCGCCATCTTCCCAAAAGCTCTACCATGCGATTTGGTGCTAGCACACCGACGTACGGTTGTTCCTTCCCTGGACGTGTGGATACCGTAGAGGCACTACTGCGGTTGCTGTTGTGCTTAAGGACGATCCGCGATCTTCATAAGGAACTGCTAAGGTTGCTGGAGGAGACGATCAGCTCGCGAGGACGTTGGCTGATCGACTATGACCACTACATCGATGCGCTCTATGTTGGACCAGGCTACTCCAACTCCTCTTCTGTTGCTCTGCGCGTCTGGTGGTAACGATCTGTGATCATCTTCTTGCTTGGCTTCCTGGTTTACTTGGTAGAATTTTTGAATTGTTGCTCTCGTAGCCTACCTGTATCTCTTCAGGGTTTAGGCCGAGCATTTGAGGTCAGCGAGCACACTCCAACCTTTGCCCATTCATAAATGGAAGTGGGAATAAGTCGTGATGGATTTCATCACTGGTCTTCCAAAGACTCAAAATGGGTCCGATGACATATGGGTGATTATAGATCGTTTGACAAAGGTCGGTCATTTTATTTCCGTCAAAACCACCTTCGACGATAGCAAGTTAGCGGAGTTATATATCTCAAGAATTTTGTCTCCATGGTGTACCACAGGTGATCATATCATATCAAGGCGCTCAATTCACCTCCTACTTCTGGAATGTCTTCACCGAGCAATGGGGACAAAACTATCTTTTAGCACCGCGTACCACCCACAAATGGCAGGACAAATCGAGAGGGTGAACCAAATTTTGGAAGACCTTCTCCGAGCATGTGTGCTGTCCTACAACAAAAATTGGGAGAAATGCTTACCATATACGGAGTTCTCCAACAACAATAGCTTCCAATCAAGCATACAAATATCACTTTTCGAGGCATTGTATGTGTGAGACCCCGACGTTTATTAAGCTAATAATACTTAGTCATCCAATTGACCCTAGTATTATCAACCAAATAAACCCAGTCTCGAGAGATGTATACTTCCCAGAATGCAGTATACATACCTCACAACAAAAGAATGTATCAATTCCATACAACACATAGTACATAAGCAACAAACCAGAAGTTAATATTAAAGGAATAGGTTATTACAAAAGAGGGGCCTTTTGGCCAAATAACAACAATACTACAAAGATACACAGTGGAAGCAAAAGTGCCATAAAGATGGCCCAAAATAAGAGCCAACCAAGGTGTGCCTTTAGCCCACAAGGCAATCGACCAGGACCGCCAAGCTAGTCGCTCTCCCAACCGCCAAGACAACTCACAAAAGTAAAGCCCTTTGGGCTCTACCTCCTCTGCAACAAAGTTGTTAAGCAAAGCAAATGAGTACAATAAATTGTTTATTGTACTGCTTAAGACCGACGTGTAAGATAACGAGAACTATAATTTAGCTATATGCAAGCTTTATTTAAGTGGATGAGGCTTTGGACTCATTTTAGCACAAAGCAAGTTTTCATTTGCAATAATATAGTAGATTGAAGGCAATTTGACAAAGCATTTTTAATTGTTGAAATAACAACGAGATAAATAACATGATAACAACAACAAGAACAACTCGAAGTGACCAACCCAAGTCACCACAATAATAGCATGAACTCTCCGCTCATACCAACCATGTCAAGTTTTAATTAAAGGTTGTAGTCTAGTCTTGAACGACCTTACCAAGCATGTCCATAACCTAGGGACGAGGCTATTCAATAGTTTTATCCTGCGCAGGTGTACCATCTGTACCCACACGCCGAGACCGCCTTTCCTTTAGGCACACTACCTTTGGTATGCTTGAAGCACGGCTAAGTCCTACGAGACATTTCCAATGGACCATGCTAATTCGAGTCGCACAACCCACGGGAGAAGGAGACATCACACGACCTACCCGGAAGCTAATGCTCCCTCCCACATCACACACACATTTTATCTTTAAAACACACCAACCGAAAGCGACCCCAATTAACACCGCCCAAAGTACTTAGTCAAGAGGGTTCCATATGCCCTCGTGTGGTTAGCACATAAAATCGCTGGCTTAGTGACCCAAGTACTCGGTCCTTAGGGACCGGTGCATACCACCACATTCCAAAACCGCACCATCCATCCAATATGCCCAAGTCTAAATCAATCTTTTATTTTCAGTTTTGATTTTACAATTAATCAAAGCACAAGTTTGGACATATAGGAGTAATAACCAGTTTTTAGTGATCAAGACCATCGACTAAGTCGATGATCGCCCATTACTACCTAACTAAGCATGGCTAAGCAATTTAAATCGAAACTACTAAGTGATAAGAGCTCATCCAACGAGCTCCCACCACAGCAAATAACCTAGGCTCATGGTAGTAGAGGATAAACAACTCCTCAGATCATGCAACTATAGGCTTGCTAGCGACATTTAACACAAAGTAGCATGCATACATAGAAGTAAAACGATATATTAAGCTTTAAAGTAATGGGACAATGATGGAAATGATCAAACTGCTTGCCTTGCTGTTGCTGGTCAATTTGTTGCGGAGGGTCACTCTCGGGATCACCACAAATGTCGAAGCCTAACGGAAAAGCGATAAAGAACCGATAAGAACGACGAAAAACAACAAGGACAGCACAACAAACGAACTCCAAATTCTCTGAATTTTCTACAGCAGCAAGAGGGTGATTTTTAGGGAATTTTGCAATAAGAACCAATTGATTTGGATCCTCAATGCAAAAGTTATGAGCAAAACAATTCTGCTCAGCCCCTAAAATACCAAACTGCACTATTCACTAATTTAATTATGAGACAACCTTTTCTAGAAAAGTGGTGGTACTGAAATTTTTACTGTAAAACCAGCACCTCATGAGATGAACAACACAATTGAGTTCATCTCATTTGGAGCTATTATGCACTTTTTATAATTTTTCAAAAACAAGAACTTGAACAAAATTATAATGCACAAGTCCTCATTTCTATAACAGCAACATGCTCAAAACTAATTTTCACAGTAAAATCATTATTAGAGGAAACCAACAAAGTTGGTCTCACTCAAAAAATAATCCACAGAGCATTAGTTACGATTTTTACAAGTTAAGCATTATTTCGAGTGTACTTTTAAAGTTAGTTTTAAAACCTAAAGGCAAAACTGTGCTCTGGGGCTGAACTCAACTTATAATCATTTTTGGATTAAAGTCAAGTTCAAGACAGAGCTAACACAATTTGAATGACCTTATTTGGGTTTAGAATGAAAAAGATATGCAATTCTAAAGTTCATACCATTTTTAGTTTATAACTAGAGCTCACTGGAATTTCTAAAAAATCACAAAGACATGGGAGGACGTGAGCCACAGATCATAGATCTAACGGCTCAGACCTCCCAGAGAACAACGCACACGCGCCACGAGGTCCGAGGTCCCGGACCTCCTAGCAACGCACATGCGCGAGGTGAGGGAGGTCGTGGCCGAGATGGAGAATCCAACGGACCACAACGATGAGGGAGGTCCGGAACGGACCAGATCTAAAGGGGAGGTCCTCAACGGTGAGATGACCTCGAGGAGGTCCCACGCAGAGATCTAACGCCACAGACCTCCAGGAGGTCAGGACGGCCACGATAAGCGCAAGGGAGGTCTTGGACGCCCAGATCTCCTGAGGAGGTCTCGACGCCCTGCACTCCAGCAAGCACGCCGCTGGACATGGAATAAATGCGCGGGACAGCGAGGAGGTCCGCAGCGGAGGTCTTAAATGGCATAAACAGCGGGGTTAATGGCATTTAACGCTAACCCCATGATTGCAATGATTGAGGCATTTAAAACGGTGAATCTCGTCCTAAACGACAATGGACGGTCGGGACGTCCGACAAAGATTTGAGGACGCCCCACGGCTTATCGCCGACGATTTAGGGCGCGGCGGCGACCGAGGGCACCGTCGGGACCGCAATAACCAGCGCAACTGTGGGCCTACTCTCAGCCATGGCGGCGTTTTAAACGCCGGCGAGCCGAGAGGACAATGAAAACACCACACGGCCAAATCAAAACGCAAAAGGAAGCTCGCGACATTCAGCGTCGCCCAATTTAAAAGCTCCGCAATATGCATTCAGCGGTGCCAGCAGACTAAGGGACTAACGGGAGGTACCGGAGGTCCTAAAGTCTTTGTGGGAAGTGGAGGAAGGTGAAGACCGGAGTTGGAGAAGATGGGGTTGCTCCACGGCTACAGCTCCAGCTCCAAGATCCCCTTTGGCCACTTCTGAAAATGCCCAAACCAAAACAAGTTAGGTCTTGGTCCCAGAGGGAAGGCACAAATGGAAGCAAGGAGAGGGAGAAGAAATCTCCAGCGACCCTTGCCCACCGAGGAGCTTCAAGCTCCAGCAATGGCGGCCAAGGAAGCTTTGGTGGTTTAGAGCTCCCAAGCACCGGGGTGAAAGCAAAGGAGCAATGGTGTGTAAAGGAAGCCAACGGCACAGTGGGGGAGGCTTTAAACTAAGGCACAGGAGGTCGTGGACCACTGGCTAAGCTCATGGTGAGCTTGGCCCATGGGAGGTCCATGGCTTGGACAAGACACAAGGTTGACAAGGTGCGAGCTGTCTTGACGAGAGAGCGGAAGGTCGACTGCATTAAATTGGTCAACAAAGAGTTGTTAAAAGTACACAAGTGGGACAAGCGGCATTAACTCCTTTGCTCAGAGCTTGCGGTGGCGCCGAGGAAGGAGAAGAACAGGAGGTCCTTATGACCGCTGGATAAGACCAGGGGAGGTCCTAACCATCGGATGACAATTTTGAACCGTTACGCTCAAAGGATCTGGGAGGAGGTCCCAGCCACACGATCAAGGATGGGAGGTCGTGGCCTCCGATTTCCTTAATGTGTAGCGCGACGTGGGAAAATAGGACAGAGGTCCAAAGCGTTGGATCTCCATCCAGCAGTCTTGGACCTCTGTGAGGTCTTAACTGCACTTGAACATAAGAACTCGAGGGGAGGTCATGGCCTTAGGATTAAAATCCAAGGGCACACAACCAAAGGGAGGTCTCGAGGCTTTGCGTGAAGTGCGAGGGAGGTCAAGACCTTTGGATTTTAATCAACGGTGTTGATCAAGACAGGAGGTCTGAGCCTCGCGACGTGGCGCAAAGGAGGTCTTGAGCTTGCGCAACACACAAGGGAGGTCATGGCCATTAGATTCAGATCTAAGGGCAACGACACGACGTCTTGTGAAGGACCTAGCTGTGATGTTTTTCAGAGGAGGTCGTGGCCTTTGGATGTAAATCCAGCAGCTGCGACCTCAAGTGAGTGCAAAAGGAGGTCTGATAGTTAGATTAAGAGGAGGAGGTCAGGAGCGGTTGGATGTAAATCCAACAGCTATGACCTCGCCAAGGTGGAAGGTGGTTTTTGAGGTTTGATAACAAGGGGAGGTCATGACCGTGGATCTTTGATCCAACGGTTACGACCTGATGAGGTGGGAAAGCCTTTGCGGTGTTGACCGCGGAGGAGGTCTGGAGCCCACGTTGACCCGAGGAGGTCCACGCGGTCCAGAGGACTTCGAAGGGGAGGTCCTGGATGCGTTGGTTGAGGGGGAGGTCGTGGCCTTTGGATTGGATCCAACGGCCACGACCTCATCAAGGTGGGAAAGGAGGTCGATGGGGTTAATGGACCGACTTTGCAAAGTGGCTAGCCCAAGGAACATTGTAGGCTTTTAAATTTAGTTTTTAACAAATTGAAACTTAGCAGAATTATTTGAGATAGCAAATGAACTCCAAATTTGATGAAATTTTAACTGGAGCTTGCTGACAATGAGATTAACCTTGCATAAAATTTCCAGAGGTTATTATGCAATGCATTTTTCTCAGGAAATTCGTTAAGGTTGTTTAAAGGATTGTTTTACCTCCAAAATTTATCAAACTAGTTTTACAACTTGTGATATTTTTCAGAGGGGTCCCACATCAGTTTTGGGACCAAGGAAAATATATTCCAAATGTTTGGCACAAGATTTAGACAATTGGAAAATGAGTTTGACTTTTGGGTCAACAAGAGCTTGTGTTTTTGGATTACACAACTCTTGAACCAGAATCACAGGAGAGATTAGGGGTTTTCAAGATGTGAGAAAAAGTTTTAATTTCTACACATATAATTATACTTGAATAACCCTAATTATACATTTGGGATGTTACAGTATGGGAGATCTTGTAGAACACTGTTGAACTGGTCCGAGATTGGGGAGAGGCCATTCTATGGCCCTAGCTTGGTAGAGGACGCAGAAGAGCAAGTTCATCTGAACCGAGAGCGACTTCGGGCGGCTCAATCTCGTCAAAAGTCTTATGCCGACCATCATCGTCATGAATTGAGCTTTTAGGGGGACAATCATGTTTACCTTAAAGTCACCCCAATAAAAGGAACCTATCATTTTCAAGTCAAGGGCAAATTGGCCTCGCGTTACATCGGTCTATTCCAAATTCTAAATAAGCGAGGATCGGTGGCTTACCAGTTGGAGTTGCCACCCTCACTTTCATATGTGCAAGATGTTTTTCATGTCTCTCAACTAAAGAAGTGTCTCCAAATTCCTACAGAAGCAACCAAGTTGGAAGATTTCGATTTGCAACCCGATCTCTCTTATCGGGAGCACCCGATTCGCTTTCTTGAAGAAAAGGAGCGCAAGAAAAGAAACCGAGACATCAAGCTCTTAAGAATTTAGTGGAGCAACCATACTGAAGATGAAGCGACTTGGGAGCATGAGGACCGAATGCGAACCGAATATCCATGTCTTTTTCCTTCGGTCTGAAATGCCTTCGAATCAAGAAAGGAAAGGTTAAATAAAGAGATGAAAAGGAAAATGTATTAGAAACACCTTGCTACCTTAATAGGATATCTTAGCATTATCTTTGAAGGAAATCAAGACAACAAATATTGTAATTTTTCTTTAGAGTTGAAAGAGCCCCACAAAAACCTTCTTGTCCAACTTTCAAACTATCAGAATCTTGGGGCGAGATTCTTTGTAAGGGGGGAGGTTTGTCACATCCCCATTTTTAATATATGGAAATAAGATGCATACCATAAGCATGCATATCATTTCTGGAGCATTTGCACAAAATTTTGCATTTCAGAATTTGAATTCAAGTTAAACTTATAACTCAAAATGAAGCTCCAAAACAAAACAATAACAAATACTTGTGATAATCATGGGGAAATAATTTATTTAACTCTTATATTATTTATCATTAATAAACATTTTTTCCAAATTTTTAGACACAAAACCAACCCACAAAAAATTCAAACTCATTTCAAAAGCCTTTACTGTGATAGAATCAAAATCAAGAAAATAAACTTGAACAATGAGGTTACAAATTTTGTATGGGTACTAGGTCATCCCAGGAGCCCCTATGAAAAATTTCAAGTTTTTAGGAATTTATTTGCTATTTTATCTAGCCCGGTCAAAGTGGAAGGTTTGATTTAAATCAGTCAAACACTTTGGACTCGAACCCAACCTAGTCGCATTGTTTAACTCAAACCCGACTGAGCCATGTGATTCGACCGAACCACCTAACTCAAACCAACTCACACCCGCGTCTGACTCACACCGGCTTGAGCCACATACTGCCGGGGCCCATGTAACATCCCAAAATTTTGGTTTGTTTTGAAGTTTTAAAAATAAAAATTAATAACCATTTGAATTTTTCTATTAAAGTTAAAGCTTAATCTGAATTTTCATGAATCAAAAACAATTTAATATGATTAATGTCAACATCAACTATGGTCAAAACTATTTTATTTGGATTCTATGTGTTTGGATATATTTTCTAGAATTTTTTTCCCGAGTTCATTTACTATTTTCTAATTGCCATTTGGATTTTCAATATTTTTTAAAAATAAAATCTACTAAATCTCAGAAAACCTTTTGGGCTAAATTCCTATTCCTTTGGCCCATCTGCTTTGCTCCTCGGCTAGCTCAGCCCGCTCGGTCATTTCCCTCCACGCCAGCTCGTACGTGCGCGAGCCGCTTGCTACCGCTGACCGATGGGTCCCACCCAGTCATCTTTCCCCTTTGTCCCTGCATGAGCGTCGCTCGCGTCTGCCATTGTCGATTTGTTGAAGCTCCGTCCGACAATACCCTTTTTAAGCCCGATTCTCCGTGTGGACCTCATCTTCTAGAAACCCTATCTAAACCGCAACCAAATCGATATCGTATTCCTTCCAAATCTCTCTATTTCCTTATCTCGTCGGATTTCCGAAAATGACTCTGCCACCGATACGCCCTCTCGACCACGCCCCTACCCTATAAATAGGACCCCGAGGATTGCCTCAACACCCTCATCCAAAACCCTCAAGCCACCTCGACCCTAGAGCTCTAGCGTCGCCGCAATCCAAGGTTTTAGGGTTTAGGCTAAGCTTCTTGTTTTTCGAATTGCGCCGCCGACGTTGCCCCCTCGCCGTCGTCGACCACGCCATCATCTTCAGTGTCGCCCAGGCTATCTCCAGAACCTCTCATCACCGTCGGAGCGTCGCCGAAGCGTTTTTTGACAAACGCCCGTACCTCTCCGCTGCCAAAACCTTGTCGCCGGCCACCACCATCGTCCTCAAGCAACCGTAAGTGCACCATTGAGTTCGCAATAGTGTTCTCTACATGTTGGTATCACTCATCGCCGACAAGACACCGCCGTGCGCCGTTGTCGCCGGAACACGTAGGTCCTCCTACGACTAGGAAGTTGTAAGCCTCCAACGACCAGGAAGTCGTAACCTCCTACGACCAGGTAGTCATAATCTCTCAACCAGGTAGTCGAAAGTTCCTTCTGACCACTTGTAGTCGAGATCGATGAACAATACTCGATGTACAATGCTCGATGAACAGTACTCGGAATTCCTTTTTGAGTATTTTCTTTGATTAGATCTTTCAAAAGCCATATCTTCTTCATTCGAACTCCGATTGAGCCCATTCAAATTTCTAAATTCGGGATCTATTTATCTAAGAATTTTATTTAATTTTTGGAGGTTGTTTTCTTTTAGTTTTTTATTTATTTAGTTTATTTGCCTTGTTTGCGAGTAGACGTTGATACTTCGGAAAGTTTTGAGCAAGGAGAAGTGCACCAAGATCAAGACCAATCCTGAAATTTATTCCAAGGCAAGTCATGGTCCTTTGGTCATATTGAACCTATGATTTAAAAAGTATATTGTTTTATACAACTGCATGCTATCTTTATACAAATTATTTTGGGGTTAGCTATTACCTGTTGTCATTATGTCTCCATTGAATATTTGAATGCCATGAATCCTTTGTCCCCCTAGCATGAATAATTTTAGTTAGACATATTTATATCAGCAACGTGGGTATCGTATAGATACTTAATCATGCTTAGTTGCGATGGGTTCATTATCACATGTGTCATAATGATTAATCTTGACCTAATGAAATATGGAATCTTGGTGGTTAGCCACTGTTGTTAAAATTTATGTACCATGACAGGGTATGTCATTGGTATTGGTTAAAAAAAATGATTTTCGCTCGGGCGAGCGGTTGTGCAGTGAGGGTGTGGCTAAACACATCGTGGGTTTGTGGTAGACTCGCTGGAGTAACTTGTCAAGGACATAATCTTGTGCACTATTGAACTGGGCCTTTCGTACAACCACATGCCTGGTGAGACGAGCCTAACCTCGTAAGTTGTGGAGTTTTGGCATTGACTATTTAGGTAGTAGATGGGTGGAGGTGTGGACTCTTTCTAAAGTCACAATGCGGGACGGTTCGCCGCTTCCCTATCCAACATTATGCATCAAACAACTATGAGGTTGGGGTGACTGTATGCACAACGGGAGAGTCAATTGTTGAGATAAAATTTCTGAAAGGTTTTGTTATGATTGGTGATCGCTACACTGGTTATATCTTGTGGGTAAAGTGTACAATCTCTCCAAAGTGTTAGTTGATCTATTCGAATAGCCGCGTCCTCAGTTATGGATATATCTGGGGATTTCACACGAGAGATAGAGTTTCTTCATAAAATGTGTCGGAGTGTGAATGGGAAGTTCACTTGATGAATATAATGTTCGTTTGGTAAACGGGTAATTCACTTGGTGGTTTATCTTGGGAAGTGAATGGGCAGTTCACTAGTTGTTTCAAAACAATTATTTACTTCTTTATTATTCTTTTCAATTACGCATTTGAATATATTTATTGTATTTATCGCAAATGTTGCTTTATGCAAAAGAAACCATACAACTAACCTTTGTTCAAGCCTTGCATGAATATTATTCGCATACATTTCCCTACGGTTTGTTGAGTGTTTTATGTACTCACGACTTTACGCCTTTGTTGATCAGTTGAAGAATATCAAGCTGCTTAAGAGTTATTCACCCAGGAGTACAATGAAGGTTTTGCGGATTAGGATGTGTTCTCTACTCGATTGCTTGTGAGCATGTTGATCAGCCATTTCAAGATTTTCATTCCGCTGCAAGAGTTTATGTGTTTCTTTAGCCCTGCGTGGCAAGTTAAGTAAACATTGACCAAAAGGTCCAGTTATTATTATTGATTACTTTGAGCTCTTTTTAGTTAAATCAAATAAATGGATGGTATTTCATCACTGTTTCCTGTGCGAGCTAGCTACTGATCTGGGACTAGTTCAGAATACACAGAGGGTTCTTAAATTGTATTTTTGGGTCCCAACAGCCCACTTGTCGAAACCATCCCCTACCTCCCGTTGGGTTCGTGTAGAAGCCGAATGCCACGCGGCCGGCGAACACATCCGCGTGCAGTCCACAGCGTCAATCCACCACCTCCATCCTCCACTCCTAGACCTTTGCCACCTAACGCCGCCTCCGTTCCATCCATTTTTCGTGTTTAAACCCCACTCCACCACCTCCTTTCAACCCATTCTTCCTCTCGGTGGCTGAGAAAGAAGGTGCTCTATCGTGAGTATTCCTCGAGTAGGCTTCAAGCCATTTCGTCCCTCTCTTCTCCGTTCTTCGCCGTGTCCTTGTACGCTAATGACGTGCTTTGTAATTGCTTGTAGACTCCGGAACACCTTCGAGTCTTCTTCGTCTCCGGAGCACGTCCAGAGCTCGCCCGTGAAGCCACCGCCATGTTTTTTCCTCTCCGGTGAACCCTCTTCTATCTTATGAGCGTCATCTCGTGCTCTAGGGGTGCAACAATACCTTCTCCTCAACTCATTTCGCTAATGCATCATAGGAGCTCGCGAATTTTGAAGATTCCTCTTTTTGGCCAAAGAACCATAATCCTCTTCTCCGACTCCGGTCGGTACGGCGTTGCCTAATCCCTTTCGTTTACACCATTGCATTACCTTCCTCTAGCAGTCCTGACATCTTTTTGCCTGTCTTTTTGCTTAGGATCTCTCCTCCAGGTTGGACCTCTTCGCCGCTGTTGACATTGCCAACGACAAGCTTCCTCTAGCAACCTCCTGCCCACTCCTTGCTCCAGGTAGTTTCCCTAGACCTTGTAGAAGCTAGTGCGCATGCTTGATTGCACAATGCGGAGCTTTAATATTGCATGCACCATTGGCCGAAGCACACCTCTGCCCAACTCCGGTGTCCCGCCGCTACAGGCCACCGTAGAGGTCGCCAAGGGCACCTTGAGCTGCGCTAGGCCACTAGGATCTCATTTATGGCCTTGGCCGGTGCCGCCATGGCCCGTAGCGCCAGCGAGCCGCTGGGCAAACTAGTGGATGCGCGAGCTCTGTTCCGATAGGAACTGTAGTGACGTGGTTAGGGTAAATCCCGTTCAATTAGTGCTAATGATTGCGTAGTAATTAATGGCTATCTTAAGAAGGGTTAATAAGTCAATGACGTGTGGGTCCTGCGAACAGAAAACAAGACTTTAAAACGTTTTGTGTCAGTGAATGACATGTGGGTACGAGGCACTTAAGTGCCCTGTGGACTGTACAAGTGAACCCGTGGACCGGACTCATGGACCCTCGGTCCATGCACTGTGCAATGGATGGAGCCTATGACCTACAGGCCCCACCTGTCAGAACGAATTAATCCATAAGTTTAAATGAAAAATGGCACTATGCACTGGACCCCATCCGTCAGCGATAGAGTCTAGGTTAGCTTCGGTATAAAAAGTAATAAATGATTTAGAAACTTCAGAATACAATTATCTGTACACTCAAAATTCATATAACTTCAAAAATTCATAACTAATGCAAATTAACTCCAAATTGAGTGAAACCAATTTTGTTGGTTTATTTAATATGGAATAGTTTTGAATCATGTTACTGTCATAGAAAATATTAATTTTGGAAATTGATCCAAAACGAAATTATTTTTACACTAGAAATGACTTCAACTTCAAAAACTCATAGGAAATTCATATGAACTCCAAATGAGATGAACAAAGTTATTTTATCGTAAATTTTTATTCTCTATTTTACTATGTAATCCTTTTATCCACCATTGTTCTACAATTTTTTGCGAAATTGCTAATTTTGGATGAATAGTAACAGAATCTCATTTTCAGCATTTTTCGAAAAACTGATTTTCAAACTACTATAACTCTCACAAAGTAAATCCAAATGGAATAATTATTTCACCTAAATTCAAATAAAATCATAATCTAGCAACTGTAGGAATTTCATGCATTTTTTTAGCAATTTGAATTTTTGTCTTTTCTCGGTATTGATATGATTTCGCTTTTCTATAGATTCCGAAGTGTTCGACGTAAATGACTACGCGTCTGAGAGTGAACGACTTGACTTCTAGCAAGGCAAGAATCATTTGAACTTTGTTTTTGCATCATATTGTCCTAGTTTTTGTAAATTTGTATTTTGAAATGCAATGAGAATTTCTTGCATGCTATTTTGATATGTCAATATTTTTGTGAGTAGTTAGTTATGTCCTAATCTTGTTGTTTATCCTTGATATATCCTTTACAAATATGCTTAAGATTGGATGTTTGTGATGATATATCTATTACACATGGGTTCGCTTTGCCATGCAAGTCTAGTAGTCCGGTAGTCCAATTGACGGGATTATCCCGTCGATCGTGGGAGACACCTCACTCTTATCTTTTGTGTTTTTGGTCCAGATCTTTGAATCTATTTGTTAAGTTTATATTTGTCAAATTAAAAAGGATTTGGGTCTGGACAAGTGGGCCTTCGTGCACGAGACTCGGGTATGTGGTAGTCTTGTCCGGACCATTAAGGACCGAACTTTGGGCAGTCAATTCTAAGTACTATTCGTACTTCCACACGCTGGATTGGGGCCGGTTTAGCCAAATAAAGGGAAGGGTTTATTGAGTTAAGTCCTAGGTGGTGTGAGGACATTTGTGTTCGATCATTTGTTCGTAGGACCCGATACAATTTCTATAATGTGCATGGGAGCACTGTTTTTCTTTCTTTACATTGTATCGGTATCACTAACAGTACAACCTATGAGCCCGCTTAGCAAGCGCTATCCGTAGCTTGTACTAGGTTTGTGGTTCATCTCGCAAGGGGGATTCATCTCAATAGGGTCTTCTTGCTGAAAAATACTAAATCTCGATCTACCCGGCCGGCATACCTTAGAAACTGTGTCATTATCCTGAGGCTTACGGGTAGATCGAGTCATGTGGGTAAGGTAGTACTCCCATATAGGGAATTTAATCTATTCGAATAGCCGTGTCCACGGTTACAGACAACCGCTTGGTATTGAATGACGTCATTGTTAGACTCTAATTAAAATTGATGTGGGCAACAACTTGGTTTCAGCATGAATGGGATATTCATGCATTTTAGTTTATCAAAGTGGGCTGCCACTTTGGTATTGATTGATCTATATAATTATCTATGTCATTAGTACTTCTTTTACTAAACAATTGTTTACAAAATGGCAATTTCAAACTAGATGGCCTAGGGATGAAAAAATTGTGCATTTATGCAAAACTAAGCCACTAAAGCCACCGTTTGGACAGCCACTAGCATATATCATTTTTATTTGTGTAAGACTTGCGAGTACAATTTTGTACTTAACCCGGTTCTTCTTCTTCAGGTGAGGAAGACCTTATGTCCGATGAGTTCGTTAGGGCCGATTTAGACGACGCTAACGAATAGTGTTATTCTTTAACTCCCAGTCGGTTGCCTTGGGTTTTGGGCACACCTTGCTGGACCTTTTGGTTTATTTATCCTGCTTCTGCTGCTACTTAATGTTATTATTAGAATTTGGCCGGTCGGCCGCTTTGTAATAGTTGTAGACTTAACTACTATATTGTATGTCTTTTGGTTATATCAATGTATGAACTTTGTATGAATGTGATTGACGTTGTTTAGGGTATGTGCGTGTTAGTCGTTGATCTTGGGAGCCAATACGAGACACATACCCACTGTTTTGAAATGCCTTTTAACTTGTTTAAGTGCGGGCTCAGGCTGTTGGGGAATCTGTTGTGTGTATGGTCACCGGGGCTCTAGCTCAGTCGGGTCCTCACACTTAGATGGGGTTAAGTTGGATTTCAATCCTCTGAGACCCAGAGTTATTTTCATAAGACCGAGAAGGCCTCGGTCTTACAGAAATAACCCAGGGGTCCTCACAGCGTTGGTATCAGAGCCATACTGACTGTAGGTTAGAAATAGCACGGGTGTTAAGTTTTGTAAGTCCTTGATCAAAGTCCTTGCTCAACAACCACACGACCATTTTCCCACTGCAAGCTCGTGGCGCAGAGGTGAACACCTTCGCTGAGATCCAGTATGGGGAAGATCCCCAAGTGCGGCAGATGGCGAGATTGGTACAAATCATCGACCGGGTCCACCATTGCACCATGCACGAGCTATGGGAGACGCGGCATCATCTCATAGCGGCCCAGGAAAGCCTGCAACTCATGTGTAACATGGGGCTCATTCACCGCGACGTGCTTTATGGGGAGAACGAGGTCTCCCCATATGCTTCTGCACCACTGGAGTAATGTCTTCCTAAAGTGGGAGGGCGGGTACCCAATTATGGGCTGAGACACCAAGCCCGTATGTCAGTGGGTTTTTCCCGCGCCCAATGGCCAGAACCCGCAGGAGGCCACATCATTGACATAGGATCCCCTCTGCGCCTTACCAATCTAGGGGACCCCGAAGACTCGGGATCGCCAGGATACTATATGTTAAGTGAGTTTCTGAATTTCAACTGGAACCACTGGGGTGTTAGTGTCTTAAGCTCACTGTCCGGAAGTGTAGTAAGCGAGCATTTTCCTCAAATTAATGTAATAGTGTAGTGGTTGTTGAACTCTTTATGTATTGTTGCAAGAACTTTTTGTTTCGAGCAGTTGCTATTCGCCTACAGGCTTATATGAATGTAATCATATCGGAAAACTATCATTTGCTTTAATGGATCTTATATTGGTCGTAGTGCCTTTGTACCCCCCCTCCCGATTTGGTGTTAATTTTTCGCGCATTTTATGTCTTGATGCATGCTAGATTAAGTATATTACCCCCGTTGTCCAGGTTTTTCTTTCACGCTCATTTGATCGTACCTTTCCTCTGATTGCTAACCATCCATGTAGCAATAGGATGACAGGACCGATGCGGCTGCCAGGTAGGGATTGGACCGGCTGGCTAGGCTAGAGAGAGAAATGAAAATGGGCCACGAAGAGAATCCAGCCCATTGGAATTTCCTAAGATTTTATTAGTTTTTCTATTTTAGAAAATATAGTAAATCCAAATGGCAAATTAAAAATAGCAAATGAACTCGAAAAAATTCTAGAAAAATCTGGAAAATACTTCCAAGCACAAAAAACTTAAATAAAATAGTTTTGGAATTAATTGATGTTCATATTTTTTTTACTTTGAAAGTCACATTTAAGCTTTGTTAAATTTAAATAAAATTTGGTGAAGTTTTTCAAGGGCCTAAACTACTTAAAAAAGTTTTGAAACATAAAAAATGGGATGTTCCAGTGTGTTTGGTTGGTGGGATGGGATGGTCCTGTACCACGTGGTTTCATTATTTTAGGTGAATGAGATGGTTCAACAGCTAGAGAAATATTCCACAAATTTGTATCTCATCATCTAGGATGGGATGGTTCCATTGAAGCAACCAAACACACCCTTAATGGCTCAATTTGGAACCGATACTTTTTTAATTAGTATATATAATTACTGCAGCAAATAAAATGGTATAATTGGTATCACTTGTCTCTATCTCGTGTTAATTGTATGTTAAAATCCGTGTTAATTGCATAGGAGTGATTATAGGGTGAGGATCCAACTTTGCATATCAGCCTTCCAATTGAAAGAGATAGATGGCCACGATGCTACAGATCATCTAGTCGTTTAATGGCCCAAATTTGAACTCGTACTTTTTACATTAGTATAGAAATACAATAAAGCATCAAATCCTACTAGTAAAATATCAAATTTGATATGAAAGTTGCACGATTTAGACTATAAAACAATTATGTCTAATGTTTTTAACTTTCGATTCATAATGGATTCGACAGGTGAATTTTAAATACCTATAATATCCCAAAAATCCAAACTCTTGTTTATTGTACTGAGAATAAATGTGGAAATATTTTGACCATGTTTTTGAAAATTTTCTTAAATCATTTACTTCAATTGCATACAAACAGTGACCTTAAAATTTTTTTGACAAAAATACAAAATAGATAAAATTCTAGAAAAAATTTACAAGCAACTACACTGTGTCGGGAGCCTCCATAAAAAATGTTATGATTTTTTGGGGCTAGTTTTTTATATTTAAAATTCAACAAAATTTCAGCCAATTTCAAAATTTCCCTATTCCTTTTCTTTTCCCGCCAGATCTTTGGGCCAAAAGCCCAGCTCGATCCATTTGCCTTGCGCTCACCGGCCCGCCTCTCTCTCTCTCACTGACGTCATAGCCCCACCTACCACGGAACGTCTTCCACCTCGCGCTCGCCATCGTGCCCATGCTCGCGCCTGCTCCACCCTCGCCCATGGTTCGCGACCGCCGCCCACCGTTTCTTGCCCGCCTCCTCTCGTCGCATCAGCACTGTGCTGCGTGTCACCCTGCCACACCAACTCTCATTGTGTTGCTTGACCGCTAGTTCGAGATCTCACCACAGCCACCATTTTCTCGTCGCTCTTCTCGCATCTTTCTCCTCAGTACGTAAGCCGTCCAACTGCGTCATCTTCTCCCTTAGCTCGCCCCTGTTCCATTTTTGCTTAAACCCGCGCTTCTCGCTCCTTCGTTCCGCTGGAACATAAGCGTTGCTCTCAACGTTGGTGAGCATGCCTCCACACTGTTTCCGCTCTGGCAAGCTCCTCTTCCCATGACGTGCGCATCACAACTTGTCTTGCACCTCACTTATGCTCCTTCTTTGCTCAATGTAGCCTTTGGAGCCCTATAACGCCATCACGCCATCATAGTCTTTGTCTTCGGTGCACACCCCAAACCGAGCCACCACGTTTCTACCATTCCAGTGAGTTTAGGCTCAACCCAACTGTGTCATCATGTGTTCCATCCCCTATTTGTGTGATTCTCTCACTTAATGATGACCATCTCGTAAAGAATACAAGCTTCCTCATCTTCTTCCCCATCTTCGGCCATTGTCGCCATTTCCACCATTTCTCGCAGACCAGTAAGCCCCAAGTCAATTACTTTCGCCTTCACCATCCTTAGTGCACTAGCGAGCTAATGCATGGCTCCTTGTAGCTTCTCCATCACCGTAGAGCGCCATCACTGTGAAGTCGTCGCCACCGCCGTTGCCCTTCACTGCTCAACCCTCTCCGGCCATCCTCCGATGTTGTTAACCACCTTGGTGAGCTTCTAGTAACCCCCTAGAGCCAATGCGCCCATTAGAATGGATGTTTAGCTAGCATAGCATAGAATTCCGTGTAGCCATTCATGGCGCCGCCACGGAAGACATCGTCGCCGCCACTCCAATGACCATTGGCCCTTGTGCCACCGTCGATAGCATTGCCATCACCCCTTAGAGCCTATGAACACCACCTTTCACCTTGCTTCTGCCCCATTTGCAAAAGTCACTGCGAGCCCGAGAGCCTCTACCACTCCTCGCCAGCATAGCGCCGCCTCTGGCCACCTCCCTTCTCGCTGCCACCACCCGAAGCATCGCCATGGAACCCTCTTCCCTTTCCACCACTCAACATCACCGCCCACTGTGCCGTTCGCCACCGACGAGCTCGGCCGCTTGGCTCTGTTCTCCTTCTCTCTTTCTTTGACAGTGGGCCCTACTTGTGGATTAATATTAATTTAGCACTAATGACAGTAGTTAGAAGTAATGAGTCTATGACATGTGGGACTGGTAAAAAAGTTAACATAAATACAATTTAAATAGGTTTTAGAAAATGTGTCACTGACATACGGGACCCACTCACTGTTTTCATAATTAAAACGTATTTAAAAATTAAAAGACTAACAAGTGGACCCCACCTGTCAGGGATTAATTCGGAATAAAATTAAGTTAAGGTTAATCACTTAGTTAATAACTAATGAGTCACTAACATGTGGGACCATCTACTATTTTCGTAAATAAAAGCATGATTTAAAAACTTGACAGACTGACATGTAGGTCCCACATGTAAGAAAATGATTTCAGAAAATTCTTTAAAAAAATGAGAAAGGCCGCTTTCAGTTTTAGTAGAATACGCCTTCTTTGTTTGGAAGCGTAATTTCATAAAATACACTTTCGACCTCATCGCTTTTTTTTTTCTTCTGATTTTCTGGAATTTTCAAACCGAACCAAATTCAAATGCTTATAACTTTTGCAAATGAACTCCAAATTGAATGAATATTTTTATAAATTCATATAAAATCATGCTCTCTTCACAAAAATATTTGATTTTTTGCTATTGAATTTATTTTATTGTTTGTGATTTATTCTCGGTTATTTCAAATAGACGTCGGGATTGCAAATGAGTTATTTGACGAACAAGCACCCTCGCACTCAAAGCAACCTGAGAAAGGTAAGTACCTCCTTTGATATGGTTGAACCTACTATTTTAATTATTATATTTTGTGTATGAAGAATATTACGCTTGCGTGTATGTTTGGCTAAAAAAATGCTATGTTTCGGGTAACGGTAGATAAATTCCTTTTGTATGCATGAATCCTCCTTGTGATGTTGTTACCCTTACTGTTGCATCCCTTAGGACATAGTTTAGACAATATCTAATATCAATTTGGGTATACTTCATTTACAAATATCGAATAGATGCTTAGCAGTGCTTAGTGCAGTTTCATTAGGTATAGTGTTTACTTTTACAAAAAACGACCTTGTTAGAAAATGATGGGATGATTTGTTGTTGTGTATGCTATGTCTATGGCCGAGAATGATTCGATGATTGCAGCCGAGGAGGGTTGTGATTTACTCCTATTAAAGTTATATACTTGTTATTTCATACATGTCCATTGCTCTTTAAAATTTCCGTTGCAAATTTTAACATATCGATATTGCAAATTAAACTTGCTTCATACTGAAAATAACTTGTAGTTTAGAGCCGTATTCTTGTTTAGTCTTGCATTTATATTATGTTGCGATACACTACAAGTCTTGCTGAGTACACAATATACTCAATCTTGCTTAAATTATTGTTCAGAGTATGAGAAAGACATGATCCTTGACGATGCGTATTTCACACGCGGTATCGAAGGGTACGATGACGGGTCTTATTAGGGCTAGTCTTTGTCAGTTGCCTCTGGGTATGGATGATGCACACCGCTTGACCTTTTGGTTTTATTTACTATGCTTCCGTTGTTCTCTCTTTTGATACCGAGTTTAATTTGGCCAGTCGGCCCTTGTAATATAAACTTGTGTAACGTTTTAAGTTAAGACCCCATTGTATCATGTTGTATGTATAAATTATGTATGGATGTGATTATCAACGTTGTGAATGTGTCTACTAGCTACTGATCATAGAACTAGTACGGTACACACATACAAGGATTTCAAGTATTCAACGCCCGTGTTCGACAATACCAAGTCAAAATCAATTATTTTACTAAGGGGTTTAACTAATTCATGTTTGACAAAATACCACATACCAGGTATAAGTACGTGTATTATTACGTATTGGAGTGAAATGTATTGGCATATACCAATGTTTAAAAAGGAAGCAGCCCACTGATTCTTGAGCACATTATTGCAACCATGTAAGACATTACGTTTTTTTTTTCTTATGGCCGGTATAGGAAGTTAACCTCATTTTTACTAAAGTACCCTTAATAACCAATGACTACGATTTCATCACTCCTCTTACCTCTAAAAGGGTAAGCGGTGCACCTTAAAAGAGCTCCACTTTTATTTAAAAAAAATTAAAATATGAAGATAAATCTATTAATCAAAGTGACATCTTGTTGACTTTGAAAGATAAAAAATGCCTTTTTTTTGCGACCGGAGGGAGTACCATGCTCCACGGACAGGATGTATAACATGGAGTTTTGTCACTTAGTATGCCTCTTCAAGATAGCTAGTAGAGAACATGTACAGACTGCAGTGTACCATAGCGACTGTTAGACGTATATGTTTCCTGCCTTGCATGGATTATGCGCACGCATGCAAGATCATATTGTGAACGTTTCGGTTATGGATGGTTGAGATTGTATAGCATTAGTTTCCTTCTTTTGCCAACTATAATATCTCATGTAAGCTCGTATAGATGTAATCTTTTGTATCTATATAAAGCAATGAATAGAAGACATGTGATTCCGCGACTTCTCTTCCCAAAACACTTTCATGGTATTAGAGCGGTGCCGCTCCTGACACCACCCCTACCCTCTTCAGCACAAATCGATCGTCAGCTTCTCGTCGGGATCACCAGTTGCTTGTCTGGTTTCTCACAGCCATGGGCGACGGCGCTGCCTCCAACCTAAACGCCCACCTCTGGGCACAAGCGATTGGCCTCACCTCCATCAAGTCACCGGTGCCGATCACCTTGGACCTCAAGGCATCGAACTATACCAATTGGCACGGCCTCTTCCTTGTCGCCCTTGGGAAGTTCTCCCTTGAAGACCACATCACCAACCTCGCCGACAAGAAGGACGACACCGAGTGGAAACAACTTGATTGCACTGTCCTTTCCTGGATTTATGGATCCATCTCCGCTGAAATCCTTGATCTCGTGATGCAGCCAACAGCCTTGGAAACCACGATTTGGACCAGCGTCGAGAACCTCTTCCGCAACAACAAGAAGGCACGCACACTCTATCTGGAGGCCCAATTCACCAACATGGCACAAGGTGACATGTTCTTCATAGACTAATGTCACAAACTCAAAATCCTCGTAGATTCCCTAGGGGACGTCGACCACACCATCAGCGATGAGACTCTTGTTCTCACCATGATCAAAGGACTAAACTCCAAATTTAGTCACGTGGCAATGGTGGTACCACTTCTGATGCTGTTCCCTAGTTTTCTTCATATGAGATTGATGCACTTTCTCGAAAAGCTCAAGGCACCACCAAAAAACTCCCATGTCACACCCTCGTTGCAAACTACGCATCCAAGGGTGGCGGTGAGTCTTCCAACAAGCGCTCCATTGGCAACACCTCCTACTCCAATGACAACACGACCTACCGCAACAATGGCAACGACAAAAAGTGTGACAAGGGCAAAGGCGCCAAGGGAGGAAACCCCTGGACGACGAGCTACAATCCATGGACGAGTGCCTTCACCATCTGGTCAAAGTACTCCTCCCTTGGTGTTCTCGGATCACACCTAGGTGCTGCACCTCGTCCTGCCGTGGCGCCCTTCCCAGCTTCTAGCATGCAGCAGGGGCTGCCGCGTGGCTTGTTCTCGGCAACGACCATGCCACAAACATACTACCCAGGCATCTACATGGCAGGCATGCTGCACAACTTAGCGCCAACTGCTACAGCTGCTGCGGCAATGGGATCGCCTGCCACGACACAGTTCCTGCCTGCCACGACACCATTCCCGTTCACGCCCGACCAATACATGTCGCTTGGTACATCGACTTAGGACCCCTCCTGATTGGTTAACTCATTCAACACGATGACCTTATAGCAGTCGATTTCTAATGATTAGTACCTGGACATGGGTGCTTTTGCTCACATGTCTTTAAATTCCGGTAATCTCACCTCTCTTTCATCATCTCCTAATTTTCAGCATGTCATTGTTGGTAATGGTTCATCTCTCCCCATTACTCACTCGGGTCATGTTGTCCTATCCTCCCTTTCTCGGCCTTTATATCTTTTGGAACATTCTTGTCACTCCTAACATTGACAAAAATCTTGTCTCTGTTCGACAATTCACTCTTGACAATAATTGTGCTATTGAATTTGACCCTCATAGCTTTTCTGTGAAGTATCTTCATTCCAAGAGTGAGATTCGCAGGTGCAATAGTTCGGGAGATCTCTACCCATTCTGTCAACCAAGTCTCCATGCCCTTGTCACTCCCACCAACAGCACTACTCTTTGGCCTTGTCGTCTTGGGCATCCCGGTCCTCATGCTCTCCATCGGCTTGCTCAATCATCTATTATTTCTTGTAGCCACAAAATAAATGGCAGCACAGTGTGTCATGCTTGACAACTCGGTCATCATGTTAGACTTCCTTTTTCAGCTTCGACAAGTCGAGCGACTCATTCGTTTGAACTTGTCCATTGTGATTTATGGACATCTCCTATTGAGAGCATCTTCGTATTTTCTTGTTATTCTAGATGATTTCACTCATTATTTGTGGACTCCCCCCTCTGACAGAAATCAGACACATTCTCCCACTTGTCAAATTTCTACACTTATGTCTCCACCCAATTCTCTCAACCCATAGCTGTGATTCAATGTGACAATGGTCGAGAATTTGATAACGCTCTGTTGCGCAATTTCACCGCTGCACATGGTACGCTCCTTCAGTTTTCTTATCCCTACATGTCTCAACAAAACAGCAAAGCTGAGCATGTCATTTGCATGGTCAACGACATTGTACGCTCTTTTCTTTTCCAAGCCTCCCTACCACCATGCTACTGGGTTGAGGCATTGCATGCCGCCACTCTCCTCCTTAACATTCTACCTACGAAGACCCTTAAAACTCACACACCTCATTTTCATCTTTTCGGTCCCCCCCATCCTACGACCATCTCAGAGTTTTTGGGTATCTTTGTTACCCCAACACCGCCGCCACCATGTCAGACAAACCCACACCTCGATCTACTTGGTGCATATTTTTGGGATATTCATCAAATCACAAAGGATATCGCTGCATGGATTTATCTACTCGGTGAATCATTGTTTCCCATCATGTGATATTTGATGAAAATTCCTTTCCTTTTTCCACCAATCCTTCTCCTCCTTCGTCTTATGATTTCCTTCAAGATACTGACGCAACAATTCCTTTCTTCCCAACTCCTCTGGGTTCCTGTGCCACGCCACAACTTTCACCTGCCACGGCAGCCCAATTACCTTCCACGGCAATGCCACCCAATTCACCTACCGCGGCATCCCCACCCGACTCGCTTGCCACGACAAACCCAATCCTTGTCATGGCAGACTTGATCTATGGCATGACACAGCCACCGGGATTGCCTGCCGCGATAACCCATCCCCCTGCGGTGGCTACCTCCTCTCCGGTTCTTCCACCGCCACCTCCACCCACTGTTGTTCCACCTGGTCCCTCCCACTCTTATGGAACATGTACATCGCCGTGCATTCCAATTAAACCTAGTGATAGACTTAATCTCCATGTCTCCGCCACTAGCTCCTTTTCCCCCCTACCAAAATCCATTCGTGGTGCACTCAAAGACCCCAACTAGCACATTGCCATGGTCGGTGAGTATCACGCTCTTTTGTCCAACAACACCTGGGATCTCGTTCATCCCCCATAATGCCAACATTGTTTCCGACAAGTGGATCTTTTGGCATAAACTTAAGCACGACGGATCTCTTGATCATTACAAGGCACAATGGGTTCTCTGTGGATTTTCCCAAGAACCTGGTGTTGATTTCAATGAGACGTTTAGTCTTTTCGTCAAACTTGCCACTATTCGGATTGTCCTTTCCCTTGCTCTTTCGTATAATTGGCCTATTCATCAATTGGATGTCAAGAATGCATTCTTGCATGGTACTCTTTTTGAGATGATCTATTGCCCTCGAACCTACTGGCTTTACTGACTCCTCCCATCCCGACCTTGTATGTCGTCTAAGTCGCTCCTTGTACGGTCTCAAACAAGTTCCTCGCGCTTGGTACCATCGCTTCCCTACATATATTTCTTCTCGTGGTTTTTCTTGCTCCAAGTGTGATACATCTCTTTTTATCTACACACATGGTGCTGATACGGCCTACCTTCTCCTCTATGTTTATGATATTATCCTCACCACATCTTCTACTACCCTCCTTGCTCGTCTCATTGGTGAACTCAATTCCGAGTTCTCTATGACTTACTTGGGCGACCTACACTACTTTCTTGGTATTTCGGTTCGTCAAACCCCTTCTGGTGATCTATTTCTCTCCCAAAGTCAGTATACTGCAGACATTCTTTATCGTGCCGGCATGAAGGACGGCCAGTCTTCTCCCACACCCATTGACACATCATCTAAGCTTTCCGCCGATGCCGGTGCCCTTCAATATTTGACCTTCACCCAACCGGACACTGCGTACGCCGTGCAGCAAATCTATTTTCACATGCATGATCCCCGTGACAGACATGAAGGGTGTTAGAGACAAACTATTGAACATGTCCTTAGTTTCCTTCTTTTGCTGACCATAATACCTCATGTAATCTCGTATATATGTAATCTTTTGTATCTATATAAAGCAATGAATAGAAGGCCTGTGATTCTGCAGCTTCTCTTCCCAAAACACTTTCAACGACAAACAGACCCTTTGGGACGAGGGACATGGCGGCACGCGAGGTCGGTGCGGAGGGCGCGGGCGACCGTCCGTTTCCTCTAGCTAACGTCCACGCGCCATAACACTCGAGACACTGGAGGACCCTCGTGCGGTGCAGCCGTGCCGGTCAACTAGTACGTCGCCCGTCGCAAAAACTCGAAGGCCGGGGATCTCTAGGCGCCTGGGCGCTATAGCTAAATTTGTTGGCATCCGTGTACGAAGCGGCAGGGCAGTGCATACGCGAGGTGGCCGTGTCCGTTCGACGGCTCGATCGACCATCGGTGCATGAGCGGCGTGCGCGCGCGGGCCGCCCAGATGGGTGCGACCTGAACGAATCGAACGGGCGGACCGCACCCAACCGCTGTCCCTCCTGGTAGGCGTGGGCTCGTGGTTCGGTTGTAGTGGCATGACAACAGCATGAGTGACCGCGCGCGCGATGGCGGGCGTCCGTCTGGATTTGGGCCTCTCTGCTCTGGAACACATGAATCTAAGTAGGTAGGAACAGAAACAAAAAAAATACAGATTGAAATGTCACGACTTGAATTTCGCATGAATCTCTCAAAAGAGGTGTTTGGAAAAAAAATACAGAAATTTTGATATAAGATGTTAGAAAAAGAGGAGAGAGAAAGAGAAACATTTAACTTTAAAAGCGCTTCCATCTCCCTCGGCTCTGGCGGCGCCTTAGGCAGCCAGGCTCCTCTCGCTCCCCGCGGTGCCACTCCGCACCGGCGCCTCCTCTCCTTCCCTTCCCCCCCCCATGATGGCCTCCTTGGCCATCCTCCCCCCCCCCCCCCCGCCCCCAACCCCTTTCCCCTTTCCGCCGCCACCCCTCCGCCCGTCGGCGGTTCCCCCCTTCCTCCTCGGCTGCCCCTCCCCTCCTCCCCCTCCTCTTCGCGCCGCTCCGGGCAGATCTAGATCTGGTTTGCCCCCCCCTCGCCCCTCTTCCGGGCCGTGTGGCTTTGCCACTGTGTCGCGCCTCCCAGTGGGAATCCCCCTCATGGCCCCCCTCTCCTTGCCTTCAATTGCAGGCACAATCCCTCTCCTCCGCCCATACCCTCCTGTGCCAGCCTCCTTCCTTCATCTCCCCCTCATTCACTGCACCCGGCTCCCGCTGCACCAACCATCCTTAGACGCTCATTCAAGACTTCCACCCCCAGGCGCCTTCATGCCTCCCTAAAGCTACGGCCCTAGCTTGGCGCGACCCATCCCGTCATAGCAACCTCGAGGTCGTAGCGCATCCTCAAGACAGCGATGGTTCTCTCTCGCCTCCTCCCAAGACTGCGCAGCCCGGCGCTGCAGAGGGATGGCAGCTGGTACGGCGGCCTTGGTGGTGGCGCACTGACAGACGCAAGCCCATCACCCGCGGCAGTCCTGCTTCAGCTCCTTCCCGCATTAACCTGGCAGGGAGGTGCTACCGCTGTCTCTCCAGAGATCACCAAATCGCCAGCTGCCGCGACCCTCTGCGCTGCTTGCTCTGCTTCCATTCAGGGCGCCGTGCTAGGGAGTGCCGGCGTAGGCCTAAGCCCCTTCAGCTTCCGCCCACCTCGCCGCGTCAAGCCACCCCGCAGGTCCCCTGGAGCTCAGTCACCCGGCGCCCGGCAACCTCGCTGAGCCGTGCCTCCCCGCAGGCCACTCGGCACTCTGCCCCCCGGAGCTCGGCCCCCTCCTCCAGGATGACGTTCTTGGGAGCTCCTGACACCCGGCCAGATGAAGACTCTGCTGCCAACACTCAGCCTCAGCCGCCTGGCCGCCAAGACCGGGAAGACACGCCTGTAGCCTGGATTCTTCGGGGCGACTCCAACTCTAATGATCGAGTGGTGGCAGAAGCGGTTCGCCGCCGGTTTGGTCTCCACCACGAAGACGTCTCCGCCTCCTCCAGGGACAGAGTGTGTGATGCGAAGAAATTCCACCACGAAGACTTGGAGATTCACGTTCGTCCTTGGAGGGCTATCAGCTACGCCTTCAGAGCTGCAATGTTCTTCCGTGTCCGGCTTTGCCTGGAGGGTCTGCCAGTGTTCACGTGGACACCGAAAGTCGCAGAGCGCCTCGTGGGCAGGAAGTGCTCGCTGCACTCCATCGAAGGCGTCTCAGCGAGTCGGGAGGACACGAGGACCCTCAACCTGTGGGCCTGGACTGTCAATCCGAGCTCCATCCCTAAGGTAGCTTGGATCACTTTCATGCAGGGAGGGGAGGAACCTAGCCGTTCTGACGCGAACTATCGCCTTCCGGACAGATGGAGGCGTGGGCTCACCCATCGGGTGATCCTCCACCTCGACTACGTCGAGGACCACACGGCTGCCCCCCTAGATGACTTCCTCTCAGCAGCTGACGTAGCCCCGTATGAGCCCATCACAACCCGGCTCCCCTGGAACCTGGGGGTGGTGGATGGCTCTCCGAAATCCAAGGGAGGGCCGAGTCATGCCCCTCCCCACCAGCTGCAGCAGGATGAGGAGAAGGGGGCAACCTCAGGGGACGACCGTCGCAATCCCCAAGACCAGCGTCGTCCACCCCGCCGGTCGGCCCGCGACGATCATCCCTCCTCCTCCCTCTGGAGGCGCAAGGACCACGACGACAGCGATGGCGACGACGGTCGCAACGACCACTCCAGTCACCGGATTCACCGGCCCCTTGTTTCCTCGGCCATCCTCTGCCCTCCCTCTGGCCGGGACCGAGAAAGATCCCCCCGGAGGCGCCACCACGGTGGCAACAAGGATGGACGTCGCAGGGTCGGGGTGGTTGGGGACCCCTCCCAGCCTCCTCTCAGCCCTCCCACCTTCCCTCCGGAGCAAGTCAAGGTTTCAGTAGACAGAAGACTGCAGGACCGTTTTGCGTCCTACGCTAAATCCCTACGGGAAGCCTTGCAGGAGACCTTCGACGACAACCAGCCTCCACTGCCTCCCCAGGAGGACCTGCATGGGGACTGGCTCCGTAAAGCGGAGAGTACGTTATATGCGGCTGGCCATGCGCATGCTCGCCTAGGCCTTGCTCCGCCTCAAATTGGCTATTGTGAGGCCCAAGGCTAGCTGGACGTCTTTTCTCCAGGCGGCGAGACACCTAGCTGTCCCTTCGTCTCCAGCAGAAGACCCAGCTAACCCAGCTCAGGAACGTGGCTCCGCCCCAACGCCTTCGTCCGCCACCACCAAGGCCATCTACCTTCAGTCACTGACGCCTCGAGACCGGGTCCTTTCTCCCCCATCGAACCACCTGTGGATCGCCCCGTCGTGGCGGCCTCAAGAGGACCTCGGTTCGCCCAAGCTTCTTGACCACTGGGGCGGCCCCGCCCCTGTCTTCCTTCTCCAAAGGATCTGACAGCGGGTCCTCGGCACAGAAGTCGTCTGCGGCTCTCCAGATTCTGCCTAGTGCCCCTTTTTTCAGTTTTTTGAGCCTAGTTCTTCCTCCACCCCCTGCAGCCCCATTCTGATCAGGTGTCTTCGCTGGCCCTGGTCCCCCTGGTCCCCCCCCTCCTCCATCGATGCCAGCAAGGGGACCAGCCCAACCGTTGGGGAGGCGCTGGCACCAAGCGAGCTCGAAGGGCCGCCTTTGGCCGGTGAGCCCACTCCTTTGGTGCCGGCTCCACCTTCACCACCTCAAGAGCAGGGTGACCACGACCCAACGCTGTCCCCACCTTCACCAGAGCAGGGCGCCTCGCCACAGCAGGGAGCCTTGACACGGTCCCAGCCTGCTGAGGTTCCCCGTGCTTGCCAGGAGAAGACCGCCCTCAGCATCATTCACCAGCCGGCCCGGCCAGACCTGCATCAAGTTCAAGGGACAAAGATGATGGCAAGCCCTCAAGGCGGCTCTGTTCTCGGCCCGCCTCCTTCGATCATTGCCGCCCCCAACTCAAGCGGCCATCAGCAAGGGTCAACCTTCGTCGCAGCATCCGCCTAGCGGCCAAGAGAAGACCGTGCTCAATGATGCTCCGAGCCCAGGAATCCCTTGCTCACAAGATGGGGACCCTCCCGAAGGACCGCCCCCTCATGGAGATAGCGCTCAAAGACTACCTCGCTACTTTCGAAGCCCCCCCTACCGGAAGACACAATCTCCGCTCTAGCGCAGCTCTTCAAGGTGGATCGGCTCACCCGGTAGCATGGACAACAAGGCCACGAGATGGGAGGCCATCTCCTTCCGGACAGTTAGGAGGCCGAGGCCCAACCTTCCATTGCTCCCCTAGCGGCGCTGGGCGGCCAAGCGGTGGCGGCCTAGAAGCTGGTGTTGAAGTCCTCCCCCAGGATCATGAAGAGCTCATTGGACTCAGTTGCCCCTTACTTGCTGCCGTTTCGTAGGTTGCCTTCTTATTGCAAACATGGAAGCTTCGTCATCTGTTGATGTCTACACTGTATTTTGTTTGTCAACAGCTGCTTAGTTCTTTGTTGCTCCCTGCCTGTCAACTGTGGAGGCTCTGTCCCCTGTCGAAGTCCCCGCTGCGCTTCGCCCGTCAGCTGTTGAAGGCCTGTCTCTTGCTGAAGCTAGGACTCCAGACGCTATTTACTTTCTCCCCTGTTTGTCAAATGTGGAAGTGTTGTCACCTGAGGCAGTCCTTGTCGCTCCCTGCTTGTCTTCCGATGAAGGCTGTTTATTTGTTGATGTTTGGACTGCTGCAGTTTTTCTCTCTGCTTCCTGGTTGCCAACTGCTATCGCCTTTCAAAAGGGTGATGCCTGGACTGCTACCGCGTTTTTCTTCACAACCAGCTCACCTACGGCTGATGCTTTCTGATGGACAACAGCTGCTGACTACCACATTGTTCCCTGCTCTTTTGCCGAAGGTGGACCAGCAGTCGCCCTCTATTTCCCCTAGCCATCTCTAGAGGTCCACGTCTCAGGCCTGCCCCTTGGTCCGTCCTGGTTCAAGCCGAGGTCCCAATCGGAGCACCACAAAGCCTAGGCCTCAGCTGGTGCGCTCCTCTCAGCTGCCGCTCCACGGCCCCGACGGAGCAGAACGCGCGACTCAATCAGGGTGCTCCCAACGGGCTGGAAGAGGCGTGCCACTCCACGCCCGAGGGTGTTCTGCATCGGGCGCTAGGGCAGTCTTTGCCGCTTAACGGCGAACGCGATGCACGTGCTCCATCACCTCGATGGGCATTAAGACGCACGCTTAACGCTGCAGCTCGTGGACGTCCGCGATAACGCCGTCGCACACGTCCGTGTCTTCGAGGCACCCGCCGCAGTCGGCCGCTACCTCTGCGCCGACGCCATGCTTCACAGGGAGGAAGTCATCAGGACCCTCGACAAGACCTTCCCGTAGAGCTACGAATCGCGAGTGGAGGAAAGGAACAAGATTGCGCCATACACTAAAGGCTCAAACCCCTTGCATGCCAGCTTCATTACCTTCAAGACTGCCCCTCCAGCCGATTGCCTCAAGCCTAAGTCGATTCGCTGGTTTGTGGCAGCAAATGACTTCTTGACCTTGCACGCAGTCGCTCATTGCCGACGCCCACGGCACCCTAAGACGAAGCCTTTCCTCCGGTAAGCGGCACTTTGGGCCCACTAACCATAAAGATCAAGGTCTCCTTTCCCTCCCTCCGCCCAGGCTGCCCTAGCCGGCCTGGCTGCCCCTCCCCCGACGGCTGCTCCACCCTCGCATGGCTACACCTAGCATTAACATTCTTTGTTGGAACGTGAGGGGCCTCAACAACCAGGCAAGAAAATCGCTCATCCAGGAGACCCTTCTCTCCACAACCTATCAACTCGTCTGTCTTCAGGAAACTAAGCTTGCTATGATGGACCAAAACCTCGCATGCTCCCTTGGGGGTTACAACCTTCGGAACTTCGCCCATAACCCGGCGGATGGTACGCGAGGAGGAATTCTCCTCCTTTGGAATAACATCTTCATTGAGGTTGAAGACGTTCTGCACTCGGTCTTCAGCCTGACGGCGACGGTGATCCTAAAAGAGTGCAACTCGTCTTTTCACTTCACCATAGTCTATGGGCCATCCCAAAGCAGAAACAAGGCGGCCTTCCTCCAAGAAATTGTTTCCTTAAAACCTCCCGACGGCACCAACTGGCTGGTTTTAGGTGATTTCAACCTCATCTATCGCTTAAGACAAAAACAACTCCAACCTTAACCCCACAAGATGGCGATTTCATAACACTCTCAATGATTGCGAGCTAAAAGAAATTCACCGCCAAAACAGAAGTTCACTTGGAGCAATGAACATCAAGACCCACCTCGTCAGCCGATAGAGTCTTCTAATGAAGGCCGACACCTCTTCGATAACCACTTTCTTCAGGCGTTGTCTTCTTCGATTTCCGACCATTGCCCCCTTCTCCTCTCCAACTTCTCCGGACCCGCTCGCCCCAAAACTTTCCGTTTCGAAAACTTCTGGATCAAGATGCCAGGATTTTTTGAGACAGTTCAAAAGGCTTGGTCAGCACCTTGCAGGCACACTGAACCTATGCACAGGCTGCACCATAAGCTAACGTCCACGGCTTCCGCTCTTAAATCGTGGAGCTTTTCCCTCTTCCCTCGGCCTAAGCTCCTTCTTCATATGGCCTTAGAGTTTATTCTCCGGCTCGACAGGGCCCAAGAGTGCAGGCTCCTGTCAACCTCAGAGTCGTCCCTGAGGGCCTGTCAGTGTTTTAGAACCGAACTTACGTAAAGATTGTTTGATTCGGGGGGTCTCCTAGAATGGAATCACGCAGAGAGATTGACACGGGGATTTTTATACAGGTTCAGGCCTTCTCCAGAGAGAATAATAACCCTACTCCTGTGTGTGTATGGTATTGAGTGTATTCTGAACAATCAGGAGAAAAAGCTAAGACTATTACAGATGATAGTGCTAAACTGTCTTCCTGATGGCCCGATTCGATCCGCCCTTCCTTCTCTGATTGCCGCCTTTATATAGTACGTGAAGGAGCGGCAGTTTCTCTAGGTGAAGCGGTGCCTCATTACATCCCGTAACGGGCGCACATTAGTAGTAATCACCGGCGTATTAACTCCTTCACGTCGCCTAACAAAGAATATACCGAGATAATGGAGCATTACGTGCTATTACTTGCAGAGTAACAACAGATGATGATCGTTTGAATTCCTTAATCAATTGGGCCCACTTGTCTCAGAGGTTTAATTGATCATAAGGTGGTCGAGTGACCTAGTCATAGAAGAACTTACGACCATGAGGTAGTCGTAGCAAGACTTACGATTATGGGGTAGTCGAGCATAACTTACGACTATGGGGGTGGTCGAGAAGAACTTACGACTACCCAAGAGGCTCTTCCCTTATAACATTAAGGGGTATACTCGAGGACCATATGACGCCATATTTACCTTTAATAAGAATTATAGATAAAAGATAAAGTGAGGATTATTATATCCTCGCCATCTAGCCCCCACTTCAAGTGAAAGCAACTTACTTGGTAAAGGGTTATAGATGGTCTTACGACCACGAGAGGGTCGTAGAAAGATAGTAGAAGGAAAAACTCTTCGTCATTAGTGTACTACTTTGACCAGAAATATGCTTGGTCAAGGAAATTGCTTACTGCTATCAAATAGTCAGAGAACATTTCTACGGTCACAAGGTGGTCAGAGCATGGTGATCGGAAGAAAAACCTTTCCGATTAACATTTCCTTTGGTTAAAAGAATCTAACCAAGGAAGTAATTTCGCTTGAGGTGTAAAAGCAAACTGATTTTCTTGAACGGACACGTTGGGGAATTTCAAACGACGCGTTAGCTTTGTCTGCTGAGCGGTTCCCGAGAGGGTGGCAACCTTTGGAATACCACGCCTCCGGCCCAAGGTACGCAGTTATAAATACTTATCGGGGGTAAGACTTAGGGTTCACACTTTTCCCCAAATCATCCCACTGTTCATTAAGTTCTTGTCTTCTCCGCCATCAACTCAATCAAGAATTTCCCCCTTCTGAGAGAAATGGCCGGGAGAGTCTCCGAGTGGGCCGAGTCGGAGATGGATACAGCGAAGATGCAAGCCCTTGTCAACGTTGGGAAGATTCCAAAGAAAGTTCTTGTGGAGTGATTCCCGGCGTACAAGCAGCAATGGCCGTCGGGGGAGGATGAACAAATCCCCGTCTTCCAGGCATATTGTGAGTGTGGTCTACGATTGCCTGCTCACCCCTTTCTCACACTTATACTCGAGCATTTTGAGGTGGAATTGGTGAACCTTGGTCCCAATTCCATCACAATGTTGAGCGTATTTGTGTATCTCTGTGAGGCGTACTTGGGAATTCTAGCGGACCTTGAGCTCTTTCAAGATTTCTACTAATGGCTCGCTGTCGAATAGCCGGAAGTTATTGATCTCAAGCTCCATGACGGGAAGTCGAGGAATACATTCAGATGTTCACAGTCTTCGTGGGTCGTCAGGAGGAAGAGGTGGTTTTACCGAAAATCACCTCAAGACGACCTTTACCTTCGAGGGAAGGTCACGAAAGAAAGTTTCTCGATTCGACTCCCGGGATATCGGTCGATTGCCCCTATATTCAAGCCATCAAGGATTTGAAAGTAGAGGGATTAACCGGATGGCATGTGGTGAAACATTTCATCACATGTCGAATTAGCCCCTTGAAGAAACGAGTACCTCCTATGTGGAGGTACACGGGGCCAAAAGACCCACCAGTGACTACGAGGAGAGTAAGTAGTTTTTGACTTAATTTCAGTTTGGTCTTCTTGTAATTGTCTCGACGAGTATCTTTATCTGCTTTTATACAGATCTTTCACAGCAGAGATTGACGCTCGAGTCAAACTCGCTTGAGAAGCCTCCGCCACCCTAATGGCGGTTCCTCAAATCCTTGCGGTTTTGTCCGCAGAGGAAAAGCTTGAGCGCCTAAAGGTAATCAAAAGTTGATTTTATTTTTAGGACTTTATAATCGAGAAAGAACTTACGACTAGGTAGTGATCGAGAAAATCTTACGATCGTGGTCATGTCGAGAAGAGCTTACGACTAGATCTTTGGTCGAGAAAAACTTACGATTGGTCATTGATTCTTCTTTTTCTTTTTTTTCTTACGAAAGTAGGCATGGAAAACCGCGGGACGACGAAGAGGTCGAACTGGTGACTATTGGCACAGGGGCGACAGTGGTCAAGGGCTCATCTCCTCCGACGAAAAAGCGTTGACTTACAAGAGTCACCGATAAGGAGGACCGAGCTCAAGTTCCTTTGTTTCGACCAGGTCCTCGGAAGGTCTCATGACGCACACTGCAACAATAGCCGAGGTCGAAAGCAATTTGAAGTTGAGGAGGATGAAGAACCTCTTCAGCGCAAGGCCCGTAAGGGCAAGAGCACGCCCACAAAGCAGGTTGGCCAAAGCAATTTGCGGTGAGGAGACCGAGGAGGTCAAGAACCTCCCAGCGTAAAGTCCACAAGGCCAAGGTACCTTTTATTATGACAAGAAAGCTTTCACGGCCGCCACTTCTAGCTTTGTCAAGCAACTAGAAAAGGAGAACTGGAAGGAATTTATGTCTTTTGTGAAGGACAACGCTGATCCAGCCGAGCCTACCGTTGAGGGTAGGGCTGCTCTTAGAGTGGTCGAGACCGATTTCGGCCCTCCGGAAAGTCAGGAGACCAGAGAGATGGTCCCTGCTCAAGATCTACGACCAGACGTGGTCGTGGCCGAGACTATTCCTCAACTTGAGCTACGACCAGACGTGGTCGTAGTAAAGAAGTCGAGGAACCCTTCCATCGGGAAGATGGCTTCAAAGTTTCTGATCAAGTCCAGGATGCAGAGGTATGTGAAACAAGCTAAAGTGTAAGAACAACATTTACCTTTTGCTTTCCATAATTTGACTTGCTATCCTTTGTTTGTTTTAGCTCGACTTCTTCAATCCCCGAGGTGGCTTCTATCGAGAAGCCCATTTCCGCCTCTCCAGCGATTGGAGAGCTGACAGCGGGAGTGGTCGAAGGATCATCCTCGGCCCAGGCGGTGGAAGAAGTCGTGGCTCCCAAGGCGGTTGTCACAACCACTGAAGTTGTAGCCATGGCCGCTGAGGTAGCAACCACAACTGTTGAGGTGGCGGCTATAACCACTCAGGTAGCGGCTACAACCACTGAAGTAGCCACCAAGACCCCTGAGGTTGCAGCTACGACTACTGAGGTAGCTGCCATGACCACTGAGGTAGTCGTGGGACCAGCAGAGGCGGTCGTAGAAGCCTCTGCCTAAGGTGGTGATGTACCTGACCACCGTGCGGGAAAGGAAATTGTTGCAGACTTCCTTCCTGGTACCCAAAGAGATGCTGCAATTTCAGAATCGGAAGATGAGGAATACTTCAACTTCTGTTCTGATTTCTTTGGCCCTGCTTCCATAGTAGGGTCTTCTGCTTTTAGATCTCCCCATCGAGTCCCTCATCCCAAAGACATTCCCAATAGAGGGGACACTTTTGATAATGAGCGTCTTGAGAAGATTTGGTGGGATCAGGTCGATAGAGTGGACAAGCTGAAGCATCCAGAGCTGGTTTACTCGATATTTGCTTGATCAACCATGAGTGTAAGTATTTAAGAATACTTATATACGTGATCTTCCCTTGTTTCTTACTGTCTTTCCTTTTGCAGAAAGCTCTAGAGCAAATTGTCGTTGTCGGTGAATATCACCGACAACTTCTAGAGCTGCGACAGGAAAAAGAGGAACTCTGTGATTATTTTTGTTTTCTTTTCCTCTAGAAGTTTATTTTTGCTTGACCGGTCTTATTCTTTTCAGAGCAAGCGGTCGAAAACAAACAACTCGCGAGGCTTCGACTCGCACTCCAACAGAGATGGAGACAATGAAGATTAATCTTCAAAGCAAGGTCACGCTCTGAACAATGTACTTGGTGAGCTACATCTCGAGGAAAAGCTCCTCAAGATGATACGATGGTACGCTCACGTAAGTACAATTGGGGAACAAGTCGGGACTTTGCAAGAACCGATGACCACCTCAAGACCAACCAAGTGAATCGATAAAGGAGGCGGTCGAAGTTGCGATAAGTTATGCATTGGCAAAACTTAAAGCTCGTGACCCAACCTTAATGTTCAACCAATCGAAGCGACTTCGACTTCATGAAGCGAAGCAAGTCGTCGATTGAAGAAATGCAATTAGTTGGCGGAAGGTTTGGAGGAGATGCGACTGGGCTCTCCTTCTTGAGTAGTTTGTAACAAACCCGTGGAAAAACCAAATTTTTGTCGATGTATTATATAATCCATATTTTTTCCTGCAAATCATCTTGTCGAGTAGTTAGTAACTCAAAAGATAATTAACGAATGAAAGACTAAGAAATGAAGTCAAATTAATAACTTTATTTAGACAAACTAAGTAAATAGTGTTAAAAAGGGTTTATGAAAACAGAGAGGTTTGGTTAACATGTAGTTTTTTGTCACGATTGTCATGCACTGGTCGAAAAATTAGTAACAAATCGACACTAGGAAGTTCCTACTAGTGGGCAGGACCATGTGCAAAGAGGAAAATCTTCGACTAGGTGATGTCACCATCTCCGACTAGATTAATTAAATCGAGAACAGCAACTTGAGTTAAACAAACATCCAGAGGACTTTAAAAAATTCGTTCGCCCTTCTTTGGAGAACTCGATAAGTCTGTCCTGGTATCAAGAGTAGGAAACTGCACGATGCTAGGAAGTTTCTTCTAGTGGGCAGGACCACGTGCAGAGAGGAGAGACTTCGACTAGATGTGTTTCTTCCTCCGACTTAGTTGAGATGAATCGAATACACCAAAGGCAGCTGAATAAATCTAAAAAAGTGCACTCTGCTTAGAATATTTTCCAAAAGAACTGAAGAAATAATCTAAGGTGAAAGGAGTAGGCTTTCAAAAATATTTCGACTAAATAGAACCCGAGCTCTTTGTGTTGGCGGCAAAAGTGAGTAACGAGTCAATACTAGGAAGCTCCTTTTAGTGGGCAGGGCCACATGCAGAGAGGAGAGGCTTCGACTAGGTGATGTTACCTGCCTTTCGACCAGTGTAAAGGAAACTAGGTGTTTGGAATATAGTCGAAAGATTATGAAAGCACTACTCAAAAGTAAGACAATAGAGATAGAGAAAACCTGAGTCTTTATTGTCTAAATGATTGGTTACACATAAAACTTGCGTAACTGGTCGATGTTCCAAGAATTCGAGAGAACCTAGCCGTCTTCCATTGCCAATCGTCTGCAGACCACGGACGAGTAACCCGACCATCGTGTAAGGACCTTCCCACTTGGGAGAAAGTTTGTTCCGATTAGACTTGGATTGGCAGAGCCTCAATACCAAGTCACCTACAGCGAGGCTGCGAGGTTGGACCTTACGATTGTAGTATCTTCGCAGGCTTGTTGGTAGACCGCCGAGCTAATTAGGGCTGGTTTCTCCTTTCTTCAAGTAGATTAATATCATCGCTCGAAGTTGTTCTTGGTTGGAGTCTGTGAAAGTTTCAACTCGTGTTGACCGTATCTTTAGTTAGGAGGAAGCATGGCTTCATTCAAGACTAGAAAGAATGGTGTTTCACCAGAGTCTGACCGGTAGTCATCTGAACGACCCATAATCTGAGGGTAGCTCTTGTACCCAAGCCCCGAGCGTTTGATGAGTCGGGTCAAGACTCGAGTCTTAATTCCTCTCATTATTTGGCCGCTTGCACGCTCGATCGCCCCATTACTTTGGGGATGGGCTATAGAAGCATAACACAACTTGGTACCCAACTCGTCGCAAAGATCCTGAAATTTTACGCTCGAAAATTGCTTACCATTATCTGTAATTATTCGACTCGGTACTCCAAATCGAGTAATTACGCATCTCATCATAAACCGTTTGCCGCTTAGTTGTTATCGATCCACAAGTTCGCTTCAATCCATTTTGTGAACGTATCAATAGCCACAAAAAGGAAATCGAAACCTCCTGGAGCTTTGGGGAATGGTCCTAGGATATCGAGACCCCAGGTCGCAAAAGGCCAAGATAGAGGTATTGTTTGTAATGCCTGAGCTGGTTGGTGTATCTGCTTGCTATGAAACTGGCACTGGACACACTTTTTAACCAACTCTTTAGCATCGTAAAGGGCTGTTGGCCAGTAAAAACCTTGTCTAAAGGCCTTACCGACCAGCGTTCAGTAGGAAGCATGATTTCCACAGATGCCACCATGTATGTCGTGAAGGAGTGTTAATCCTTCGCTCTGCGGAATGCATCGCATGAGCACCCCTTGAGTACCTCGTTTATAGAGGACTCCTTCAACCAAAGTATACATTTTGGCTTTTCGGGATAAGCGATCTGCCTCGAGATCGTCTTGGTCTGTAACCCTTCGAAGATATTAGTAGATGGGTGCCATCCATGTATCCTCGTATTCTAGAGAGGCCGTCTCAATAGGAGGTGTCTACGGTTCGTCGACCGAGACTCGCTTCGAGTTGTTCCAAGAAGACTCCTTTTGGTACTTCAGATCGGGAAGAAGCTATTCGAGCAAGTCGGTCTCATGAGGAAATTATCCTTTCGAGGGATGAATTGTGCCTCGAAACCTAAAAATGCTTTTCTAGCTTACGACTTCCAATAAGTACCGAGACATTGTCGGGTTAGAGCACTCGTACTCTTTTTCGACTTGATTCATGACTAGTTGAGAGTCTCCTCTCACGAGTAGTCGGCGAATCGAGAGCGCTTTCGCTGCTCGTATGCCAGCTAGCAAACCTTCGTATTCTGCCACGTTGTTAGTGGCCTGAAAGTTTAATTGTATGGCATACTTTAAGGTCTCTTGAGAGGAGATACCAGACCACCTGACCCGAGCCACTTAAAGTAAGCGACCGTCAAAGTACATAAATCCCATTGGTCATGGGAATCATCTTGGGGATCTGAGCGAGTTCAGATTTGTCCATTCGGCGACAAAGTGCGCCAAGATCTGGGATTTAACGCCGTTCGGGACACGAAATAGATGTCGAACTCCCCAAGTTCGACCGACCATTTTGCCATGCGCCCCATTGTTTCCCTATTGTGGAGGATCGCTCTAAGGGAAACTCGAGACAAGACAACTAGTTTGTGCGCTGAAAATAATGCCGCAGTTTCCTCGAAGACATGAGGAGGGCATATAGAAGCTTTTGGACCTGAGGGTAACGCTCCTTAGGCCCGTGTAAAACTTCACTCACGTAGTAAACTGGTCATTGTACGTTTTCACGTTCTACGACCAGTACTGCGCTTACTGCCTGTGGCGTGGCAGCTAGGTAAATTAAGAGCGTTTCTTCTGGCTTCGAAGAGACCAAAATAGGAGCACTCGTAAGGTACCTCTTGACATTCTCAAAGGCAGTGTTTGCCCCTTTCGACCACTCAAAACCTTCGTGTTTCCTTAAAAGTTTAAAGAAAGGTAGTCCTTTTTCTCCCAATCTGCGATGAAACGACTTAAAGCCGCCATGCACCCAGTGAGTTTCTGAACTTCTTTCCTTGTGGTTGGAGGGCGCATTTGGAGAATGGCCTTGATCTTTTCGGGATTTGCTTCGATTCCTCGTATAGATACTAGGAATCTAAGCAATTTTCTCAAGAGATTCCAACACACACTTCTCGAGATTGAGTTTTAAGCGATGTTTTACGAGATTGTCGAATGTTTCTTGCTTGGTCAATAATATGATTAAGTCTCTTGATGCTTTTAACAACTAGATCATCAACATAGGCCTCTAGATTTGGCCTAATTGAGATGAAAAAGTTGCTTGCATCAAGCGTTGAAAAGAAGTTACTGCATTTTTAGACCAAATGGCATTTTGACATAGCAAAATATACCAAATGGTGTAATAAATGCGATCTTTTCTTCATCGTCTAGACACATATTGATCTGGTGGTATCCAGAATATGCATCTAAAAAACTTAACATTTCACAACCTGCGCAGAGAATCAACCAACTGATCGATACGAGGTAAAGGAAAATCGTCTTTTGGACAAGCTTTATTAAGATCAGTAAAGTCTACGCACATACGCCATTTGCCGTTTGACTTTCTAACCATTACAGGATTAGCCAACCACTCTGGGTGGTTGACCTCTCTTATAAAGCCTGCTTTAAGTAGCTTATCCAATTCTGATTTAATAGCATCTCGTCGATCAGGGGCAAATCTCCGTAATTTTTGTTTTACGGGTACTTTGTCAGGCCGTAAAGCTAGCCTGTGCTCGATCACCTCCCTGGGGACTCCGGGCATGTCGGATGCTTGCCACGCGAAGACATCTGCGTTAGCTCGGAGGAAGGCGATGAGGGCGTCTTCCTATTTGGGGTCGGAAGTATCCCGTCTGAACGATCTTGAGGGCTCCCTGCGTCGAGGAACCTCTTTGACTTTGTCGTTCGGCTTTGGTGCGACTTTTAGGCTTCGACTTGCTAGTCGAAGGTCGACTTTCTTCTCGAGTTGGTATTTGTCCAACCATCTCGAGGATCGGCGATCGCGGTATCGCCATCTTCTTGTCACAATGGATTGTGATTACTCCTTTGGGACTGGCATCTTAATACATTGATATCCATAATGAGTAGCCATTAGGAATTTTGCCAAAGTTGGTCGTCCGAGTATGGCGTTATATCCGATCGAAATCGACCACATCAAAGGAGATTTTCTCGTCACGAAATTACTTGGTGAACCAAATGTTAAAGGAAGAGAAACTTGGCCAATTGGTTTAGCCGAAGATCCCGGTATGATTCCATGGAAAGAGTATCGTACCGGTCTTACCTTGGTCCTGGGTACTTGCATGTCATCCAGGGCACTCGTAAACAAAATGTTTAACGAGCTGCCACCATCAACCAAAACTCGATTGACTCGACAATTGTTGATGGTGGGTTCGACCACGATTGGATATCGACCTGGTCGAGTCGAAGGAGTCGGACAGTCACCCTTCTCGAAAGAGATGGTGACTTTCGACCACTTCGGTAATTTATTGACGAGAGGAGGATCTATGGAGTTTACCTCACGTTCGGCAGCCTTAAGCTGTCGCTTTGATTCATATGCTGATGATCCCCCGTAGATGTGCTCGACGGTGTGTTGCGGATCCTGGAACGGCATCTCCTCCTCGTCATCTGATGACTTATGACCACTTGTTTGCCCTACCTGCTCGAGAGTGAGAAGTGGTCCTTTGCCGTTGTAGTAGTCTTCAAGCTTTCGTTGGAAGACGGCGATTCTTGAAGGTCATGTCCTTCCTTTTTATGGAAAGGACACCACCTAGGCTTATCATTTTTCCGATCGGGGCGCTTATCTTTGCCTTGGTTAGAGTGCGGCTTGGAGGTGCGTGGCTCTTTATCATTCATAGCCAAAACCTCCTTGGAACCGCTGGCTTAGAGTTTTTGACCCTTCGCCTTGTTCTTGGACTTTTTTGCTTTCTTATCTTTCTTCTTACTAATGTCACCTGGCTCTCGAGAGGTATTGTCTTCTCGATCTATTGTGTTGTTCCACTTGACCGCCTCAGAGGCAGTTGCATATCGATCAGCCATCTCAAAGAGTTCAGCGACAGAAGTAGGAGGATTTAAAGTAATGTCTTCGTTATCCTTCTCTGCGGACTCCTTGCTTGAAAGCCACGATGATAGATGAATCGAAACTTAGGAATTGAGTTCTGAACCCGATCAAGCGCTTGATGAATTGGCAAAAGGTCTCGTTGTCGATTCTGTCTCATCCGGTGCAAGTCGTCCTCCTTTAAAGGCGATTGTAAGTGCCTTGAAATTTACCAAGAGAAGGTCGCAGAGGTGTTGCCAAGAGTAAATCGACTCGAGTGGTTGGTTCAAGAATCACGATCGGAGCGATCCTTCGAGCACGCTTGGAAGGTAATTTGCCATTACATGCTCTCCTCCTCCTGCCGCTTTCGACAATTATTGTGTAGATTTGAAGGAATTCGATGGGATTTTGGGAACCATCAAACTTCTTCATGTTCACTTTGGTCGAAAGCGAGGTGGCGGTGAACGGCTCGGAGATCGGCGAGAATGCCCGACATCCAAGAATGACTTCTTGACGTCTCCTTTGCAGAAAGAAGGGTTGATATCATCGGTGGTCGTACTCGGCGATACCCGATAATAGGTTGACCGGACCTATGATAGATCTCACCCCACGAGGAATACTCCTCGTAGTTCATCTCTTCTTCTGCGAGTTCCCATGTCGGAATGGTGGCGATCACCTCTCAGGGGTTTCTTGATCATCGGTCGTTTGAAAGACATTTCTCCGGTAGGAGATCGTCTGACTTCTTGTTGCGCCGATTCCTCCGTGGTGATATGTTCGATCGACCGTAGCCGAAGAAGTCGTATTGCTATGACTTCTGAATGATGTCGGCGATGTGCTTCGGCCTTGCCATCGTGTTCAAGCCTTTGTGCGATCTCTTCAACGAAGAGGTCGAACTGGGCTTCGGGCTAGCTCTTGAGTTGGATTCTCGAGCAAGTCATTGATGTCTTGGAGTTCTCGAGCTTCCTCGATTGATATTGGATGCGCCAGCAAATTCTTCTGGGCTTCAATTTTCTTCCGTCGGATAGCCTCAAGAGCTTCCATGTCGGACTCTTGAGACTGCCTCAATGGAGTGCGAGAATGTCGAGGATTTTCTTCGCGTTCATGAAGGTGTTGGTCGTGTCTGCTAGCGGTGGTGTCCTTGCCAATGTCACGAGGGGGCGCAGTTCGTGATCTTCGGAAGGGTCTCCATCTCGGTCTCTAGGAGAGTGACCTTGATCCGAGGGAAGGACAAAGACCTCCCGTTGATGATTCTCACTTGCGCTCGAGGCCTCCCCGCTTGAGGAGTCGCCGAGACACCATCTGGCGACTTGGAGTAATCCTCGGGTAGGGAAGTCCGGGTTATAACCATCTCCGTCGGCAGATATGATCTGCGGAGAGATGGTCGAATTTGTAGGAAAAGCATGCTTGATCCCGCTCTCTCTGGCGTTATCCGGAGAGAGAGGATCACCAGATGCTGGTGAAGTCCCAGAATTGTGGCTTCCAGAGCTTGCCTCACCAAGTCGGACCGCCTTAGGGGGACTCGGACACTTCGAGGACAAACTTTCGTCGTGTTGTGAGTCCACCTGGGTGTGGTCCTGGTCAGATTGACCCTTGTCCTTTGAGAGGGTAGATCCCTCTCTCGGACGTCTTGTTGTGGGGATAAGGATCCTCCTCAACTCCTCCAATGCAACTTGTCTCTCGGATCTGGGAAGATCCCGAGGCAAGCAGCATTACCATCGGATGAGTCATCATTGGGCTCAGAATCGAAACAAGCATCCATGTCGGCGTCGCATAATCTGCCAAGTCGAGCAGTTCTCCTCGTTCCATTCTCCGCCATGAGTGCATGAGATTTGGAAAACAGAGAGTATGTTGACAAGAGATTAGGAAGATCCCCACGGTGGCGCCAAACTGCCGGTGTTTTAGAACCAAACTTACGTAAAGATTGTTTGATTCGGGGTCTCCTAGAATGGAATCACGCAAAGAGATTGACACAGGGATTTTTATCTGAGTTGAGCCTTCTCCGGAGAGAATAATAACCCTATTCCAGTGTGTGTATGGTATTGAGTGTATTCTGAACAATCAGGAGAAAAAGTTAAGACTATTACAGATGATAGTGCTAAACTGTCTTCCTGATGGCCCGATTCGATCCGCCCTTCCTTCTCGATTGCCGCCTTTATATAGTGCGTGAAGGCGGCGGTTTCTCCAGTGAAGCGGCGCCTCATTACATCATGTAAGCAAGACGTTAGTAGTAATCATCGGGCGTATTAACTCCTTCACGTCGCCTATGACAATATACCGAGATAATGGAGCATTATGTGCTATTACTTCGCAGAGTAACAACGATGATGATTGTTTGAATTCCTTAATCAATTGGGCCCACTTGTGCAGAGGTTTAATTGATCATAAGGTGGTCGAATCGACCTAGTTGTAGAAGAACTTACGACCATGAGGTAGTCGTAGCAAGACTTACGACTATGGGGTAGTCGTAGCATAACTTACGACTATGGGGTGGTCGTAGAAGAACTTACGACCACCCAGTAGGCTCTTCCCTTATAACATTAAGGGGTATACTCAGGGACCATATGACGTCATATTTACCTTTAATAAGAATTATAGATAAAAGATAAAGTGAGGATTATTATATCCTCGTCAGGGCCAAACTCAAGAACAGAGTCTTGGGGCTTGCTGTGATCGAATGAACCAGGAAACGCCAGTGCTCTCGGATCACCAATCTCAGAGAGAGCGACGCAAACACAAAATTCTTCCATATCAAAGCTAACGGCCGTAAAAGGAAAAACTTCATCCCAAGACTCCAGAACGGTCTGGGTTGGGCGATCTCGCACTCTGAGAAAGAAGATCTCATACAAGAACACTTCCAGGAAATGCTGGCCAGGCCGGCTACGCGCGACTCGGACCTCAATTGGGAGACCTTACACCCCTAGCCACAAGCTTTGCACTCCCTGCAGGATGCCTTCACGGAATCAGAAGTGCGCCTAGCCCTAGACCAACTACCGGGAGACAAAGCCCCAGGGCCGGAAGGTTTCTCTACTACCTTCTACAAATCTTGCTGGCCTACTATCAAAGCAGATATCATGTCAGTTTTCCACAGCTTTCACTCCCTGCGCACGTCGCATTTCCACCTTCTTAATGCAGCTCATATTGTGCTGATCCCAAAAAAGGAGGGTGCCGACAAAGTACAAGACTTTAGACCTGTCAGTCTTATTCATGGGATCGACAAGTGGATTGCTAAAACGCTGGCGCGGCGGTTGGCCCCGCGCCTCAACAGCTTGGTCTCGAGAGCTCGGAGCGCCTTCATCAAAACTAGAAGCATCCATGACAACTTCCTCTACGTCCGTAAACTGATCTCAAGACTTCACCGCTCCAAAATCCCTTCGCTCTTCTTCAAGCTAGACATTGCCAAGGCCTTTGACTCGGTTCACTGGGACTACCTTCTGGATCTGCTTAACAAAAGAGGGTTTGCCCTCAAATGGACCAATTGGGTGGCTACCCTCTTAAGGTCCGCCTCTTCGAAAGTCCTTCTCAACGGCATCCCTGGCACTGCGATCACTCATGGGCGGGGACTTCGGCAAGGAGATCCTCTTTCTCCTTTCCTCTTCATCCTAGCCATTGATCCCATTCAGAGCCTCCTACAGGTGGCTACGGACTTGGGATTCCTTGCCCCCACGCGCGATCGTCTAGCCAGTTTCAGAACCTCCATCTACGCGGACGATGCGGCTATCTTCATTAATCCCAACCCTAGTGAGATTTACATAACCACGTAGATCATCCTTAACCCGGGCGGGGCCACGAGCCTTCATACCAATTTTTAAAAGCACAAGTGCTTCCAATCAGCTGCGACCACTTAGACCTTACCTCGGTCCTTCTGGACTGCCCAGTAACCCGCTCAACCTTCCCGATCAAGTACCTGGGTCTTCCGCTCACCTTCACAAGGCTTCGTCGAGTGGACTTCCAACCTCTTATTGACAAGGTGGCGGGTAGGCTCGCAGGATGGCAGGGGCGCCTCCTTTCCCCAGCAGGGCGAGCCACCCTTGTCAAATCGGTCCTCACCTCGATCCCAATCTACTATCTCACGGTCTTCAAAATCCCCAAAGCAATCCTCTCCTCCATCGACAAAATTAGGCGGCGCTTCCTTTGGGCCGGCTTTGATAATCTCTCAGGCGCCAAGTGCAAAATCAACTGGGATAGAGTGTGCCGCCCAACCCAGCTCGGCGGGCTAGGCATCATTAGCCTTCCACAATTCTCCTCGGCTATTAGACTGCGTTGGCTCTGGCAGGAATGGAAGTATCCCTCTAAACCCTGGGTCGGTATGGATATCCCTGTCCAGGACGCGGACCGGAATCTTTTTGCTGCAGCAACAAGGATAACCCTCGGGGATGGGAAAACGGCCAAATTCTGGTATTCGGCGTGGCTCTTTAGAGAGGCCCCCAAAGACTTAGCTCCTTGCATCTTCGCCGTCGATTCGCAAAAATCGATATTTTTCGGCTTTCTGAGCAGGCGATGGGTGCAGATATCAATCTCATGGCGAGCTTCTCCGCTCTACACTTCGATCAATTTGTGCGATCAGGACCAAAATCAACCAAATTCAGCTGACTCAAGGCACCCCCGACGAGATCTATTGGAAACTTAGCCAGAACGGAACCTACTCTTCGAGATCCGCCTACGCCTTACATTTCTTGGGTTCCCTAGCGACCAACTACAAAGCCTTAATCTGGCGATCCCAAGCCCCTCCAAAGGGGAAACTCTTTGCTTGGTTAGCAATTCAAAACAAGCTTTGGACCTCTGACAGGCTCGCAGTTAGGGGGTGGCCAAACCATCACTTCTGTCCCCTCTGCAGACACACCTCAGAATCAATCCTGCACCTCATTGCCCTGTGCCGGTTCTCTACCTGCATTTGGAAGCTTACGGCAGACTGGACAGGAATTGAAAACCTCCAACCTTCCACCTGGCCCCGCCACACGAACATCCTAGATTGGTGGGCAAATGTGGCAAAGAGGCCAGGCTCCTCTCGACAGACCAGGACGATGATCACGATCTTAATCTCTTAGGAGCTTTGGAAGGAACGGGATGCAAGAATCTTCAATAACAGAGCTTCAACGCCTCTTGTTCTCCTAGCCAAGATTAAGGAGGAGGGAAGAGTTTGATTCCTTGAGGGGGCTAAATCTTTGGAGCGTTTCAACTCCTTGTAATTAGGCCTGTTTCTTAAAACTCTGTTTCCCTTGCGGTTTCGCTCCGCCCCTTCTCTTTAATATAACGGGCAGTCCTCCTGCCGGTTTTCATTCAAAAAAAAAGAAAGAGAAACGTTTCATTGGACTTGTCAAAGGAAAAATAACACCAGGTTTGAGATCATGTTTATTTTCCTATGAAATTTGGGGCGTAGTCCTAGAATGTACCATCTCAATCCTATGTTCCAAAAAAAGACTCAGGAGGATCTGAAGGATTCGTCCACCCGCGCAGCCCGGCAACGGTTGGCCCCTGGCGGTGTGGCCTGTGTGTTTCGTCGTGGGCCTGCGAGTACGGCCAGCGTTGCGGCGTACTTAATTAAGGCCGGCGCCGTGGCCCCTAGCCTCGGAAAGTTTTTTAACTCTGGGAATCTGCGATGGGCAATTGGCGCGCCGCTTGAGTTTGGGTCCATGTGTACCATGTTCTGAGCTCTGCCGGCCTTTTCTTTCATCGCTTTTCTAACGGGCATTTGACAGGTTTCGCTTCTGTTTTGGGTTCCCACTAGCTTTTTTTTCTATCCACATTCTCTTACGTGCTGCGGAAGTCACTTTTTTAATGTTTCCTATTAGTCGATGACGTGGACGATTATTTAAATTTCGATGCTGTTTTGGAGTTTGTATTTTTTTTGTCTTAAATAAAACAAGTATGCATGCGCTCAGGGTACAAATTGCCATAGATTTGGCATGGGTGGCAACTGGCAAGAACTCCAAACCAGGCGTGATTTGCTCTCCAGAAGCACTCAAGCCCGTGGCTGGTGCCGAAAATGAGTCTTCTTCTGCCCAGTGGACTATCGCAGCACCAGCTTGTCCCGCCGTTTCCGCGCAATCAGGTGCCGTGCTATAGGCAGTCCGTATGCCATCCAATCCAGTTCTCTCCCCACCTTTTTAAAGAGATCGCAGTGTAACCTCTATTTCAACTGTTTCTTGTTAGGAAACATACGTCAACTTCGAGAGAGAGAAAACGAGGCTCAAATAATCTGGTTTTTTAGGTGGGCATCCATACTTAGAGCATCTACAATAGTTTGTTTCTTAACTTGTTACTAAGAGGAGAGAGAGTACTCAATCTAATAAAAAGAAACAACCATTCCAATGGATTCGTTTCTTAAGTTTGTAACTAAGACTTTAATTGCTACAAACTTGTTGATAGGCAGTGGGACCCACAAAATGAGTGTTTAGGTAATAACTAAACCTCCAATAGAGTTTTTTGTTGTTTCTTATGTCTTGGTATTAACAATCTGATAGTTTCTTTATGTAGAAACAGCTTCACTTTCTCTCCTCAATTTCTCTTCTCCACATCATCTAAAAGCTGATGTGACAACCTCTTAGTAACAGCTAAGGTGGATTGTTGTAGACGCTCTTAGAAACATGAGTTGGCTCGATAGAAATGGCTCATTTCATTGGAGGCTTCAAGCCATGCATGCATATCACAAACAAGCTAGATTTGGTAGTGTTGATTTAATTCGGCACATGTTTCGGTTTGATCCAAGAATTTTAGCAATATTTTGTTCACATTAGAATACTAATCTGTTTTAATCTGATGCAAAATTTTAGTCAACTCGTGGATCATCAATTTTGGGTGTGTTTTGATCATTGTTTGTTATTCAGTCTCGGAAAAAATGTTTGTACGTATGGCCAAAAAAAAAGGATGACTTTTCATGATTTGGCAAGTTTTGGCTTAATTGCAAAAACAACATAGGTGGCAGCCTGTTTGGTTTGAAGCCAACGATTGCCAAATATCAGTAGTATTGGCCAGATTTAGCATGTAGGGTATGGTTGGTTTATGGCCCTAACATGCCATACTAAAATTTTGATAATACCCTAATAATTTAGTTAGCATTTGAATTGATACCAATATTTGACATTGTCCACAAAATTTTGGTAAGCCCCAACTATTCCCAGCCAATTCCTGGCAAAACGCGGGCAGCAAAAATGGCTGCCAAAAATTGGTTCAGCAGCAGCATTCCCTCGGACAGGTGGCAGACGGTGATTGGCTATAGCTAAGTGCATTAATTGCACCAAAAGTTTGATTAACTAGTTTTAAATGATCATATTTTCTAAACCGAATATCCGATTTATGATCCGTCTGAACCGTTGTGTTCCTTGTCATTTTATCAACAAAACAAGACCTATGTTGACATATTTTAAGGTAAAAAAGATATCATACGAGACCCACGTGTCATACTAACAATTCTGGCATTGTTGTAATCCAAACACATTAATTTCGGCCATGATCCAAATACTATTTTTTTTGCCTGGTATAGCTACCTAAGGTGATAAACTAAACAGGCATGTATTTTCTTTGCTGCCAAATGTTTGACAAGATTTCATTTTTGTTAGCATCCTAGTTCGTTTTCTTGCTAATATTAGGTAGTTCGTGGTTGATCAATTAATCCATGACCAAATTTTGATAGCTTAAAATTTTGTCACACATTGGCGAAGATCAAGATGGCACAAACAAACAAACTCTATGGCCGACTTTTTACACGCTACCCCCCCCGACATGTGGGCCGTAAATAAGGAAAACCAAAGTACTTGGTAATGTATGTTGGGCAGCGCTAATCCAAAATAAACAGATTTACACAAATTTGCTGGGGGTTTCGACTTTCGACGCAGACCTAACAGTTGCCCCGAGCCTGTGCATCCACCGCGTTGGAATTTCGCGTCGGATTGGTGGTATCACCATTGGTGCAGCAAAGCTAGCTAGTAGTGTCCCATCATATTAACGTGCATGTTGGAGGGGGAAAAGACGCAAACTAAGAGCATCTGATGAGACAGCGGTTATCTCGATCTTTTAATAGAATGATAACTTCAATTTGGAGGAGAACAACTTTGACGATGCAGGTTTCTAACTAGTCACGACCAGAACACTAAGCAATCGCTAAACCACATTCCGAGTCGTTATCAACCGTGCCAAAAACGCGGTTAACCTGACCACAAAGATCTATTCCTGCATACAATCGAAGAACACACAAAAACAAGATAATAAGCAATCTGAAATTGCAAATATGATTGAAATGTTTGAATTGAGTTGGGATTCCGAATAAGGATCTTGACTGGGTGGTCTAGTCGACACACGCAGAAGATACAGGTTACAACGAATGGCAAACTAAAACATAAACGAAATCCAAATAAACTAGAGAGGGTACATCCTCCTTAAATAGGAGAAAGGGAAGCCGCACATCCTTAAATAGGTGGTACTACTGTTTACATGAACAGTGCGTACCCCCTATGTCAGCCGGCCGACATATGGGACAAGTTGAATATTAATACAAGGCGACATATGAGACATCTTCTTTTTGGCGATTCTAACGTATGGCCGACATATGGGACATATTCTTTTGGCGATTCCGACGTGCACAGAAGGAATTTGGGGGTGAGACCAGATCCATTGGTAAGAGGACGAAATAAGCTTTTCATCAAGTACTCGTGGACCTCCAACGTACTCCGTATGTGAAAGTTATGCATGTTTTAAGCTGGTGCTGTCAGGCTGATTCTACATCAATCGACTTGGACTTGTTGTGGTAGTAGTGGTACTCCCCTTGCCCTTGTTCTTGAGTAGAATAACATCATAAGACTTAAGTAGCAATCCATCCTCAAGGGAACAATTATGAACTCCTAGAAACGAAGTTATCTGACAATTTAAGTGAAGCGTACGAGCTCTTGTAATTGGAACAACAAGTATAGCAAATATGGTTGTATCCATAGGGGGTCATGTCCTCATCATCCTCCCCTTCTTGAAAACAAAGTCATCCTCGACTTTTGATAAGCTGAAAATAGGGTAACAAAGAAGCCAAGGTGTATGCATGGTATATGTATATGTCATTTGTTTTAATGGTTCTTCGTTGTTGCACAATTAATGTTATAAGACAGCAGCGGTCATAAAAACTCATTGTATTATTAACCCAACAATAATCATATATGTTAATGATCAAAACAAAATTTCTCACAAAACAATTATTGTAACTAGTTTTGCAAATGTAAGTGAAGCGTTTATGCAATTCAAATCTCTAAAGTTGTAAACTTGCAGTGGTAACACATATGGGCAAATCTATAACTTTTGGAATCAAACAAAATTCATCCATGTAATCAGATTTCTATCGAGCAATAGCAAATTCATCTAGCAATGGTGAAAAGATTTGTAAGTTCTTTCCTACTTCAGCATCAATATTCAGATTGTCAATACTAGATGGTGCAATAAGGGATGAACACATAGGCATTGGATGAGCACTAAATTTTATTTTCCTCTCATATTGAATAAGATTCAGCACACAAGAATTGTTACCCAAAACAACAAGCTTCAATTCATCCACATAATCACAAGTTATGCATATTCGATATACAAGAAATTGATTGTCTACACCATAATCTCCAATCAAATTAAACTTATACCCAGGGGTGTAGGCACTAGACAAGGATTTCAAACATGCAATTTCAGAAACTTTCTTCATAGCATGTGACAATTTCATAGGTAAATCCAACATAATGTAACATAAAGAATCAGTAGGAGAAATTCTAGTCAAAACTTCTTTATGTCTAACCAATTCCACATGATCATTAGATGTGATTAACTCATCACAGGAAACACTCAAAACAGCAGGCAATTCAATTATTTTATCACATGGTGCACTCAAGTCAATGCAGTCTAAATTCTCTACTTGAAACATGTGCATATCAAAATTGTTTTTCACTAATTTTTGCTCTAAAATAGCATGAACAGTGGACAATTGTAGTTCGTCACAAACATACTCACCTTGAGTGATGATAGCACCATGATCTTTACCTTTTTAGCTCTCCTCAGATGATGTAGGTGTGTCCATCTCCTCATCTTCCTTCTCAACCAATGGAGTCGGTGTCTCAATCAGGTCATTCTCCTCTTCGGTATGTTTCTCAACATCTTGCAAGTTGTTAGTCACAGAAAAAGACACAAACACAGGTTTGTTCTCATGTTTCCTATCATCAAGCATTCTCAATTTCTCCTCAATCTGACTTTCAACCTTACAAGCAAGTATAAACAAATGAGGGAGAGAACTATATTCTTTGTGAACAAGAAAGTTCTGAATTGGTTGATTAAGCCCACTTAAGAATCTATTCTCTGTAGCTCAGCATGTTCCCCTAAGCTACAACGCAACAAGCGAGTTTTCAATTCATGATAGTATTCCCTTACAGTTCTACTACCTTGTTTGAAACGTTGTATCTAGCTAACAAATAATCAGCATGACATTTAGGAACAAATTCATCTCTCAAAAGTTTCTTTAAAGCATGCCACGTTTGAGGCACTCTTCCGTGTCTACGTAAGTACTTCCACCAAAGTATGGCATCCTCAACAAAAACACTAGTAGCAGCTCTAATCTTTTGCCTATCAGACCATTCATAATATTCTATTTGGAGGAGACGACTTCCTGATGAGACAACGGTTGTCCCGATCTTCCGATAGGATGATAACTTCGATTTGGAGGAGAACGACTTTGACGATGCAGGCTTCTAACTGGTCACAACCAGAACACCAAACAATCACTAAACCACACTTCGAGTCGTTATCAACCGTGCTAAGAACGCGGTTGACCTGACCACGAAGGTCTATTCCTGCATGCAATCGAAGAACACGCAAGAACAAGATAATAAGCAATCTAAAATTGCAAATAGGATTGAAATGTTTGAATTGAGTTGGGATTCTGAATAAGAATCTTGACTGGGTGGTCTAGTCGACACACGTAGAAGATACAGGTTGCAACGAATGGCAAACTAAAATATAAACGAAATCCAAAGAAACTAGAGGGGGTACAGCCTCCTTAATGTTGGAAATATGCTCTAGAGGCAATCATAGAGATGATTATATTTCATTATGTTCACAATATTGGATAATATGTTATCTTGTTCCTTGAATGAATCATCAGTCATGAAGATTAACGAGTATGTGACTTGTTGGTGAAGCTCTTTTTAACTTATGATGATGTCGTTCTAAAAATATCCCTGGTCGAAAGTCACTGGTCGGAACACTAGTGACTCTACGACCAGCACATGTATTGATTGATGACCACGTTTCACCGGTCATGGATATAGGGATATCGAATCAATAATGTGGACACGTGTTAGAGAACATGGTGTTGGATAAGACCCACCTTGAGACACTATTGAGATTGTTATGATTCTATGTGTCGTTAGTTGGTCTCAAGCAATGATGATGTATAATCCTTAGACCCGAGATCAAGCATGGTTTCCTACATGTGTAATAGCACTCTTAGGGGTTGCCAAAGCGCGTCAGAATCGGGTAGTTATAAAGGTAGCTTTCGAGTATGCTATGAAACATGCAGAGGGATGTGACCGACGGATATGGGATTTGCCCTCCTAACATAACAGAGAGATATCTCTGGGCCCCTCGAAGTGGTCGGATAAAGAAAGTGCATGGCCATGCCCTTTGGTGGTCGAAGAGTTCGACCACATGAGGTTATTCGATACTCGATCGAGAAAGCATTGAGCAGATCCATGGATGACACAACATCTCACCCGAGTTCAACCGGATATCGTGAGGCAAAGGGAGAATACATGAGTAGGTCGCGAGTTCGACCGACCACGGATTTGGTCGTATGGAGATACAAGCAAGTCGAGGCGGTCAAAGCGTAATCACAGAGTGGTGAAACCAAGTCGTAAGGAGTTACGAGTTGGTCGTGATCGAATCTGAACTGGTCGTATAGAGATAGGACACAGTCGTAAGTGATGAGGACACGGTCGTAGATCATATTGCATTAAGGTTCGTCCCATATAATTTGTGTGTATTCGGGAATCGTTATGTCCTGCTAGGAACCGCTACGACTCGTGGCAGGAAAGGGTTTCCGAGTCACAACCGAACTACACATGAACCTAACGGGTCACACACTTAACGGGTTGGAACAAACTAGTACGAATACAATTCGTAAACGTGTTTGGATAGGATCCGTCACGGGGCACTATATAAGGAGATGCATGAGGCTGTTGGGAAAATAGAGTTGACACGAGTTGCCCTACTGAAACCCTAGCCGCCATCTTCTTGAGAGCCTTGCCGTGCGATTTGGTGCTAGCACACCGGCGTACGGTTGTTCCTTCCCTGGACGTGTGGATACCATAGAGGCGCTTCTACGTTGTTGCGCTTAAGGACGATCCGCGATCTTCGCAAGGAACTGCAGAGGTGCTGGAGGAGACGATCAACTCACGAGGACGCTGGACGATCGACCACGACCACTGCATCAACGTGCTGGACGCTGGACGATCGACTACGATCAGTACATCGACGCGCTCTTCGTCGGACCAGGCTGCTCCGACACTTCTTTCGCTGCTCTGCGCATCTAGTGGTAACGATCTGTGATCATCTTCTTGCTTGGCTTCCTGGTTTACGTGGTAGAAATTTTGAATTGTTGCTATCGTAGCCTACCCATATCCTTTCACTTAAATAGGAGGAAGGGAAGCCGCGCATCCTTAAATAGGTGGTACTACTGTTCACATGAATAGTGCATGCTCCCTATGTCGGCCAGCCGACATATGGGACAAGTTGAATATTAATACAAGGCAACATATGGGACATCTTCTTTTTGGCGATTCTGACGTATGGCCGACATATGGGACATATTCTTTTAGCGATTCCGACGTGCACAGAAGGAATTTGGAGGTGAGACTAGATCTGTTGGTAAGAGGACGAAATAAGCTTTCTAACAAGTACTCGTAGACCTCCAATGGACTCTGTATGTGAAAGTTATGCATGTTTTAAGCTGGTGTTGTCATGCTGATTCCGAATTGATCTAGAATTGAATTTCAGTCGACCTGGACTTGTTGTGGTAGTAGTGGTACTCCCCTTGCGTTTGTTCCTGAGTAGAATAACATCACAAGACTTAGGTAGCAATCCGTCCTCAAGGGAACAATTATGAACTCCTAGAAACGAAGTTACCTGACAATTTAAGTGAAGCGTACGAGCTCTTGTAATTGGAACAATAAGCATAGCAAATATGGTTGTATCTATAGGGGTCATGTCCTCATCAGCATCTTTAGTGTATTGAACCGATATTAATTCAAAGTCATGCTACGTAAGCATTTTGGAAACTGAGCTTGTTTTTCTCTAATGTATTGAACAAATTCCTACTAATAATTGGGACCCACGTTACATTAAAAAACCACAAAATAATAATATCATCTCTTAACCGCACTCTCTTCTATGTAGTTGTTTAATGCTCATATAAGTTGTTTAATGCCTTGAATCGATTCCTAAGTAGAGTCTGGTTCTATGCATTTTTTTTGTTGGAATCGATCGACCCCTCCAATGTATTGAATCGATTCATTGCCTTCTCTCTCCTCATTTGAACCGACTAAAACACAACATTGGAGATGGTCTAAGTGGTCTAGTGATTTGAAAACATAGCACCAGGCCTGATGATTTGACGGGCGCACGTCTTGAGTTTTTGGCTGACGTGGCACTGTTGCCGAGCGTAATAGCAACATTAGTCTTCTCCTGGCCGTAATGCCAAAAAATAACATCACGAAGTTGCCAACGGCCGACACCTAGCGAAGTCCGATCTCTAGGGAGCTGAACTCCACCTCTACCGTACCTTGGGGGCCGGACTTCCGCTCGCGCGCCACATGAATTAGGTCTCATGGGGGTCAGACCTACAGCGTTCGTGCCCCTAGGGACAGAGAACCCTATTCCGTGCCCCTGGGGCACGGTTTTGCCGAGCACAATGCCCTTGGGACACGGTTTCGCCGAGCGCAGTGCCCCTGGGGCACGACATTGTCATGTTCCTGCGTGCCGGCGCCCGCGTGGGAGGGAATCGATTCCCTCTCGTCGCTTCCCTCCATTCCATCCATCACACCCATGCCCCCATGCATGCAAAGGCTTCCCACGCATGCAAAAAACAACACACGCAGTCGATGGGAATTGGGTTCGTGCGACTATAAAAACTGACGTCGCTCTCGCTCTCATTCTCGAATTCATTCTCATTCTCGTACTCAACATAAAGAGACAGAGATAATAGAGCGAGCGAGTGAGTTCCGATTTCGCTATCGATTAAGGAGTGTTTAGAGTAGTGCTTAGTGGTCGTATTGGTACAGAAAGGTCGACATCAAGAGAAGGTAATTTTTCTCTTATGCATTATATTTATTCATTGTGTAATTTGTTAGTTTTAATTAATTTAGGCATAGTTATTTAGTTGTACTTAATTAGTAAGCTATTAATTAAATCATAATTAATTTTATCATAGTTACAAAGGCGTAATTAATTAGTAATAGTTAATTAGTCATAATTAATTAGGCGTAATTAATTTAGTAATTATTATTTAGTCGTAATTAATTTAGTATTAGTTAATTAGTCGTAATTAATTTAGGCATAGTTACTTAGTCGTAATTAACTAGTCATAATTAATTTCTCTTAATTAATTAATTGCTCATAATTAATTTTGTCATAGTTAATTAGTCGTAATTGACGATGATTTTTAACCAGGTCAACCTTTTTTTAGTCAAAGTCAAACATCCTATCAAAGAAACCTCACTTAACATAGGCTCACTATACTACGGTTATCTATAACCAGTTTATAAAGGAAATATAATTCTCTTTATTATGGCCAAACTGGTCGACGACCAGTTTAGGTCATGAACTGGTCAACGACCAGATGAGATTATGAGCTATGGACATTGTCCGACCAGCTATACGGCCTTGGAAAATCACCGACCACCTAACTGGTCCAGAAACACCAACAGTTACCCACGTGACTGGCGGAAATGCGGCTTTTAGCGTATTTAGCAACTTACGACAATTGGCTAACTCACGCGATGATTCAAGACTCCTAGTAGACGTGCATGACAATTAGAGGCGCCTTCAGCGGCATTAACTGCCGCCCCTTCAAATACTATAAAGGGGATAGCCCACGTTCTCGGTAACATAATCCAATATCCCATAATCTCATCTGATATCTTTCATAAGTTCAATGATCATTATGGCCATATTGTAACATCCATTGTATTCTCATACATACACCCAACGTGTTCATAGCAATATACGATCTTTTTTTGATAGCGTTCTCACATTACATTCATGAGTAAGTTCGTTTAGGAACCCTGTGTTCTGATCATCGATAGTAATTTATTTAGTCATTATTATTTAGTCCTAATTAATTAGTCCTACTTAATTATTCGTAATTAATTTTGTCGAGTTAATTAGTCGTAATTAATTTAGTTATAATTAATTAGTCATAGTTAATTAGTTGTGATTAATTTAGTCACGTTTAATTACTCATAATTAATTTAATCGTAATTACTTTAGTTGTAATTAATTTTGTCGTAATTATTTAGTCATAATTATTTATCTGTACGCCCTTCGAACCGATACACGCTCTCCGGATCGGTTCACGTATCCTACGGAACATGCTCAACGCAAGACCAGGACGCGCACGCAGACGCAGACACAGACGCAACAAGCAGAGAGTAGCTCAGACGAGTGAGTCATATTGTAGCCCATGTGTAATTACATTGTATAGATGTTGTGCGCTTATGTTGTACTATATTTGTATAGATATTTTGCATGACATATGTGTATACATTATGTACGTATTGTCGGAGTACATTGGTTCCTGACACGACTGCAACGCCCGATATTCACATGAAATCATAAAACCATAGAACATCCGAGGTTCACATGAAATCATAAAACATTAAATCATACCTCGCCCGGGGGGGGTGTCTGGCCCCTAGAGCCACGATTGGCGAAACCATGCCCCAGGAACACGAAATAGGGTGCTCCGGCCCCAGTAGCACTGACGTGTTAGGTCCGGCCTCAGGGGACCGGATTTCACATGTGACGCGTGAGGAGAAGTCCGGCCCCTGGGGCATGATGGAGGTGGAGTCGGCTCCCTAGGGATCAGAATTCGCTAGGTGTTGACCACCGATAGCTCCTCTGTGATGTTATTTTATACAGTACTGCTAGAAGAGGGCTAATATTGCTATTATGTCTAGGAATAATGCCATATCGGGTAAAAACTTCCTTTGCTTTGCCATTATCTCGAGGAGACCAGCAAACGGCATGGCAAATTATTGTGTACGTACGTGAATCGGTTGTTGAGGTTGGTAGTGCAAAAGGAGATGCTTCCTTGATTGCACCGGAAATTTCGAACGAAGCCCGCGCATGTGCGTGCATGGCAACTCACAATAATGCGTACGGAATGGCTGTTGGATTTGGACATCCTAGAAGGATTGCTAGTAAGTTCTGAAAAAAAAGGTAAACATGTATAGTGCTAGATAGTGTTGTACTGCCACTAGAGTAAGGTTCTGTTTCTAGAGCATATCACACAGATTTATTCTAGCATACTGCCACAATAAACTTTTCAAAGTTCATGTAGCAACATCTCTAGAGCTCTTTTTTAAAAAAAGATAACACCTCAAAAGTTCAAACTAAAGAATCTATAGAAACGAAGTGGTATACGGATGATCTGTACAACTCAATTAAACAATGTTTCCAATCTGTCAATGGGCTGACTGAGTTTTTGCTTAGTGGCACTGATGCGTAACGAAATAGCAAAGCTAGTCTTTTATGAGTGAATTAACAAAAAATAATACTATAGACGTACCAGCACGCGACACATGCCCCCTTCTACGTTCTCACTGCCCGAATCCCCCTGCCTTGCCCCCAACGCGTGATAGGTGGACTGCCCATACCACCTCCCGTTCGGTGGGCATGCGGCAGGCCACCTACCGCGTGGTAGGGGCGCGGCGGGGGGATCCGAGCGATCAAGAATGTGACGCGTGTGGATCCGGGGCGGTGGAGGTGCGATAGAGGGGGGGGGTCCAGGCGATGGGGCGTGGCAGGGGCACGTGTCGCCTAAACACTGTCATTTTTGCTAATTCGCTCACAGGAAGCTAAATTTGCTATTTCGTCATGCAACGATGCCAATTAAACCAATAACTATACCAATGCATAGGAAAGTTTTATGTGTTATTATAGGAGCACTGAAAATTCACTATCACAATGTGCATGCAATGCCCTGTTGTAACAGCCCAAAATTCTTAAGTTGGATTAGCTGTGCATCTACTATGCATTTATGAAATTTTGGACCTTTTTAAAACTTTTTGTGGCAAAGCAAATAGGTTACAACCTGGTTTTCCAAAACCTAGAAATGAAAATTTCTAGAACAAAACAAAAGTTTGTCAAGAATTTGAAAACTTAATTCAGAGTAAGGTATAAAACCCTATGTAGAAAATCCTTTGATTTTGGAAGACTAGATTTGAAACCTAGTAATCCAATACTTCTTATCTAATTCAAAAGTCCAATTTGAAATTGGGGCAAAACTAAAATTATTTTGGAATTCAACTTAAAGATAAATACCTCAAATACTCATAAAATACTTGAGGTAACTTTTACAAAGAATCTCAATTTTTGAACTTGAAAGTACATTTTCTTAATTTTAGAAATGTAAACTGAATATTATTTTAAAAATATAGTAGGACCCATAACTGAGAATATTTTAGTTGAGTTCTTTATGCTCTGGTTTGCTTATTTGAATTGTTCTGGAATTTTTGGAGATTATTTGGTTTCTTCTCAATTTGCATGTTCAAATTTGAATTTGAATTTAAAATACAAGAAAATCTTATGAACAGTACCTAGAAATATTTTTCCTAGGTTCTGGAATATCTTATCAACTCACCTACAAAATTTCGTAATTCTTAGAATCAATTTGCTATTTTTAAACAACTAGTCAAAGTAGTAAATTAAAAGTCAAACAACAAAAGCAAGAACTTCAATTAATTATAGAGAAATATTTAATGCATGTAGAACCCTAGAAAATTTACAGAATAATCGTCTCTATTTCCTCAACCTCTACTAAAAATTTCATAATTTTTGGAGCTATTTTGCTCTATCCAAAAATTAGCTAACCACCTGAGCCATTTTGGAAAACCCTATTTTGCCACCTTCTACTGTTCATCCGACTGAGCCCGAATGTTCGGACCGAACGAAAAAATTCTCAGACTGACTGAACTCGAGCGTTTCGGCTCAGCTCAACCTGCTCGCCTTCTTCTCCCTCTTGCCTGCGGACCCCACCGGCAACGTTCTTCTTCCACGCGCTCGATGCAGCCGCGTCAGCGCGTCGCCTTGGCCAGCTCCTCTACTCACTGCGCGCCAGCACGCCAAGCTACGCCCCCGGTCTTGGACCAGCACCCCCGGATTCGGACCATCGCCCCTGGTTTCCTCCCCTCACCGCGGTTACGCCCATACCCTGCTCTGACCTTGCCACGCACTGCTGCCGCTCGTGCTCGCCATGCCGCAGCACCCTAGCCATCTCCGCCGGTTCTCGCGAGCAACCCCGTCCTTCTCGCCCCTATTTCAGCTGAGCACCGAGTGCCTCTCGTACTCTTCTTCACTTCCCTACTTTTCCATCTCCATTTCCCCTCTCCCCCGAGCCCCAATCGAGCGAAGCTCCGAATGCCGCTCATGGACTAGTTGAACCGCCTCCAAGCCCTCCGGCCATTCCGGCGATCTCCGGCCACCGCCGACCACGTCACGGCGCGCCTTACATCACTAGGAACCCAAACCCTCCATCAATTCGAGGTTTGCGCCACCGGACCGTCGTGCGCATGCCATCTTCTTCGAGTCCGGCAAAATCCGCCGCCGCGTCTTCTGCAGCGAGCCCCAGCTCGATTCCTTCCTATATGAGCATGTCTTAGGCCCCTTCTACTTTTCCCGATCATTCACTTGTGCCCTACTCCTCTCTAGGTCGCCGCCGTCGAAAGCTTCCTCGTGCCACCCCGGGTGTCCGTGGATAGCCCACTCCGGCCACCCTCCGCCTCCACCGAGCACACCGGTGAGTTCCCCATGACCTACTAGTGCCCTTGCTCCCTCCATTTTTGCCCCAACTCTTCTACACGCCGCTGGCACCATTTCACCCCATGCCCGGCTGCCGCGAGTCCTTGCCGCACCGCCACAGAGCCACTTGAGCCATACCGCCGCCACCCCTAGCTCCAGTAGCCTCCCGACAACCCATTTTGTTGGTCATCTTCACCTCGCCGCCACTCCTTCGCTAGCGACGAGCCAGGACCCAAGCCGCCCGAGTTCCCTCCTGTAGTTCCTCCCTGTTCTTTGTTTCAGTGGTTCCTCCCTGTTCTTTGTTTCAGTGGTTCCTCCCTGTTCTTTGTCTCTGCCATTGAAATATAGTAGCCCTAATACATTGGCTAATAGAATTTTGAATGTCTGTAGGATATCTCAGTGGAATTGGCAGAACTCGAAGTTTGATCTTGTAAGGATGTTCAGTTGACAGCTTTTCATCTCAGGCTAGTTCCTGTTAAAAGATGTTTTTTCAGAAAAGTTGTTAGATGAAAAATGGTTTTGTTAGTAAACTAAAAGCTTAACCAATTAGGGATTGTATTAATTCCATTAATCGGTTGGCATTTAGCTCTTAGCAGCACTAAAATATGGAAATCAACATGGCTTTGAACTTTCAGAAAAACAAAAAGAGAAGGGAAAAGATTATCTGAAAATTTTGATTTGTCATTGGAATTCATCTGTTCAATTCTGACAATTTCAATTAAAACGATGAATCTTCAGAGAAGAGGATTAGAAGGAAAAAAATTAAAATGTAAGTAACCTCACTTGCTAGACCAATCAGATTATTTTACTAGCTAAATTGGTGAGTATCAAATGAGTCACTCAATTGAGTTAGTAAAGTTGAAGTTTGAGTTAAAGGGGAAGGTTAAGTAGCAACACTTCCAAGCCTGTATGAACAGAGAAACAACACTATGAAGGTCATAGTGATCCCTGTGTCAATAAACCCATTTGCTAGACCCCAATCTTTCTACTAACTAATGCTTTGGATGCCAACTAGGACTCACAATTGAAGTAGCTAATATGTTAGTGGAAGTCTGAATGAAGTAGCATTTTTGTTAGTCTTCTTGTGCTGTTGTAGGTGTAGGACCAGTAATCTGAAAAGGACCAATAGAGTTGTGAATTTTCAGAACTAGCAGGGAGCAACCAAGTCTCTTTCGTTGAAGTGTTAACTAGTAGAGGCAGATTAGTGCTATAATTGACTTTTAGAACACTCAAAACTTGCTTAACACATGAGTATCTAAATTTGTTAGGAGATTTGTTAACACTGACTCAAATCAAACCTTTTCCTTTATAAGGATGTTTGAGCAGGGAACAAAATTAGGGTGCAATTAAGAATAACAGTAAGTTTTTGTCAATCCTAATGCATGTGCCTGGAAGGTTGTCTACGGTTAGCTTTTTGGTTAACTAAAGCAACCAAATTTGACAAAAACAGTACAATTCCATTTGTGAAATTGAGCAAATAAGGTCTCTAGTTGAAAACTTGCTTTTGACAGTGGACTTCCATTAGACTTCTAACAACAACCATTTGCTGTTTAGCTAAGCCTATCTTTCTTAATAGATTTTCTAAGAACTTGAAGGATAATTAAAATGGACTAGTGAGCCTAAGCCTTGTCTAATGCAAATGTCAGAAATCTTATTGGGTTAATCATACCATTAACAGTGTATCCACGGAAAGCAAGAACTAAAAGGGATGCAAGATTGGAATGTAAAATTTTAAATAACAGTGAAGTAGAGCTTTGTCAAATGCCAATACAGATGGAGTATAAAATATAATTACTAGTTTTTCACATGTAACTTAATAGAGTAAAATCAATCATGAACCAAGATTTGATTTATGAATAGTCAATCAACAGTAAACCTTGCCTTAGTAACAATTTCAGTAATTCATAACCAATTCAAATCAACTCCAATTAACGTAATTCTTTCTAAAATCATCCTCTCCATTCTATTTTAAGTTCATAATTTTTGAAAACTTTTTGGAATTCTGGTGTTTATTCGATGTTTTTGATTTGTCAGTTCTTACCGTTAGATAACGATGATTCGGAGTGTAATTGAGAAGTTCGCGAGAATGTCCAGAGTTCCAGCAAGTAAAGGCAAGCAGTTTTTTCATTGATGCACGTTGATCCTATTATTTGCGCATGCTAATGTTTCAAATGTTTCAACTCTATGTATGCATGCTATGTTGTCAAGTATTTCTTAGTTCGTGATAGTTTACCTGATTAGTTAAATAAACTGTAGGTAAACATCCATCCTCTACTACTGAGCCTAGGTTTATATCCGTTGTGATTTAGAGCTCGATGGATGAGCTCTAGTCACTTTACTTGTAGTATACGAGTTGTGTTTGCTTAGCAATGCTTAGAACGGTAGATTAGGAATCATCGCTTCGGCGATGGTTATCTTATCATCACTTTAAATTACTTGGGTCAGGGTACTCATGTATGTATTGTATTTGAGAAACTAAAACTGAAAGTAAAATGTTTTAGACTTGGACACATTGGTTGGATGGTGTGATTGTCGAGTGTGCATGGATGGTGCCTGAGCCAACAAGGACCGAGTTACTTATGTCACTGATCCAAGCGTTATTGCGTGCTAACCACATGAGAGACATATGGGACCCCTCTTGACTTAGTACTTTGGTGTGTGTTAGCTCCGAGTCGCAGGAGGTTGGGTATATTGAGTGTGTGTTGTGTATAAAAAAGGAACGTGTTGTGTGTGTTGGGTGTGACGAGGTGGATTCCTTTCAAGGTTCTCCAACTCGAGGAGCATCGGTAAGTTCTCTCTCTGCCGATGACTCCGACACAACGTATGGGGGTTTCCATTCCCATACGGGCGACTCGTAGTTAATACACAATGTTGGAAACGTCTCATAGGATTTAACCGTGCCAACATACCTAAGGAAGTGTGCTTAATAGCTTGGCAAAAAGGCAGTCTGACATGTGGGTACATTGGTACACCCCTGCAGAGTATAAACTATTCGAATAGCCTCGTCCTAGGTTATGAACATGCTTGGTTAGGCCGTGCAATAACTAGACTATAACTTTTTCCTTAAAACTTGAATTCGGGTGGTACGAATGGGTAATTCGTGTTATATTGTGGTGGCTGTTGGGAAGTCACCTCTAGGTTGTTATTTATGTTTATAATTGTTGTCTCGCTATTATTTAAGCAAATAAAAACAGATTTGTTAAAATTGCCTTCAATCTATTACCTATTGCAAATGAAATATTGCTTTATACGTTCAAATGAACTCTATGGCTCCTCCTTTGATTCAATTTGTATGTAGCTATGTATAGGCTTGTTATTTGTAAGTCTTGCGGAGTACATTCGTGTACTCACTGTTTGCTTTTATTTACTAATCTGGACAGCAGACATTGAGATCGAATCGAGTAAGGAAAGATTGCGCAGGAACGTCGTTTTGCTATGGTTTGAACCCAGTCGGTTGCCTTGCGGGTTATGGCAAGCCATTGGGACTTTATTAATAGTTAATTCATGATTTTATTTCTGTTTATTTACTGATTTCCGCTGCGTACTCGATAGTTATCTTGATTTTTGGCATGTTGGCCCTTTTGTACGAAACTGAACCTTGTAAGTTCAATATGTTGTAAATTATGACATATCGATATTGTAAGAACTTTTGTATGGATTGATATTGATGTTTGTGATGGTGTATGTGTACCGCTCCTGAGAGATACATAATACATTGAGGTGCGGGATATTTAATTTATGATGCTAGAATAAATTAAAAGGTTAAACATTACGAGTTAAATATCTCATGGTCTCACACCTGTCCGGTGAGTCGACGGCCCCAACCATCCAGATCTGCCGGTGCCGACGAGCGAACACTGCAGCTCCACAAGAACACGAAAAGAGCAAAAGACATGACACGCCCGCGACAAGATGGGACTGAATCACTGAAACGAAAGGACTCGATAGGTTGATGAAACAGATGAAAGAAGGCGTCGGTGGAGAGACAGCACGGCCGCTGGTCGGCGCGGGCGCGCGGCACGGCATTATGCACGGGCCCGGATGGGCGGAACACGTACGCCGAAGAAGATCGCAGGGGGCACTGCGAACGGAGAACACGGCCACGCCACGCGGCGTGCACCTTTCTAGAAGCAGCTCCATGACCCACTGCATGGGACTACAGAGACGAATGGGCCATGTGGGTAGACGCGGTGGGGGCCAGACGTAACTACCTCCTTAATTTCCCATCCACGCAACATAGCGAAACCTCTCCTATCGGATAGCTCTGTCTCAGTGCGAAAACAACGTATAGTAACAGAGTAGCATTCTATCACTAACAACGGATTACGTCGTGGGGCGGCAAAACTGACGAGCATTCATGATTCGGTTCGGCCAGTCGAGGGGCCGAGGGGGACGTCGAGCATGCGATGCCTGCGCCTGCGATGGATCTAGCCTGTCTGCTGCAGCGAAGTTATCGTTACGCACGGCGCGCGTAAGGTGTCTGACATGAAGAAACTCGTTGTTTTTAATTGGATCAACCATTGTGGGAAATAGAGAAATCGGATAACTATAGTGGACATACGAACGGAGGGAAAAAAATATCGGACATCATCTACCTATTCACTTCACTTTTTTTTTCACGTGCTCCTCCTCCCAGCCACTCATTCATCTTTTTTCCTAACTCCTCCTAGCCACTCATTTCTATCCATCAATCATCATCAAACCAGGCTCTTTTGACTTTCCGAGACCCAAACCAAACCTTCCTCTCCATTTTTCTCCATTCGGCCGTGGCTCTCCCTGGAGCATTTTTGCTCCAGCCGAAAATTGCCAAAGGTGCTGCCTCTTCCTCTAGGTTCCCTGGTCCACTCTTTCTTCCTTAACTCCCCATTTCCTCTTTTCCTACTTCTCCAATTTTTTTGTTTCCTCGGAGCTTGCTCCCTGGTTTTGGCCCAAGCCATGGCGCCATGGGCTCCTCCGGTCGCCGCTGCTGGCCTGTCACCACTTCTCCTATGCTCCCTTTGGCCTCTCGGCTCGTTCCCCTGGTGTGCCACCGCTCGGCCGTACTAGGCTCACCCACGCCTCCCTCTGCGCCACTGGCCCATGAGCGCCTCGACCTCCGGCTCGCCGGCCTACCTTCCCCCGCGGTTCTCCCTGCTCGGCCCCTGGTGCTGTCGGCCCACCACGCCCCTGCATCGCCTCGGCCCGGCCTCAAGCTAAATGCCGGCACCTCTCCGGCCTGCGCCCTCGGTTCCTCCCTGCGCCGTTATCCTCTGTTGTGTCTGATTCTGATGTTGTGGTCCGGTGAAAACAATGTTACGGCCCGTTGAAAACAATGTTGCATACTGTTCTTTGAAATGTTGTATATGTAGAAAAAAAATGTTGTATTTGTAGAAAAAAAATATTGCATCGGTAGAAAAAAAAATGTTGCATACTGTTCACGGCGATATTGCAAATTTTTTTAACGCATTTTTTCTCTAGATACTTTATTTTGATTTATAATTTTATAACTGTTGTCCGATGATATTGTAACTATTATCCTATAATATTGTAGACTCCCACCGATACATTCGGCCGTAGTGCGACCCGGATAAATCACAACGTCGTTTTACACACGTACAGGACTACGTGCAGTACGAAGTGGGTGTGCTCGCGCGCTCATGGCGCGCGTACATGCCAAGCATCGCTTAGAACGGCGCGCGCGACCAAGAATATGCCGTGCTGATTGCCACGAGCATGCGTTGCGAGGTTGGCACAATAATAAGCCGGGCTGATTGCCACGAGCGTGCGTTGCGAGGTTGGCTCAAGAATATGCCGTGCTGATTGCCACGAGCGTGCGTTGCGAGGTTGGCACAAGAATATGCCGGGCTGATTGCCACGAGCGTGCGTTGCGAGGTTGGCACGTCGATCCACCGGTGCAGCTGTTCTTTTCTTTACTCCGTGAATAACGTTACTAGAAGAGTTGAGTCAGGTCTATTGACCAACTAAACAAATGCGAGTAGCCATTGGCTAACCTGCCCAGGGAGTTGGCAGTTGGTACCTGGTACTAACATGGATTAGGTCTAAGCCTAGCTGGTCCGAATTTTTGGCGCACATACCATATTTATGATATTTTATTATGGAAGTAGCGTCTGTTGTAACTTAATAGCAAATCTGAAGATTTATCTGTGTGATCACCGGTCAGACACGATGTTCGCGTGACATTTCACCTCGTTCGGCCGGACACGGGCCAGACGCCCCTCCACATCCCTCGTGCGGTCGGTCACAGACTGGACGCCGCTCCACGTCCCTCGTCCAGCCGGTCACGGGCCGGAGCCCTACACGTCGCCTCCACCATCCCCTCACCAGTCGGACGATGCATAAAAACCGCGTCCGACTCGTGGCCTGCCGGACGCAAATTAATAGCATACGCAAAAAATTGGTGAGCAGTGAGAAAATGGTGAGCAAAATTTGGTGAACAGTGAGCATTTGGTGAGTAGTGAGCGCAAAAAAAATGGTGAGCAGTGAGCACTTGAGAGTTTGGTGATGAAGTATTTTTGTGCTGGTTTTTGTGGCTCTGTCTTAACTAATTCAGTGGATCATAGAATAGGACTTGCTGTAAGTTATGCAAATAGACATGAAAACACAATGTCGCAAAACTTAAAATGGATTAGTCGCGTGAGATGTTAGCAAATTAAATAGCTAACAAATTAAATAGTTAGCAATTGCAAATAACATTAAATAGTTATTAACCACAAATTAAATAGTCTTTAGCCTCCTTCTCCAACTCGAGATAAAGAGTAAATATAGATAGAGACAGATTAATTAATATATAATCTAGCATATGGTGCAATACAGTGTTAAAGAATATCATCCACATTAAATTGATAAATTAACAAGATTGTCCTATTTGATTGGGGTACACAGGATACAATATGGCTCACTCGTCTGAGCCACTGCTCGATGCGTCTGCGTCCGCGTCTTTGTTTTGCGTAGAGCATGTCCCGTGGGATATGTCAGCTGGCCCGAAGAGTGCATGTCGGAGACGAAGACCGTTGTATATGCTGAGTGAGCGGAGGTGCACCAGCAAGCTGAGTCGGAGGAAGCTGAGTCTAGTCTAGTAAGCGTCGATGTCGTCCTGCTGAGCCATGCCGAGCTAGAGGCCACCTGCAATGAAGTCATGAACGAGGGACCGAATAAATCCACTCCCGAATTGTTCGCCCCCAAGGTACGATGTCCGCAACTCCGGTCGTGCGGAGGAGCTCTGGCCTTGAATATCTGGTGTGCCAGCGAACCAGGAGGAGCTCTGTCTTGCGTACGCTCCAAACCCTGAGGACAGTCCAAAACCCGTGTACTGCCTTGTAGGAGTTGGGAGTCTCGTATCCTCGTCACTGGACGGATGGCCATCATCCCCACAATCAACCGAAGGCTACAAGACGGAACGATGTTAGTCAAAATAAATAGCATGGACGTAAACTGAGAATCTCGTACCTCCCGGATGTGCAATGCAGATGATTGAGGGGGAGCGCTAGTCTGTATACGGGGTGCGGACGACATAAATGTTGCATCCCGACGGACCTACGACGGGAGAACGATATGATGTTAGCGGAACGTAAGGCATAACCAAAAAACAGAACGTAGATTTGTACGTAACTTACCTCCCTGCCGATCTGGCCCGAGGATGACAGACGTGGAGTGCTACGACGCCGGCTAGTCTCGCTGGGTCATGATGACCTGGCAGGTGAGTACGATCCCCCCACTCGCTACCTAGTGCGCAGGACGTCGTCCATTGAACGACCGTGACTCATGTTCTTTATTATGTTCTTTGACTCCGCGAACATGTGCCTCAGAGTGCCCAGCAACCCTGGTACTGTGTGTGGGCTGCGAATGGCAGTCTCCGATGCACTTGCGATGCGCTGCGCCCGCTCCAACTGAAGTGAGAGACAAAACAAGTTCAGTAACGAGTACAAATATCATCAATGTAATGACCAGAGGTTGTAAGTGTCTCACGGTATCGTCATGACACGTAGCGTTGTATTGATCGTACGAGTGGCCAAGGCTCTCCTGGTGCGTCACATGCTCTAGACGCTCTAGTGGAGTATGGGTGAGTCTAGTGCGCGACCGTGGTACGTACCACAGCATATACTCACAGCGTGGCTGTACGTCGTATGGTCGCTGCTCCAGCAAGACCTTGATGTGCGCCGTCTCCATCCAAGTCGTAATCCACTCATGCTGGAATGCTCGCCAGTCCACGGTTTGTCAGCCCGACCTGGATTGCCTGCATTCCAAAATGATTGATGTTAAAAACAGAGGATATAGGTATGAAGTGTAAACATTACTCGGACGGGAGTTGGACTCACAAGTGGGCAACTCGCTGCAGCATCCTGCCGGGGGGGACAACCTAGTACAAATCGAACTATCACATTACGCGCTGCGGCGCGTAAGGCTCCACCATATGTGTAAACACCAGGTGGCATGTCGTCGCCCAAAGTCCTGTGTCCTGCGTGCATTGTAAGGACAGCCCGTGTGGCTCTACCGAGGCCACGAAATTATGTCCATGTCATTCTGAATTTAAGTAAACATACCTTAATTATGCTGTCAGCACTTGTATTCACATATTCTTAAACCATTTGCATATGTTAATAATGTGGTTCGTACTAAAAATAAAATTCTGTTGTTTGTTCTTATTTGGTTTGGACCCTTATCCTCTTTCTTTACAATTAACTCAAACACAATGTTGTTTTAATATTACTAGCATATCTGGTAGGTAATCGGAAGGTGTAAAAGTCCAAGTATTCAAATTGTGCGGAAGCATCAAAACACCTCGTTCATTCTGAGGTCATGCAAACAACAAAGATAAAATGAGAATTTGTCCCATAGATGCATCTGTATCTAAATACTGTTCAACAAAGTCATTGTTGTGTACAATAGTTCACTGTAAGGAAAAAAAATCCTAATCCAAACCATTTAGTGAAAAGCCCCAACAGCAACCACCTTCTAGTGCCTCCATTTTTCTTGGACCAAAAAAAACTTTATTGTTGTAGGTTTTATGGCATTTGTAATTAGACAAACGGGAGCAATTCTCACAATCACATGGAATCTCATATCCTAACTCACAACCTAGATGCATTGTGGTAAATCAATGCTTCAAGTCTAAGCTCCGCAATTAAGGTCAATTTTATGTCAAAGCCAAAACTTCATTGTTTAGAAGGTTGCTTCAAGTTTGTCATTTCATAGAGAAACAAGTTTTTGAATCACATCACTACTTGTATTAATTTCTACTAGTGCAAGTAGTTAATAGATTTAACACGTCTTGCTGTTCTCTATTCTTCAGTCCTTTAATGCTAATTTATTAGTACTAAATTAATTACCACTAATTGATGAAAGCAAATTAATCACATCCAAAAAATTACAACTAAAGTATTAACGACTAATTAATGACTGCTAATTTATTAATACTTAATTCCAACTAACTATTTCGGATTAATGAATTGAATAAAACAATGTACTTACGAGTGATTAATTAATTGGTAACTAATTAACTATGCGTAAACATTACAACTAATAAATTAAGTAAGATTAATTTCGCTACGAATAATTTATTAACAAAAAAAAAATAACATACGAGGAGAGACATAACTGCTGAAATGACTGCAAATGATGGCGGTAAATACTAATAAGTCACCGGAAAACCGAAACCGAAAGAATGAGAAAGCGAGAGAGTGAGCGAGAGCAACGAGAGAGCGAAGTGAAATCGCACTCTCATGTTATTAAATAGACATCGAGAGGGTGTTGCGGAGGGAATCAGATTCCCTCCTGCGCCAATCTCTTGCATGTATGCACATGCATATAGACAAAGACGCGATGGAAGTAACGGATTAGAGGGTTGAGGGGACGAGCGTGTGCTGCGGTCGGGGCTAGCGGCACGTCCGACCGGTCACGGGCCAGATGCAGCTAAATTAATGCGCTAATTAGTGTGTTGCTAATTAATTTTGCTAATTACGGGCGTCGTCCAGCTGGAGCGAGGCCCGACCTATGACTGTCCGGACGAGGGACATGGAGCGACGTTCGGCCCGTGACCAGCTGGACGCGGGATGTGGAGGGGCGTCTTGCCTGTGACCGGCCGGACAAGACGATGTGTCACGTGGACATCGTGTCCGGCCGGTGATCGTGCGGACGAGACTTCAGATTTGCTATTCAGTTACGACGGACACTACTTCTATAATAAAACATCGCAAACGTGCTAATTGCGCCAAAATTAATTCAGCTAGCCCAATGGAGAGTACTTAATCCACAGCTGGCTGAATTTTGCTGTTAAGTGTCGTCACTGTTAGTCATTAGTCATTACAGACGTCGTTGTGCTGTGCAATTGTAGTCTTTGGTAGAATAGATAGATGTCAATCAGTCTTACTGTCATAAGAAAAGACTTCTTTTTCATTCTTGAATTAACGAAAATATGCAAAATGAGGTGTTTTTGACACTATTTATGCAGTTTCAGATTGTACATTTTCACCTGAGATTTAGTGTAAAGAGAATTTTATAGCTTCGATAAGATAATACATACATTTTCGACATGCGAAATAAGGTCATGGCACTATTTTTGGGACTTTCAGATTGTACATTTAGTACAACAAAAACAAGCATTTTTTCAACCGAGGACGTAGAGTTTGGACTTAGAGATTTTGTCCAAACAATAAAAAAAACAGAGGATTTTAGATTTAGCAGCTGATGCGTTTTCATAGCATGACATTTCTGTCAATGAAAGCTCATTCACGCCTAAAAATGGAATGAAATGCACATAATAGTTCCTGTAAATTGCGAACACAGGGTCGAAACTTCTAGACACCATGCCTGAGACTAAAATTGTGTTAAATAAGCCGCATGGATGCTAAGCTAGAAAGCAATCAAAACAATGAGAAATTTATCAAGCTATCAAATGACCAGAAATAGCCGATCTATGCACAAGTTGGTGTGGAAGGATAAAGACTTATTCTCTCCCACACAACGTACTTTGTCTGGTTCACAAAAATAATTCGTTTTAGATATCGATACGGTTCCCAAAATACAACTTTGACCACTAATTACTATTGTAATATATTTATAAAACTCAATAAAATTCTAATATTATGGAAGCACTTTTGAAGATAAATCTACGCATACGATTTTCATGTATCTAATATAAATATTTAAAAATATATCGATGACCAAAGTTTCTAAAATTTGACTACATGCATCCCAAAACAACGTGTTTTTGTGAGCTGGATAGAGTATTTTAAATAGGGATAATTTGAACCCGAGTTGACTACCTCACAATATGGTGCTAAGGCTGCTATCTTAGTGCAGTTTCTTTAGTGCATGAGGAGTGTTAGGATATTATCTTCCTAATGCATGGTTTCTTATGGTGTAGTATCTTAGGCTGTTTCATATAATTACATGCATGATCTTTACTAGTGTTTGAGTATTGTGGCCTATTTGTGACATGTACTAAAGCAATACGTACATGTTTGTTGACACACACAAACGTAAATACACGGGATCGATCACAATAAATTTTATGCGTTGGATTTCGAGACCGAACCGGTATCCAGATTATATACTAGAGTACCCTCTCTCTTTATTAACTATGGTGCCACAGTATTGTTTTTGTCTACATAGCAGGCTTAAAATACTAACCAGGGTGGAGCACTTGGAGCAGCCTAACTAACTGATCCGGAAAACTCCTCCCGATCACAAGGCCCGAAGATAATGTATGCATCACTAAAACCACAGTATTCAAACCGCAAAACCCTCCATTTAGTGGCTGGTGGGGCTCGAGATAGATTTGGTAAACCCTACCAATGCAACCGTACCAACACGTTCTTCCTTCCCATTTGAGGTGCCCACAAATTAAAGATAGCTTTTGCCTACTATGCGCCGGTACCGACGAAGTTATTGTTACGTGCAACTATGTGCACCAAGCGAACACCAATGACCCACTGACAAGTGGGCCTAACCACACAGGCACCGCAGGATAACTGCTCCTCTTTGCATTGCCATTTACAGTGTCACTGTTACACACTAGTAGGAGTGTGAAATGGAGGAGCTTTGCTAGTTGTTGTCTATTTAATCCCCACTGAGCCTCTCCTCGCATTCCTCCTCACCTCACCTCACCTCGACACCATTGCCATCCAAGAGAGGGGAAGCTAGCACTGCACACACAGATAGAGAAGAAATGAGGCTTCTTGGGGCTCTTGCTCTGCTCGTGCTCCTGTGTGCCCATGGAGGCCAAGAAGCAGAGGCCGGGGGAGACGGGTTCGTGAGGGCGCAGGGCACTCACTTCGTGATCAACGGTAACCCGTACTACGCGAACGGGTTCAACGCCTACTGGCTCATGACCATAGCCGCCGACCCTGCGCAGAGGGGCAAGGTCACCTCCGTGCTCAGCCAGGCCGCCGGCCATGGCCTCTCCGTGGCCAGGACATGGGCGTTCAGCGACGGCGGCAGCAATGCGCTGCAGTACTCGCCCGGCAACTATAACGAGAACACCTTCAAGGTCCTTAACCACATTTTTCTTCTCGTTTTTAACCACTTGTTTTCTTGGATCATTTGGTACTTAAATTATGTTTTGATGCAGTTAATGGTTCTGTTTCTGGAGGTGTGTGTTTGTGAGTTTTTGCATTGTTCGTTGGTTTTTTTGTGCAGGGGCTGGATTTTGTGCTGTCTGAGGCTAGGAAGTATGGGATGAAGGTGATACTGAGCCTTGTGAACAACTACGAGAGTTTTGGAGGGAGGAAGCAGTATGTGGACTGGGCAAGAGGGCAGGGGCAGGCCATTGGATCCGATGACGAGTTCTTCACCAACCCTGTTGTTAAGGGCTTCTACAAGAACCATGTCAAGGTAAAAACAGCAATAAATTCTCAGTAATTTCCACCGTTTTATTAGATGAGATTTATTTCTAGGACCACTAAGTGAGTTTCTCTCTTTCCTTCTTGTTGAAAAGGTGCTTCCTTTGTTTCCCTATGCCAAGATTTAGGGCAGTTGCATGATCTATTATCCTGCTTCCTTGGTTCTTGGAGTTCAACAAAATGCTTTGTTCCCTTTTAGACGGAATGTTTGTTGTCTACTTGTCTTGTGATCATGTGGAAGAAATTAGAAGATTTAGCTCCATACATCCACTACTCTGTACTCCTTATTTATTGAAAAATCTATAAACACCCCTATAAGCCATCTACTTTGCCAATTTATTCCATACCTCATTTTCGTTTACTTTTCTCCATAACTTAAGTTGATTTGCAAATACCCTAGGTCACATGTCAACACTATTTTCTCCTGGTTCAATTATTTTTGGCATTGGTTTAAATACTTGTTTGAATAATTAAATGCTAAAGATAATAAAACCTACGAAAAATAGTGCTAACACATGGTGGGAGTATTTGCTTACCAAATACTTACGGGGACAATCTAAATGATAACTTAGATATAGAGGGCAAAATAAAAAAAACAGATGACAGTAGAGGTGTTTATAGATTTTCCCCCCTTTACTTTTTTATTCATTGAAATCCTTGCCTTCATGGTGTATTTTTAATTTTTTTTAAAAAAACATGAAGGTTTGGCTTCACGGGGGGAAACATTTAACCTCATTGTTTTGATATCCGCAATTATTGTGGTGAAGTATTCATCCTTTAGAGAGGAGCAGGGTGACATGTTCGCGGTATCAGAATGGATGACCATTTCTACGGCGGGGAGTACTGTCCCCGCGTGGAGACGGTCTCATAGCCGTCCGATTGTGCACTGTAGCACGAATGGGCGGCGTAGGGGACGTTCCCTGGAAAGTTCCGTCTGATAGAATGTGTTACTGAAATGGTGCGTGGCGCTTGGTCCGCGATGCAAGCACGTAGCGGTGTCCAAATGACGGCACGACCTGATCGGTCACAGCACAGTCAGCCCGGCTAGGTAACCGGTCGTTGTTGCAAATTCTTCTCGTGGACATATATTTTTACGGGAAAGATGATGGACTCAGAGAGATGGCGACGCTGTCGCTATGAAGCAGTTAGCAACCACCGATGCAACTCATGCGATCACGAGTACACACACGCTAACACACTAGAACATCGAGAGAGAATGAACACACAAGATAATTTCTTTGTGCTACTCAACTGTAGCTTTTCTGTTTTGCATCTCCTCTTATTTATACTGAAAAAAGGAACTTAACTACATGCAAAAATATTGCTAGTAACTCCACCTATTGACACACTAGTGACAGCTACATACATGTCATTACTTCTATAGTGGGCACACTAGTAACAGCTGCATGAACACATACTCAATACCATGCACTCAATCTTGATTAATGCAGTATGCACTCAATCTTGATTATTCCTAACAATCTCTTCCTAATCAAGATGGCTTCACACAGCGCCAGTTCGTCATCGGCATCCGCCTCCACGAGATGTGCCTGTTCCTCCTTCTTGCGGTATTCAGAAGAAAAATGGCCATAGTTGTTGCAGTTGTAGCATCTTAATTTAGCCTTGTCAAATTTATGATTCCCGCGGCTTCGTCCACCATTGCCATTAGAGCCGTCGGGCTCGCCATCTCTATTCTTCGCCAATTGGGCCTCCCACTCGGCACACATTAGGAGAAGATGTTCGTCATCGTTGTTGCCGCTCACACTGTGTGGACGCTCCTCATATACCTTGAGGTGGCTGATCACTTCTTCCACCATCATTGTCTTCAAGTCCCAAAATTGCTCAATGGTTGAGACAATCTGTAGGTACTTGCTCAGGACGGCGCGGAGAAGCTTCTTCATGACGTAGCTGTCCTCCATCTTGTCACCAAGACCGCGAATCTGGTTGACGAGAGTCGTCAATCTCACGACGAAGTTATCCACCAACTCTGTTTCCTTCATGTGCAAACCCTCGAACTCGCTCTTGAGGATCTGCACATGCGCCTCCTTGACGCGGTTGGTGCCAACGTACATCGTCTTGAGCGTGTCCCACATAGCTTTCGCTGTCTCTTTTTCAGCGAGTAGGAGGGTCTCCTCTGGGACTCCTTGGAAGATGGCCACAATGGCCATCTGATCTTGGCGCTCATCAACGTCATCGGTCACCACAGCTTCGCAAACACCTTGGCCATTCATGAACACCTTGATTTCCCACGGGCCGTAGTTGCTCTTGCTCAACATAGAGTATTGAAGAGAGACACTGCTTTCTCTTCCTGGTACCCTCGACGGACCACCGCCGATAATGATGGTGCGGCTCGGCGTCACCTTGTCACCGGTGACACCACTTCCCGGAGAGCGCGGCATGATCTTGGGCATACACGGATCAAGAATTCAGGCTCTGATACCAATTGTTGAAAATTCTTTCCGTGGACGCACACTTTCACAGGGAAGACGATGAACTCAGAGAGATGGCGACGCTGCCGCTGTGAAGCGGTCAGCATCCACCGATGCAACTCATGCGATCACGAGTACACACACACTAACACACTAGAGCATTGAGAGAATGAACACACAAGATAATTTCTTTGTGCTACTCACGGCAGCTTTTCTGTTTTTCATCTCCTCTTATTTATACTGAAAAAAGGAACTTAACTACATGCAAAAATGTTGCTGGTAACTCCACCTATTAACACACTAGTAACAGCTACATGCATGTTATTACTTCTATAGTGGGCACATTGGTAATAGCTGCATGAACACATACTCAATGTTATGCATGAACACATACTCAATACCATGCACTCAATCTTGATTGATGCACTATTCACTCAATCTTGATTATTCCTAACAGTCGTGACGTGTTGGTCTGTGGGTTCGACCACTAGGCATAGCACGCCCAAGCGCACGGGTGTGCTGGGTAGGCCTAGCCATGATTATCTTGTCGGGCCGATGCTAGCCCATACGATATGAAAAATTAAAAAAACATTAAAAATTCTAGAAAATATATATACTTTTTTAAAAAACCATAATAAAATTATATATAGTTATAAAATAAACTATGTAAAAAAACTACAAAATAAAACCATATAAAAATTTTATAATAAATAAAAAATCATATATATATATATACACACACGGGTCTAACGGATCAGGCCTAGCTGATAACCCATGCACAACTGGCTCGTGGAGCTGCGCCGGCTCGGCCCATCTACAATGTAGGCCGTACTGTCTGTGTCCGAACCGGACAATCACGTGCTTCGGGCCGGGCCAGAGTCACGACGACCCATCTGCCCATAACTACGCGCACATTATCTTTCCCACACTCCAATGCGGCTACTGTGACTTATAGTGACTTTATCGTTAGAATACTGTAACTGTCGGTGGAGACAGACTGAACACAGTACTACACTGTAAAACTAGCGAGTGGTAGTAAATTCTTTAAGAACGGGCAGAAGCAAATAATTACTTTTTCGTACTAGTACTTTTTTTTCATTGTTGGATGTCTCTGGATCTTGTTGAACTGCATCAGACAATTAGTAAAACATTACTGGGTCCCGAACTCCCGATTAGATCAGCTGCTTTAGTGCTCCCGAATGTCGCACCCACATCATGAGCATGTTATCATCAGTTCTCTGAATCTTTATTGATACATCGAGCACGCGTCTGACAATGTTGCTTATCTTAATTTTTCACCTTTCAAGACTGTGCTGACGAGGGTGAACACGATCACCGGAGTGGCGTACAAGGACGATCCGACCATCCTGGCGTGGGAGCTGATGAACGAGCCCAGGTGCCAGTCGGACCTCTCCGGGCGCTCCATCCAGTCGTGGATCACGGAGATGGCGGCCCACGTCAAGTCCATCGACGGCAACCACATGCTGGAGGCCGGCCTCGAGGGCTTCTACGGCGCGTCGTCGTCGTCTCGGGACGCCGTGAACCCGTCCGGCTACCAGGTCGGCACCGACTTCATCGCCAACAACCAGGTCCCCGGCATTGACTTCGCCACCGTCCACTCCTACCCCGACCAATGGTACATATATAACATAGCTTCTTGCAAAGTCGTAATTAATCTTGCACGCCCAAATGGCAATCATTGATGGCGATGGCGATATGCAGGTTGTCGAACTCGAACGACCAGTCGCAGCTGAGCTTCCTGAGCAGCTGGCTAGACGCGCACATCGCGGACGCGCAAGGGACGCTGCGGAAGCCGCTGCTCATCACCGAGTTCGGCAAGTCGTCGAAGGACCCCGGGTACAGCGGCGCCGAGCGGGACGCGCTGTTCGGCATGGTGTACGCCAAGATCTACGACTCGGCGCGCACGGGCGGCGCCACGGTCGGCGGGCTGTTCTGGCAGCTCATGGTGGAGGGCATGGACTCCTATCGCGACGGCTACGAGGTCGTCCTCGGGGAGGTGCCGTCCACCACCGGCGTCATCACGTCGCAGAGCCGGAGGCTGCACTTCGTCAGCAAGGCGTTCGCGCGGGCCCGCGACGTCCAGCGCGCGAAGCAGGCGCAGGAGATGAGGGGGAAGGTCACCGGCGCGAGCGCTGGCGATGGCAACTAAAGATCTCGGCTAATTAACCAAGACAAGGACGCTATTGTGGAGTAAGGATCCGCGATTTTGCGTGTGTTTTTGTGTGTTTTATACGAGCGGGTTAAGTAAGGGTTGGGAAGAGTACCGTGTGTTGATGTCTCCTCGAGATGATTTAAGATTCATCCGGGAGTGAATCGGTAATATTTGTCGTCTACAGAATTTCGGGAATAATTGGATCTCTTAGGACATTAAACTTCTTTATTTACAATACTAAAGATTACAATCCGACTCACGCTTGAATTAGACTCTTATTATACTCTAATACTAACTCTCTAACACTTCTCTTAAGGTGGGTATGAAATAACAATCATGTCCATCTTTTACATATTGCAATACTATTACTAGAATTTAATACTTTTCAAAATCTACTATGACTCCATAGCCAATACCATCATAAAGACCAAAAAATTGCGCTGCACCAATACCACCATGGACGTCACTAAATCCATCTCTACCACTTATAATCTGTCGTGATCTCAACCTCCTCTTCCTTTACCCATATGCCCCTAGCCACCCCCGGCCTCCACCACCTCTGCTCACAGGCCCTCAGTCTCAGCCTCCACCACATCTATCTCTGTCACAAACCATTACACTTGACTCTAGAGTCTCAATCCTCTTCTCCTTTCTGTCACTTCTAACTGCGTGGCCGTCTCCTCTCATGGTTGCATTGGCCTTAGAAGCACATCTTCCTCTTCCTCTACCTCCACCTTGACTTCCTTCGTCAAATCTATTATTCTCACCACCACCTTGATTAGGGCAAGATGCCCCACACTTGTAACACTCGGTCCTCTCTGCAGAGTTCAAGTTGTCGCATCTCACATCACGACAAATCCAATCACCTTCGCAACCTCCAGTTCGTGAGAGGGGACACACCCAACTCAGGTGTCATGTTTGCTTACAGTTGTAACACTCCCTGTCATCGGCTATTGTCGGGACTCAAATATGCAAATCTAGACCCTCTGTGTATATTGCACTAGTCTAGGATCACGCTAGTGCACACAGTGGCAACATTGATGAAATATCATTCCATATGCAAAGATGACTAATAAATAGAAAAATAATAATAATTATCAGAGTAACAACCTTAAGGTCAAAGCTTGCAATTAATGCCTCAGAAGGCGAGTAACTCAAATAAGCTATAGCGGAAGGTAACAGAATAACTTCAATGAAGTCTATCCATATGCCCACAGACAATCGACTAGGGTAGCACGACCTAGTTCTCTATGATCCTTGAAGTAGACCTTGTTGACCGTCGATAAACGGTTGTAGCCTTCTCAACTGAACAACATTGTTCATAGCAAGAATGAGTACATAGAGTACTCAACAAGTCACACCATAGAATACAATTATATATGATGGATTATTCCAAAGGATATGACGTCTATGGTTCTTTTACATAAAAGCAACAGTTGTCGTTGAATATGAATAATAGATTGAAAGCGTAATTTAAAACAAACAACAATAATAATTTAACAATTGCTTTCACAAAACTCGTATTACCTAATCAGTTTCTTTCACACAGCTGCATAAGTTTCCCCACACAGTTGTCCCTTCCAAATTATTTTATGAAAATCTACCCCTCGTGTGAAATCCCCGAGCATGTCTATGACCGAGGACGCGGCTACTCGAATAGATTGTTAACACTCTGCAGAGAAGGTACACTTTACCCACAAGATACAATTAACTCATCATGACTGCCATGACTCGCCATACGAAAGTATGCGATTGAGTAATCATAACAAAAACCTTTCCGAAACTTCATCTCGACAATTGACCCTCCCGATATGTTTTACCATCGTATCAACCCTGGCACAGTGCTTTGGTACAACGCACACCGTTGGACCTGGAAGCAGCGAATCGTCCATTGATGTGACTTTTAGAGTAGTCCACACCTCCACCCTAGCACACAGTCTATCATACATGCCTAAGTAATTAATGCCAAGATTCCATAACTTACTAAGTTAGACCCGTCCCATCAGGCATGTGGTCGTATAGTTGTGGCTTAGTTCATTAGTGCACAAAGTTATGTTCTTAATTGACCAAGGTGAGACTGCCAATTTCTAACTACATTACCAAGATTTTATATTTTTCTAGTCCACAATTCCACCATATCGCACAGTTCCATCCACTCGCCTCAGTATAAATCTTTTCTCACCCTGTTGGTTAAGTGCAACACATGCCATCAACGAGTAACAACATACTGCACATATTTTTACACAAGTTCCATAATCACTTAGTCAAGTTTATATTTGCAACTCAAATGATATCAATGACTCGTTGCATGGCTAAGCAGACTATTGGTATCTAACCAACTCACGTTGGTGCTATGATAATACCAACTAATAATTAACCAAGTTAGGGTGACAAAAGATCAGGACAATACAATGAGCAAACTGGATATAATAAATTGGTGTATAACTAATCCCAAAACATTTAAATAAATATTTAAAGTAGAATGCAATAATTTGAATCAAGGTAATTTTGGAAAACTGGATTCAACATCGTCAAACGTAGAACATGTCTTTCTATAGAAATGATGTTCTTATTTATCTTCAATCTTCTACTTCCTTAACCTTCAGCTCATTTAGACGATTCCAGGACTTCAACGTCTAACGAGAAAGAAAGCGCAAAATAAACAAAATTCAAAAAGACAAATAAAATAAACTCCAAATTGAAATTCAATGGTACTAGAAGGTAGATCTTGAATTTATATGAATTTATAAACTTGAATGGGTTCAATCGGAGTTCGTATGAGGATGAACGAGCTCTCGAAAATTTGATCGGAAAGAAAAATGCTGAAAAAGAAAAGGGAGAGAGAAACTGACAGATGGGGTCCATGGAATATTCTCAGAATATTTTATTTCAAGAATATTGAAAAAAGGCTGAGTGTATGATATATGAGACCTAATGAGATAAAAGGATATTCAAGAATTAAATTAATTCTAGAAAAGAATAAAGAGGATGACCAGTGGGGTCACTAGTATATGGACCATGTCCACAATAAGGCATGCTAGTCCACGGTGGACCAAGCTCATGAAGCTAGGGTTGACTGACATACAGGACCGACATGTAAGAGAGAGAAAGAATTAGGGTTTTGAATTGAGTGGCTGGTGTGTGGGGTCCACATGTCAGAGAGAGAAAGTAGAAAGAAACTAGTCTGCCACGTGGACGATGACTAAGCATGCCACAAAGGATGGTGAATTGAGGTGGCGATGACATGGCGCTGAGGTGGCAGAGAGATGAAACAAGAGAGGACATAGGAGGTGCTGGCCGACGGCAATAGCGGCGGTGGCGATGGCGGATGGCAGCAGGGCAGGGGCAGCTAAGGGCTAAAATAGGTTCCCGGGAGCGAGGCAGTGCTAAGGGAGGTGGCGGCGCGACGATACCAACGGCGGTGCCGACAATGGCGACAAACAAGCTTCGGTTCATGGCGGTCTCGGTGATTAGGCAGCGCCCGGAGAAGATGGAGGGGAGCACGGCGACGGCGGTGATGAGGGGATCACCACAGGAAGCTTGATGTGGCCGAGGTCGACGAGAACGGAGACACGCCGATGATGGCTAGCGACGAAGAAGACAAGTGGTGGCAGGGCACTTCGGCGACGGAAAGAACAAAAGGAGGGAGGGGGTTGAAAAAGGACGATGAGGAGCTCGAGGTGATGTGCTCGGATAGGCAATGAACTCACCGAAGAGAAGATTTGGTAGTGAGCGGTGCAGCTAGCTTTGGGGAAGGAAGGGCGTCGACGGTTAGGTGGTGCTCGAACAAGGATGGTGGAAGCTCCGGGTGGCGGAGGCACGGGACGAGGAGCTTTGACGGCAAAGAAGTCTAGCGGTTAAGACCTCCGGTGGTGACTGCGGCTTTGACAGAATTCGGCGAAACCAAGGCTAGACCGTCGGCTACTCCTTAGGGCTTCGGGAGAGGATATCGGGGCAATCAAAAGGACGCGGATGGCCACCATTAAATAGGGTCGGAGAGGGAGTATTTGATTTGAGGCCGGCAGCGATGTGTATGGGAGCTGGACTCCCAGTCGCCTACGGGTTGGAGACAAAGACGCGCACGTGGTGGCGTGGCGCTGACAAGGTGGGCCCGATGATCAGTGAAAGAAAAGAGGAAGGGCTAGCTGGCCTATGCAGGGGAGAAAGAAAGGAAGCGGGTTAGGCTGGCGTGGAAGGAAAAAGAAATGGGCCAGGCCAGGAGAGAAAAGGAAATAGGTTGGACCAATTTGACCCGCAAGAAAAATAGGAATTAGAAAAAAGCTGAAATTCAAAAGAGGCAAAATAAATAGCAAACGAACTCGGCAAAATCCAAGAACAAATAGGAGAATTCCTTGGAGCACAAGGAACCCAACTAACACTATTTTTCTTTTAATGGATGTTTACATTAGTCAGATTAAATATTTTTACATTTCAAAAATTCTCAATTAAGCTTTATTAAATCAAATAAAATTGGTGAAGTTTCTTAGGGACCTAATCTACACAAAATATTTTTGAAAACTCAAATTTTGGGACGTTACAGCTATGGCGTACGCTCACCTTATAGGGTTGCTACCCACTATCATTCTCTGTCGAGTTTCCTCGACAATCATAGCTGAAATAGTCTCCTCCATAGTTGGCAATGCCACTTGATGACATATTAGACCGTCCTACTCTCAAATTCAGGGTTTAATCCTTTTAAGAAGTGAATGACCCTCCTACGTTGTAGCCATGCCCTACCAGACTAAATATCACCAGCACACATCTACTGCAGTGGATCATATTGATCTAAATCTGCTCACAACTACTGCAGCTCATTGGCATATTCTTGAACAGTCTTCTTCTCTATTTCATAGCATCCACATTGTCAGCCCTGGAGTACATGTTCCCCAGCATCTTCCACATCATTGTTGCACTTGGGATCGCCTTTACCATCCCAGCAATGGATGAAGACATCGAAGTCAACAATCATGTCACCACCATAGAGTTGGATTGTTTGCCTCCACGGTGTACTGAAGGTGATCGTTTCAGATCGAGGCGCTCAGTTCACATCCTACTTCTGGAAATTTCTCCACCGAGCAATGGGGACGGACCTATCTTTTAGCACCACTTACTACCCTCAAACGGGAGGACAAATCGAGAGGGTGGACCAAACTTTGGAAGACCTTCTCCGAGCATGTGTGCTGTCCTACCACAAAAATTGGGAGAAATGCTTGTCGCGTGCGGAGTTCTCTTAAAACAATAGCTTCCAATCGAGCATGCAAATGTCACCTTTCGAGACACTGTATGGGAGAGCCTGTAGGACACCGTTGAACTGATCCGAGACCGGGGAGAGGCCATTCAATGGCCCGAGCTTGTTGCACTTGGGATCGCATCTACCATCCCAGCAATGGATGAAGACATCGAAGTCAACAATCATGTCACCACCACATGGTTGGATTGTTTGCCTCCAGGATTGTTTGCCTCCACGGTGTACTGAAGGTGATCGTTTCAGATCGAGGCGCTCAGTTCACATCCTACTTCTGGAAATTTCTCCACCGAGCAATGGGGACGGACCTATCTTTTAGCACCGCTTACTACCCTCAAACGGGAGGACAAATCGAGAGGGTGGACTAAATTTTGGAAGACCTTCTCCGAGCATGTGTGCTGTCCTACCATAAAAATTGGGAGAAATGCTTGTCGTGTGCAGAGTTCTCCTAAAACAATAGCTTCCAATCGAGCATGCAAATGTCACCTTTCGAGGCACTATATGGGAGAGCCAGTAGGACACCGTTGAACTGGTCCAAGACCAGGGAGAGGCCATTCAATGGCCAGAGCTTGGTGGAGGACGCAGAAGAGCAAGTTCGGGTGATCCAAGAGTGACTTCGAGCAACTAAGTCTCGTCAAAAATATTATGCCGACCGTCGTTGTCGTGAGTTGAGTTTTGAGGTGGACAATCATGTTTACCTTAAAGTCACCCCGATGAAAGGAACACATCGCTTTCAAGTGACAGGCAAGTTGACACCTCGCTACATCGGACCGTTCCGAATTCTAGCAAAGCGAGGATCGGTGGCCTATCAATTGGAGCTACCACCATCACTTTCAGATGTGCACAATATTTTTCATGTCTCACAACTGAAGAAGTGCTTTCGAGTTCCAACTGAAGCAACCTAGTTGGAAGAACACCATTTGTAACCCGATCTATCTTATCGAGAGCTCCCGATTCTTATTCTTGAAGAAACAGAGCGCAAGACGAGAAATCGCAACAACAAATTCTTGAAGGTTCAGTGGAGCAACCATACTAAAGATGAGGCAACTTGGGAGCATGAGGACCGAATGCGAACTGAATTTCCTGACCTTTTTCCAGATGTCTGAAGTGCTTTCGAATCAAGAAAGGAAATGTTAAACAAAGCAATGGAAAGGAAAATATATTAGCAATTTCTTGCTACCTTGTTAGGATATCTTAGAATTATCTTTGAAAGAAATCAAGACAACAAATGTTGTATTTTTCTTTAGAGTTGAAAGAACCACCTAGAAACCTTCCTGTCCGACTTCCGAACTACCGGAATCTCGGGGTCGAGATTCTTTGTAGGGGGAGGTTTGTCACATCCCCATTTTTATTAAATGGAAATATTATGCATCTCATGAGCACGCATTTGGTTTATGGATCATTTGCACAAATATTTGCATTGAAAATCTTCAAATCAAAGTTGATCATACAACTCAAATAGAAACTCCAAAAGATAAATAGAATTAAATACTTATCATAATTTCTAGTAAATAATTTATTTAAATCTTATATTATTTATCATGAATAAATATACATTTTTTTCAAAAATTTAGAACCTAAGTTAACCCACAGAAAATTCAAACTCAAATCAAAAGCCCTTGATATGGCAGAATTAAAAATAACCAAATAATATATGAACAGAGAGGTTTAAAAAATTTATGTGTACTAGGTCATCCCAGGAACCTCTTTGAAAAATTTTAGATTTTTAGGAATTTATTTGCTATTTTATCTAACCCGGTCTAAGTAGAAGGTTTGTTTTAAATTTCAGTCAAACGTTGGACTCAAACCCGACCTAACCTACACTGTTTAACTCGAGTCCGACCCAAGCCACTTGATTCAATCGAACCAACTAAACCCAGCCTAGCTCGAACCACACTCCGACCCAGCCGCTCCTGAGCCACTGACCTCTAGGACCCACCCGTTAGCTTCGTCTACCTTGGGCAGGCGACGCTCAGAGCGCCATCGCCACATGGCTGAGACGCGCTGAACCATGCGCAGTGACGCCGTGAATCCACCACTGATCTGACCACTCCAGAGCCTTCTCCCGCTCACGCCACCATCACTCCGTCTCTTTCCCGTGCTTAAACCCCACTCCCTACCCTCCTTCTCGCCCATTCTTCCTCTCCGTGGCTAAGGAAGAAGAAGCTCATTCTTGCTCTCTTCTTGGGTAAGATCCTTACCAATGCGTCCCTCTTGGTCTTCGTTCACTATCGTGTCCATTTGTACTAATGCTAGCCCTTGTTGCCTGTAGTTCTCGGAACGCCGCAGTGCCATTTTCATCTCCAGAGCGCGCCCTCGACTACACCGTGACACTCCACCGTGTCTTTTCCTCTACGGTGAGTTTTATCCTAGCCTAAGGGTGTCACCTTATGTTATAGGGTACAACAATGCTTTCCCCTCAACCCTTTTCACTAATGCATAACAGGAGCCTGCGGAATTTGAAAATTTCCAACCTTTGGTCGTGCAACCCTCTTTCTTCCCCGACGTTGGCACGATGAGCCTCTCTTCGATTCCACCCTCTAGCTCCATCTCATGAACCCCCTGGTGCTATTCCAAACTCGCATTTCCCTTCTCTTTTCGCAGAACACCTCCTCCACGTGAGCCACGCAGCCACTGTCACCATCGTCATCGTCGATACTGCTCCGGCCATCCCCGACCACCCATCTTGCTCAGGTGGCATCCCTGAGACTCACTGATGATCATGCATGCATTTATTTGATGAATGCGACGCCGATTAGCTAGAGTCACTAGGGCAGTAGAGCCACCGTCACCCTTCTCCAGCGCGCCACTGCTACGGATCGCCGTAAGGCTCGCCGTTGATACCTTAAGCTTCGCAAGGCCACTAGGAACTCATTTATGGCCTTGGCCGACACCGGCGTGGATCACAGCGCCAGCGAGCCGCCAGGCAAACACGCAGGAGCGCGTGTCCTGTTCCGACAGAAACTGTAGCTAGGCCATTAGGGCAAATCTCGGTTGGATTAAGTGCTAATGATTGCTTAGTATTTAATGGTTGTCTTAAGTGCGCTAATGAGTCTCTTACACGAGGGTCCCGTGAACAGAAAAGTAGAGTTTAAACTGTTTTGCTTAGAGAAATTGACATATGGGCCCAAGGCTTTAAGTGCACAATCGTGGACCGTGGACCGAACTCATGGACACTCGGTCCATGCACTATGGCATGGACTGAGTCAATGACAAGGTGGCCCCACGTGTCAGTGGTTTTAAATCAGGAATTTAAATGAAAAAGAATACTATGTAGTGGACCCCATCCATCAGCGACTGAGGCTAGGTAAGCTCAGGTAAGAAAAGTATTAAACGCATTTATGAATTCTGAAGTGAATTATTTTTGTACTGTAAATTCAAAGAACTTCAAAATTTCATAACTAATTCATCTTAACTCTGAAATGGGCGAAACCAATTTTGTTGGTTTTCATTTATAATGTACTTTAATTTGAAATAGTTATTAAATTTGTTTATGCCATAGAAAATAATGATCTTGGATTTTACTCCAAAATCGAATTATTTTTACACTAAAAATGCTGTTAACTTTGAAAATTTATAGAAAATGCAAATTAACTCCAAATGGGGTGATTCAAGTTTTTTTGAACATAAATTTTTATTATCTTTCTAACCATGTAATTATTTTCTCCACCACTATTCTGCAAAATTTTGTGAAATAATTAAAATCAGATGAATAGTAGCCGAACTGATTTTTCCTGTATTTTCTCCAAAAACTAGTTTTTGAATTGTTATGACTTTCACACCTAGACTCCAAATGAAATAATTCTTGCACCTAAATTCATCTAAAATCACAATCTAGCTACTGTAGAAATTTCTTGCATTTTTTAGCAATTTGAATTTTTGGCTTTTCTCAATGTTCATTTGATGTCGTTATTTCTATAGAGTTCGAGTTACCGCAAGTCGACGACTATGCTACCGAGAGTTAACAACTTGACTTCCAGCAAGGCAAACATCATTTGAACTTTTTTTGCATCGTATTGATCCCAGATTTTGTTAAGTTAGTATTTTTGAAATGCAATGATATTGCTTGCATGCTATTTTGTTATATCGATATGTTTGTGAGTTAGGTAGTTATGTCCTGTCCTTGTTGTTATCTTTGATATGTCCAGTACAAATATGCTTAATATTGGATGATTGTGATGAAGTGTCTATATTGTATAATAATTGCTTGGCCATGCAAGTCTAGAAAATGCGTTAGTTCGATTGACGAGATTATCCCGTGAATCATGGGAAACACCTCACATTTATCTTTTATGATGTTGGTCCAGATATTCGCATCTGGTTATATTTGTTTATTTTGGTCAAATTGAAAAGGATTTAGGTCTGGACAAGTGGTTGTTAGTGAGGGTGCCTTCGTGCACGAGACTCGGCTATATGGTAGTCTTGTCCGGACCATTAAGATCCGAACTTTGGTGACGTCGTTAATTCAAGTAACACTCGTGCTACCACACGCAGTATTATGGGTACCATTCGGTTAAATAAGGGGAGGGTTTTATTTGGTTAAGTCCCAGGTGGTGTGAGGACATTTGTATTCGATCATCTATTCGTAGGACCCAATAGAATTTTCTATAATGTACATGGGAGCACTATTTTTCTTTCTTTACATTGTATCGGTATCTCCAACACAACTTGCGAGCCCGCTTAGCAAGCGCTATCCGTAGCTTGTACTAGGTTTGGGGTTCATCTCGCAAAGAGGACTCATCTCAATAGGGCTTTCTTGCTAAACAATACCAAATCTCGATTTCCCCGGCCGACATACCATAGAAAGTGTGTTAATATCCGGAGGCTTACGGGCTGGTCGAGTCGATGTGGGTAAAGTAGTACTCCCCTACAGGGATTAATCTATTCAAATAGCCGTGTCCACGGTTATGAACGACCACTTGGATTCAGGAGTCATTATTGTTAGACTCATAATTAAAAATTGACTTGGTTACAACTTGTTTTTCGGCGTGAATAGGGTATTCATGCATTTTTAGTTTATCAAAGTGGGCTGCCACTTTGGCACTGTTTGATATTTATATCTATCACTATTATATGTACTTCTTTTACTAAACAATTGTTTACAAAATGGCAATTTCAAACTAGATGGTGTAGGGATGAAAAATTGTGCATTTGTGCAAAACTAAGCCACTAATGCCTCTTTTTGGATAGCCACTAGCATATATAATTTTTAATTTGTGTAAGACTTATGAGTACAATTTTGTACTTTATCCGGATATCTGCTTGTTCAAGTGAGGAAGACTATACGCTCGATGAGTTCGTTAGCGCCGATTTAGGCGACACTAACGAATAGTGTTGTTCTTTAACTCCCATTCAGTTGCCTTGGATTTTGGGCACACTTGCTGGACCTTTTGGTTTATTTATCTTGCTTCCGCTGCTACTTATTATAATATTTTGAATTTGGCCGGTCAGCCACTTTTGTAATAGTTTTAGACTTAAGTATTGTCGTATGTTACTTGATATATCAATGTATGAATGTTGTATGACTGTGATTGACGTTGATGAGGGTATATGTGTGTTGGCCGCTGATCTTGGGAGCCAACACGAGACACATACTCGCTGTTTTGGAATCCTATTTAACTCGTTTAAGTGTGGGCTCGGGCTGTTGGAGAATCGGCTATCATGTAGTATTCGCAGAGGAGTGGTATGCATTGTGTCCGATGCTTTAAGTTCAGCTGGGTCCTCCTACTTAAATGGAGTTAAGTTGGATTTCATTTACTTGAGGCCCAGAGTTATTTTCATAAGACCGGGAAGGCCTCAGTCTTACGGAAATAACCTGGGGGTCCTCACGTGGATTTGAATTGGGAACGAGCGGTGGCTCTAAGGTGAGTTCACGAATTAGGGTTTGGATCTGATAACATGTAAAATTTCGAGTATAATTGTTTGTGTCCCTTAGGACCCCACGTCCTTTATTTATAGTGCTAAAGATTACAATTTAACTCACACACGACTTGTACTCTTATTAAACTCTAATACTAACTCTCCAATATCATCCTTCTTGGTGCCTTAAGAGGACATGCTTTTTAAGTGTTCTTATGGATCATGAGAAAGCCCCATCTTGTGGCGAAGTTTATGATGTAAGGCTGGTTGTGGAAGAAGCAGCCAGTGATTATCTGCTATAAGGGATTTGTTAATTTGTACTTGAGTGTTTTGTTGCATTTCGGAGCACTCAAATTTTTTATCGTTCGATTTGTCACAGAGATTTGTGCTGGATCTAATTAGGCTCATCGGTTGTCAGTGGGTTGCATGCATGGCTTTGTTATACTTGTTTCATGGAGCCTTTTTATGGACTTAATGTGTTTTGATTTTTTTTCTATTTAGTGGCACATAAAAAAGAATCATAAATACGAAATGAGTTGGTATAGTTGTTCTATGGGCTTTCATATGCCCTTTTTGGACAACCCTTTTATTTCGTTGTTGGGTTTCATGAGCCCAAAAACAAAACATATGTTTTTTTGGGCCTTTAGGTCTTCCATGTGTATCATATATATTATTTTTACATGTTTATATTAAGTCAATGTAAAATTTGATGAAAGTAATGTAATTTTTCCCTTTTAATATGAATTCTTATTTTCGGTAGAGACTTTTTATTTACCTATTTTTTCATGTTTGTATTGTATATTCTTTGTGGTTGTTTACTTGCTTTGGTAATTCCAGGGAGGCATGTGCCAACTATATATATGTGATTATTCTGTTCAATTTCTTGATCATTTGAGATAGAACACCCGTCTATACCACATCATTATGTGAGGTAATGGAATGACTTTTTCCTGTCACATGGCCATTAGATGCTTTCAACACGGACATTTCATGATAGACACGGTGTTGAAGTGCTTGCATCCACTCATCTTGCTTTTATCTAAAAATCTACGCTTTCAACTATATATATATATATATATATATATATATATATATTGTATTAACTCAATGTAAAATTTGATAAAAGTAATGTAAATTTCCCCTTTTAAATATAAAATTGTAAATTTGTTATCTGGGCTCATTGTCTACTCATGCTGAGGCAAAATCCAACTTGCTTGGCTTACTACGAACCTGCTTGTTTATTGATGCCTCCGTGATTGGTGATGTTATTAGGTTAATCTATTTTTTGTTATGTGGGGTTTATCTACTCCTCTAATTTTATCTTCCTTTATTTTAATTATGTTTTTTCTTTATTAGGTTAACACAAGAGATTCTATTGTTTATGCTGGGTTTACCCACTCCTCTTTGTGTTTTCTTCTTCTTAGGCTGTCAATACTGTCGTTTTCATGGGCCTGTTGATTATGTGATTTGGTCTTATTCCTGTGTGGGGTGTCTATTTTTGTTTTCAAGCCCACATGCTTGGAAACATTAAAGATACATCTTCTAATTGACCTGGACAAACTCATACACATCCTTGCCAGAAAGAAGATTTAGACTAGCCCATCTCGGAAAAAAGAGACACAAAAGGCCTACCAAAAGTTTTTTTCCACTTCGATAACTAGCACCGTAGAAAATGGAATGCGCAAGCGAAACAAAATGGCAAGAGAACTAGATTTTGCATTGAACAAAAATCTTGGGTGGGGATGGAAACATCGTGCGACCACACAGATCGGCAACTTTTGGCAGCCGCAAAAACCAATACCTTGGAGAATGGAGAAAAGGCGTTATTCTGGTGAGTTTTGGCCTAAATGGCACTATTGGGGGCTTGATTAACAATAGTAGCCGTTCTCGCGTTGTATTGCCAAACATGGCACCACGGATGTGTCGGCGGCCGACACGTGTCCAAAACCGTGCATCTAGCGCCCGGATTCAACCTCCACCATTCATCTGCCGCCCGAACCTGCCTCCTCTCACCACGTGGCCGCCGCCGCTCTTCTAGCGCACAAACATGCCTTGTCTGTGCGCCCAGCACCCAGAGACAATCTTGTCCGCAGCTCCGTCACTCGGACACGCCAACTGGCGTTTGTCTGCAACTCCATGGCCCAGATTCACCTCGCACGTCCACCTGGCACGTGAATAGCATGCGCTTCTGGCCCCCCTCACCCGGACATGGCGACGCCGCACCACCCTGGCTCGGACGTGCCTCGCTCGTCCACTTGGCGCACGGACATCCTCCTCTTTCGGGTCCCCCCTCCCCCCGCCCGGACGCGCCACGTGCCAACGCCAATCTACCCTAGCCTGGACGCGCCCCAGCACCCTTATTCCCTCCTGTCCAACAATTGTATCTCCCGACCATCCTTCCATCCATCAATCGTGTCTCTCGTCCATCAATCGCATCCATGCTACCTGTGCACGGGAAGGAATCCAACGTCGCTCGCTCTCTCATTCTCTCTATAAATTCCAAGTAGCGAGCGAGACTCTTCGCTCACTCTCATCCTCGCTCACTCTCTCGCCGCCTTGGTTGATTTCGTTTTCTCACACGATTAAGGATTGTTTAGAGCCTTCATTAGCGATCATATTAACATGTCATTTTTATCTCGTATGTATTTTCATTATTAACTGTGTAGTTTGTCGGACCCTCGGGCGTGGAATACCCGAAGACCCTATGTGTATACTGTGCTAGTCCCAGGATTAATAGCTAGCACACACATTTACAACATTTGACAATCACAAGCATACATTCACCTGCTAAAGTAAGTAAAAAGGGTACTCTACTTAAGATATCACAAGATTACTACAACAACGGCCGACCGGCCAAAAGCAGTCATCAGAGTAATTAAATAACAACGGAAGATTTAATGAGGTACCAAAATCCAACGGCATGCCCATCCGATCCCGCAGGCAACCGACAAAGAACAATGCCTAGGTAGACCCGTCGCTGAACCCTCCGGTGCCGGGAGCAAAGAACACGTCGTCAGGCGTCGGTTCATCTGCAAACTCTAAACCAACAACAATAGCAAAATTGAGCACTTGTGTACTCAGCAAGACTTGTAGTTTATCGCAAAAATTATATTAGATGCAGGGGCTATCAAATGAATGGTTCTACTCTACAAGTTATTTTGCTCAAAGCCAATTTTATTTGCAATATTCATAAGTAGTAATATGCAACGGAATTTAAAAGAGCATTTTAAGAAAAAGTAAGTACATAACAGTAAGTAAGTAAAGTAACTAAACAAATAATAACAACACCCGCAACACTAATCGGTTGCAAGCAAAAATATAATCAATATTCCGCCATAGGAATGACACTGACAAATTCATGTTCAATCATAGAAATGAGGAATAAGTCCATATTACACCCCTGAACTTTGGCGAGCGTCCAAAAAACCCCCTGAACTCCAAAACCGTTCACTTTACACCACTCAATTGTCAAAACCAGATCAGATTACACCCTCGGCTGGTTTCATTGGTGGTTTTGGCTTACGTGACAGCCACGTCATTGGTTTTAGCTTACGTGGCAGCTGTTGGAAATATGCCCTAGAGGCAATCATAGAGATGATTACATTTCATTATGTTCATGACATTGGATAATGTGTTATCTTGTTCCTAGAATAATATTATTAATATTTATTATCAAGTATGTGACTTGGTTGTGAAACTCTATATTTACGCAATAATTATTCTTATCGATCCTCGGTCGTAAACATATGAGGACACATATGAATAGACTAGCATATGTATTGGTTGATGACTATGTTTCACGAGTCATAGATATGGAGATATCAAACCAATAATATGGACACATGTTAGAGAACATGATGTTGGATAAGACCCACCTTGAGGCACTATTGAGATTGTTATGAATCTATGTGTCATTAGTTGGTCTCAAGCAATGATGATGTATAATCCTTAGACTGAGATCGGCATGGTTTCCTACATGTGTAAGAGCACGCTTAGGGTTGCCAAACGCTACACCGTGAATCGGGTAGTTATAAAGGTAGCTTTGGGTATGCTCTGAAACATGGAGAGGAATGTGATTTGGTGGGATATGGGATTTGCCCTCCTAACATAACGGAGAGATGTCTCTGGGCCCTCGTTGTGATCGGATAAAGAAAGTGCATGGCCATGCCACTAGTAGTCGAAGTGTTCGACCACATAAGGTTATCGATACTCGATCGAGAAAGTATTGAGCAGATCCATGGATGACACAACATCTCACGGAGTTCAACCAGATATCGTGAGGCAAAGGAGAATACATGAGTAGGTCACTTAGTTCGACCGACTACCGACCGGTCGTATGGAGATACAAGCAAGTCGAGGGCGGTCGAGCGTAATCCGAGTGGTGAAACCAAGTCGTAAGGAGTTCTGAGTTGGTCGTGATCAAATCTGAATCGTCAGTATAGAGATAGGACACAGTCGTAAGTGATGAGGACACAGTCGTATATCATATTGCATTAAGGTTCGTCAGATATAATTTGTGTGTTTTAGGGAATCGATATGTTACGCTAGGAGCCACTACGACTCGTGATCGGAAGCGGTTTCGAATCACAACCGAACTACACATGAACCTCTGGTCACACACTTAGCGGGTTGGAACAAACCAAGTCTGAATCGATTAAATGGCGTGTGGGATAGGATCCGCCACGAGCACTATATAAGGAGGTGCATGAGGCTATTGGGAGAGCGCGTGAAACACCACGAAACCCTAGCCGCCATCTTCCTTAGAGCTCCACCGTGCGATTTGGTCTTTGCACACCGCGTTCGGTTGTTCCTTCCACGGGCGTGTGGATACCGAGAGGCGTTACTACGATTGTTGCGCTTGAGGGCGATCCGCGATCTTCACAAGGGACCGCAGACGTTCTTTGGAGGAGCGATCGACTTCGTGAGGACATTGGACGATCGACTACGACCACTACATCGACGCGCTCTTCGTTGGACCTGGCTGCTCCAACCCTTCTTCCACTGTTCTGCGCGTCTAGTGGTAACGATCTATGATCATCTACTTGCATGGCTTCCTGGTTTGCGTGGTAGAATTTTTTTTTTGTAGCTATCGTAGCCTACCCGTGACCCAACAGCAGCCACCTCCTCCTGCGACCACCCGAGTGTCTCCTTTAGAATGGCGACCTTGGCGTCGACCTTCTCCTGGCCGATGCAGCCGGCGGTGGATAGCGTGTGGCGGAACATCTGGGAGCCCAGGCGCACGCCGAGGACCAAGCCAAGCAGGGCCGGCCATGGGAGGATCGGGTCGAGGTGGGTTGTGCTGGTTGGCGGTAGGGAGCCAGCGGCGGAGGGGCGACGCCACCTTGATCAAGAACTCGGCATTGCAACGCAGCCTCTCCTCGGACGCGACCAGGATCGGCAGCGCCTTGAAGACAGCCAAGTTTACCTCCTCCTGCGACCACCCGAGCGTCTCCTTTAGGACGGCGACCTTCTATTGGCCGATGCAGCCGGCAATGGTTCTTGAGCGTGCCCCCGACGAAGTGCTCGTGCACCAGGAGTATAGCGTTCTTTGAGTCGGCGTAAACCGGCGACGGGCGGCGGGAGGAAGAGGTGCGGCGGCGAACTGGCCGGACCGAACCGGAGCTGGACGGGGCGGTAGAAACCCATTGTGGCGGCGGCGAAGACCGGGGAGAGGTGGCGCCGAGTGGAGCTCCAGCGGGAGGTGGGAGCGAGGAGGAGCCTGGGCTGCTGGTGGCTACGCTTGGGAAGGCGACACCGGCAGCAGCGTGGCGGGGCCGAGCCTTGGGGAGAGGGAGGAGTCACGGCGAGGAGGAGGCATGCAGGCGGCGCGCTAGGCACCTGGTGGCTTTGGAGGGGAGGCTTGGGGGCGTGGCTGCGCCATTTGGTGGCGGCACCAGGGGACCGAACCGGGCGGCGACGCCAAGAATGGAGGGAGAGAGTAGAGTTGAGGTGAGGAAGGGATTGGGGGAGAAGAAAAGGTGAATGGAGGTGGCTGCCACGTAAGCTAAAACCAATGGCGTGGCTGCCACGTAAGCCAAAACCACCAATGAAACTAGCCGAGGGTGTAATTTGATCTGGTTTTAACAATTGAGGGGTGTAAAGTGAACAGTTTTGGAGTTCAGGGGGTTTTTTGGACTCTCACAAAAGTTCAAAGGTGTAATATGGACTTATTCCTAGAAATGATAGTCCTACTATAAACATAGCAATGCTATAGACATAGCAGTCCAGCCATAGACATGACAGTTAACCCAACAAATGAAAACCCCTTATCATTATCCAAGTTTTGTGACAAAAAGGCACAGACGCGGCGACGTGGCAGCCGGGGAGTGTCCGGCCCACCCAGGAATGGTGCAGATCACCTCCGTGCGCAAGGGGCACGGACGTAGATACATGTCGACGATCGGCGTGTTTATTGTGCCATTTTTGGCATTACGGCTACGAGAGCACCGTTTTTGTTAATAATGCCCTCAACAGTGTCATTTAGGTCTAAAACTGGCTTGTTTGGTTGGTGCCCTGGATTTCATGCCTGTGAAAAAGTGATGTCTGGAGGTAGCCTGGAAAGTAGATAGTTTTTGTCTGACCAAGCAAACCTGAAGATGAGTTATTTGGTTGAAAGCATATGTCTAGACTTGGTGAATAAAAAATAGAACGTTGGATCAAACAATCAACGTAAATCTGAGCTGCCTGAGAGGCCTGGGAGCAAGACGCTCATTTTCTACGTCTAGCTCCTAGGCATTGAACCATATAACAAGCCGACAACGCTTAGGAGGTATCCCAGCCAGACAGATCGCTACTAAGTAGCGATCCAAGCAGGTCTTTACTCTGTCACTCTGCCTGGCTGGATGGAAGGCGACCTAGGGATATCTCCCCACACCTCTTCTCGATTTCCAAAAGGAAAAACAGAACCGTCCGCAATGCGACTCACAGCGGGAATTGGATCCAGGATTTGCGCATCAACCATGCAACACCGAGCCATCACGTTGCAGACTTCGTTCGCCTCTGGAAACGGATCCAAACAATACTCCTCTTTTTTGCAGTGTAGGTTCACTAGGAGTGTATGGTCGGCGATCCGACTCTGGACACGATGTGATGGCCTGCAGCATAACCCCCGGGATGGATACCAAAGCCTGATCCAATGGTGGCATAACGTGGCCGAGACCAGGGATGTACCAGAAAAGTCTGCGAACGATCGTCCTAACGTGAGAAATCTGGAAAGAACGCAGCGCGGGAACTTTCCGAAATAAAGCAATCCCCGTTAGTTCGTTGGTAGCCAAAATCAAAGAGGAAGGCAGGGCATGGTGCCAGCCTAGCAGGAGCAAAACGGGCTAGCGCAATTACTATCAGAAGAGTAATTAGCTTTTGTGCCATCCTTTTTGCCAGTACCCTTTTTCAGGTCCTGAACTTTGTTTCCTCTCTCTGCTTATTAATCAAAGGCAAATCTTTTTGCCGCCTTTAAAAAAAAGTTTCTTACTGAACATTCTAGGAAGACAAATTATGTCCATGAGATCAAAACGGAAGTTCAGACTAAAAGCAATGATCCTATTAATCTTCCCTCCATTTGCTTACTGAAGTGCCACGCAAAAGACAACCCACTAGACATCCATCTACGCGGACGATGTGGCACTCAGATCATCCTCAACTTCGGGAAGGCCACCAGCCTTCACACCAACTTCCAGAAGCGGTTTAGGCATCCTTAGTCTACCGTAATTCTCCTCGGCAATCAGACTGCGCTGACTCTGGCAAGAATGGCAGAACTCAACTAAACCCTGGGTCGGTATGTAAATCCCTTGTCACGACTTGGATCGAAATCTTTTTGCGGCGGCAACAAGGATCTCCCTCGGGGATGAAAAAACAGCTAAATTCTGGTTTTCGGCATAGTTATTTGGAGAGGCCCCCAAAGACATAGCCCCCCGATTTTCGCTTCTTCTATTCGCAAAAAACAGACCATGTTCTCGGCCTTGCAGAATGGGCGGTGGATGCAGGACATCAACCTCAGGGTAGGATTCTCAGCCCTACACATCGAACAATTCGTACGCCTGTAGACCAAAATCAACCAAATCCAACTAATCCAAGGCACCCCTGACGAGATTTCTTGAAAACAAAGTCAGAACGGAACATATTCTTCAAGATCAGCCTACGCTCTACATTTCTTGGGTTCTATAGCGACCAACTTCAAACCTTTCATATGGCAGACCCAACCCATCCAAAAGGAAAACTTTTCGCCTGGTTAGCGATTCAAAACAAATTTTGGACCTCAGACAGGCTCGATACAAGGGGATGGCCAAACCAACGTTTTTGTCCCCTCTGCAGACACACTCCGGAATCAGTCTTGCAACTCTTTGCACAATGTCGATTCTCTGATCGCATTTGAAAGCTCATGGCGGACTAGACAGGAATTGAAAGTCTTCAACCCTCCACCTGGCCCCCTTGCACGAACATTCTAGACTGATGGTCCAACATGGCAAAGACGTCAGGTTCTCTTAGGAAGACCAGGACGACGACCTTGATCTTAATTTCATGGGAGCTTTAGAAGGAACGAAACGCGAGAATTTTCAACAATACAGTAACACCACCTCTAGATCTCCTAGCTAAAATCAAGGAGGGAAGAGCTTGGTTCTTTACGGAGGCTAAATCTTTAGAGTTTTTTTAGTTCGTTGTAATTAAGGTCTTGTTTCTTTAACTCTGGTTCCATACGATTTCGTTCCGCTTCTTCTTTATTAATATAACGAACAACCCTCCTGCCGGTTCCATTAAAAAAAAAATATTCCATATAGCATGCAGGCTGCTGTAAAAATGACTTGGATAATACTAGAGGCCAGGACAAACATGACGGCAGCTACTAATGAGTACTATGAAAGCCTGCCTTCATAAATATCTTTGCCAAGTTAAAACGGACAGGTTCGTCATTTCAGATCGCACAAACATTATTGAGCATGTAACATATATACAAACATGCTTGCCGGACATCAAACGGAGCTGAAAAGCTAAATGCTCTGCAGCTCGACCGATCACCATGGGGACCTTATGCCGCCTCTGCGAAGCCAACCTTCAGGTTGCCATAGTCAAAGACGGTGTGGTAGGCTCCCATGAATACATCGCCCAAGATCCTGCCACAGCAAGTTCTCATTGTCAGCAAGTTTATGAAATATTTGCTTTCGGTAATTAGAAGGTGTGTTTAGCACAACAAAAATTGGAAACAAATCCCATAAAAGAAGAAAACTCGAACACATCTTAGTTCTTAAACTATCAAACAGCCTTTTCATTTGTTCCATGCCAAGTATCGTAAAAACGAGCAGGAACAATGATTACCCATGCATCTGTTTTGTATGGGCACTACATACTACAGTATAAAGAAAAAGCTCTAGGAACTTAAAAGGTGCATAATTTACCAGAGAGGACCACGGGGAGGAGGAATGTCCATAGCTGTGAATCCACTGATGCACTGGGTAGCAGGTCCCTCACCAACCTTCAGGATGTACTGAATAACAGAAAGGAAAAGGGAAACACAATAAGTTTATTATAAATAAAAATAGAGTAACAGAATATACAAAATCGAATGAATGAGAACCATTTGCGTAAAGCACTGAGAATTTTGCCTGCAAGTAATAGGCAGTCCCATACTCCCATATGCATTACTTTGCCACCATTTCTGTGCCACATGAGTTTTTGGAATGATCTCTAGTTGTTATTTTCTTTCCAACAGTAATCTGTTTAACTTACACAAACTGAAAAACCAAAGTCGACCAATACTAGCACCGCCGACAGACGTAGCCTCCACTGGACCTACTACCAGCTCCTACTTCGTCCTCACTATCGTCGAGCTCATCACCATCATCCAATTCCACCATTTGCACAACCACCAAAGCACCACTTGAACAGTTTTCTCCCCCTGTCTTCCATACCTCACCATAGTAACCTCCAATACTGTCACCACTGAGCAACACAACAGCTAGTACTCTCAACAAACACGTCATCCTCTCTCTCCTTTCCCCAACATAACACACGCAGCCACACCAGATTCCCCTCAACCACACCAGATACTCCACCGATCTGGATCCTTCACCCTCGAAGCACCCACATCAGATCAGATCCTCCATACCGGATCAAATCTGACACACCGGATCCTAGTGCCACACCAAATCACCACATCGGATATCCAGAGCGCGCCTCTTCCACACCGATCTCCACGACGAAAGCACCACACCAGATCCACAGCAAAAGCAAGCATCACACCTCTCCTTCAGCTTCTTCTTGGCCACAACAAATCTCAAAGGCCAAACCTTCTTCTTCCTCTCACCTCCCCTTTCATCTCCTCTCCTCCAAGCGCTCCTTCTCCCCACCCTCTACCTCCTCCACCACCGACCCCCTCCTCGTCGGATCTCCTCTCTTCTTCCTGAGCCCGAAAGCAGCCCCGGCTCTCCTCTCCCCTTCCTCCACCACCGGCCCGAGCGCCTCCTCTCCACCGAATCCCGAAGGCCACACACCGAAGCTCCTCGCGTCAAACTGCCCTCTGCCGCAGCGCCGAAGCTCCTCCCCCGAGCGCCTCCTCTCCACCGAAGCTCCTCCATTCTCCTCCTCTCCACCGCCGCACCACCTCTGGCGCCTCCACCGCTGGATCCGGATCGATCCACCTGGATCCCTTCTCCTCCTCAAGCCGCCGCTGACCCCCCGAGCTCCTTCCTCCTCAATACTGGGCAGATCCACCGGATACCATCGCCAGTCAGCCCTTCTCCACCGCCAGCCCGAGTGCCGGATCCACTTCTCCCGAGCTCTGCCACTCGAGGCCACAGCCGGCCTCCGTCTAAGCTCTCTACCTCGACCGACGCCACCTCTGCGCCTCCTCACACCGCCGCCCCAGCTTCACCGGATCCCGCTGCCTCCGGTCGAATCCCGCCTTCTCCCATGCAAGACCCCTCAAGCCACCGCCACCGCTCCACTACACTGCCAAGCCGACGCCTGGGCTGCCATCGTACCCTCGTCCTGCTCCTCTTCCTCACCCACGGCCCACACCGCACCTCCTCCTGCACCACCGGCTGTCACCCTTGGATCACCCGCACGCAACCTGGCCGGCCGCCGGTCCGCTTCCGTGTGACACGGTCGCAGAGGACCACGCACGACAGGACAGCGGCGGCCGGCGGATCAACGACGACAACGGCGGCGGTTCTGAGGTAATGGTTTTTTTCTCGGCTTAGGGTTTTGGTTCGCTCTGATACCATGTAGGATTTTGGAGAATAATTGTGTGTCGATCTGGGGATCCCCACACCCTTTATTTATAGTGTCAAATATTATAGTCTGACTCTAACACGACTTGGACTCTTACCTAAACTCTGGACTCTTTCCTAATCTCTAATATCTTCAGCATGGTTCACCAGTTAGAGGCAAATAGAAATATTAGAATGTTGCTTACATATATGTACTGTTATCTAGTATGCCTGTATGAAAACAACTGATGAAAACTGATGTACAGAAACTTGCGGGAGGAGCAAGCTTGCATGCATCTAAGGAATGGATCTTCAAAAGTAAGTGGGAAGAACATCTGGAATCTTAAATATAAAAAAATTGATACTTGCTAAACTTGATAGCTAATCTGGATGCAGTTCAACACAGAAAAATATGAAAGGTAATAGCCACAGAGAAGCAGCAGTACTTGTTCTGGTTTAAGCACAAACTGTTTGCCCCCGATGGAGAAGGCAATGTCAGGCAAGGATGCAAGGCTGCTGCAATCCACAGATGATTCTCCCATAGGGCTAGGAAGACGATCACATAGCTGAAAAGTTGAACCAGTTTGGCAAAGTTTGTAAAAACTGTATCACAATATGATTATTGCATTGGTATTACAAGTTAGGAAACTAACCTGATTAATGTACTGCAACACAAGATCCTGAGTTTGATTCTGTGTAAGTTGGTTCTGCATCCATACAACAGCCATCTCACAGGTATTGCACGTAGCATTGCTAAAGAGACCATTTGAATTCCCAACTTCTTCATCTACCACACTTCGAATACCAGAACTGCCATTGCATAGCATATGAGATGTCAACTATCAAGACAACAGGAAAACAATGTGAAAGCTCAAAATAGACTAACTTCATGCAATTCAGCTCTTTTAACATGGGAAAAAGTCCATTTTACACCCCTAAACTCTTTCGAAAGTCCGGAAATCAACCCTGAACTACAAAGCTGAACACCAGACACCCTCAACTCTCAAAACCGTTCACTTTACCCCCTTGCGCCCTAAACCACCCCGTTTTCACTGACGTGGCATCTACGTGTTCCGGTTTTATGACATGGCATCTGAATCACATCCTAGTCATCCATATGAATCAGAAAAAAAATAAAAAGGTTCATAGGGCTCACATATCATCCACTAAGTGTCATGCTCTATGATTTCTTCCACTCCATTTTCTTCCCTCTCCCTTCCTCATCTTCTCTCTCCTCTCTCTACATGAACGACGATGATGGTGGAGCTCGCAACCGGTGGCGGCGCACCATATTTGGGAGGTGGTGGAGCTCGCGGCGGTGGCGTAGCTCACAGCTGGAGGGAGGCAGCGGCGCGGCTACGACCGAGTGAGGCGGAGGTCGAGGAGGAGGCGGAGGGGGCAGGCAGCAAAGGCAGAGGGGCCGAGGTCGAGGTCGGAGGCGAGGAGGAGGCAGAGGGGTCGAGGTCGGAGGCGGAGGCAGAGACGAGGAGGCAGAGGGTGTGGGCGGCGAAGACGGAGGCGAAGGAATTGAGGCGGGCGGGCCGAGGCAGAGGCCAAGGCCGGAGGCGGAGGTGAGGAGGGATGCGAGCGGCCGAGGGGAGAAGAGAGGCACGGGGAGGGGGACGGCGTGGGGGAGATATGAGAGAGGATGACATGTGGGCCCCGAAATTCTTTTTTGGTTTTATTTGCTAAGTGGCCGCCATGTCATCGAAAACAAGCTTATACGTCAAAATCATTTACATGTAGGCGTCACGTCAGACAAAACCACCCTAGTTTGGGTTGAGGGGTAAAATGAACGGTTTTTATAGTTGGGGTGTAGGATGTCCGGTTTTGTAGTTTAGGGTTGATTTTTGGACTTTTTACTTTAAAATAAGATAGCACATTTGATCAGCACCGGTAGTAGCAGAACTTACATTCAACAAGTAACCATCATTTATAGAATTGCAAAGTGAAATGCTTTATATCTACAGTGAATCACAACTCTTACCTAACACCATGAGTTCCATCGAAAGTACATAGACCGACTGAAGAACATATTTTTGCCGGCTGTGTCTGTATCATAGAGCCGGATAAAATTCAATTTTATAAGCCTAATAAATGACTAAGCATACTAGAAAGCAACATGTTTGAGAACTTCTTTCTTTGGAAATGTGCAAACCTCTGCTAGCAGCAGATCTAGGATCTGTTGCCCATACTGAGAAACAACTGCCTTGCACTCTTGGCTGACTACCCCAGCAGCACCAATCTTTTCATTTATCTGAGTAATTATGGCCTGCATATTTCCATACAGATTCACTAATACACACAAAGATTAAACTAAAAAGCGTAGTGATCTAAATGTTTACTAATCAATGTGTCATTTAGGATACTAGAAATATTGACAACAGAAATGTGAGATTTTATCAAATGATGATAGGCACCAGGGTTCAGGATATAATAGCAATGTGAAGAGCTCCCAGGACCCATGGCTAATGCAGTGAACCCCTTTTTCCCCTTTTTTTGACAAGGAGTAAACTCCTTTTCCTTGCTAATGGACATAAACAAAAACAGAGCTCACAACATACTGTGGGACCAGCAAGCAACGAAGTTCCAGAATCTGCTATTGCTGCACAACCAGCGGCACAGAATCCTAATAACACAGAGAGTTATAGCCAAAATGGTTAGAATAGTTTACATTTATATACAGGTTGGACATGAAAAAATGATAATCCAGTACCAGTGGACTTTCCTCCAATCAGGACATCACCCATATCAAACTGCAGGATGTAAATGAGAAGCCAATTCATGGATCAAAATTTTATCAGCACAAAATCAGTTACCACTGTTTTCACATTCAGAATTTAAAAATTACTCAGCTAACTGAAAAAGGATATTAACCTGCCAGTATCCCTTCCTAGTGACAGGGACATATGTATGATTTCCCCTGTAGTGATTAGGATCAATTCCTCCAAACACAATTTCGCCTCCCTGCCCTTCATCAGAATGTCGGTTGAACCAGAATGAGAAAACAGGGTCACCAACGAGACCTTGGCTAACCATGTTGTACCTATAAATTTGCTTGTGATGTCAGGGATAACAAATATGGTTATCTGGTTCACATCTGATGGACATGCAAAATATGCAATTCCATAATGCTTTTCATTTTGCAATACAATATGTCAATAAATTACCAGAACCAGTACGTATAACAAAAATCAAGAGAGATACTGTCCGTGTCTTGATAATACACCAAACAGTACACAGAGGGAAATATTCATTTCTAATGTTGAAACTATTACCAAATAGGAAGAAATGAGATATTCATTATGCCAGCCAGACTTGCTCACCAGACAGGTACTGCATCTCCTACAGAGATTTCTTTAAATCCAAGCCCAAGAATGCCATCGAATTTTGCAACCATGAAAGTAATACTTGGCTCCCTTGTAGCTTCAATAAAATCCTAACAGAATAGCCCAATAAAATCAGCATATTCTCAAATGGGATGCACGTGAGCAGATAAGATAAAACAAGTGTACACTTGATGATGCAGGCGTAAACCTGATTTTTCACAACTACACCACCGACGTTCACACTGTCCTGGCTAAAATAGCCAGAAATTGCACCAGTACCGTAATGAATTGCAGCAGTTTTTCCTGCCAAGGGGAAAACTGATAAATAATACTCATGAACTAAACAGCTTGCTACAGCTTAATATAAGGAACATATGCCTGACGCCTAATTAAAAGAAACAATATGAACGATATGTTAGAATAATGGCATGCTATTCTGCTTATTCCTCAAGGATAACTGGAATATACTTGACTTTTTAAAAATATTATAAATAAAGGTTATGGGCTCTTATTTCTCTTGCAGCATACCGGACAAAAGATGCAAGCTGCTTAGTGGCGAAGTACATGGCTACCACAAAAGTTTCCATGTTAGGTTTTGAATTTCCGGAATAGATGTCACAGGTCTGAATAATGGATTGACTGAAAATGGGTTGACTAAATGTCAAAAGAGTAACAGAACATAAGCAGCATGACCTCAATATCACCCCAGTCCCCAACCAAACCAAGAAATATGTACCAATGATAATTATTTTGGTTGAACACCCTATCAATACTTGCATACATAATTTCTGATATTTCGGTGTAGCTGTGTTGCAGTGCTACATGTAACATCAATCAAGTCTTCGTTGTGCAAGAATATTGCTAACTTTCAACAAAGGGTTTTAACAAACATGTAGTTTGATATGCACTTTGAACTAATTTTAATTTTCATGCATGTGTAGCTAAAATATTAAATTGGTCGTGTCAATTTAACTACTCACTACAGCCATCAAAAGTACGTCAGATTAGGCAATAGGCACTATCAAAGTTTTGATCGATCAATAAAAATAGGAATATAACACTGATCACCAAAACACAACACGCCTTAAACACTATTGAGATTGAGAAGAGATTACTAGGAGGGCTCAAGCCACAAACCGTTCTTCTTGTACGTGCTCGACTGGCCGGACTTGTACCTCGGGTGGAAGTAACACGCAATCTGCAGCAAGCGTCACAAACGCACGCTCCAATTTAGCACCACACACACAAAACCAAACCACTAAAACCCTGAACCACGGCAACCAACACGGCGCGCACCGAGAAGTAGCACTTGGAGGAGGGCACCCAGAGGTTGGAGCTGCCGGTGTCGAAGATGACGGTGAACTTCTGCGGTGGCGTGCCGACGCCGACCTCGCCGTAGTACTGCGCGTTGAGGTAGTTCTTCAGCGCCACGATGTCGCCCTCCGCGGCGGCCGCCGCCGCCGCCTTCGAGGAGGAGCCGGCGGCGCCGTTGCAGCGGAGGCCGTGCCGCCGCGCGAGGAGGCGCTGGGCATCCTCTCCGGTGACGCGGCCGTTCCCGTCGGCCGGCCGCTTCTTCAGCGCGACACGGACCAAGCCCTCCACCGGCGCGGCGAGGAGGGCCTGGAGCAGGACGGCGGAGAGGAGGAAGTGGAGCGCGACGCGGCCGGTTCCCATGGTTGCGCTGCGCCGCTGCGAGCTGCAAATTAGAGAGAGAGAGAAAAGGAAGTGAGACCGATCGGAATTAGAGAGTCGAGGAAAAATCGCATCAGCTGCTCAAACTAATCGCCAAATTTGGGAGAGATTAGGTACCAGATCACTAAGAAAACAAAACAGAAAACAAATTGCCAAAATCGGAGCGCAGCTGTTACGGTGAACACCACGTTAAGTGGCTAAAAATCAACAGAACAACGGCAAAATATTGGCTCAATTTGATCACCATCAAGTGAAAATCCAACTAAAACTGCTTCAGAAAGCAACCGAGATCGGAAGCAAACGAGCCTAAAATTATTCGACTCTCAGCAGCGATTCGGCCAAAAGAAGAAGCGAGGAACTCACCACTGCTCAGTCTGTAGTGTCAAGGAAGAGGGGAGAGCCTACGTGGGTCAATTTATAACGTGGTCAGTTGGTCGGTGGCGGAAGAAGCGGACTATACGGCCACTTTTCGCCGTCTGATCTGTCGGAGGCGCTGGATGAGCCGTTGGATCGACACTGGTTGATCAGGTTCCACGGGATATTTTTGCTAAGTTCACGCGGGATAGGTACCGGGAAAATGTTGCAAGCGAGTATGTGCGTGATTCAGGTCAGGTTGTTTCGCTTTTGTGATAGCACAGCGTTGGAGAGCACAGCGTTGGAGAAGTGGATGCAAAACAAACAGTCGATGCTAGTTAGGACCCAAAAAAAAAGTTTCGTATTACTTCAAGGAATCAAGAACAGATATAGCTTGTTAGACTTTTTGCTGGTGTGGCATACGGTTCCTATCGTCCTGTGAGTCACGAAGCATGAAAAAAAAAGGGAAAAAAAGTACTTTTGAGAAGTACTTTTGTGTCCGCGGTAGGAAAATGCACAAAAATGCAGCAACAATTTTCCTCGTCCTCTTGGACTCTTGGTACTGCTCTGGCTAAAGTCATCGGAGCCTCGTGGAATCACCCCGCCACACCAGCTATCATCACGCTGAGGCGGGTAATAAAACTCGGTGGGCCCCGCTTGCCACAGGCAAATATTATACTTCAGTTATTCTGATGAGTGATGACGCCTTGCGGGGCGGCCAGTGGCCACTGAGAGGAATCTTGCCACTAGGAGTTGGAGGTGAGAAGAGAAGTGTGATACTGCCGTGCGAGCAAGGCGATGGCTCGCTGCTGTGCGCGAGGCTCGCGCACACCGAAACTCACACGAGTGAGACGCATCGCATCGCAGTGGTGCCCGGTGCCAACTAGAAGAAGAAAAAAAAGACCAAAAGGAGATGCATTGAGGGGCTGACAAGTGAGGAATTTTTTTAAAAAAAATAATATTTTTAAAAAAGATAATTACAAAAATATATAGTCATCCAAAAAAATTACAAAAATATATCCTTGTCGACACGAACCTATCATCAGTTGAACTGGCGACAGGAACCCTCTCGCCATTCTGTTGGCGGCCTAGGTACCTGTCGCCAGTTCAACTGGCGATAGGTTTCTGTCGCCAGTTGAACTGACGATATCTTCTTGTCGTCAGTTCAAATGGCAACAGAAAGACACCCTATAAAACCCCCTTGAAACCCTAAAATTTAGCACATGACTCATTTTTATTCAGAAAAAAGAGGAGAGAAGAGTAAAGGGGAGGAGAGAAGCTAGAGAAGCGCTGTCCATCCGATTGCCTACCTTTCGGGTAATTTTTTTAACCGAATGGATTATATAGTTTTAGATGTACGATTATGTAATGCAGTACGTTTTACATAATACTTTTCGGTGGGTAGTATAGTTTTAGATATGCGGTTAATCGTGCAAATATTCTTTATGGTGCAGTGCGTCAAATATGTCTGACGTTGTCAATTTTAAAATTTACTATGGTCAAGGGACTATTATGGAGGGTCCCGAGGGGATTGATTTGCGTTATTTGCAATCGACGACCGTGCCCCTAGCAAGACCAGAGCAGCGTACAGGGGGTGCTGTGATGCAGTGGTTGTCCCATACATTCTAAGTGGACCGTGATGTGTACGATCTGAAATTGAGTTGCCTTTCCCCATGGGCAGGGCAGCCCACATATTGGGAGTTAGTGCAGCTGAAGGGACCAAATTCATGGCAGTCATATGTACGCATTGCGAGGGAGGCAGGGTGGAAATTGGCCCTTCTAGTCCAAGCATATGTCAAACCCACTCTTCCACCCGCGGCTGAACAAGAAGAGGGTGTTGACGCCGAAGAGGAAGTCAGGGACTCCAGCCACAACGCGGCGCACACAATGGCCGAAGCTCCCAGAGTTGCTCATGTCGTCGATGAAAACTCTGCGGAAGTAGCTCCTATGGTCAGACAAGCTACTGGTCTTGCTGACGAGGGTGAAGAGGTGGAAGCCGTAGTGCAAAGAATGGATCTCTGTGGATATCATGGGGATATGCTCATGATCTTAGGATGATGGTACAATTGGCAATGGCGTTAAAGGTTTGTCGAATCATATGTTTTCGGCAAAGTTCAAAGTGCTGTCAGGCAAGTGGCGGTCTGACTGGTCAAAGCGGCGGTCTGACCGGCCATGAGTGGCGATCAGACCAGCTTTGGAAAATCGGTCAGACCGGCCATAAAGTGGTGCTGAGTTTTGGAGTTGGGCCAAAAATAGAGGGTGTAGGTAAGAAAAGAGATTCTACTACACTTGGTCTCATATTTTTTAGAGCTTCCAGGCAAAAGTTCTATTGGTTTAAAAATTCCAAGAGGTTTGGTTCCGTGAAGGAAATTTGGCTAAGTCCCAGTGGGCGGTCGACCGCCAACAGTGGCAGTCAACCGTTGGAGGCGGTTAGGCCGGCCAAAGTGGCGGTCTGACCGGTTTTGGTTTGTTCATCGGCCAACTCGGTGGTGATGTTTGTTTGGTTAGGTCAAGCTCATGGGTTTCAGTGCATATGTGTTGCATGATGCATGTTTTGACTAACATGGGTCAAGTTGTGAAGAACTTGTTTCTGGAATCGATTTCTTTGTCTATTGTTGTGCAAGTTGCTTGAAGGTCAATGACGGTCAACGGCGAGGATGATCGGGACTAAGCTTGGAGAGCTGAGGTCCAGAACAATCGGTGATGCCGGGTGAGGTCAATGGATTCAAGCATGGCGCAAAAAGGACAAGGATGACTCAACGGACAGTTCGGTGCGACAGGTTGGATCAAGCGGCGCGGGGGTCGGTGCAAGTTCCATAGTGGTTTCCGTGAGAGCCGGATGGGAGAGACTTGCCGACATGATGAGAGTCGTTGATCAATCTACACGTGGCGAAGCATGAGGAGTGCTTCACGAAGATGGGACTCGGTCTTTGCAAAAAGATCGAGAAGGGGTATTTTGGTAATTTTACCAAATACCGTCTTGGTGACCTTTTGCCAACCCGTGGCGCAAGATGGCGCAAGGTGAAGCGGATTAGGTCAAGAGGAGATGAAGATGGCTCTTTAAAATACGTGCGTATGTGACCCGTTTGTGTGTGGGCCTTAACGGGAGCCCATTAGGGTTTACTCTTCTAGAAGGTCTAAGCCTCCACTATAAATAGAGGAGGGAGGTGGCTGCACCCCCTTCAACCCTTGAATTTGAAAACCCTAGCTTTGGTTGTTAGGGCTTGAGGAGATTAGTGGGAGGTTAGGGTTCTAGAGAAATGGATTGATTTGAGTGCTCATGTGTTGAGCTTTGTCCTCCATGGTGGAGTGGCTGTAAACATACCATCTATCCAATCAATCCATGAAAGATTTCACAAGATGAGTTTTTTTGTGTTCTTACTCTCTATTTTGTGATTTTGGGTCTTTCTTTGATCTGCAAGTTTTCTATTGGTTTCTTCTCTTGATCTAGCTTGCTGTGACATATAGGAACATATCTAGGATTATCTAGATCATCAATCAACCACGAGCAAGCTTTTGGATCTAAGTTTTGTTTTTGCCCGGTTTTTGTGAAAGAAAGGATTATTTTAGGGGGTTTTGCTTTTGAGAGCTTTTGGCTTGATTCTTCCTGTGATTGAGGATGCTAGGACGTATGGGAGACTATCCTTAGCCATCTTGGATTGATTCCTCCCACGAAATCATCTCAATCACCGTTTTCGTATTTGGCTCGGTTTTGAAGCAACCTTCACTAAAACGGATAAAGTTCGGAACTTTGGCAACGATCTTCACGATCGTTAATTGGAACAGGTTTCTGACATCCTAAGAAAGGTATGTTTCAAGTTTCGTGAAGTTTAGAGTCACGAATCAAAAGTTAGAAATTTTTGTGTTTTGGAAGTTCGGGCTGATTTTACTGTTCATCAGACTGGAGGTCAGACCGCCCATTTGAGAGGTCAGACCGCCACATGGAGCAGTCAGACCGCTAGGCTCATTATGAATTGAGTTTTTGGTAATTTTGGTTGTTTTGCTTCGTGGTTTCGATTGGATTCGATACAAGTCTTCCACTGTGCTTGTATATTGATCTCCATAGCTTTCATAGCTATTGGAGTGAAATTGATATTGAATTCAATTAAGGTGAAAAAGTGATCGTGCTCCTATTCACCCCCCCTCTAGTCGCTGTTTCGGTCCAACAATCTCGAAGACCGAGACTACATGGCATTGTCTGAAGATGAAGGTTCCGACGACAAGGATGTTGTAGACCAACAGGCGATTCCATCCGACTGGAACACATATCAGTTCGAGAACCTCGTCGTCAATGAAGGCCCCCCGTGTGCCTTGGGAGTACGACCAGAGTGAGGTCAGTCTAGGAGCTATGTACAAAAGTAAGGAGGCCGTGTAGGACGTGGTTAAATTCTAGGCCTTGTTGGTGCGGCACACATTCAAAGTCGTCAAGTCTACCCTAAGATTCTACGACGTGAAGTGCGGCATACAGGGATGACCTTGGCGAGTGTACGCATTTCAGCCTAAGTGGGACACCTACTGGAAGTGCTCTATAGTGGTCCCTCACACATACGTCGTTTCTGAGCCAATGCAGTCCCACAGGAACCTGTCATCAAGCTTCATCGTTAAATTTATGTACAATGAGATCGTGGATAATCTAGATTTTGAGCCACGATCCATCATTCGGGCGATTGAGGCAAGGTTCCAGTACACAATCAGCTATGTCAAGGCTTGGAGCACAAAACAGAAGGCATTGGAATTAAGGTGTGGCACGTTCGAGGATTCCTACCACAACCTCCCCAGGCAACTTCGAGTCACGCAAGACAGAAATCCTGGCACCCATATCGACATTTAAGACGCCACACACCCGAAGTCGGCCAATAAGAGGGTACTGCAGTGAGCATTCTTCGCGTTTGGTCTATGCATCAATGCATTCCGACACTGCCATCCAATCTTGTGCGTAGATAGCACATTTTTGACTGGGAAGTACAAGGGTCAGATATTGACTGCAATAGCGGCGGACGAGAACAATCAAGTTCTTCTTGTGGCATTCGCTTTCGTTGAAAGCGAGAACACGGACAGCTGGCTGTGGTTCCTGAAGAATGTGAGGATTTCCGTTGTGCAAGGCCGCCCCAACGTATGCCTCATACATGATCGGCATGCAGGGATGCTACGTGCAATAACCCAGCTGCAACAAGGAGAGAATGTACCGGTTGCATGGCCGGATCTGCAGAGCAGGTGGTGCATGAGGCACTTGGGTTCAAACTTCTACAAGTAGTTCCGTAACAAAGACTTGATGAACATGTTCAAGCGGCTGTACAACTAGAACCAGCAGCGAAAATTCGAAGCACTCTGGAAGATTCTAGATGAGCGGACCAAGACACACAGAAGGGAGGAAGAGAGAAGGGTCGCCCCAAGCACTGACCAGGCCCCCGAAGCATTGCCACAGCTACCCACAGATGCTCCCAGATTGACGAGGAGGACGGGGATGCACGTTAGATGCTTCTCGGACTGGATTGAACATGAGTTTAAGGAGAAGTGGTCGCTGCTCCATGACAGGGGTGGTGCTTGATATGGCGTCATGACAACTAACTTAGCCGAGGTGTACAACTGGGTCATGCGTAGCACAAGGTGTCTCCCTTCGGTGAGTATTGTGGAGGCAATTCTCCGCGGTACGACGAACTACTTTGTTGACAGAAGCAACAATGCGTCGCTCGCTATGGCAAATGACAAAATACTCTACTCCGCCATGATCACCAAGTACATGGAGGAGAAGACCAAGAAGGGTGAGATACACCGAGCATTCAAGATGGGCACAAGGGAGCTTCGCTTCGAGATAATGTGCAGGGATAAAGGACGCTGCGGGACGAACCGCAAGAGGATCACCTACGAGTGCACGCTGTGCCGCGGTAGTTGCACATGCACTTGCAACAAAGCCTCTTCTTCTGTATAGGCCCTGCTCCCATGTCATAGCCGTATGTTCGACGGTGGCGCAGCATCCCGGTCAGTATCTCTCTGACTATTTCACCAAGGAGGCAGTGATGCAAACCTGGACTGGAGAGATGTATGGTTACACTGTGGTTGACCATTTCACTAGCCATCCGACCTGGGAGCAATTAATCTGGACCGCAGACATTGATAGGCTCAAGGGAAAGATTGGCCGGTGATAGGTACGACACATCAAGAACAACATGGACGAGGCAGAAACCGGACGTCGTACGAAGAAGTGCTCTATTTTGCAGGGAGTCTGGGCACACCTTCAAGAAATATCCCACGAGAAATCCTCAGGACGAAGGAGATATCGGCATGTCGCCGCGGGGACCTCATCCGGTCACCCAACTCGAGACAGTCCACATGGGGAACGTTGAGGCTGCGACCACAAGAAAGCACAGACATTTGTAATATGTTATTGCTAATGTTCTGAATTATCATTTTGATTAAGTGTTGTGATGTTTTGTTGAATGTTATGTAATATCAATGTGATTTATCGTAGTTTTGATAGTAATGGAAAGTTCACATTTGTTTCCTTACATAATATGCAGTGCATGTACATGAGCAAGTGTATGAATTCCCAGGCGCATCACAATATCACTTACCTTCCTACTTATGAATCATTAATACCTCAATCTTCCTCGTAAAATTCTTCAGAAATTCACCGCACTAGAACAACATACGATGATAAAAAAAAGTTATTGCGAGTTTAACAGATTTCGTACCGTTCAAAATATATGAAAATCACAAGCAGACAAAGTGGATTAATTGGATTAGGGTTTCAGTCTTCCTGTCGCCATTTGAACCGGCGACAGGAAGATATCGCCAATTCAACTGGCGACGGGAAGATATCGCTAGTTCCTGTCGCTACCTGGCCCGCCAACAGAGTGGCGAGAGGGTCCGTGTCGCCAGTTGAACTGGCGATAAAGATATATTTTTGTAATTTTTTGAGGTGGCTATATATTTTTGTAATTATCTTTTAAAAAATATTATTTTAAAAAAAATCGACAATTGAGCATGTTGCATTTTAGAAGAATGTAAGATGAACCAAACAAACGGTTTGCTCTGTGCTGCCCGGAGATATTTCCGTTTTTAAGTTAGGAAAAGCGTACTTGTGTTTGCTCTGTTGTGTTAAGATTCTTTGGTACAACCGTCGCAAAAGAAATAAAGAAAGAAAAGAAAATCTTTGGTACAGCGTCACACATTGCCTGTAAATATATACAGTAGGTCGAATGTCGATTGTGGGTTAGATCAGTGAAAACTATAACTTGTGATCAATAGAAAGGTTAGAATTTTGTTGGTTAGATGTATGCTGCATGCATGTACAAGCTTTTCGGGTTATATTGCCCCTAAGTTGTTTTCTATAAGAACAAACCGCTAGCAAAAACAAACATGATATAAAGGCCCATGCGATTGTAAAATTTTGAAAAAAATCATAACACACAAAATAATAGAATAATTGAGAATTTGCCACTACTAAGGAGTGATGTCTAGAATTTGCCACTCTATGTGAGAATGACATATGAACCTCGGACTCATATATCATCCTTACATGAGTGTCAAATCCTAAATTTCACATGAAAGTACAATAGCAAATCCTCGAATCTCCCCAAAATAATAGTTGTTTTGTGTTTTCTGGTTATATTGCCCCTAAGTTGTTTCCTATAAGAACAAACCACTAGCAAAAAAACATGACATAAAGGCCCATGCGATTATAAAATTTTAAAAAAACATAACACACAAAATAATAGTTGTTTCGTAAACAAAACTTTTTTTTTATTCACCGCACCTGTACAAACGGTGGAATATGCTATTTTATAAGTATGTTGTCTGGGGCTTTTTTGGTGGCTATGTGAATATGTTATTTTGCAGACACACGTTGTCACATCTAAATATTTACTTGTTTTTCATACTCGACAAGATGTTAGCACGAGCCAAATTTAATTAAAAAACAATATAGCAAAAAAAAAACTATATAGATTTTGAGAAAAACAACCCACAATTGTGCCAATTCCTAAGGCCCAAGATAACTTTTAGAGGCAACTTGTTAAGAATGCGTCGAAAATTACGTATTTTTAACTCACTGAGTCTAGGTGCTATTTGAAACGTGGATTACGTATTTTTAACTCACTGAGTCTAGGTCTCATTTGAAACGTGGAGATATTTCTCGATTCCTACTTGAATTGAATTTTTTTCCAATCAATTCGTGCGAAATTCGTACGTTCCGAACAGGGCTAAAAACAGGCCAGCACACATCATCCTTCTCTGTGCGCGTGCAGACGCCAGGCACACAGGCCCACTTCCCGCCTTCTTCCCCCAATCGCGTCGCCGGCGAGCGGCGAGAGCCACCGTCGCCGATGATCCGCCCCGCTATGATGCACGCGCGGGTCCTGCTATCGCGCTCCTACGTATGCCAAGCGCGCAGAAATAAATTTCCACCCAGCTTCGTGTAAGCATATCATCGAACACCTCTTGTGCGCTACTAATCTGCCTTTTTCTATTGCCTGTGCAGGCAATGGCAGCTTCCAGTTGGCCTCTCATCTCCAAGAAGCCCCCGCTGCTCGGCCATGGATGGTACAAGTAACCTCTTCCTTGATAGTATTTTATAGCATGGTTTATGTGTGTGCCTTGCTAGTGCTATCTAGTCTGGATGGGGGTACGTGCTGTTGAGAGATGGTTGTGCACTTGTGCATGTTGTGATATGCCTAATAATTTCAGAGCGTGTGGTCATATAGAATAAATAGAGGATTTGTTGTGTGGCTGGTTAGTCTGATATGTGGTTCAATGCCATTTTGCACATGTTCCCCTATTGCCTAGCGTTGTAGTTTCAGAATCAGAGTAATTCTGCACGTCTTGTGAAACAAAGAACTCAGAGCAATGGCACAGGTGGCAATAACTTGAAAGAGCCCACTGAAGAAAGGGTGGAACATAGGATTTGTTTTGTAGGTGTTCTACGAATTCTATTGTGGACATTGAGATCATATCATCATACAGTCAGCTATTTTTGAAGTATAACAATATGCTTGATATGCTTCTGAGAAAATGCGATGGGGTGTTAGGCATGACTGCATGAGTATGCAGACATTCACTTCCAATTGGCATGAAGATAAGTCCCTTGTTCATGTCGCGGACAGAACTTGCAAACCTTTTGACCCAGTGGGTACCTTTCCTGTTAGGTGCAGGATCATAAGGGACTGGGACATCAACGTATAACTTAGCTAACCAAATTTCGTAAGTTCTGCATATGATTCTGTGGACTCATGGTTCATGACCAAAGCACATTCGATTCTGGTTTTAAGTTCCACTGCTAAATGACATAGTTTGATATCCTATATGGCCTTCTTTTATATTTAGAATCATGCATAACTGAGTGGAGACATCATTATCGATGCAGCCCTCATTATCAGATGTACACAAGAGGGCAAGATGAAATTAAAATGTCAAGTAGAAGATGGTGCCACGGCTCCCCTGGGAATCAAGGTGATCTCCAACGCATTATTCTCTTGAAAGTTGCCCCCGAACTGTTTAAGGAATTCATCTTGAATTGATCCAATGCATGCATCTCATTTATCGATTATCACTAATGTTGTGAGACATGGAAAGTCACGCCATCTAAAACTTGTTATAATATCCCTTTTTTGAGCCAAGTATAAAGATATGAATAAACCATTCTCATTTGATTTCTTCTTTTACAATGTAAAAAGAGGTGAGAAAATAACAGATCTAAAGAAAGTAAGGGCAAATTGGTCTCTCCTCCCATGTAGGAACAAGTATATCATAATCATGTAAACAGGAACTTTTGGTTTGCTCTTTATGCTTTCTGAATCGTATGCAGAGGACTTTCTATGGGAAAATGAATAGTGATGTGTTGATGACATGCAGTACAGGAGCTGTTATGGTACCAACATCATACTTTGTGATTCTCCAGTAGAAAAATATATTTTAGGATCGCATTCTTCTGACCTTGAGAAGTGATTGGCTAGTTTAATTCTCACTGGCATGTCTGCATTTGACACTTACTAATAAGTCTATACATTTGTATTATTTCAGAATTAGCAAAGAAGAGTTGTGTTCCATGCAATTCGAAGGATATACATGCCATGTCAGAAGATTCTGCTAAAAAGTTTCTAGAACAGGTTTTCTCTTGTACGTGATTGTAGTGAAAATCTTGATTAAGACCATTGCTATTCCACTGACTGGCCCTTGAAAACAGGTGAGTGGTTGGGAACTGACAACTGAAGGTGATATTCTCAAATTGCACAGAGCATGGAAGGTGAAGAATTTTATGAAAGGACTTGAGTTCCTTCAGCTTGTTGCTGCTATTGCTGAGGAACAAGGTCTCCTTTTCATCTGCTCTGTTCTACCTATTGGCATTATTTTTTTGGGTCAATAGTGAATGCTTTTCTTTTGGTTTCCCGTGGAAGTATAAGTTTGTAATGAACAACTGGCTTTCTGCCTTACCGTACTCATTGAATTGTAATTGCTAGTCCTGTAGTTTCTGTTTTAGTTTACATACCTTTTTTTTAGCCAGTAAACATATAAGAATATCGTTAGCACAGTACAAAACACAGCAAGTCGAGCTACAAAAAACTGTTCTTATGCAGTATGCGAGTATCTATGCAATGACATTAACTGCTTATGCTCCTAAGATTATTGTCTGAATGTGATGTAATTGACAGGAGAGCGAGCAAGCCAGCTCCCACCAAACTTGTGAAATTATCCTATAATTGCTATGATGATTGATGAATGATCAACAACTCCCAACATTTGATAAGATAGATTTCCCATGATATATCCATGGTGTCAGAATCAAACAACCTGTTTTTGTTCAAATTTTGTTATGCGGGCATTACATTTGTTCTAATTAGATGCTATAATTATATTTAACACGGTGAGAGAGTTTATTTTACATTCCTATCGGAAAACACTCCTAAAATTGGTCATGAAATTTTTCAGCTTCACACACAACTTAACAAATTTCTTGGCACATATTTTTGTTTCAATAACAATGTGAGCAAAGTATGTTTAAACAGATATGCTTTCCCAGGTCACCACCCAGATCTTCATCTTGTCGGTTGGAATAATGTGAAAATTGATGTTTGGACTCATTCAGTCAGTAAGTGATTCATATGGTTCTTTTCTCTAATTTATTTTGATTTTGATGTGATCATTTAAACGAGTAAAACTTCATATTTCACCTGTAGGAATTTTCAATTCTCACTATTTATCTTTTAGTCAAACCTCTCCTTCCAAAACTGAAGCACTCTTGTTAATCCTTTTCACAATGAATCTGATGGCCAGATCAAGGAGCACTGCTGTTGATTCTAAAAAGAAAACGCAAAAAAAAGAGTAGTGGTGTTAGCTATTTATTCCCTGGTACCCTGAAAAGTCAAACTGTGTTTCACTATTATTAAATCTTGAACAATAATGGTTTATTAGTTGATTCATTTACTGTTTTAGGAACCCCTAACTATTGTATGACTCAATTTTTAATTTGCAAGCCAAATAACCATGCTTAAACACTTTTGCCTTTTGCAATTCAGAATTTTTTGTTGGGGTCCATCTTGATAAAGTCAAACTTCGTATGCTTATAAAGGTACTTGGGTCCTCGTGGTATGATCTAGTATCCAGGCGAGCACGGTAGCGTGCAAGCACTGTAGCAGTACTGTTTGAACAGTAATTTCGCAAGTATTATTCATGATTTATTATTTAGGAATCTATCTAGTAGGTGTTTGGAATTATCTATTAGTTAGACAAATTATTATTAGATTGAATTGTTAGAGAGAAAAAAAAATTATAGATTATTTCTTATGAGTTAAGTCTTGTCGTCCCTATAAAATGGATAGCATGTATCTATTATCAACCAAGCAAAGAAATAAACAAAGTTAATCCTTAACCGGTTGACTAAAGATCAGAGCATCTTTGTTCGTCGGGAAGAGTCCCGGCCGAGATTGGAGGACGATCCCTCGCCTCCCTAGCTAATCAAACCGTAGAACCTCGCTACTTCGACAAGGAAGAACTCTGTCAGTGGTTAGATGAGGCCAGGTGCCCTACCCTCGGACCCGTACCCAACCAACGACCGCAACACCTAGCTTACTGCCTATTGGCAACTGTCCTTTGTCAAGTTAGAAGTCTTCAGATTATGGAGATTAGTTAGGTACTTGGGTGCTAGCTTACTGCTTGTTGGTAGTTGGCTCTGAAGTGCCGATCTGGCTGACTGGCCGCATCTTGGGTATCGTCGACACGATGCAGTATGGCCTCGACACGATCGAAGTATCGGTAATAATTGGCTTTTAAAAAAAGGAATACATTTTCGATACGGCTGGATACGCCGATACGGCCCAACTGAAACGCAGCCCAACCACAAAAATAATTGTTCCCAGCCCAACTGCAAACCCTAACCTTGTCCCTGAGGTTGCCTACGTTGTGCTTCCCTCCCAGTCCTCTACGCCTCCCTCCAGCCAGAGGTGGTCGTCCTCCTCCTCTGTCGCCTCGGTCGCCCTCCTCTATCGCCGTGCGCCTCTCTCCTCCGCGCCTCGGTCGCTGTCGTCATGCGCCTCCCTCCTCCGCGCGCCCTCCTCCTTTGCATCCATCCTCGGTCGCCTCGGTCGCCGTCGCCGTGCGCCTCCATCCTCTGCGCCCCTCCTTTGCATCTGTCGCCTCGGTCGCCCTCCTCCTCCTCCGTCGTCGTGCGCCTACATCGTCCGCTCGCCCTCCTCCTCTGTGCCCCTCCTCTGCATCCATCCTCCGTCGCCTCGGTCACCGTCGCCGTGCGCCGCCATCCTCTGCGCCCCTCCTCTGCATCTATCGCCTCGGTCGCCCTCCTCCTCCGTCGCCGTGTGCCTCCATCCTCTGCGCCCCTTCTCTGCATCCAGCAGCCAGGTGTGTTTCCCTCCTCTCCACTTTGGTTCTTTCCATTAGTCCTCTCCACTGGGAACACAATGACATTTGTAATTGCATGCAATAAATCTGACATTGGGTTTTGCATTCAACCATCACTGAAATTTGCAATTGCATCCTCAACAGAAAAAATTCAGTCTTCTGACCACTGGACAGTGGACACATACATTTTCATTTCAATTGTGCACACTGCACACACATACATCCATTTGCTGCTTGCTACTAAAACTGATAGAGGCTAGTTGCAGTAGCGAGTAGGGCAGTGCTCTGATTCTCTGAGCCTAATAGTCTATAATTTCCATTTGTATATGCTCTCTGGGACATTTCTATACAGCTGAGCTGAAGTAAAGGTAAACTCTTGACTGAAACTTATCAAGTATTGTATTTTATATTTTTACTATTTTTAATATATATACATCCGTATCGCTGTATCGGGTTTTTTAGAGAAATGGGGTATCGCCGTACCGGTATCGCGTATCGGTGCATCATAGGCAGTTGGCCTTTGTCATGAAAAGAAAATTATGTACTTTTAGAGAAATCCAGTCAGCTTAAAATAAAAGGGACCAAACAACAAAAAAACTGAGTGAAAAATATCAATTTGTTTTAGAGGAAGTGAAGATATAAATTGGAAGCACACCTTTGTTTTCCCCCTTTGAAACAAGCTGCACACGTTTGCTTGTTAAGTATTACATGTGTTGTCATGGGAAGCCGTGCTATAAAAGCATAAGCACAATAAAAGAAATCACTATAAGGCTTGTTTATAATTATTCCTTTACCGGAAATATGTGGCTGCCCAGGGGTAGCTACCCACCCGGATCTTTAAAGTTGAAATTCGACATTTTTCTGGTGAAGGTTGAGTTGAAAGTTGATTCTTTGAGATGAAAGTGGAAAATTTTGAGTAGCATTCTAATTTGAGTTGAAAGTTACTGATTTCAAGTTGATAGTTTACAACTACGATATTGACAATTTTCAAAAAAAAAAGTTGAAAGTTGAATTTTTTGAGGTGGAAGTGAGAAAATTTGAGTTGAAAGTTGATAGGGAGAAGAAAGAACACGAATCTTGATTCAAAACTGAACGGTGGAAGTTGGGTGGGTAGCTACCCCTGGCAGAAAATCATGTCTCATTTCTTTATTGTGGTTGCAGGAGGTTTAACAGTTAATGACTTCATCCTTGCTGCAAAGATCAATAATCTCAAGCTAGAAGGCCTTTTAAGCAAGAAATCTACTGTCCAGAAGTAGCTCTGACAAGTCAAGCAAACTGATCCTTGTCTACATGCTCCGTTTGAACTTTTATAGCCTGTAGACTCCAGAATTTTCACTCATATTTTCTTTAAGAAGCTAGTTGTATACGCTGTTACGGGAATCAAAATTTCAGGTACTTTGACTGTGAATTTGACTTGGGACCAGATCTATGTTGGAGTTTATGAACTTGATCATCCTAGTTAAATCCCAAAGATCCACTCATGTTGTTATGTATGGTGGAAGGTTGGAAGTTTAGTATCATATCGCTAGTCTAAGTGGGAGGAGATAAATAAATAATGTGGAGTTGGTCTTACCTAGTTGAAGCAAGTAAAAGAAGAACACGCACTCGCTTGCCTCGCCACGCCACTGCCACCGCCCGCACGCGCGCGCAACGTGCACGTGAATGGTCCGGCAATTTTGTGTTCGGTTGGCTGTGTTGCTGTTGCATCTTTTTGCATCCCAAAACCATGCAAACCATTCACACGAATTAGAAACTAGAAGTTTGAATTACATTGTTTCAACGGGGCTTTTAGAGCACGCATTAATTGTGTTTAAAACAGTAATGACAGCAATTTCTTTTGCTTGCTGTTGTTTCTATATGAGGGAGAAGAGTCTCCTCTCAGAAACAAAACAAAGAGAGATCAGTACTGTTTTGTTGCTCTGTTCCTTTATGCTGCGTAACCTCGGCTTCCCCATCCCTTCTTCGGCCTGCACCAACGTGGGGAGCAGTGGTGAATCCAGGCTGAAAAATAAGGGTGGGTTCAACCGCTCAAAACCTCGAATGACTAAACTAATTTGTAACAAAGATAGTCTTTCTATTCTTTTGCAATCAAATTCATAGTTTCATACATGAATAAAAGCAAAACAAAAAAGATAAATACAATGAAAGTACCTCGTTAATGGAAAGTGCATCCCCCAAAACATGTAAATGTGGTTCCAGTAGGTAACAACATGTACATAAAAATTTAAAAAATTAGTGATACAATAACAAATTATACTTAAATGATCATGAACATTCAATTTTAAAAAAAAACATACCACTAAGACGCTAGCTTGAATCACACTTTCACGAGGCAAATTCATTCAGCGATTTTTCATGCCTTGGAAGGATCTTATGATTATATCATCATCAAGGGATCTAAATATGTCTCGCTCGGTGTAGCACACCATCAAATCATTCAGCTACTCATCTGATACCTTGTTGCACAAATCTGCTTTGATAATATTCATTGCCGAAAATATTCTCTCAACAGATGTCGTTGCCACAGAAGGATCAATATCAGCTCGATGAGGCGATATACCAATGGAAAAGGTCTATCTTTTTTTGTTTCAACCATCAATTGAGCAAGTTTTGAAATATCATGACATCCATGGAATTTCTCACTTCTCCTAATGTTGAGAATGAAGGTTTGAAGCTGATTTCTTAACAAGAATCGATCAGTCACCATGAAATCATCAGCATAAATCTCAGTAAGTCGAATAAACTTATCAACATTAAACTTAGAGAATGAGTCGCTTGGATCAAGACAAGACATGCATGCCAATAACTCCGAGGAAACTTCATTGAAGCGATGATTCATCTCATTCATAGTTGCATCAAGAGCAGCATTGAAAATATCAACTTTGCAATAATGATGTTGAGTCACTGTATGCTTTCGACGTACAGATTTACCCATAACTCCAATGACATCATTCATATTTGGCACAAAAATCTCATATGCCTCACAAAAGCTTTTGACTTGGTCGAACAATGGCTCCCACCCATTATCTCTTATATCTTGCAAGCGTTCTTTCACATTCTGTATCAAGCCCATAGCTTCGACAATGTCTTGATGCTTCCTTTGTAAAGCAAGTGATAGCTCATTTGTTATGCTCAACAATATTATCAAAGAATGCATGATGAATACAAATTGAAAGGATTCTATATTTTTCATCAAACCTGCTGCTGCACCATGACTTGTGTTTTCACAAGCATCTTCACTTATAAGTTCTAGCACATCCACAATTATGTCCCACATTTGGTATATACGAAGCAAGGTTTTGAGATGTGTGCCCCACCGAGTATCTCCAGGTCTAGCTAGGCCAGATTCTTGATGCAGCCCTCTCCCAGGAGATATCAAACCATTCTCCAACTTGTCCAACAAGATATCATGATACTTTTCAATCAACGCAACTTTTCTCTTACAAGATGCACTAACAGCCGTAACTATCAGGGAAACATAGTTGAAGAAATTAGCAATAGCTCCACTACTACTTACAACAGTGACAACCACCAATTGTAACTGGTGGGCGAAACAATGGACATAAAAAACATTTGGATTCTCATCCCGAATAAGTTTTTGCAAGCTATTAAATTATCCTCTCATATTTGAAGCTCCATCATAGCTCTGCCCACGAAGCCTAGAAATAGGTAAACCATGATGATCAAGCAAACCAACCAAAGCATCCTTCAATGCTGCAGATGTACAACTTGTGATATGCTTGATAGCAAGAAACCTTTCCATGACCTTCTCTTGATTGTTCACAAATCTGTATGCCACAAATTTTGCAAAATTAGAACAATAGTACAATACAACAATATAAAAATTGTATAACTAAAAAAGAGATGTACAACAAACCTCACAATCACCGTCATTTGCTCCTTTATTGATACATCTCGAGACTCATCAATAAGCACTGCGAAATTCCTATCTCCAATCTCACCTTTAACCACTTTTGTGACCTCTTGTGCGCAATCTTTGGAAAGCTCTTTTTGAATATCTGCTCAAGTCATAACTGCATGCCCGGGAGCTGTATCAAATGCATACTTCACTTCCTCCTTCTTATCCTTGTACCAATCCAATAACTCTTTGAAATTACCTTTGTTGATGGAAGTGGAGGATTCGTCATGTCCACGAAAAGCTTCACCTTGCGCTATGAGATACCTTGCATAATCTAAAGATGCAGTCAAACGAATTTTGTATGCAATTTCGGCCTCCTTACAGTATGTGCTCATTTTACTAAATACACTTGACTGTTGATTCTTGAAGTCATCACACTCACCCCTTGCGATGTTGTGAAAACTATTTGGACCACCAACATGTTTATTGAAAGCATCTATAGCCGTCTTCCAACGAGAGAACCTAACTTTTGTAAATACATCATTACCAAATGTGTTGGGTTGTGTCTGTTTCTTGAAAAGAAAACAATAGAAACAAAAAGCGGCATCTTTTTCCACACTATATTCCAACCAATCAAACTTATTAAACTGTTGATGACAAAAATTTGGCACCTATAGTGGTCATTGCAATGCTAATTAGTTCAACGGTAGGATTTTAAAACTACCACTGGTTCACCCAACATTTTGTCTCGAATCGGAAGGAAGAATGTCCTCAAGGATCTCCTAAGAAAACCTGGAGGGTGGTCTTTGCAAATGTGTAACACCCTGATTTTCAGAGCCTTTTTGAAAATTTTCAAAATAAAAAGAACCATTTGGTTTTGATAAGAATTCAAAGCTTAACCTGAGAATTTCAGAATTTAAAGAGTTTAAAATGACTAAACTAAACTTCAACTAATCTCAAAGCTTAGTTCTTTTTGATGTTGCTCTAGCTCTCTGTAGCTATCTTTCCTTTTCTTGATAAGGGTTTCCTTTCCTCTATCCTATATTTGGACATTCTTGTATGTCCAGACCGTCCCTCTTGTTTGACCTCTGTTGTTGTTATCTTCTCATTGTCTTTTCGGGTCTTTCCTCTCCTTTGGAAATCTCTCTCTATTGAGACCTTTTGTTAAGTTTACCCTTCTGGTACAGCCCATTCTTTGGGTCAGGACCTTCCTTAATCTCAATTGCAGTTTAAACCTCCTCTAAGGTTTAGATTTTTCCTTGTAACTAGACCTCCTTTGAGGACTAGACAATCCTTGCGGTTTTGACGTTTCTCTTTTGTTTGGGCACTCTCTAGAACTAGGATTCCTTTGTGTTTAGCCTTCCTGTGTGTCCAGACCTTCCCTTTGGTTTGGATCACCTTGGACCTCTTTGTTGGTTTGAATCTTTTTGGTTCAGACCTCCTTCCTGTGTCCAGACTTCTTCTAAGTTTAGACTCCCTTGGTGCCTAGACCCCCTTGTTGCCTGGGCACTCTCTTATGCCCAGACCTCCTTTCAGCCGGGACCTCCTTGTATTCCATAGGATCTCTTGTGTGCCTTCGAACCCCCTGTGCTCACTTGAACCCCCTAGGCACTTTTCCCTGGCCGCCAGGATCTCTTTTGGGTCCGTCCTGACCGCCAAGACCTCCTCTGATCTCCTCTTGACTACCGAGATTACCTTTGAGATATCCTGACCGCTGAAATCTGGGTCGGACCACTTTCTGTGGATCCTCTTCACCAAATTCCTTTTTTCCTTTGAAATCCCTTCGCCTGGATCTCCCCTTTGGAGATCTTAGCCCACCTGACCTCCTCCTTTTGATCTGGAACGTCAAGACCTCCTTCTGTGGATCTTGACCAGCAGATCTTCTCGAATGGACCTCGTCCTTTGGATCTCCTCCGTTCAGACCTCCCTTATGTGGATCTGAACCATTCGGGAACTCTTTGTTCTAATCTTAATCAACAGGACCTCCCCTCGCCTTGATCATAATCGTTAAAGCTCTCTTGATTTCATCCCAGCCGTTGAGACCTCCCATGAGTTGATCTCACTCGCTAAGGACCTCCTAGACCAAATCTTGACCGTTAAGATTTTCCTTTGGGATCTTAGCCGTCAGGACCACCTCCGGTCATACCGTTTTGTAAGTCCGGTACTACCGCTACCAGCAATTTCACTTCAATCCTTTGAACCTCTTTTGTCCTTGACCTTCCTGTGTCCTTTGGGACCTCCTCCTTATTTATTTGGACCTTCCCCGTGTCCTTCAGGACCTCTCCATGTCCTCTAGGACCTCCCCTTACCTTTATTGGACCTCCCTGTGTCCTACCAGACCTCCCCAGGTCCTCCAGGATATCCTTCCTATCTATTTCCCACCTCTATCAAATGTGAGTCGTCCGATCTGCATTGGACGGTTTGATCCTGGTGAGACGTTCGGATGGTCCGAACGTCCCACCTCCTCTGAGCCCTTAGATCTTCATTGGATGGTCCGATTTGCTGAGGCGTTCGGGCGGTCCGAACGACCCAACCATTGTGCGCGGTCCAATTGAAATCCAGCGGTTCCGAACCTCCCTCCTTGCACATCTGGACCGTTAAGACCTCCCCCTTGGAGATCTTAACTGTCCAGACCTCCCTCCTTGCACATCTGGACCGTTAAGACCCCCCCCCTTTGGAGATCTTGGCCGTCCAGACCTCCTCTTTTGGGACAGATCTGATCGTTGGGACCTCCCCTTGGAAATCCTAACCGTTCAGACCTCGCCTGGATTTGATCCTACGGTTCTAGACCTCCCTTGCGGGTGAGGTTCTCCTTTGACCTTTGCAGACCTCCCTATTTGTAATCGATCTTGACCGTTGGACCTCCCCTTTGGAGATCCAACCGTCAGGACCTCCCTTGCGGGTGAGGACCTCCTCCTTGCCCTTGCGGACCTCCTCTAGAGCGCTTGATCTTGACCGTTTGGACCTCCCCTTTGGAGATCCAACTGTTAGGACCTCCCCCTGCGGGTGAGGATCTCCTCTTGTTCACTACAAGACCTCCTCAGGTCATAGCAGGACCTCCTTGGTGGGTCTTGACTGCCAAACTGGGCAGTCACACACCCAGTTTTCTTATACCTTTGACTGTGTCCTTGGGCAAGGAAGTCTCCGCAGCATTTAATGCATGTTGAATCACATTAAATGCCCTCACCTTTGCAGTACTCTTGTCATACCGATTGTCACATTCCTTGCCTACTCCCTCGTCCTATTTACCAACTCTTGTTGACTCTAACCTGGGTCATGTGCATTTGCTTCCCCTATATATAGTTTGGGAAAGCCCTCCTTTCTCACTTTCTTCTCCATTTCACCTCTCTGTCTCAACCGAGCCTACCATAGACCTCCTCACTCAAGTCTCTGGACCTCCCCCAACTCGTGCTTGGACATCCTCTCTGGAGCTCCGGGACCTCTCCACCAAGCTCCTTGGATCTCCTTTTGATCTCCCAACTTCTCTATTGGTTTTGTATCTAAGTTATTTGGAGTTCTTTGGATTTTTGTTTGAACTTTGTTTGAGTTATTTGGTTTTCACGTGTAGATTGCCAAGACCGTGGGGAGCCCGAGTTCAGTGAGGAAGAGGGAGCAGCTCGAGACTGTGAGCAAGGCAAGTTACACTCTTGAACATGTTGCACCCAATACTTCAAATTATTTATGCTGTTTTCAAAGATGTATGCATGCTTACTTTACTAAGTATTTCAATGCCTATGTTTCAATCCATAGTTAAACCTACTGTTTGGTAAGACCTCTATCCATGATTGAATCAACCTCATTGTCACCCTAGATAAAATCTGGTTCTTGCAATAGTGAGGACCCGAAGCTCTTTGAAAAAATGAAATGCTTAGCAATGCTTAGACCAAAATCTTGATTTGGGGAGTTTTGACCAAAAATATCAATTAATCAAATGATTTGAGCCGTGGCATTGGTGTGCCATGGAGATTTCGGCCATGACATTGGTGTGTCATGGATGTTTTACTCAGCCTTGGCATTGGTGTGCCAGGGAGAATTGTAAAGCAAAGTAAATGAAAAATGGTTTTGACTTGGGCGAAGCTGGTTGTTTGGTTGGTGCATGTCTATGCACGGGGGGTCGTGTGATCCGACACCCCAGGGTTGAGGATTGTCGCCTAAGTCGGTTAAGGACCGGTCTTTGAGACACCACTTGCTAAGCCTATAATGGGCTATGCCAAAATTGTGCAACCACATGTCTCCAGTGTGGGGCGTGGGACCTGGCTAACTAATTTGCAAAGCTCTATCATGGTTCATCCCGCGGACGCGGTGGGTTTGTCATGTTATGACTAGTTATAGTCCCACCTGGCATAAGAGGGGGCACCCCATTAACCCGGTGGTGTTTTTACCCAAAGGGGGGATTGCGAAACCTTAATGGGGGTGGGCTGCGGTGGAGCAATGCATTGTAAAGGTCTTGTCATGTGCTCTAGACCTCTCACCAAAGGAAGTGTGAGGTGGTATCGACGGATGCCAAGCAAACTAGAGAATTCATGTCATGTGGGTAAAGTGTGCAACCTCTGTAGAGTGTAAATCTATTCGAATAGTCGTGTTCACGGTCATGGACATGCTGGCAATGTCACTCAAAGTTAGCTCTTGGTTTTGGTTTTCAAAAGGTTTGAAAATTGGCTTTGGTGGTTTAACCAAATTGGGTGTGGGCGGGGAGCCTTGTGTAGGAGGGTATCCTTCACCATTTTAATGATGAATGCTATCCAACTGAAATTAGATTTTACAAAAATGAATTTTATCTATTGTAACCTGCCTTGAAACTTAATACTTGTATTTGAAATAAAATTGGCTTTATGCAAATCAACCCTAATATGCTGTCCTTTGTTATATCCCTATGCATGTCATTGTGTTAATTGACGGGTGTAACTTGCGAGCACGGTTGTTGTGCTCACTCTTGCTTGATTCATGAATTGAGCAGATGAAGACTCTTATGATGATGAAGATGACCAGCTCAATTAGGCCGCGCCCTCCAGCCAATCACCTGTGGTGTAATGGGTGGATGATATCTTTTGCTTTTCCGCTGCGTTTGTGTGCTCTCTGTTGCTGGAGCTTGTAAGCAACCCTTGTAAACAAACCTCCTTTTGCTGTTAATAAAGTCTTGTGGATGTGTATGTTATCACTTGTTTGCTGTGAGAACCAGCCGATGATCTCTGGGGGCTGGTTTGGATCACAGAGGACTTTGGGCTTGTCCCCAAGCCCCACGACCTCCTCGGGGTGGTTCCCCTCGGACCTCCCTCGAGTGGTTACGTGGAGTTTGGGGAGGTCCGAGGTCCAACGACCTCTGCGGGTCCAGACCTCCCAGACCTCCGAGTGGTCCTCTCGGACCTCTCGAGAGGTCTGTGCGGTCCTACCGGGATGTCCTCTCGGGACGTCCTGGGAAGTCCTTTGCGGACCTCCTAGGAGGTCCTGAGGGACCTCTCGGGACATCCTGGGGGCTCCTCTCTGGACCTCCCAGGAGGTCCTTAGGGACCTCCCAGGTGTGCCCCGGGCCAGGTCGTAACAAAATGGCCAGAAAGGGTGTTCCCCGCAAAGCCATTTGATCGGGTTTTAACGGCACGATTGAGTTAAAGGCTTCGCTTGGTCCGAACGTCACTTAAATCTCAACCGTCATGAACCTCCACAAGATCAGCGCGCTTCAATCTCAACCGTTGAGGTCCTCCCTAAGATTTCAACGCACTTCAATCTCAACTATTGAGGTCCTTCCAGGAGATCCAGCGCGCTTCAATTTCAACCGTTAAAAACCTCCCCGGAGAAATCCTGACCGTCTAGGATCTCCCACAAAGGCTCATACGTGGTTTGATCAAGACCACACAAGACCTCCCCTGGAGAAAATCAAGACCGCTCAAGACCTCCTGAGAAGCGCTACGCGGCTTCATCACAGCCGTTCAAGACCTCCTAGGAGTGCTTGCGCTCCTCCATCAGGACCGCTCAAGACCTCCTCGAGGGTGCTACGTGGCTTCATCAACGCCGTCCAGGACCTCTTCAGGAGCACTTGCGCACCTTCATCAAGGCCGTCCAAGACCTCCTCAGGGGCGCTACGCGGCTTCATCAACGCCGTTCAAGACCTCCTCAGGAGCACTTGCGCGCCTCCATCAGGACTGCTCAAGACCTCCTCGAGGGTGCTATGCGGCTTCATCAGAGCCGCTCGAGACCTCCTCAGGTGCGCTACGCGGCCTCATCACAGCCGTTCAAGACCTTCTCAGGAGCACTTGCGCGCCTCCATCAGGACCGCTCAAGATCTCCTCGAGGGTGCTATGCGGCTTCATCAGAGTCGTCCCAGACCTCCTCAGGTGCGCTACGCGGCCTCATCACAGGCCGTCCAAGACCTCCTCAGGGGCGCTGCGCGCCTTCATCAAGGCCGTCCAAGACCTCCTCAGGAGCGCTACACGGCTTCATCAACACCGTTCAAGACCTCCTCAGGAGCACTTGCGCGCCTCCATTAGGACCGCTCAAGACCTCCTCGAGGGTGCTACGCGGCTTCATCAGAACCACTCCAGACCTCCTCAGGTACGCTACGCGGCCTCATCGTAGCCGTTCAAGACCTACTCAGGAGTGCTTGCGCTCCTCCATCAGGACCGCTCAAGACCTCCTCGAGGGTGCTACGCAGCTTCATCAACGCCGTCCTGGACCTCTTCAAGAGCACTTACGCGCCTTCATCAAGGCCATCCAAGACCTCCTCAGGGGCGCTACGCGGCTTTATCAACGCCGTTCAAGACCTCCTCAGGAGCACTTGCGCGCCTCCATCAGGACCGCTCAAGATCTCCTCGAGGGTGCTACGCGGCTTCATCAGAGCCATTCCAGACCTCCTCAGGTGCGCTACGCGGCCTCATCGCAGGCCGTCCAAGACCTCCTCAGGGGCGCTGCGCACCTTCATCAAGGCCATTCAAGACCTCCTCAGGAGTTCTTGCGCTCCTCCATCAGGACCGCTCAAGACCTCCTCGAGGGTGCTACGCGGCTTCATCAATGCCGTCCAGGACCTCTTCAGGAGCACTTGCGTGCCTTCATCAAGGCCGTCCAAGACCTCCTCAGGGGCGTTACGCAGCTTCATCAACGCCGTTCAAGACCTCTTCAGGAGTGCTTGCGCTCCTCCATCAAGGCCGTTCAAGACCTCCTCAAGGGCGCTACGCGGCTTCATCAACGCCGTTCAAGACTTCCTCAGGAGTACTAGCGCGCCTCCATCAGGACCGCTCAAGACCTCCTCGAGGGTGCTACGCGGCCCATCAGCACCGCTCCAGACCTCCTTAGGAGTACTTGCGCGCCTCCATCAGGACCGCTCAAGACCTCCTCGAGGGTGCTACGCGGCTTCATCAGAACCGCTCCAGACCTCCTCAGGAGTACTTGCGCGCCTCCATCAAGACCGCTCAAGACCTCCTCGAGGGTGCTACGCGGCTTCATCAGAGCTGCTCCAGACCTCCTCAAGTACGCTACGCTTCCTCATCACAGGCCGTCCAAGACCTCCTCGAGGGTGCTACGCGGCTTCATCAGGGCCATCCAAGACTTCCTTAGGAGCGCTACGCGGCTTCATCGCGGCCGTCCAAGACCTCCTCAGGAGCGCTTGCGCGTCTCTATCAGGATCGCTCAGGACTTCTCCAAGAGCGTTACGCGGCCTCATCAGGGCCGTCTAGGACCTCCTCAGAGTATTTATGTGGGTTAATCAAAGACATCCAAGACTTCTCACGATAACTTTCTCAGGACTTCCAGGGCCTCTCACGCGGACCTCTAGGCGGACTCCCCACGAAGACTTCTTGCCAAACCTCCAAGACCTCCCTCCAGGAGCTCCTTAAGGGAACTTACGTGACCGAAAAGGAAAGATTTTTCAATTTTAGAAGGTTTGGAGATCATAATCGAATTATATCTGTAAAATTAGTTTGGTTTAGGAGTCCTGAGATATCACAGCTAAGGCCTGCCGCCCTTTAAATAGACGAGGGTCACGACCGATTGTAATCATCACCAATCGATCAATATAATTTGCATCTACTTTTTACCCTAGCTTTCCTGTAGTCCCGTCCTTTTTCCAACCCTTTTGCTTCCCTGGTTGAGTTCAAAGATCTTGCCAGGACATCACCGCTGCCTCAACACTACGACTAGCTCTGCCTAGGTGTTGCACGCTGTGGTTTTTGGCGAAGTTGAACCCTAACGTCGCCTGGGTTCGATATTGCCGATATCTATCAAACCGTGTGTTGGTGCTTCTTCGTGTCATATTTTTGCGTCAACACAAATTGGCGACTCCGCTGGGGATACGATCCATTCCCTAGCCATGACGAATGGGTCTGGAGTCGATCCCGACAATGTCATTGCGCCCGCCATCGAGGAGCTAGATGAGGAAGCGCAGCAAGAATACGAGAAGCACAAGATGGAGTTCGACAGGGCGTTTGCTTCGCGTTACCAGAAGACAAGACAAGGCGTCATCCGAAAAGGAGGAGAGTTCGCGCCTGTCTACATCAAGCCCGAGGTAAAACCCACTGTGAGTAACGCATCCCTTACTGAGGAGCAAGTCGCTTTAATGATTGATCAACAACTAGGTGTTTCCGTATCTGATACCGTGGATAGATTGCTATGTAATCGCCTTAAGGCCATGGGTCTTGAAGTGCGAAGTGAAAAAGATCTAAAACAACCCGTGTTGCCTCATATTAATGCTTACAATATCGGCAATGATAGCAACGTTCAACATGGCTCCTCGTTTGCTAACACATCGGCAGCAGATGTACCGACATGATGCGCCGATGCAACATATACGTAGCCGGACTAACGCGCTGAGTTCGGCTGATCATAGATCGTCATCGCATGTTATTCCAAATATTGCTATAGCCGAATCTGTGGCCGTAGTACCCTCGTCAATCACAAGTGCTAATATGGGCAATTCGGGTGCACTTAATAGTAGCAATTACAATAGCATGGGAGAAAATTCAACAAATCTACAGGCACCTTTGTACCGCACTGTAGCGTACAATGTACCTCCCATGCCACCTCAAGGTTCTGGCATTCCATATGGTCCACTGCCTGCTAGCAATTTCGATAGTGCTCCGCAACATATAACATATCCGCAGCCAAACCATACCACATATGATACACCACAACCCAATGTTTTTGGGCCACAAAAACCAGTCGATGTAACACCTAATCGGCCTACGGCCGAGCCTTATATGGGGCCTGAAAATGTTAGAGAGCAAGTGGTTAGTGTGTTGAGAGAGCAGTTCGGGGTAGAGCCCAAAGGTAGATCACGTGCATATCAAAGATCGTACCCTGATTTCTATGATAATGTTCAATATCCCAGAGGTTTTAGAGCGCCTGATTTTATTAAGTTCACTGGGGATGATAGTAGAACTACCTTAGAGCATGTTGGCCAATTCATCTTGCAGTGTGGTGAAGCTAGTGCTAGCGATGCTTTAAAACTGATATTGTTCCCTTTATCATTGTCTGGCCCTGCATTTACCTGGTTTACTTCTCTGGCACCTAATTCTATTTATACATGGTCTCAGTTAGAGCGAAAGTTCCATGAATATTTCTACACTAGGGACACTGAGCTCAGATTGTCACATTTAACTTCGGTTAAACAGAAACATGATGAACCTGTTACTAATTACATCCGAAGGTTTAGAGATACGAGGAACAAGTGTTTTAATTTGATAATTTCTGACAAAGATTTGGCTGATTTAGCATATTCGAGTTTGTCTCAATTAAAAGAAAAGCTAGAAAATCATGATTTCCTAGACGTTAGTCAAGTATTACAAAAAGCTCTGGCACAAGAGAGCTGAGCTAAAGAGTCTAGAAATTTTCAGAGGTCAAGTGATAAAGTAAAAGTCGATCGTCCCAGTGTTCATATGCTTGAGTATGAATCTGAAAATTCAGACGAGGATGATGTTGATGTGTGTGTGGCCGAGTGGGATTGGTCCTCAAAATCTAAACTAGTCGTTTGCTCAGTTTTAAAGCCAGTGTCACAAAGAAGTCGGCAAGAAGAAATCAAATACACTTTTGACGTTGCTAAATGCGATAGGATCTTTGATTATTTGTTACAAGAAAAGAAAATTAGATTACCTGACAAACATGTTATACCGGCACCTGAAGATTTAAAGAGATGTACATATTGTAAGTGGCATAACTCTTATTCTCATGCCACTAATGATTGCAATGTATTTCGTCGACAGGTCCAATCGGCCATTAATAAAGGACGATTGAAGTTTGCTGAAAGTCCGAAAATGCAGCTGGACCACAACCCTTTTCCTGTCAATGTGATTGATTTTGAGAACAAGAAAGTTCTTGTTTGGCCATCTCAGGCCGAGTCTACAAAAGGCAAGAATGTGAAGATAGGAGAGAGAGACACAGGGACATCGAACTCTGGGGCTGTGCAAGTTGTTAAGCCAAAAATGATCAAACCAAAAAGCCCGGAAGTTAATCATTGGAAGGTTAATAAGAACAGAAGCAAGACCGGCAAAAGATTTGAAAGGCCGAAGCCCACATTTAAGGAACTTCTGGCTAAGTATGAGAATAGCAAGGTCGGCAGAAACATTGTTGGTCGACCCAATAGTTTTAAGCGACCAAGATCGCCTATAGAGCAAAGGTTTAACGGTCGGGATCATCGTCGAGGAGATTTCCGTGCAACAATGCCATATCATCCTTTTGAGCAGCCAATACCCGCCCCATGGGGACCTCTTCCTACTGATATTTTCCCTTGTCCGCCGTGGGGCTGGTATGGTCCATGGATGCCACCTCCAATGCCCTTTAGGCCATTCCATCCGGGGTGGGCAGCACCGAGAAGACCTGTGTTTGACAGGTTATCACGTCTAAATAATGACCGTTCTGATCAACAAAATCAGTCACGTGATGGGAGAGGCAATAAAGTGATGAGGAAAGTATACCGTGTCAAGAATAAAGGCAGCAAGGACCTCTCTCGAGGACCTCCTCTGGGGCACTCACAAGAACTCATCAAGACCACTCAAGACCTCCTCAGGAACACCCACGTGGACTCATCAGGGCCACACACGATCTCCTCAGGAACACTTGAAGAAATAGAAAAGTCAGGTTTGAATTCGAAGGGAAAAGAGCCGGCCATCGAGAAGGAGGTCTTTGTGGATGGTCTCTGGGACCACTCAGGACGTCCTATAGGATCTCCCAGGAGGTATTTGAAGCAGTTGACCAGGACCTCTCAGAGCGTAAAGCATCGGCTATTTCAAATATTAATAAGTGTGAATTATGCAAAGAAGAACAATGCACGCGATTCGGTCTGCGAAAGAAGAAGTCGTCTGCGATAGCCTACAAGCAAGATCAGAGTCGAGTCCCGTGAACATCAGACCGGTTACAACAAGAGTCATGATGATAACCAAGCAGACCACATCGCATGTTGATTTTGAAGCGCCAGAAACAGTGGGGAAGTATAAAAGAAACACATCTTTGGTGTCCGGAACAAAGCCGCAGGCCCGTTGGTGTCCTCTCGGCCTATCTCAATCACAAAAAAGGAGGTTGCAGCGGCTACGCACGCAAGAACTTAGAGAGGCTAAGGCAAAGAAAATGAGAGATGAATTATTTAATGAAATAAAGCCTATGTGGCCTATCCGAAAAGAGTGGTGGGTAAAATCAGTTGAAACACCAGTTCAGACGCCTAGTGATGACGAGGACGATTTGCTGGATTATGGATCTCCAGTGATTAAAAATGATACTCCACCTCGTGAAGGTATGGATATTAATATGGTATTTACATTGCCTTCAGAATTTCGGATTGCTAGTGAGGAGGTCGCCCAGTTATGCCTTGGCCCTCAGGAAGCCGTTTTTGAGAAGCCCGAAGAATCGAGCAGACATTTGAAACCATTATATGTTAGAGGACATATCAATGGTAAGCCGATTTCTAGGATGTTAGTTGATGGTGGGGCTGTCGTGAATTTGATGTCGTATTCAGTTTTCAAGAAGTTGGGGCAAGAAGATAACGAGCTTTTGAAAACTAATTTGACGCTTAATGGTTTCACGGGCGAACCGACGGAGGCTAAGGGTGTCATCTCCATGGAGCTTACTGTTGGGAGCAAGACCCTACCTACAGCTTTCTTCGTCGTTGACGTGCAAGGTAATTATAATGTTTTATTGGGTCGTGATTGGATACATGCAAATCGCTGCATTCCTTCTACTTTGCATCAAACTTTAGTACAATGGATCGATGATGATGTAGAAGTGGTTCAAGCGGACACGTCGTCTTATATTGCTTTGGCCGATGCTTTAGCTGACTGGCAACATGGTGACATCCAATGTTTGACGGGTCTAGACCTTTCTAGTTATGATTATCTTAGTGTCACCAAAGATGGTTTTATACCAGAATCAGATAGTCGGCTTCATGACCTAGCTTAGTAATATGATGTTATTAATGAATAAAGGAAATAATTTAGAGTGGTTGCAGCAGCGTACCGAGCAATATCGGTCAAACAAGAACGATATTTGTGAAGCTATTGAGGATTTTGATGAAGTGAAAAAGTTGGGGCAAGGTTTCTCATCGGCTGACCCATTAGAGGAGGTTGATATAGGTGACAGGGCTATTCCTAGGCCGACGTTTGTAAACAAAAATATGCATACTGAATACAAAAGCAAAGTGATAGAATTGCTTAAGGAGTATGTGGATTGTTTTGCTTGGGAGTATCATGAGATGCCGGGACTCAGCCGAGAATTAGTAGAGCATTGATTGCCTGTTAAGTCTGGTTTTAGGCCTCACAAGCAGTCACCTAGGAGATTTAATTCTAATATATATGATCGGATCAAAGAAGAAATAGACCAACTGTTGAAAGCTGGTTTTATTAGGCCATGTCGGTATGCTAAATGGATTTCTAACATTGTCCCGGTTGAGAAGAAGAATACTGGTAAGTTGAGAGTGTGCATTGATTTTAGAGATTTGAACAAAGCTACTCCTAAAGATGAATATCCTATGCCCATAGCCGACATGCTAATTAATGATGCTTCGGGGCATAGAGTAATTAGTTTCTTAGATGGTAATGCTGGTTATAACCAAATTTTTATGGCCGAAGAGGATATGTCTAAAACGGCATTTCGATGTCCTGGTTTTGTCGGTTTGTTTGAATGGGTAGTTATGACTTTTGGTCTAAAGAATGTCGGTGCTACTTATCAAAGGGCTATGAATTTGATTTTCCATGATCTACTCGGTGTTATCATAGAGGTGTACATTGATGATATAGTGGTCAAATCGGATAGTATGGGTCATCACTTAGCCGATTTACGTTTGGCTTTTGAAAGAATGCGTCAGTATGGTTTGAAAATGAACCCACTCAAGTGTGTTTTTGGTGTGTCGGCTGGTAAATTCTTAGGATTTATAATACACGAGAAAGGCATAGAAATAGATCCGGGCAAAATAGAGTCTATTAAGAAAGTGAAGGCACCTCAGTGTAAAAAAGATATGCAAAAGTTTCTGGGAAAAGTGAATTACCTAAGGAGGTTCATATCCAATTTGTCTGGCAAAGTTAGTGCTTTCACTCCTATACTTCGGTTAAAGAAAGAAACCGAATTTACTTGAAGCGTAACGACAACAAGCTTTTGAGGAAATTAAGAGATATTTGTCTACACCTCCTGTGTTGAGAGCACCTCAAGCTGGAATGCCGTTTCGGTTGTATATTGCTGCAGAAGAAGGTGTTATTGGTGCTGTTTTGACACAAATTTTAGATGGCAAGGAGTATGTGATTACTTACCTGAGTCAGCGTCTCCTGGGAGCTAAGACAAGGTATGTTTTTATAGAAAGATTATGTTTATCCTTGTATTATGCTTGTACCAAGTTGAGACATTACCTACTACCTAGTACTTGTGTTGTTGCATGTCAAACCGATGTTATTAGATATATGTTGCAACAGCCGATTTTAAGTGGTAGAATCGGAAACTGGGCTTATGCTTTAATAGAGTATGATTTGGCTTACAAATCTTTGAAATCGGTGAGGGGCCAAGTCGTAGCTGATTTCATTGTTGATCATAGGATTGATAATGAGGTAGAGTTGGTTGACTATCTATCTGTTCGTCCATGGAGTTTGTATTTTGATGGTTCGGCTTGTAGAGAAGGACAAGGTGTTGGCATTGTTTTAATTCACCTAGAGGTGTTGTTTCTGAAACATCGGTTCGCCTAGAATATTTTTGTACCAATAATCAGGCCGAGTACGAAGCTCTTTTGTTAGGACTACAAATTTTAGAATCTATGGGCGTAAAGAATATAGAGGCCTTTGGTGATTCATTATTAGTTGTGCAACAAGTTTCTAAGAATTACCATTGCTTTGATGGACCATTGAATACTTATTTGGAGAAATGCTTGGAAATAATAGCAACTTTAGATGACTTTACTATTAGCCATGTTGCTAGAAAAGAGAATATGAGGGCAAATGATTTGGCACAGCAAGCATCTGGTTATCAGGTTAGAAGAGGTAAACTATTCATGATAGAAAAACCGATGCTGGAAAGTGCTACAATTTGCATGGCCGAGCAACATGTTGGTAGTTCAGATGTTGTGAAAACATCAAGTTTTGCCGAACCTAATGACTGGAGGAAGCCTTTAATTAGTTATTTAGAAAACCCTAGTCAAACTGTTGATAGAAAGCTTTGGCGAAAAGCATTAAAATATATATTACTTGCGGGAGAGTTGTATCGCCGAACTATAGATGGGCTACTTTTAAAATGTTTAGGTCCGGATCAATCTAAAGTTGCCATGGGTGAGGTGCATGAAGGTATATGCGGTACACATCAGTCGGCTCATAAGATGAAGTGGTTATTAAGAAGAGCTGGTTTCTATTGGCCGACTATGTTGGAGAATTGCTTTAGATATTATAAGGGGTGTGAGTCGTGTAAAATGTTTGGTGATGTGCAATTGGCACCCGCTGCTATGTTGCATCCTATTATTAAACCGTGGCCGTTCCGTGATTGGGGTTTAGATTTCATCGGCCAAATACACCCCGCCTCTTCTAAAGGTCATCTTTTTGTTTTAGTAGCTACTGATTATTTTACAAAGTGGACAGAAGCTGTTCCTCTTAAAAACATGACACATAAGGAGGTGATTAGTTTCATTTTGGACATATTGTTCATAGATTCGGCATACCGCAAACTTTAACTACCGATCAAGGTTCGTCTTTTATGTCTCATCAAGTACGAGAATTCGCCGAATCATTTAGAATCAAACTCCTTAACTCCTCACCTTATTATGCTCAGGCCAACGGTCAGGCCGAGTCAAGTAATAAGACTTTGATTAAACTTATTAAGAAAAAGATAGAGGAGCATCCTAAGAGGTGGCATGAAGTGCTATCTGAAGCATTATGGGCTCATCGTATATCTAAGCATAGTGCTACAAAGGTGACACCGTTTGAGTTAGTATATGGGCAAGAGGCCGTTCTACCTATTGAGGTGAATCTAGGTGCCCTTAGATTGGCCAGGCAAAATAATTTGTCAGCCATAGATTACCATAACTTGATGATGCATAGGATAGATGAAGTTGCGGATGAGAGATTAAAAGCTTTGAGGGAGATTGAAAAGGATAAGGTAAGGGTAGCCAAGGCCTACAATAAGAAAGTGAAGGAGAAATCGTTTCAAATAGGGGATCTAGTTTGGAAGACGATTTTACCTGTTGGATCGAAAGATAATAAGTTTGGGAAGTGGCCTCCGAATTGGGAAGGTCCGTATAAAGTGGTAGATATCGTTCCTGGAAATTCCTATATGGTGCAATGTTTACAGGGAGAAAAGCTACCTAAAGCTCTTAATGGCAAATATTTGAAAAAAAATACTATCCGAGTATTTGGCAAGATGCTTCAGAAACACACATGGCCGGTGAGTTGTTTATCATCGTCCTGAGAAACGTACTTATGGATGATGTTTAATCATCGTCCTGAAGTGTTATTGAAGACATTATTGTTTTGTGGCAAACATACTTGTTTTACCAAAAAAAAACAGGGGGGCATATGTTGATGACAAAAATTTGGCACCTATAGTGGTCATTGCAATGCTGATTAGTTCAACGGTAAGATTTTAAAACTACCACTGGTTCACCCAACATTTTGTCTCGAATCGGAAGGAAGAATGTCCTCAAGGATCTCCTAAGAAATCCTGGAGGGTGGTCTTTGCAAATGGCCAGAAAGGGTGTTCTCCGCAAAGCCATTTGATCGGGTTTTAACGGCACGATTGAGTTAAAGGCTTCGCTTGGTCCGAACGTCACTTAAATCTCAACCGTCACGGACCTCCACAAGATCAGCGCGCTTCAATCTCAACCGTCGAGGTCCTCCCTAGGAGTTCAACGCACTTCAATCTCAACTATTGAGGTCCTTCCAGGAGATCCAGCGCGCTTCAATTTCAACCGTTAAAAACCTCCCTGGAGAAATCCTGACCGTCTAGGATCTCCCACAAAGGCTCATACGTGGTTTGATCAAGACCACACAAGACCTCCCCTGGAGAAAATCAAGACCGCTCAAGACCTCCTGAGAAGCGCTACGCAGCTTCATCACAGCCGTTCAAGACCTCCTCAGGAGTCAGGAGTGCTTGCGCTCCTCCAGCAGGACCGCTCAAGACCTCCTCCAGGGTGCTACACGGCTTCATCAACGCCGTCCAGGACATCTTCAGGAGCACTTGCGCGCCTTCATCAAGGCCGTCCAAGACCTCCTCAGAGGCGCTACGCGGCTTCATCAACGTCGTTCAAGACCTCCTCGAGGGTGCTACGCGGCTTCATCAGGGCCATCCAAGACTTCCTCAGGAGCGCTACGCGGCTTCATCGCGGTCGTCCAAGACCTCCTCAGGAGCGCTTGTGCGCCTCTATCAGGACCGCTCAGGACTTCTCCAAGAGCGTTATGCGGCCTCATCAGGGTCGTCTAGGACCTCCTTAGAGTATTTATGTGGCTTAATCAAAGACATCCAAGACTTCTCGCGATAACTTTCTCAGGACTTCCAGGGCCTCTCACGCGGACCTCTAGGCGGACTCCCCACGAAGACTTCTTGCCAAACCTCCAAGACCTCCCTCCAGGAGCTCCTTAAGGGAACTTACGTGACCGAAAAGGAAAGATTTTTCAATTTTAGAAGGTTTGGAGATCATAACCGAATTATATCTGTAAAATTAGTTCGGTTTAGGAGTCTTGAGATATCACGGCTAAGGCTGTCGCCCTTTAAATTGACGAGGGTCACGGCCAATTGTAATCATCACCAATCGATTAATATAATTTGCATCTACTTTTTACCCTAGCTTTCCTATAGTCCTGTCCTTTTTCCAACCCTTTTGCTTCCCTGGTTGAGTTCAAAGATCTTGCCAGGACATCACCGCTGCCTCAACACCACGACTAGCTCTGCCTAGGTGTTGCGCGCTGTGGTTTTCGGCGAAGTTGAACCCTAACGTCGCCTGGGTTCGATTAAATTCTAGTCGAGGCTTCTTTGGTTGAGTTGCGTTCTCGTCGGTTAGGGAGTACTACTTGAATTACTTGTAAAATAATTACGTAATGTCCATTTCTCCATTATTGCAAACCAACGAATTAATGGCTAATTGAGTATATACCAGTATATCCGCACTATATCAAACTTACTAACAAATTAGAAATTGAGCAAAGAGTATATACCACTAAGTCTTAACTCTTAAGCCTTCACTCGGCCAATCCGGCAATCCCCAAATCGACGCCTTCAGCCTTGGCCTCCTGCCCTCCTCCAGGGGTGAATGAGATCCCCCACCGCCACCGGCCCACTCGGCCAAATGGCCAATCCCCAAATCGCCTCCGTCCTCCGGCTCCCCCTCCCCAATCGCCTCGACGCCTCCGGCTCCCTCTCTGACTCCCCCCTCCCCCACCCCACCACCCGGCTGCTGCCTGTCGGCTCCTTGCCTCGGCCCGGTGCCCCGGCGGCCCAGATCGGCCTCTGGCTCCGGCTCCCCTTCCCCGGCCTCGGCCCGGCCGCCCAGATCCGTGTCCCTCCCCAGCCACCCAGATCCACCTCGACGCCTCCCCTTCAACCTCTGGCTCCCCGCCTTGGCGGCTCGGCTCAACACCCCGACAGCCTCCCTCCTCGGCCTCCTCCAGGCTCTGGTAGTCCAGCTACCGACGATGACGCGCGGACCGTGGTGGCTCGCCCCAGCTCCCTCCGGCTCTACCGCTCTGGCTGCCCTCCTCAGGTATCGCTCGAATGAATGTGGATTGTGGAATTACTCGATTGAATGTGGGAATTGAATGGGGATTGGGGAATTTTGGAACGGGAACTGCCATGTGGACCGGTGGATCGTGGATGTGAGACTGTGAGTTGGGCCTGGGCTTCGGCAAGGGCAAGGCCCATCTTCCGGTTGCTCACTTGCTCTGCTTGCTTGTGCTTGACCCGTTTCTTTCTTCTTCGTGGCGCAGCTTCTTCTTGGCGTAGCCGGAGAGCCGAAGGTTGGACTGTTGGGGGGGGAGGGGTGGTTCCGGCCGGCCGGAGGGTGGGCTTCAGCCTGATGAAGCCCCCCGTTGGATTCGCCCTGGTGTGGAGAGCAGTGTCTCCGAAGTCGGCGTCCCTCGTGATCCTGCACGGGTTGGGGCGAATCAGGTTTTTGGGAAGTGTTCGCGCGACTGCTCACGGCTTCCTCCTTCTCTGTCATCCTTCGTGTGTCGTCGTCTTCTTCGCATCAGACTCTACCGCGACTTTCCTTGGAGCAATTCTCTGTAAGTCGCGGTGATATCATTTGATATGGCTAGGCCTTGCCTCCTACATTTTTGTCATGTGATGATGTTGATGCCTACTTCTGTTAATAGTGTTTTGTTCTAGTCTTTGCCTTGTTAGTGCATATATATGAGATAGACAGGGACGGAGACTAGGGGGGCTAGTAGGAGCTCTGGTCCCCTCATGGTTGATGAAGTCCTCTTTATAGCTCTTAGTTTGCTAATGTAGAATAGCAAAATATTTATACTTGGCACCCCTCAATATTTAGTTCTCACCATATGGCCCCCTGGATAAACATTTTCTGGCTCCGTCCCTGGAGATAGATATTTTGAGTTGATGATCATGATACTATTTATAGTCCCAAATATCTCTAGTATATATGTTGTTGCTGATTCAATTATTGTTTTAGGAATTATAATAATCACAAAAATGTGCATATACCTAACAATCCAAAAACTTGATAGGCACTTTGTGATGACTGGTTTTGCAAAGGCTATGAAACCGGAGAAGTTCACCAATGTGAACTTCAAGAGATGGCAGTCAAGGGTCCTGTTGTGGCTCTCGGCTATGAATGTATTTTGGGTCGTGATACCAGGTCCTGCAGAACCTCGTACTACTGCACAACAAACAGAGTACGACACGGCTACGATAATATTTGTCGGGTGCATTCTAAGCGTTTTGTCTTACCAACTTTGTGATGTGTATATGCACATGAAGAACACTGCAAATCTATGGCATGCACTCGAACACAAGTTTGCTGCCTTAGATGCTGGACATGAATTGTATGTCATAGAGCAATATCATTATTACAAAATGGTTGATAACTGTTCTGTAGTCGAACAGGCTCATGAACTACAATTCGTTGTGAGGGAACTCGCCCACCTTGGTCGTCAATTGCCTCACAAATTTGTGGTTGTGGGCATTATTGTCAAATTGCCTCCATCTTGGAGAAATTTCGCCACATCTCTGAAACACAAGAGGCAAAATATTTTCATCGAAGATCTAGTTGGTAGTCTTGATGTTGAAGAGAAGGCTCAGGCAAATGATGTAACACCAATGATGCAAGAGAGACAATCTAGAACAAAATCATGCGGCATATTGACAAAGGGAAAGGCAAGATTGTTTCGACCACCAACTTTAAAAGGACCAACAACAGTAAGAAGAAAGTGAACATGAAGGATATTACTTGTTTTGTTTGCAGCGAGACTAGTCATTAGGCCAAGAAATACCGCAAACGGGTGTGCAAGAAAAATCATCCCATGCAGAAGAAATTTGCTAATGTGATTATTAGCGAGGCCGAAGTATCTAGGTACGATAATTTACCTAGTGTCTTTTCGGCATGTCAATCTACTGGTTGGTGGATTGACACCGGGGTTAATATTCATGTATGCACTTATGCATTTATGTTTTCTTCTTACCAGGTCGCATGGAGTTCTTTCGTCCTAATGGGGAATGGGTCACATGCTTTTGTTTTTGGTATTGGCACGGTAGATCTGAAATTCACTTCGGCAAAGATTGTGCGCTTGAAGAACGTGTAGCATGCCTCTACAATAAATAAAAAACTCATTAGCGGTTCCCTTCTATATCGAGATGAGTTCAAGTTGGTCTTCGAGTCGAATAAAGTGGTCGTGTCAAAATTTGGATTTTTTATTGGAAAAAGCTACGAGTACAGAGGCTTGTTCTAGTTTTCCCTTTTAGATTTTTGTAATAAGGTTGTGAACCATATTTATGACTCTACAAATGGTGGTGAGGCAAATGTGTGGCACTCACTTTTATATCATATAAACTTTGGTTGTATGTCTCGGCTTTCCAATTTAAATTTAATTCTAAACTTTTCTATAGTCAAATGTTTCAAATGCTAAATTTGTGTGCAAGCAAAGCAATCTCGAAAGCCTCACAAGGCTGTGGAGGAAAGAAATTCGGCAAAATTGGAACCCATACATTCAGACTTGAGTGAGATGAATGGTATATTGACAAAATGAGGGAAAAGATATTTCATGACTTTAATTGATAAAGCCATTAGATGCTGCTATATGTATTTGTTGAAAACAAAAGATGAGGCATTAGACTACTTTAAAACTCATAAAGCTAAGGTTGGGAATCAAATAGACAGAAAGATTAAAAGAATTAGGTCCGATCGTGGTGAAGAGTATTTTTCTAATGAGTTCAATCAGTTTTGTGCGGAACATGGTATTATCCATGAAAGGACACCTCCCTATTCGCCCTAATCCAATGGGGTTGCCGAAAGAAAGAACTGCACATTGACTGACTTGGTGAATGCCATGTTAGATATTGCAGGTATGTCTAAGGCATGGTGTGGGAGGCTGTGTTTACTACGTGTCATGTCCTGAATAGAGTCTGCACTAAAAATAGTGAGGTAACTCTGTATGAAGGTTGGAAAGGGATAAAACCATCTCTCTCGTATTTGCGCACTTGGGGTGCTTGGCGAAAATCAATGTTTCAATAACTAAAAAGTGCAAACTTGGACCTAAAATAGTGGATTGTATCTGTTTAGGATATACTCATCATAGTACAGACTATAGATTTCTAGTAGTTCAATCTGGGATATCTGACATGCCAATCAATATGATAATGGAATCTTGAGATACTATTTTCTTTGAAAATATATTTCCTATGAAGAATTCACATAGCACTTCTAGTCAAGCAAATGATTTAACTCCTGAACCTACCGCTCCAATTAAGTATATTGAACACACACACACACACACACGTACATAAGAAGGATGACAGTGTTGTAGCTCCTCGAAAGAGCAAGAGACAAAGGATTGCAAAATCTTTTGGTGATGACTTCACTGTGTACCTTGTGGATGATGTTCTCAAATCTAATTCAGAGGCATATGCATCTCCTGATGCAGAGCACTGGAAGGATGTGGTTCGTAGTGAAATGGATTCCATTATCGCTAACGGAATTTGGGAAGTCACCGATCGTCCATTTGGTTGCAAACCAGTTGGACGCAAGTTGGTGTTCAAGAAGAAGCTTAGGCCTAATGGTACAATCGAAAAGTACAAGGCTCGGCTTGTGGCTAAATGTTATACTAAAAAAGAATGTGAGGATTTATTTGATACTTACTCACCTGTTGCCAGATTAACCACTATTCGAGTACTACTATCTTTGGCTGCCTCATATGGTCTTATTGTCCATCAAATGGACATAAAGACAGCTTTCCTCGATGGAGAGTTGGATGAGAAAATTTACATGGATCAGCCTGATGGATTTGTAGTACCTGGACAAGAGGGCAATGTCTGTAAGTTATTGAAATCTTTATATGGCCTCAAACAGGCACCTAAGCAATAGCATAAGAAGTTCAATAGAACTTTGACATCTGTGGGGTTTATAGTAAATGTGGCAGATAAATGTGTATACGACCACTATGACATAAATGTGTATACTACCGCTGTGGTGGGGTAAAGGAGTAATTCCATGTTTGTATATTAATGACATACTTATCTTTGAGACAAATATTGATATGATTAACGAGGTTAAGTCATTTTTATCCCAAAGTTTTGACATAAAAGATTTGGGAGGGGCTAATGTTGTTTAAGCATCAAGTTGATTAAGGATGAGAATAAGATTACTTTGCTGTCATCTCATTATGTGGAAAAGGTCTTGAGTCATTTTGGCTATATGAAAAGCAAGCTCTCTCCAACACCCTATGATACTAGGAAAGGATCAATTGAGCTACTCTTAGATTATTGTTTCACTCATATACTTGGCTAATGCTACTCGTCCTGACATCTCTTTTGCTGTAAGAAAATTAAGTTGGTTTACCGCTAATCCGGGAGATAATCATTGGCACGCACTTGAGCTGGTTGTGCGTTATTTGAAAGGTACAATGAGTTACAGAATTCACTATACTAGGTATCCTGATGTACTTGAGGGATATAGCGATTCCAATTAGATTTCTGATGCTGATGAGACAAAGGCTACAAGTGGATATGTATTCACTCTAGGCAGTGTCGCCGTCTCATGCAGGTCTTGCAAACAGACCATACTGACAAGGTCAACCATGGAGGCAGAACTCGCAGCGTTAGACACAGCTACTGTTGAGGTAGAATGGCTATGAGAACTCATGATGGATTTACCAGTTGTTAAAAAACCAATTCTAGCTATCCTTATGTATTGTGATAACCAAACAATTATAATAAAGGTGACACGTGCAAAGAATAATATGAAATTCTCAAGACATGTGAAAAGACGATTGAAGTCTGTCAAAAAATTGATAACTCTGGAGTGATAGTCGTGGATTATATCTAAACAGCTAAAAATCTGGCAGATCCCTTTACTAAGGGACTATCACGAATTGTGATTGAAAGATCATCGAAGGAGATGGGAATGAGACCCACATGAGTTACATATAGTGGCAACACAAATCCATGTAATTGGAGATCTCGTGAAATAGATGTTAGAAAAAACAAACTGTTTGGGTAACAAGAGAGTACATTATTACTTTATATATCACTCTATTGGAGATACAGTACTCTAATTACTGTAAGAAATGATAACTTTATCTTAATATGTTATGGGGCTTAATAATAAAATACCATCCTACCTGAACACACCACTAGTCAGAAACAGAACCTGCTTCGCCATACGAGCAAGCATGCGTTACATTCATCGCATCGTATAACAGTCGGCTTTGCAAATGTTTTGGAATCCACGTCGATTCCGGAATGATGAGTTGGGAGGAAGCAATCCTCGTACGTGTCGTTGCAGCATTGCAGGTTTTTCTTTGGAGAGCCATAGCTCAAAATATCCACCATTCACGACAACGGCGCAACGCATGCACCCATTTACGATTTACGAATGCAAACAGCATTCCATTCCATGTAATAAGCCAAGACGCTCAGCCCATCCACGAGGGTTTGCTTCACAGGGACCTAAAATCGAATCTGTTTTAAGTAAAGAGATTATATCAGAGGTATAATTTTTAACAGGGAACGAGCCCGATTTTAAGTCCACGGATATGTGTCTCGCATTAGCTCCCAAGATCAACGGCTAATGCGCACATATCCTAAACAACATTCTACATAGTCATACACAAGTTTTTACATTATTAACAACAATTTACAAGACTATGATTTAAGTACATAAGTTACACATGTGACTAACGGTCAACTAAAGACAAAAGTACGCAGCGAAAACAAAATATAAACACCAAAAGATACCACCAAGTGTGTCCAACACCCGAAGGCAACTGAGTGGAGGTAGAAATAACATCATTCGTTAGTGTTGCATATTCGGCGCTAACAGATGATTGTAAGTATAATCGTCCTCACCTGCAATAAGTGGTTAATCTGTTTGAGTACAAAAGGTACTCGCAATACTTACACAAACTAATAAAAGAAAGTGTATGATAGGGCCTATCCAAAGGATTAGAGATTATACATACTAAAGGTTGTTCAACGAAAGGCTGTATTGGTATCAATTTTTGCATAAAGCGACAAGTTTTATTCCCGCACTTTCTAGTTTTACAAAGGCCATTTTGTAATCAAATTTTAGACCAAAGACATCAAGTAACTTTGACATAATCATAAATCCAAACATATCAAGGTGGCTATCCACTTTGACAAACTAACATGCATGAATAACCGTTCACGCCGATACCAAGTTATACCCACATCAATTTTAGTTTGGAAAATCTAACAATTGCTGTCTCGAACCCAAGTGGTGTACATCTTTACCCACACGACTTGATTAGTCCGTAAGTCTCCGAATAATGGCACACTTCCTTAGGTATGCTGGCCGGGGAAATCAAGACTCAGTATTTTTCAGTAAGAAAATCTTATTAAGTTGAATCACTCTTGTGAGACAAGATCCCGCTTAGTACAAGCTATTGATAGAACCTGCTAAGCGGAGTTGTGTTGGGAATGCCGACCCAATGAACAAAAATATAAAACTGTGCTTATCCGCACATATTAAATTGCAATCGGATCCCTATGAACATATGATCAAACATATATGTCCTCACTCCACCTGTTTTCCAACTTAATAAAATCTTTCTCTTACTTAACCAAGCGGCTCCCACCCCACGTGTGGTAATACGAGTATTACTTGGATTAACGAAGGCACAACGTTCGGCCCTTGGTGATCCGGACAAGAGTACCACAATTCTCAATTCTCGTGCACAAAGGTACCATCACTATCAAGCACTTGTCCAGATCTATCTCATTTTTAAATATTCAAAATTTAGACTCAAACTTCATATTTAAATATCTAGACAAATTATAAAGATAACAGTGTTCAATGTTTCCCATAATTGACAAGATAATCCCATCAATTGAACTATCGTAACTATTGACTTGCATGGCTAAGCATTCACAATAAGAATATGTAGACCGTCACATGATTTCTAACTTAAGCATAAATGTATGGAATGATTAAGGGTAAGCCACAATGATTATGACATACTAACTGGACTCACAAATTATGGATACACTAAAAATAGCATGCACGCAATTATCATTGCATTTCAAAATACTAAATTACCAAAACTGGGATCAAAATGATACAAGAGAATGCTTGCCTTGATTATAATCCACTTATTCAACCTCAGGAGTCTCAGAAATATATTCACTCGTCTCGGGCAACTCCCAATCTAACAATACAAGAGCAATTAAACACCGAGAAAATAGCAAAATGCAAAAATGCTTGATAATTTTATAGTAGAGAGGTTATGATTTTAAGTGAATTTATGTGAAAATTTTAGTTGTTTTAGAGTTCATATGAATTTTCTATGAATTTTACAAGGTTAAAATCCTTAATGTACAATTAAATTAATTATCAAAATTTTCTGTAATAGGGTCATGTTTAAAAGTTATTCCATATTAAAGTTCAATAAAAATTAGAACTAACAAAATTTATTTCACTTAATTTGGAGTTAAAATGAATTACTTATGAAATTTTGGAGTTTAAACCATTTTAAGTGTAAAAGTAATTCATTTCGGGATTTAAAAACCTAGCAAATACTTTTTATACTGGACCGCACCTAGCTTTTTTGACTAGGAAGAAAAAGGAGGGTACATCTAAAAATTCTATAAAAAATCCAGAGTAGCGAAATAGGGTATGTAGACCTTAATTAAAACATTTTTTTGTGCAATTATAGAGTTAATTACATACTTTTAGATGGAATGTTTTGCTATGTCCTATAGTGTCATGCAGTACGTCGTTATAGTCATGTGTAGATCAGTTTCGGATATGTCGCTAATTGTGCAATAAATTGTTTTTGGTGCAATAATTGAATTAATTAGATATGTCACTTCTTATCATTTTTTGTGTATGTTTTGTAGTATTTATAATGTTTGCACAGAATTTTCAGGTATGACGGCCCCATGAGACACTGCGCAGTGGTCGTATGAGATGCTTGACCTAGCCGTTGACGCAAGTCACCGTAGCCACCTCAGTACCATCCTCCCTCAGGAGGGCGAGAAGCCCATTGAGCTTGGAGCGTTGCGGCTGCGCACGCCTATGAAGGCATGGAGGGTGGACCCACGTTGGGTTCCAAGGTACATGTAGTTTGTCACCTTTGTGTACGCAATTTTAGTCTAACCTGTGTGGGTGGACTCATGTGTGTTCTTAATCCTTTCGACGTAGGTTGAGAGCGGCAGACCTCCTTCCACTAGCGAGGATGGTGGAGGCGACGTGGGAGGATGACCAGGACATCGCGGGCGTTTTCTGTACAACCGCTGCCTCATGATGGCGCTGGTTGACCGGTGGAGGTCGGAGACGCACACGTTCCACCTTCCGTGTGGGGAGATGGCGTCGACGCTTTAGGACGTGGGCTTCCTGACCGGGTTGCCTCGCGTGAGCTTCGGCGTACGACGTCTTGGACAAGTGGCGCACGGAGATCCTCACGAGAATCCAGGGGTGCGCCGGCTACAGGTAGTTCAGCAGTACGCACAGGCCTACGCTCAAGTGGATCTGCCAGTTCTATGTAAGTATTTATATTTCTTGTGTTTCCGCCTCAATTGCTTTGTTCAACTTAGTGATGCTAGAATAGGCCTGGAGGGCGGAGGATGCAAGGCACTAGTGATGCCCTCGGCGTGGTGGTATGGGAAGCACATGTGCGGGCATGGGAAGCACGTGGCACGCATGCAAGGGCATGGGCAGGGCATCGTGGAACGACGACGAGTGATGGGCGAGCCACTGACTTCTTGCATGGTCAAGACGTAGCGAGCGGGCTCTAAGGTTGTCGCCACCGAGAGAAGGAAGTGGCGTGGCGCACTGGTTCGACCGAGGAAAATGGTGGAGGGAGAGAAGGAAGCGGGAGCTGGTTGAGCCGGACCTGCTTCAACGGCTCAGCCCAAGGAGCAGTACCAGTAAGAAAAGAGAAGGGAAGGAATGAGGGATCTGGGAAAAAGAACAAAATGCTATGATCAACTTCTGGCGCAAGATTTCAATTTGTATACTTATTTTACATAATATTTTTCAGAAGATTTGCTAGCGCATGGTACATTGGTTAGACCTATTTTTATAGGTTGTTATTTTAGGTTTTAGATTATTAGGGTTTTATACTCCGATACTATTTAGAAGGACAATACCTTAGGTTTATTTTGCTCCTATAAATTCGGGTATTAGGGTTTCGAGTTCCATGCTTCCGGTATTAGAACTTTACACTCCGTAAAATATTTCAAGGCAATGCTATAAGTGTTCTTGATTCTTTTGCTTCTACGTTTTATGTTTTCAAAGGTTTTCGTAATTAGGGTTTTCATTCCTAGGGTCCTTGTGTCTAGGGTTTTCTATAATCATCACCTAGGCCGACAAAAAGAAAATGCCATTCAAACAACTCTAAAAAATGCAATCAAGGCAAAAATGAAATAAAACACGCCAAAAGTTTTAAAAATCCTGTATTTTCGTATTTTGGAATTTTGGGGATGTTACAAACCCTACCCCCTTAAAAGAATCTCAACCCCGAGATTGCGGTAGAACGTATAGAAGAAGATAGAACGAGGAGGAAGAGAGACGGAGCGGAGGATGCTGACGCTATCTTAGTTGCTTTGCCTGCTCTTGGTGTGGCTTCTCAGCATCGTTGTCTTCTGTTTTCCTCATGACAGATACAAACTTCCTGTTGATGGATTGACAATAATTGTCTATATCCGAAGGAGTAGCTAGCCTTGGACACGCCGGTAGCTATATTCCAATCATTATGTCCTATTTTCCCTACTAGATTCCAATTACTATCTTTTATCTCGCTAATCGCCCTAATTTAAACTCTAGGTTTTTCTTATAATCAATGTTATCACCAACTCATAATCGTATATAATTGTAATGATTTGACTTATTTGTATTCAGCTATCCCCCTTAAAAATGTCTACCGATATTTGTTGTTTTATTTAACCGCTAATAACCCAATTGCTATTATCCACCAAAATTATATTGTCATTGTAATGCATGGATTCACCATACTTTAGCATCCAAGTCTATCATTATTATCAAGAGCACCTAGATATCGTATAACTATGATCCGCCATTCTCCACCCTTTGATCATATCATCTAGATTAATCTATACATAGATTCCACTTAAGTAATAATGATCCAACTTCAAGCAATTATAGCTATTCCTGTTGATAAACTACCTTTCGATTAATCCTAATCACACACAATTGTATTTGATTACACCAATTATCATATAATTCATTACTATCTAATTTACTGATGCTAAATCAATACCTTATAGTGCGAATCAAAATTTTCTCTAGTACCATTTTGATTAAGCTAATTCTTTTATTGATCGCATTATGTGCATAAATTCAATTATTCATGTTAATTTAATCCAAATGTAGATGTCTTCCAAACACTAATATTTGTGATTTCTATTATTCCACCGATATGCCACACATTTGACTTTATTCTCAAAATCATTGGTATACTTGATACATTTTCATCAACTACTCATTGTTCAAGCCCCCTACGACATCGACTAGACCTAAGGACATAGCATGTGTCAGTATGCTGTCCAGACTACCTTATATGTCTTCTTGGTCAGGGACTATCTCCACGGCAGCTTTGGTGGTTGCGATGCTTATAGTTGCACGAAAAATCCATTGTTGTAGTTCAACTCTCTTGGTGATCAATCGCTTTAGATGGCACTCTTTGGGACAGTGGTCGTGTCCTTCGCAAAGAAAACAAGTGACATTGCTTGTCGGGCAATCTCCTGGTGGGTGGTCTTCGTTGCAGTTGGGACAATTTGTAGTGCATTGGTTGATGTAGTGTCCTCCCTCACCACAGCATCGACAGGCCTCGATCTTCATGATCGCCGCGTTTGACTCTTTTAGAAGGCAATTCCTAGCGAAGTGTCCGACTTTACCATAGCTAAAGCAACCAGGTTGCTTTGGCTTTTGTCGACCATCGACCTTCATGTTTACCTTGTTTGACTCCTTTAGATGACAATTCCTAGCGAAGTGCCCTATTTCACCACAACGGAAGCAAAGAGGTTGCTTTTGCCATTTTTGCCCCTCAGGGCAGTGGGACATGAAGTGGCCCACCTTGCCGCATTCAAGACACATGGCAGTGCGTTGAATCCCATCTGACGTATGGTGACGCTTAAGGGTCTTCTCTGGACAGTCTGGGTTAGGGTGGGCAAATTTTGACAGAGCTTCATCTTGATCTTGTATGCTTGTTAAGTTGGTCTTGCCGTCTGGTGGTGCTTCCAGCAAGAGGTGAAGAGGGAATAGCATGAGACAAGGAAAAGATCACCGGAATAAGATAATTAAATCCATTTCCCTTTAAAATTCAAAATTTCATCATACGAAAAGTCGGGGAGGCTCAAACATTCACACAAATTTTAAAACATGCTTTTCCCGTGACTGCGAAACGCGACGCCCATGGGCAAAATAGGCAGTACACAGGTTCCAAATGAAATCTTATGACAGTACATCGTCTATTCTTGGAAACACACACATAGGAGTGCACAATTCTACGCACAAGGGTTACTCAAAATGAGATTGCCCTAGCCTAAAAAGTTGTCACATTCCTGAACTTAAGCCTTTGAAGTTAGGGTAAGGAAAGAGGAAACCAATCACTTTTCGAAATCAAAAGAAGATTCAACATAGGTAAGAGAGAAATCTTTAGGAGGGATAGTAATGAACAATTTTACTTATGTTTTTCATAAAGCTTTTGTAGGCGAAGTTAGGTTTTTGAAAAATTCCACTAATGAAACTAACGGCCATGCTAACTAAGGTCACGACCTAGAGTCGATATACTCTATTACTAAGCTATCAGACCCCCAAATTTGGAACTTGGGACCTACTGTGTATATTTGTGTCATTCCCTGGATCAGTAGCTGGCGCACACAGTTACATTGTTGGTTCAAACACATATCACAAAAACGTAAAGTTATTGCATAATATTAAACAAAGCGTAAATATACCTTACGGCTTTTGACTTGCAGAATGGCCGAACATGCCAAATACTTTCAGAGAATCATCGGCGGAAGTAGAATCAAAGTATAATGCGTGGAACCCTCACGATATGCCCACCGACAATCGACTGTGGGCTCGCGATCTAATCATTGGCCTTCTTGATATTCAGTCTTGTCCAATGCTCATAATTGTACTCGCGAGCCAATACACAATGCAATTATTATAGATGCAAGGCTAATCAAAGGAAAGGCTCATGGTTCTTTTATTTTGCACAAAGCCATTTATTGAAATAGACTAAGTAATAGCAAATCCTAAGAATTAGCATTTTTAACCAACACAAGTTTTAGAAACTGAGTTTTCGTTGTAAAGTACTAGTGGAGATTTTATCTCCTATACCATTAAGTGACTTTGTTCACTCAATGCACAGGCTATCCCGTATTTACCACTAGTCCCTGACCAGGCTATTTCAAATCCATGGGGCCCCGCCCCACCTTTTTCCATTCCACCGACCAAGCTTTCTCAATTCCCTGGATTCCAACCCAACATTTCCAACTACTGGGCTCAAACCTATTAAAAGAACTTCTGCTTAGAACGTGAACATGAAGTAAAAGACATAATAGAAGCAGTTAGAGCTAAGTTTGCCAAGCTTAAGGACAAAATTGATTCTGCTCATTGTGCTTCATGTGAAACCTTTAAGCTTGAAGTTGCTTTTCTTAATGAGAAACATGCTAGAGCCATTAAGGCCAAAACTTGTGAATCATGTGTTAATCTTGGAAAAGAGAATGATTATCTTAAAGATACATTAGAAAAATTCTCTAAAGGTGAGAAATAGTTAAACATGATTCTTGACAAGTCTAAAACTCCTTATAAGAATCAAGGGTTAGGATACAACTTTGCCCAAGACAAATCCAAGCCAAATATCATTCAAGTCTTGGAAAATGGGTTAGTTGAGTTCAAAACACAACCCGCAAAAACCATTTTCAAATCTACAAGTTTTGCCCAACCATCTTTTGAGCCAAAAGGTGCTTCTCCCTGTGGTACCAAGTATAGAGGGGTTCCATATGCCCCTCGCGTGGTTAGTACGCAAAAGCGCTTGGCTTAGTGACCCAAGTACTCGGTCCTTAGGGACCCAGGCATACCACCACATTCCAAAAACCGCACCATCCATCCAATATGCCCAAGTCTAAATCAATCTTTTATTTTCAGCTTTTGATTTTACAAATTAATCAAAGCACAAGTGCTGGACATATAGGAGTAATAATCATTTTTGAGTGATCAAGATCATCGACTAAGTCGATGATCGCCCAATACTACCGATAGCTAAGCATGTCTAAGCGATAGGAAGCGCAACTACTAAGTGATAAGAGCTCATCCAACGAGCTCAAACCACAGCGAATAACCTAGGCTCATTGGTAGTAGAGGATAAAGAATTCCTCTGATTATGCGACTATAGGATTACTAACGACATTTAACACAAAGTAGCATGCATACATAGAAGTAAAACAAAGTATTAAGCTCTAAAGTAATGGGACATGATGGGAAATGGTCAAACTGCTTGCCTTGTTGCTGTTGCTCAAATTGTGGCAGAGGGTCGCTCTCGGGATCACCACAAATGTCGAAACCTAACGGAAAAGCGATAAAAAAACCGATAAGAACGATGAAAGGCAACAAAGACAGCACAGCAAACGAACTCCAAATACCCTGAATTTTCTACAGCAGCAAGGGGATGATTTTTAGGAAATTTTGCAACAAGAACCAATGGATTTGGATTCTCAATGCAAAAGATATGAGCAAAACAATTCTGCTCAGCCCTAAAAATTACCAAACTGCACTATTCACTAATTTAATTATGAGGCAACATTTTCTAGAAAAGTGGTGAGGCTGAGATTTTTATTGTAAAACCAGCACCTCATGAGATGAATAACACAATTGAGTTCATCTCATTTGGAGCTATTATGCACTTTCTATAATTTTTCAAAAACAAGAACTTGAACAAAATTATAATGCACAAGTCCTCATTTCTATAACAGCAACATGCTCAGAACTAATTCTCACAGTGAGTTCATTATTAGAGGAAGCTAACAAAATTGGGTTTACTCACAAATAACCTCAGAGCATTAGTTATGGGTTTTACAAGTTAAACATAAATTTTGAGTGTATATTCAAAGGAGTTTTAAAACCTAGTGGCTAACTGTGCTCTGGAGCTGAACTCAACTTACAATCATTTTTGGATTAAAGTTAAGTTCAAGACAGAGCTAACACAATTTGAATGACCTCAAAAGGATTTAAAACGAAGAAGATATGAAATTCTAAAGTCTATACCTTATTTCAGGTCTATAACTAAGACTTCTTGGAATTTCTAAAACTCACAAGGGTATGGGAGGGCGTGAGCCACAGATCTCAGATCCAACGGCTCAAGACCTCCCAGAGGCTATCACACAGCGCCAAGACGTGAAGTCCAGAGGTCTGGACCTCTTAGCAACTCACATGCGCGAGGTGAGGGGAGGTCGTGGCCGTGGGTGGGAGATCCAACGGACCACAACACGAAAGGAGGTCGGAGCGGACCAGATCTAAAGGGAGGTCCTCAGCGGTGAGATGACCTCGAGGAGGTCCTAGCGATAGATCTAAACATCACAGACCTCCGAGGAGGTGCAGGCGGCTCTGATGCGCAAGGGAGGTCTTGGGCGCTCCAGATTCCCTTGGAGGAGGTGCGGGCGTCCCGAGCTCACAACCACGTGCTTGCGCACGCACGTGCTTGGACAAGAGGTTAATCTTGTGCGGGACACAAGGAGGTCCGCTGGAGGTCTTAATCGCGCACAATAAATGGTGGATTTAAGAACATCAAGACCCAACCAATGATTGCAAGATTGAGCAATTGATGACCGCATTAAACACGGCAAATCTCTGTCCTAAAATGACAACGGTCTTGCTGCGTGCGACAAAGACCGAGCTCAAAGATTTGGTCATCATGGCGATGTAGACCTCGCGGCGAGAACCAAGGACATCCCGTGTGCGCAATAGTGTTGCGCACACCATGGACTCATTCTCGGCGGCGACGACGGTTATAATCGCCCGGCGGCCGAGAGGACAAACACAACCCGCACGGCCAAAATACGAAAATGCAAAATGGAGCTCTGCGCGACAATCAGCGTGTGCCAAAACTTAAGCTCGACAACATGCATTCAAGCGGTGCCGACATCTAAAGGACTAACAGGAGGTGTACAGGAGGTCCTAAGGTACTTGGGAGGTCGTGGAGGTGATGGCCGGAGTTGGGGAAGGCGGTGAAGCTTCACGACCCAAGGCACCGACTCAAGCTCGACTTTGTCCACCTCTGAAAAATGCCCAAACAATTCAAGTTATGGTTAACTTCCAAGAGGTTTTCGAGGAGCAAAAGTGAGCAAGGTTTGAAGGAGGAGCCACTTGGAACCCTTGTCTCCTTTGAGGAGCTCAAGGACATCAACAATGGCGACCAAGATGGGAGGTGAGTTTGGGGATGAGGAGCTCACCACGCACAAGTGCAAGGCTGAGGTCAATTGTGTGCAAAGGAAGCCAAGGGAGGATTCCCAGGGGTGACTTATAGACTGAGGTGAAGGTTATGAGCTGGGGCTAAGCTCCATGGTGAGCTTAGCCCACGGGTTGGTCCATGGGGTGGACAAGACATAAAGGTTGACAAGGTGGATCTTGGTGACCAATGAGGCGGAAAGTCGACTGCATTAAATCTTGGTCGACAAAGAGTTGTTATAATGTACCCCATGGTCAGACACGCATTAATGCACTGCTCAGAGCTCGCATGCACGCCAGAGGAAGGAGAAGAACAGGGGAGGTCTTGGTGACCGTTGGATAAGACCTGGGAGAGGTCCTAACCATCGGATCCAATTTTTGAACCGTTATGTTTTAAGTGGTGGGAGGAGGTCCCAGCCACACAATCAAGGTGGGGAGGTCGTGGCCCTCCGATTTCCTTAGTCGAGAAAACGCACGTGAGGAAAAGGGACAGGAGGTCCAAAGCGTTGGATCTCCATCCAACGGTGCGGACCTCCTGTGAGGTCTTAACCGCACGCGAACATAAAAGCCTGAGGGGGAGGTCATGGCCTTTGGATTAAAATCCAAGGGCACACAACCAAAGGGAGGTCTAAGGCTTTGCGTGAAGTGCGAGGGAGGTCAAGACCTTTGGATTTTGATCCAACGGTGTTGATCAAGACAGGGGAGGTCTTGTGCGCTAGATATTTTGAGGGGAGGTCGTGGGCTGTTGGATCTGATCCAACGGCTACGACCTCGTTTAGGTGGGAGGTTTGTTTAGTTTAACAGTGAGGGGAGGTCGGGAGCGGTTGGATGTAAATCCATGACTATGACCTCGCCAAGGTGGAAGGTGGTTTTGAGGTTTGATAACAAGGGAGGTCGGGGCGGTTGGATCTTAATCAAGGGCCAAGACCTCAACAAGGTGGGAGGTCTTGCGGTGTTGATCGCGGAGGAGGTCGTGGTGTTGGATGTAAATCCAACAATTGCGACTGATCAAGGTGGAGAGGAGGTCTGCTGTGAGTGCAGACATGGTGAAATTTGGACGACTTTGAACATAGCTAGCCCAAGGAGCGATGTAGGCTTTTGAATTTAGTTTTCAACATTTGGGACTTTGCAAAATTGTTTGGGATAGCATTTCAACTCCAAAATTCATGAAATTTTTACAGGAGCTTGCTGACAAAGAGCTTAACCGTGCATAAAATTTTCAGAGGTTATTATGCAATGCACTTTTCTCAGGAAATTCGTTAAGGTTGTTTAATGATTCATTTTGCCTCCAAAATTATCAAACAAGTTTTACAACTTGTGATATTTTTCAGAGGGTCCCACCTCAGTTTTAGGACCAAAGAAAATACTTTCCAATTGTTTGGCACAAGATTTAAGATAATTGGAAAAGGAATTTGACTTTTGGTCAACAAGAGCTTTGTGTTTTGGATTACACAACTCTTGGACAAGAATTACATAAGAGATTAGGGGTTTTCAAGATGTGAGAAAAGTTTTAATTTCTACACATATAATTATACTTGAATAACCCCAATTATACATTTGGGATGTTACAAAATCTCTCCCCTTACGAAATCTCGTCCGAGATTTGGCTCACTCGATAAAGAAAGATGGATAGTCCGCCACGCAGACGATCTTCTCTTTCCCAAGTAGCCTCATCCTCGTAATGGTTTGACCACTGAACTTTAAGGAACTTGATGGTCTTATTCCTTGTCCTTCGTTCAGACTCATCGAGTCTGTGAGCAGGGGTGCTCGCGATAGGTCAAATCGGGTTGGACATCGAGAGTTTCCAACGGAGCTTCCTCGGTTGGAACACGGAGGCACTTCTTAAGCTGGGACACATAGAAAACATCATGTACCCCCTCAAGTGCAGCTGGCAATTCCAACTTATAGGCAACAGCTCCCTTCTTCTCGATAACGCGGTAGGGACCGACATATCGAGGAGCTAACTTGCCCTTGACGCCGAAACGTTGATGGCCCTTCAAAGGAGAGACTTTGAGATAAACAAAGTCATTAGGCTCAAAACGTAACTCACGTCGACGGCGGTCCGCATAGCTCTTTTGCCGAGATTGAGTGTGCGCAAGCAGCGCCACGAATAAAATTTGGACTTGGCGCTCGGCCTCATTGATTGAGTCCGGCCAAAGAGAGGTCTCTCACCGTCTCTCGACCAGTTCAACGGGTTCTACACTTTCTCCGTATAAGGCCTCAAAAGGTGCCATCTTTGAGATCGCCCGAAAATTTGTTGTTATAAGAAAACTTCGGCGAATGGCAAGCATTTCTCCCAATGCTTCCCATAGGAAAGGACACAAGCACGAAGCATGTCCTCCAAAACTGGTTGACCCTCTCGGTCGACCATCGGTTTGAGGTGAAATGCGTCTTTGAAAGCAAGACGAGTGCCCATAGCCTCTTGCAAGCTATGCCAAAAATGAGGCGTGAAAAGGATCCACGATCCGACACAATCGTCTTGACACCGTGCAAACTCACGATGCGGGCGATATAGAGTTCCGCCAAAAGACCTACCCAAGTTCGATCTTGGCGGAAGGAAATGTGCCACCTTAGTCAATCGATCGATGGCGACCCAAATGGCATCATTCTTCTTCGGGGCGTGGGTAGACCGGTGATGAAATCCATTCGATCGAATCCCACTTCCACTCGAGAATTGGCAAAGGCTAAAGCGATCAAAGAGACGCCGATGCTCGGCCTTGACACGGCGACACACGTCGCTCTCGACAACGAACCGCGATCTCCTCTTCATTCGGGTCCACCAAAATCTCTGGCGGAGATCTTGATACATCTTTGTGGCCGGGATGAATGGATAAAAGCGAATCATGGGCTTCGCGGAGGATCAAATTCGCAACTCCATGTCCTTTGGAACCACAAGGCGTTGCGAACCTCACAACACCATGCTCATCCTCGGAAAAGCACTTGGTCGTTCCGGCCTTGACATTTGCCTTAATGTGGCTCACTCCCAAATCCATTGCTGGCGGACTTGATCCGATCCACCAAGGTTGGTTGCACAACCATGGGCGAGAGATCCATGCTCAACTATCTCCAAGTTGAGGCTATTTGGAATGCCACGAGAAGAGAGGCGAATGCTCCTTGAGCACTAAGGCATTACAATGCGCTTTGCGACTAAGCGCATCGGCAGCGACATTAGCCTTGCCGGATGGTAGTGTATACCCATGTCATAATCCTTGATCAACTCCAACCATCTCCTTTGCACGAGGTTCAGTCAGTGGGTGAACAAATACTTAAGGCTCTTGTGATCCGAATACACTTCACAGCGATTCACGATTAGGTAATGTCGCCAAATCTTAAGTGCATGAATCACGAAGCCAACTCCAAGTCATGAGTAGGGTAGTTGAGTTCATGAGGTCTCAATTGCCTTGATGCATAGGCCACTACCTTGCCTTCTTGCATAAGGACACAACCGAGGCCTCGACGAGAAGCATCGCAAAAGATATCGAAACTTTGATGGATATCGGGAAGAACAAGAACGGAGCGGTGGTCAAACGCTTTTTGAGTATTTGGAAACTTTCCTCACACCCAGCGGACCACACGAACTTCTTGTCCTTCTTGAGCAACTCCGTCATCGGCCAGCGATCTTGGAGAAGTTCTCGATAAGCGGCGATAATATCCCGCTAAGCAGAAAACTCCGCACATCGGTGACCGAAGCGGAGTTGACTCCATGAAAGAACATCGCTGACCTTGCTAGGATCAGCGGCTCGCCTCCGCTGAAAGAGCGTGGCCTAAGAAGGCCACTTCCTTCAACGAATCGCGACTTCTTTGAACTTGGCGACATGGTGGTGCTCACGTAGCTTGCCTAACACAAGCGGATGCTCGGCATGTTCCTCATCGTTCTTGGAGTAGATAAGGATATCATCGATGAAGACCACGACAAACTTATCCAAATACTCCATGAATACCGAATTCATGAGATTCATGAACAAGGCAGGAGCATTGGTTAAGCCGAATGACATGACGGTGTACTCGTACAAGCCGTAGCGAGTAGAGAACGCTGTCTTTGGAATATCCTCAGGTCGAATACGAACCTGATGATATCCCACTCTCAAATCAATCTTGGAGAAAACTCGAGCTCCAATCAATTGATCGAAGAGATCGTCAATGCGGGCAATGGATACTTGTTCTTTACCGTCACTTCATTAAGTGGGCGTAATCGTCGACATCATAAAGTACCATCCTTCTTCTTTACGAAGATTGCTGGACAACCCCAAGGAGATGAGCTAGGGCGAATGAAACCCTTCTCTTGCAGCTCACTTAACTGCTTCTTCAATTCCACCAACTCGTTCGGTGGCATCCGATAAGGCCTCTTTGAGATAGGGGCGGTGCAGAGCCAACTCAATGACAAACTCGAGGTCTCGAGCGGGTGGCATCCCGGAAGATCTGCGGGAAAGACATCAACGAAGTCACAAACTGTTGGGACTTCGCTAATATCTAAGCGGGCTTCGCTTCAAGCGAAGAGATGCGGATCTAGCGACCGGTAGCGAACTTAACTCGTCACGGAGGACTAGATAGAGAGATGAGCTTCTGGCGCAATCGATTTGCCCATGTCTTTGGGACAACCAATCCATGCCAAGAATCACATCAAGACTCATTGAATGGAGAATGATAAGGTTTGCTAAGAAACCTACCCTTCGATCTCGATAGGAACATCCCTACACTCAGATTCGACTCTCAACTCCGAACCGGGAGAGCGAATGAGTAAGCGGGACCGACAATGGAGAGAAAAAAGCTCTCCAACAGCGAGAAAAGACTTCGAAACAAAGGAATGAGATGCTCTGAATCAAACAAGACGATGGAGGGTGAGAGTTAACGAAAGTGTACCTAGCACGGCGTCGGGTGCCTCTGAGCCTCCTCTGCGGTGTGGCGTTGACGCGACCACTACCCACGCCTTGGGTAGCTGGGGCGATCTTGGTCTGGTGCACCACCTCGGCCGCGTCCTCCATTAGGGCGAGGGCGCTCTGTCTTCTTAGGGCATTGGTTCGCATAATGCCCCTTCGGTTGCATGAGGCGCATGTGACCCCAAGCTGCCGGGTTCGCGGGGCGCTCTGGCGACTTCGCGGTGCGTGGATCGAGACACGGACTGCGAAGGGCGAGGAAGGCGGAGGTGACCTCGGGCGCCAAGAGTGAGAGTGGTACCCGAGATCGCCCGGCGGGGACGGAGGAACCGCCTTGGATGACTTATGGGCCTCCACTTCCGCTATGGAATCCATAAGCTCCTCGGTGAATGCTCGCGACAATGGCCTTGTCGACCAAGGGTGAAAATCGGGAAAGTCGACAATGGATAGCTTGTCCTTGACTCCTCGGACAAGCCACGCTGAACTTGGTGCCTTGGCCATATCGGTGGCCACATCCTCGGGAGCATAACGAGCTAGATGGTTGAACTCGTAGACATACTCCATGGTGAGCTCACCTTGCTTGAGCGCAAGAAACTCACCTTCTTGATCTCCATCAAGCGGCGAGGATGTGAGCCCGTCGGAAGGCAAGACGGAACTCCTCCCAAGAGGCGGTGTGATCCACGGGCTGCATGGCGAAAGTTCTCCCACCATGACAAGGTGCACCCTCCGGTGGTGCGATGCGAACAGCGCCTTCTCGTGCTCTGCACGCTGCGCTATCTTGAGCTTCCGCTCAACCAAGCAAGCCAATAAATGCGCATCGGCGGGTCCTCGGGCCGGAAAAGGTAGAAGTGAGTACGAAGAAACTCCATGAGTCCTCCACGCGGTGATGGGCATTCACGCCCGGATCACGAAGCTCCGGTAAGTGCGGTGGTGTTGCGCGATGGCGTCGAGAGAACTCTCTGTCATCCGGCGGTTGCTTCGATCGAAGAAGAACCTCGGCCATGGTCGGAGGAGGAGGAAGCTCCTCGTCCGGACCAGTGGCCGACCGCCTTAGCCGCTCTGAGTCGTCCCCGCCATCTGTTACAAGAAATTTTGGTTAGCAACTAAACTCGAAAATCAAAGCCTTAAAGAGAAACAAAAGCGATCGACTAGGGAATGGAATATCACCTAAGCGAAAGCCAAAACCATGAGTAAATTAACTTTAGAAGCTTCTAAAAGACTCTAAAACAGCCAAGAAACACCAAAAGCGAGGCTCAACTTCTCAACTCAACTAACCCGTATTGAATGAGCGAGTAATTGATCGAGAAGATTAAAAATCAGATTGTAAGATGAGATCTAAAACTATTAGAGAGCAAGGTTAATGCAGCGAAATAAGTGTTAGATACTTAGCTAACTAGTATCACATCTTACCCTTTTATTCCCACAAGTTTTGTTGATTTAACCTCTCATTTTCTACCCTATTTAGAACCTTTGAGCTTGCTGTCCGGAAATTGGCGCTTGCTGTCCAGATTTTGCATCAAGCTTCGATCGAAATTGTCCATTCCAGAAGCTTCAAAACCTTGTAGATGGGCAGCTAACACTTCAATTTGCCAAACTCATTGGTTCCCCAAAACCCCACTAATCGATAACAACTATTTTGTAGAAGGGAAGAGAGGAAAACAACTTTTAAAACTCAATTAGAGTGAGATGAGAAGAGAAAGCTAAGATAGGTAAGGAATAAAATCCGAGAATTTACCTAAGCTTTCAAAATTCATTTGATGCTTTGAAAATAGGTTTTCAAAATATCCTAAGGACGACCAAGCTTGCGTTACTACGGTCATAACGGCTCTGATACCAACTTTTGTGAGCACCCGGATTTATTAGGCTCATAATACTTAGTCATCCAATTGACCTAGTATTATCAACCAAATAAACTCGGTCTCGAGAGATGTATACTTCGAATGCAAGACACATACCTCACAACAAAAGAATGCATCAATTCCATACAACACATAGTACATAAGCAACAAACCGAAGTTAACATTAATATGGAATAGATATTACAAAGAGAGGCCCTTAGGCCAAATAGCAATAATTACAAAAGATAACAATGAAGCAAAAGTGCCATAAAGATGGCCAAAATAAGAACCAACCAAGTGTGCCTTTAGCCCACAAGGCAATCGACCAGGACCGCCAAGCTAGTCGCTCTCCCAACCACCAAGACAACATTTCATAAAAGTAAAGCCCTTTGGGCTCTACCTCCTCTGCAACAAAGTTGTTAAGCAAAGCAAATGAGTACAATAACTTGTTTATTGTACTCGCAAAACTGACGATGTAAGATAATGAGAACTATAATTTAGCTACATGCAAGCTTTATTTAAGTGGATGAGGCTTTGGACTCATTTTAGCATAAAGCAAGTTTCATTTGCAATAACATAGTAGATTGAAAGCAATTTGACAAAGCATTTTTAATTGTTGAAATAATAAGCGATAATAACATAACAACAACAACAAGAACAATCACGGAAGTGACTAACCCAAGTCACCACAACAATAGCATGAACATCCATTCATACCAACCCATCAAGTTTTAATTAAAAGTTTGAGACTAGTCTTGAACGACCTTACCAAGCATGTCCATAACCTAGGGCGAGGCTATTGAATAGTTTTATCCTGCGGGGTGTACCACTTTGTACCCACACGTCGAGGCCGTCTTTCCTTTACGCACACTTAGAAGGTGTCTTTGCACAGCTAAGTCCTCGAGACCTTTCCAAAGGATGAATGCTAATTACGAGGCTGCACAACCCACGGGAGAAGGAGACATTAGGCGACCTTCAGGAAGCTAATGCTCCTCCCACACTATACATATACATTTGTTTTTGAAAACACACCAACCGAGCTCGCTCATAATTAACACCTCCTAGAGTACTTAGTCAAGAGGGTTCCATATGCCCTCGCGTGGTTAGTGCATAAAAGCGCTTGGCTTAGTGACCCAAGTACTCGGTCCTTAGGGACCAGGCATACCACCACATTCCAAAAACCGCACCATCCATCCAATATGCCCAAGTCTAAATCAATCTTTTATTTTCAGCTTTTGATTTTACAAATTAATCAAAGCACAAGTGCTGGACATATAGGAGTAATAATCATTTTGAGTGATCAAGATCATCGACTAAGTCGATGATCGCCCAATCTACCGATAGCTAAGCATGTCTAGCGGTAGGAAACGCAACTACTAAGTGATAAGAGCTCATCCAACGAGCTCAAACCACAGCGAATAACCTAGGCTCATTGGTAGTAGAGGATAAAGAATTCCTCAGATTATGCGACTATAGGATTACTAACGACATTTAACACAAAGTAGCATGCATACATAGAAGTAAAACAAAGTATTAAGCTCTAAAGTAATGGGACATGATGGGAAATGGTCAAACTGCTTGCCTTGTTGCTGTTGCTCAAATTGTGGCAGAGGGTCGCTCTCGGGATCACCACAAATGTCGAAACCTAACGGAAAAACGATAAAAAAAAACCGATAAGAACGATGAAAGGCAACAAAGACAGCACAGCAAACGAACTCCAAATACCCTGAATTTTCTACAGCAGCAAGGGGATGATTTTTAGGAAATTTTGCAACAAGAACCAATGGATTTGGATTCTCAATGCAAAAGATATGAGCAAAACAATTCTGCTCAGCCCTAAAATTACCAAAGCGCACTATTCACTAATTTAATTATGAGGCAACATTTTCTAGAAAAGTGGTGAGGCTGAGATTTTTATTGTAAAACCAGCACCTCATGAGATGAATAACACAATTGAGTTCATCTCATTTGGAGCTATTATGCACTTTCTATAATTTTTCAAAAACAAGAACTTGAACAAAATTATAATGCACAAGTCCTCATTTCTATAACAGCAACATGCTCAGAACTAATTCTCACAGTGAGTTCATTATTAGAGGAAGCTAACAAAATTGGGTTTACTCACAAATAACCTACAGAGCATTAGTTATGGGTTTTACAAGTTAAACATAAATTTTGAGTGTATATTCAAAGGAGTTTTAAAACCTAGTGGCTAAGCGTGCTCTGGAGCTGAACTCAACTTACAATCATTTTTGGATTAAAGTTAAGTTCAAGACAGAGCTAACACAATTTGAATGACCTCAAAAGGATTTAAAACGAAGAAGATATGAAATTCTAAAGTCTATACCTTATTTGGGTCTATAACTAAGACTTCTTTGGAATTTCTAAAACTCACAAGGGTATGGGAGGGCGTGAGCCACAGATCTCGAGATCCAGCGGCTCAAGACCTCCCAGAGAACATCACACACGCCGACGTGAAGTCCAGAGGTCTGGACCTCTTAGCAACTCACATGCGCGAGGTGAGGGGAGGCCGTGGCCGTGGGTGGGAGATCAACGGACCACAACACGAAAGGAGGTCGGAGCGGACCCAGATCTAAAGGGAGGTCCTCAGCGGTGAGATGACCTCGAGGAGGTCCTAGCGATAGATCTAAACATCACAGACCTCCAGGAGGTGCAGGACGGCTCTGATTGCGCAAGGGAGGTCTTGGGCGCTCAGATTCCCTTGGAGGAGGTGCGGGCGTCCCGAGCTCACAACCACGTGCTTGCGCACGCACGTTTGCTGGACAAGAGGTTAATGTGGCAGGACACAAGGAGGTCATGGGAGGTCTTCTTCGCGCACAATAAATGGTGGATTTAAGAACATCAAGACCCAACCAATGATTGCAAGATTGAGCAATTGATGACCGCATTAAACACGGCAAATCTCTGTCCTAAAAATGACAACGGTCTTTGCCGTGCCGACAAAGACCGAGCTCAAAGATTTGGTCATCGCCGGCGATGTAGACCTCGCCGGCGAGAACCAAGGACATCCCGTGTGCGCAATAGTGTTGCGCACACCATGGACTCATTCTCGGCGGCGACAGCGTTATAATCGCCCGGCGAGCCGAGAGGACAAACACAACCCGCACGGCCAAAATACGAAAATGCAAAATGGAGCTCGCGCGACAATCAGCGTGTGCCAAAACTTAAGCTCGACAACATGCATTCAGCGGGTGCCGACATCTAAAGGACTAACGGGAGGTGTACACGGAGGTCCTAAGGTCTGCCGGGAGGTCGTGGAGGTGATGGCCGGAGTTGGGGAAGGCGGTGAAGCTTCACGACCCAAGGCACCGACTCTAAGCTCGACTTTGTCCACCTCTGAAAAATGCCCAAACAATTCAAGTTAGGGTTAACTTCCTAGAGGTTTTCGAGGAGCAAAAGTGAGCAAGGTTTGAAGGAGGAGCCACTGGAACCCTTGTCTCACCGAGGAGCTCCAAAGACATCAACAATGGCACCAAGATGGTAGGTGAGTTTGGGGATGAGGAGCTCGACCACGCACAAGTGCAAGGTGAGGTCAATTGTGTGCAAAGGAAGCCAAGGAGGATTCGGGGTGACTTATAGACCGAGGTGAAGGTTATGAGTGGGGCTAAGCTCCACGGTGAGCTTTGCTTACAGGTTGGTCCATGGGGTGGACAAGACATAAAGGTTGACAAGGTGTGATCTTTGGTGACCAATGAGGCGGAAAGTCGACTGCATTAAATCTTGGTCGACAAAGAGTTGTTATAATGTACCCCAAGGTCGGACACGCATTAATGCCTGCTCGAGCTTCGCATGCGCCAGAGGAAGGAGAAGAACAGGGAGGTCTTGGTGACCGTTGGATAAGACACAGGAGAGGTCCTAACCATCGGATCAATTTTTGAACCGTTATGTTTTAAGTGGTGGGAGGAGGTCCCACCACACGATCAAGGTGGGGAGGTCGTGGCCCTCCGATTTCATAATCGAGAAAGCATACGTGAGGAAAAGGGACAGAGGTCCAAAGCGTTGGATCTCCATCCAGCAGTGTAGACCTCTGTGAGGTCTTAACTGCACGTGAACATAAAAGCTCGAGGGGAGGTCATGGCCTTTGGATTAAAATCAAGGGCACACAACCAAAGGGAGGTCTAAGGCTTTGCGTGAAGTGCGAGGAGGTCAAGACCTTTGGATTTTGATCCAACGGTGTTGATCAAGGCAGGGAGGTCTTGTCGCTAGATATTTTGAGGGAGGTCGTGGGTCGTTGGATCGATCCAACGGCCACGACCTCGTTTAAATGGGAGGTTTGTTTAGTTTAACGGTGAGGAGAGGTCGAGGCGGTTGGATGTAAATCCATGACTATGACCTCGCCAAGGTGGAAGAGTGGTTTTGAGGTTTGATAACAAGGGGAGGTCGGGGCGGTTGGATCTTAATCAAGGGCCAAGACCTCAACAAGGTGGGAGGTCTTGGCGGTGTTGATCATGGAGGAGGTCGTGGTGTTGGATGTAAATCCAGCAGGCTGCGACTGATCAAGTGGAGAGGAGGTCTGCTGTGGGTGCGAGACATGGTCTGGCTGGACCGACTTTGAACATGGCTAGCCCAAGGAGCGATGTAGGCTTTTGAATTTAGTTTTCAACAATTTGGGACTTTGCAAAATTGTTTGGGATAGCATTTCAACTCCAAAATTCATGAAATTTTTACAGGAGCTTGCTGACAAAGAGCTTAACTGTGCATAAAATTTTCAGAGGTTATTATGCAATGCACTTTTCTCAGGAAATTCGTTAAGGTTGTTTAATGATTCATTTTGCTTCCAAAAATTATCAAACAAGTTTTACAACTTGTGATATTTTTCAGAGGGGTCCCACCTCAGTTTTAGGACCAAAGAAAATACTTTCTAATTGTTTGGCACAAGATTTAAGATAATTGGAAAAGGAATTTGACTTTTGGTCAACAAGAGCTTTGTGTTTTTGGATTACACAACTCTTGGACAAGAATTACATAAGAGATTAGGGGTTTTCAAGATGTGAGAAAAAGTTTTAATTTCTACACATATAATTATACTTGAATAACCCCAATTATACATTTGGGATGTTACAGTATTTTCAGGTACCTTCACTCTACCCTCCAGTATAGCATTTGGTATTCCTACTCTTCTTCCTTGTCCATTCGAGGGTTTTTTAATTCTGATTTTGCAAGTTGTCGGCTAGATAGGAAGAGTACCTCAGGCACTTGTCACTTCTTAGGCACTTCTCTTGTCTCTTTGTCATCTAGGAAGCAGTCTTCTGTTGCACAATCCACTGCAGAAGCTGAGTATGTAGCTGCCGCTAGTTGCTATAGTCAGATTCTATGGATGGTGTCCACCCTTAAGGACTTTGCGTTAAATTTTGCTAGTGTTTATCTTCTATGTGATAACACTTCTGCCATTAATATTGCTAAGAACCCTGTGCAACATTCTAGGACCAAGCACATAGACATTCACTATCGCTTCCTTAGAGACCATGTTGAGAAGAGTGATATTGTGCTGCATTTTGTGGAGTCCGAGGCTCAGTTAGCTGATATCCTCACTAAGCCTTTAGACCCAACAAGGTTTGCCACCTTGAGAAGCGAGTTAGAGGTAATTTATCCCTATGGGTTGGTTTGAGGGGGAGTTGGATCTTTTCTGATCTTTCCTTGTTCATCTGATCTTTTCTTGATCTTCTTTTGAACTTGTTGATCTTTTTTATCTTTTTAGGCTTTTTTGAGCTTTTCTTGCATCTCATTGTATCATATTGCATTCATATGAAAAATCACAAAAAGATGCATTGTAATATAAGTTTTACTGCTTGTCTTTTAAAATTGATGAAGCTTTGCTTATTACCCTCTTGAGCTTTGGTATTTCAATTCTTGCTCAATGCCATGTCTAGTTCTTTGACTTGCTAGAATTATCATGCTTTCACATGTGTAGCTAAGTCTTTGCTGAATGAGCTAGAACTCTAAAACAACTTGAACTAAAAACTGTAATTTGTGGATGTTTTAGCTAATTGCGCAATTAGTGCTCCTTTTGTGACATTGGTCATGTCAAAATTGCTTTGTTAGCTCTTAAATCTAAAATCGATCATTACTCGAGCTTCTTGTTCTTCTGAGAATCTAAAACTGCTGTTGTGCAAAATGAAAAATGAAAAATCAAATCTCAAGATTGTCTTATGATTAAAATGTGCCAAACTACTCTCACGAGACTGCATGTCATAGACATGAACTTGGAGATAGTTTGATGATCTAGACGATCTCATGGGGACTGCTTGTCAAAACTGACATGAACCTCAAGATTTGTCGCCCTGGTAGAAGCTTAGGAAGAGTTTGTGGATGGTTCCTAGTCCAGGATCTTCTTCACTAAGATATACCTTTAATGAACTTCTGGTCGAAACTTAGGAAGAGTTTGTGGATGGCTCCTAGTCCAGGATCTTCTTCACTAAGATAGACCATTAGTCAACTTCAATATTCATTGCAAATGAAAAACTATTGAAAAATGGACGTTTAAGCTAATTTGAGCAAAATGATTCAATTTAGGACCTGTTTGTCTCTTAAAATAGTCATTATTAGCTTTTTGATCTCACATTGATATTTTGACATAGCCATTATCATTTTAGGATCCCTGTTGATGAACTTGCTAAATTAGAAGCTTTGCTTAAATTGTTACAATTCATTGCTTTACATTGAGCCTTCTAGCTTAGCTTTGATATATATGTCTTAACATGATCTTGCTAGCGCTTTCAGGCTTGATATGGTGTTTGTGCAATATTAGAAATGCTAGCTTGTTCTTTTGGGTAATCTCCAAAGCTTCTTGTACTCAAAAATTGAAAAATACAAAAAAATAAAGCCACTCCATTGCATTTCATGCATGCTCTTTCTTATGCTTTTTCTTCAAATTTGCATTTGTCATCTCTAGACGAGAGGAAGGCGTGATTCCTTGATGACTCCATTGTCAAAAGGGGAGAAGATGTAACAAAAATGTTAAAAGGCGGAGCTATTTGGAGAAAAATGGAGAATTTGGGATTTTCTGAAAAATGAGAATCATAGTGAGGGAGAGTATCTTATTTGCATTCTTATGGTCTTATTGTCTTTTCTGAACTTGAATTGTAATTCTTGGAACCTCACAATGATTAAAGGTCAATTTGAACAATTGTTCTTTCATACGGACCTTAAGTGAGATTTTTTACTTATTTCTGGAATTTGAAGCTTTCCTGCTTTCTTTTGCTCGATCTCACTTGCCTATGATATTCTGAAGCCAGCTTGGTCTTTTCCTTTGCTTTCTCTTCCATTTGGACCAAGTTGTGCCTTTACGCGAAAACGTGAGTATTTTACTTTTCAAACCTCAAAACTTATATTTTTGGGAAATTGCCAATGTGTTCATCAAGGGGGAGATTGTGGATATCATGGGAATATGCTCACGATCTTAGGATGATGACTCAATTGGCAATGGCGTTGAAGGTTTGTCGAAACACGTGTTTTGGAGCGATTCAAAATCTTTGTCGAGTCTCGGTGGTCGAGACCGACCATTGTGTGGCGGTCAGACCGACCGAACCTCGAGTCGGGCTCAAAGCTAAGTGGTGGCGATCGGGCCAAGCCATTGGGTGGCGGTCTGACCGGTCAAAATGGATTTTTGATTTTGGAGCTAGGCCAAAAATAGAGGGTGTAGGCAAGAGATGGGATTCTCCTACACTTGGTCTCATAATTTTTGGAGCTTCGAGTCAGAAGTTCTATTCGTTTGAAATTTCCAAAAGGTTTCAGATTTTCCAGAGAGGAAAATTGGCTAAGTCCCAGTGGGCGGTCGGGCCGACCAGCGGTGGCGGTCGAGGCCAAGCCAAGGCGGTCGGCCGGTTTTCACTTGTTCATCGGCTAACTCGGTGGCGATGATTGTTTGGTTAGGTCATATTTATGGGTTTCAGTGTATATGTGTTGCATGATGCATGTTTTAACTAACGTGGGTCAAGTTGCGAAGAACTTGTTCCCGGAATCGATTTCTTTGTCTATTGTTGTGCAGGTTGCTTGGAGGTCAATGACGGTCAATGGCGAGGATGATCGAGACTAAGCTTGGAGAGCTGAGGTCCAGAACGATCGAGGATGCCGGGTGAAGTCAATGGAGTCAAGCATGGCGCAGAAGGGACAAAGGTGACCAAACAGGCAGTTCGGTGCGACAGGTTGGATCAAGCGGCGCGGCGGTCGGTGCAAGTGTCATGGTGGTTTCGGTGGGAGCCGGATAAGAGAGACTTGGCGACATGATGAGAGCCGTTGGATCAACCTACACGTGGCAAAGCATGGAAGTGCTTCACGCAGATTGGACTCGGTCTTTGCAAAAAGATCGAGAAGGGATATTTTGTTAATTTCACCTAAACACCGCCTTGGTGACATTTTGCCAACCCGCGGTGCAAGGCGGCGCAAGGAGAAGCGGATCAGGTCAAGAGGAGATGAAGACGACACTTTAAAATACGTGCGTGAGTAAACCTGTTTGTGTGTGGGTCTAACGGGTGCCCATTAGGGTTTTCCTTCTAGAAGCTAAGCCTCCACTATAAATAGAGGAGGGTGCTGGCCAGCACCTCCTTAACCCTTTCTTTTGTGAAACCCTAGTTTGCCTTTAGGGCTTAGAGAGGAAAGTGGAAGGTTAGGGTTCTAGAGAGTTTTGATTGATTGTGTGCTCTTGTGTTGAGCTTTGTCCTCCTGGATGGAGTGGTTGTAAACCAACAACAATCACAAATCAATCTATGCATGATTTCTCAAAGATGAGTCTCTTTGTGTTCTTGCTCTCTATTTTTTGATTTTGGGGCTTTCTTTGATTCCTCCATTTTCCTTTGGTTTATGCCCCTTTTCTGACTTGCTGTGACATGTGGGATTACATCTAGGATCATCTTGATCATCAATCACCCACGAGCAAGCTTTTAGATCACGTTTTCGTTTTGACTCGGTTTTGGAGCAACCTTCACTCAAACGGAAAAAGGTCGGAACTTTGACAACGATCTTCACGATCGTTGATTGGAATAGGTTCCTAACATCCTAGAGAAGGTATGTCTCAAGATTGGTAAGGTTTGGAGTCACGAATCAAAAGTTAGACCATTTTGTGTTTTAGAAGTTCGGGCTGATTTCACTGTTCATCAAGCTGGAGGTCAGACCACCCATTTGAGAGGTCAAACCGCCCCATGGAGTGGTCAGACCGCTGTGCTGAGAGGTCTGACCGCCCAAGTCATTGTGAATTGTGTTTTTGGTAATTTTGGTTGTTTTGCTTCGGTGTTTTGATTGGATTCAATACACGTCTTCCGCTGTGCTTGTACTTTGATCTTCATAGCTTCCATAGCTATTGGAGTGAAAACATGTTGAATCCGATCTAGGAGAAAAAGTGATCGTGCTCCTATTCACCACCCCCCCCCCTCTAGTTGCATTTTCGGTCCAACAGAGGGTGTGCTAAATCTCATGCGCGGTCTCAAGATTGCAAATCCTGTCATACTCATATCTACCAAGCCTGGCATATAGGAGATTCTTTGCCTTATGGTTGTTAGCCAAGAGGGCTGCTAAAGCTGGCGAAGCAACCTCGGGCAAAACGAGCGGGGCTTGAACAACCTCCCATATAGCTTGTCCTTCGCTCTGAAGGAAGATTCGCATGTGATTCTTCCTATAGACATAGTCGAGCCCATCGAAGATATGCGGCTTGGTGGAGCACTTCTCCATCGCCAAGTTCAGTGACTGGTTAAGATCAAGATTGAACTAACCGGGCTCTGATGCCACTTGTTGGACCGAAAAAGCGACTAGAGGGGGGTGAATAGGAGCACGATCACTTTTTCACCTTGATCAAATTCAATACTAATTTCACTCCAATAGCTACAAAGAGATATATTTTTCCTAAGAAGGCTCAAGGGCACCCAATTAAAATATTTTCAAATCTTTTTATAATATAGATAGTTTCCTATAAATATTTAGATATTTTAGATGTTTTCTTTCGTAGAATTTGATGGTGCCAATTGTCATGAATCTAATGGTCATAAGAATTTATATACTCCCTTTTGTTCAGAATAAATATTGTTTAAGGGAATTGATTTTGGTTTGACAATACATACAATTTTTTAAGCATTATGTTTCACCAAATGCCCATGTTAACTGTTAATTGGTGGTATTGTCAAAGAGATAAATATATCTATTGGACCGAAACGGCGACTAGAGGGGGGTGAATAAGAGCACTATCTCTTTTTCGCTTTGATTGGATTTAATAAGATATTGACTCTAGTAGCTATGAGAGCTATGAAGATCAATAGATAAGCGTAGCGGAAGACTAGAACTAAATCCAATTCAAACCCCCAAAAGAACCAGTCAAAAACACAAAAGACCCCAAAATCGGTACTACCACAGTGTAATCAGCGGTACTACCAATAATCGGTACTACCGCAGTGTACAAAGCGGTACTTCAGCTCTGCGGTACTACCGCAGGCAAAGGAGCGGTACTACCAATTGTCCTGGAAATCAGTACGAGAACGAAATCCAAAATTGGTATAATTTTTGATCCACAACTTCAAACTTCACGAAATTTAAAAAATAACCACTCTAGGATGTTAGGAACCTATTCCAATCAAGGATCGTGAAGATCATTGCCAAAGTTCCAACTTTTTTCCGTTTGAGAGAAGGTTGCTTCAAAAACCGAGTTAGAGACCTAAATATGATCTAAAGCTTGCTCGTGGATCAAGGATGATCAAGATGATCTTAGATGCACTCCCACATCTCACAGCAAGCAAGATCACCACAAGAAACCAAGGGCAAACTCGTGGATCGAAGAAAGCTTCAAAATCACAAAATAGAGAGCAATAACACAAAGAGACTCATCTTTGATAAATCTTTCCTTAGATTGATTTGATATGATGTTGGTTTACATCCACTCCATCAAGGAGGACAAAGACTCAACACATGAGCACAAAATCAAATCCAACTCTCTAGAACCCTAACCTCCCACTATTCTCTCCTAACCCTAAAAACACAACTTAGGGTTTCACAAAAGAAGGGTTAAGGGGGTGCAGCCACCTCCCTTCTCTATTTATAGTGGAGGCTAACCTTCTAGAAGAGTATTCCTATTGGGCACCCGTTAAGCCCACACACAAACGGGTTTAACTTATGCACGTATTTTAAAACGCAATCTTCATCTCCTCTTGACCTAAACCGCTTCTCCTTGCGTCGTCTTGCGCCGCGGGTTAGCAAAAGGTCACCAAGACGGTATTTAGGTGAAATTACCAAAATACCCCTTCTCGATCCTTCTCCGAAGACCAAGTCTAGATTTGGAGACAATCCCATACTTCGCTACGTGTAGGTTGATCAACGGCTCTCATCATGTCGGCAAGTCTCTCCCATCCAGCTCCCACCGAAACCACCATGGCACTTGCACCGACCCCCGCGCCACTTGATCTAACCGGTCACACTGAACTGCCCGTTCGGTCATTCTTGTTCATCTTGCATCACGCTTGTGTTCATTGACTTCACCCGGCATCCTCGATCGTTCTGAACCTCAGCTCTCCAAGCCTAGTCCCGATCATCCTCGTCGTTGACCTCCAAGCAACCTGCACAACAATAGACCAACAAATCGTTTTCGGGAACAAGTTCTTCACAACTTGACACACGTTAGTCAAAACATGCATCATGCAATACATATGCACTGAAACCCATGAACTTGACCTAACGAAAAACCATTTTATCAAGTCGGCAAATATTCAGAACACAATCGGTACTACCGCCATGTAATCACCGGTGCTACTGCACTGCGGTAGTACCACTCAAACAACTGCGAAACTACCGATTCCCTGGGAAGACCAAAACTCCCCAAAAACACGTTCTCTGGAAATTACATACCGCCATCAACCGGTGTTACCGCCCTGCGGTACTACCGCCTTATGATCTGTGGTAATACCGCGCATTACTTATCGGTACTACCGATTTTCCTGACACTTGCTAAAAACTAGTTTTTCAACAAACATTTAACAACATTGCTAATTGTAACATCATTCTAAGATCATGAGCATATCCTCATGATATCCACAATATCATTACTAGGCTGCATATGTCGTAAACTAAAAATATGTGCTATTTGCTTTTCTATGTGTATAAAAAATAAAACACCAATTAATATGTTGTTGAAGAGAACATGAAGAGGGAAGAGTGTTAAAGTTAATATATATTTAAGAAAAAAGTTCACTCCTATGTTGTAAATTGAAGTTATAATAGTGTTACTTTAAAAGGAATTGTAATAGTGTTGTGATGAAACAAAGTATTGACTTTAGTGATCTTCGAAATTTGGCTTTTATCGTTAGTTTTTATAAGCCAATATAAGCATAGATTAAACAATGTAATACAATAAAAATTACTTTTAGCGATCCCTCCTTCATAAAATTCTAACTCCGCCACCGCCGCCGGCTTGGCTAACTGCAGGCCGCTCGTCTTGGTAGCCAGGGAAGCTCGTCTTGGTAGCCAGGGAAGCACATGTTGTCGATTGTACGTTGGATTGATTGGGTCGTAAACATTTCAACAGGGGATCGACGAAGTGAGAACCCTAATTGGATTTATATATACTTCGATGGAATGTGTTTCCGTATCGTGAATTCGTGATTAATGGCGAATGGATATATACTATAGAGCGCTGCCTCTATATGCAACGACACGAACAGGATTACTTTCTCCAAAATTGAAATTGTCGTCATTTCGGAATGGGTGTGGATTCTGAAATATTACAAAGAGACGACACACACGTCGATTAATGAGGCTGACATTTAATTGTTCGGCCGATAGTAGTATGTACCATGTGCTTCCCTACGCTCAATGGCACTTTATCTTGGATCGGGTTGATGTTGATATTCTGCTCCAGAACATCTTCAGATTTTCCTTTCCCCTACATGCAAGAATTTCCATTTTCCATTGCATTCCCTCTTTTCATTCCTTTGAATTAAGGATATATAAACTTAGGAGAGGAATGGTTTAATAGCATTTGACTTCTCGTGAACAGATTAGTTAACATGAAACTATATGGCTATATCACGTAGGATGAAGCCGCAACTACGCTCAAATTGCCCATAATGCTTACGGTAGTGAAGAATTGGCTAGGTGCTATAACATACCATATCAATTAACAATGCCTTAGCTAAAGGAATTTTTTATTAATTAATACTTTTTAAATTTTATTTTAAAGTTAACCTCCGACGCACTTTATTTCCAATTCTGACCCCTTTGGTCACGCCACTACCCGTGGCGTGATAAAACAACGCTATCACGTCAGTCCGTATCTGGAGCAAACTCTTGTCACGTCACCACTCGTGGTATGACAGTGTTGTTTGGTCACGTCACGACCAGTAGCATAACCAAAAGTGCTATTTAGTAGACTTATCCTATAGCGTGATAACGTTGTTTTGTCACACCACGGGTAGTAACATGATTAACTTTAAAATAAAAATAAAAAAGGGTTAAATAAAAAAAAGTTCCAGCTAAAGAGGATACAACTCTTAAAATGTATAAAAAGGAAAATTACTCATACAGCACACTATATATAGCCAGCTGTTTTTCTCGTGAGAACCCGTACCTCATTTCATTGACATCATTCGCAATATATCTATCAAATAATAATACTACTCCCTCCGTATGCGAATAGATGACGTTTCTAGAGAAAGAATAGGCTGATTTGATGTCAAATAAAAAAATACGGAGAGAATACTAAGTAAGTGCTCATACGTTATTACAGATAAAATAATAATAATAACATGGCATGTTGAGCCACGGTCCATAACCCCGACTCCGCCGTCGTGCTCAGCTGAGCCCCACCACGTCTTACGTCATGCCTCCACTGCCATCATCCGCTTTAGCCTATCCTTCGCCTTCCTTGGACCGAAGAGGTCTGGCGTTGATCAAGGATGAGTTGCCCTTGGCAGCGTCAACAGATGGGAAGCTTGGTTTGGTTGTGACAAGGCACTTGAAGAGAAGTTCGTTTAAAAAAGAAATTTGAGGAGTTTGTTAGCAAGAAAAAGGCGTAGGAAATTGGATCCCATCTTGGTTTGGTTGTGACAAGACACTTGAAGAGAAGTTTGTTTTAAAAAGAAAATTTTGAGGAGTTTGTTAGCAAGAAAAAAGCATAGGAAATTGGGGATAATATGAGTTTGTTGGGTTTGTTAAGATTTTTGTTTCAAAAGTTGGTTTGCACCATATTTTTTAGGATTTTTAAGCGACTTTTTAGAGGAGGGAGTTACGGGACACAGGGTGAAGGTAGAAGAGAGAAAGAATGCTTTACCAATAGATTCTTTTTAAGTAATAGAGATTTTTATTAAAACAAAGGTTGTAGAAGTCAACATTTTCGCTCTCGAGGGCTAGAAATTACTGTGTTAATCGGTGAAAAAGGAAAGGAAAGATCCACATCGTCGATTGTGGTGTATCAATATTATAACAGTGTACACTAATCACATATGCACGAGAGAGTTGTTACAATTGTATAAGAAATACAACTATATTTCCATCATAAACATTAGAGTTGTATAACAAGCATCTAGCCACGTCCGTTCTCAAGGGTTAGCAATTCTCATGTTAATCAAAGGAAAAAGAGAAAGATCTCGACTGTTGAATTTTAGTGGGCCCAGATTATAACAATTAAGATTAATCTGATATAAATATGAGAGTTGTTGCGGTTGTACAAAGAATAGAAGTGTATTTCCATCATAAGCATTAGAATTTTATAACAAGTACAGACATAAAGTTGTATAACATGTTCAAATCTATGTTTCGGTACAAATATATGTATTGTAGTATCTTGCCACGGAGTTGCGCAGAAAAATCGGCTAGGGCCTGTTTGGTTTGTTACTAACGTAAACCAAACCAAATTTTGGTAACACCAATGAAAATTGGTTATCGTTTGGTTTGCTACCAATATTTGGTAATACCAATAAAAATTTGGCAACGCCAACCAAATCTAATGTTACATGTGGTCAATCCAAGGATGAGAAAATTGCTCACCAAAACTTTGGTAAAGCCAAGATTTGGCTTGGTAGCAATTCAAACAACGTTTATTTTACGAAATTTTGGCTGGCTTGGTTCATTAGCACCATGAACCAAACAGCCCCCTAGTTTACAGTACCATCATCAATACTCCCTCTGTTAAATTTTATAAGGCGTCCATGCATTTCGAGATTCAAAGTTTGTAAACTTTAACTAACAATTAATTCAACAATATATAGATTATATAACACAAAAGTGATACAATTGGATTCGTATTTGAAAACACTTTCTTGTTATTATGATTGTGTAGCTATGAACAAAATATGGTAAAAGTATATTATCGGCCAAAGTTCGACTTTGAAGACTGCACTAAGTCAAACCACGATTTATAAAAATCAATGGAGGTAGTAATATATAAGCTTGATGCTTCCATAGAACAGCCTGCCCTGTGATGGCATTTGTGGAATATTTGTTTAAAATGGCACCATTGACGTCCTGAATAGCAAAAATAGCTCTCTCTGTGCGTCAAACGCAAAAATGCCACCTTGTCCGTGCACCAGATAACCGGAGCCGCCGTGCAGGCGACACATCAACGAGTCCAGCCCCTAGGGGCACGGACAAGGTGAGTCCGGTCCCTATGGGCACGGTCTTGCTTCGGCCAGCTGTTTTCAAATTCATGAACAGTGCTTTTGACACTATTTAAAATACTATCTAACATTATTGAACCCTTAAAAAATCTGCTAGGATTTTTTTTTATTTTTTTCTTCTTGTTTTTTACCTCGCGCTTGCAGCTTCAAATGTAATATCACATGTACCACAAAAAAATCATAATTTTTTTCACATGAAATCACGGGGCAGTACAGCACACATAGCATCAAACTTAGGTGTCAACTGTCACCATCGCCACCCTTCCCTGCCCTCGGTGGCTCGATGAGTCGATAGACGGTGGTGGCCTGGTGCCCTTCTAGGGTTAGATTGTCGCCTACTTGCTCGCGTCGTCGTCGCAGTCTTGCTCTCGCATATTTGCACACGAGTCGAATGGTGTGGTTATGTTATTATATGATCATACATGTCAAGCATTTCCCTCAGTTGGTTCATAGACATGCTTATCTAGCCTGTGGTACAGTACACATTAAAAAATGTCATCGACATTAAACCGACAAATTAAAAAAGAATGTCATCCTTGGCAGTGTCTATATGATACGCTCATATAGGTTGCATTCCAAATAGACCGCATGAAATCGGACGCATGAAATCACGCGCTTTCCTTTTATGCCTGATTTTCTATGTATTATCACATATACCAAATCCAATACCAAGCATGGGAAGGGGTGCCCGCGCTCCTGCACCAAGCACAGGTGCACATGCACTCCCCGCCGCCGCAGCCAGTGACGGTGTACTACTGTCTGCCGTCGTGACCAGTGAAGATGCACTATTGCCCGCTACCGCCGCCTCGTCAAATAGTATTTTAAATAGTATTTCACATACACAGTTCATCGACTCACCGAGCCACCGAGGACAACGAAGGGTAGCGATTGACACCCAAGTTTGACGTTGCGTGTGTTGTGTTGCGCCGTGATTTCATGTAAAAAAAATGTGAAATTTTTTTTATGGTACATGTGATAATACATTTGATGTTGCGAGTGCGGAAAAAAAAGCAAGAATTAATATTCAAAGAAAAAAAGGAGTCGAATGAATTTTTAAAAGTGTTAAATAATGTTTTAAACAGTGTGCAAATAGTATCCTAATAGTATTCAAATAGTACCAAACAGTGTTAAAAAAAACAATGTTCAAGAATTTGAAAACTACCGGCCGAAGCAAGACCGTGCCCCTAGGGGTCTGAACTCACCGACGTGTCGCTCGCACTGCAGTTCCGGTCCTCTGATGCACGGACAATATAACATTCAAAGAGGTGGCTACTTTTGCTATTTGGAACGTCAACAGTGCTATTTTAGCCAAAAACTCATTCGTGGAGACTAGTAGTCCATGAATAATAGCTCCGGAATAATGCAGCTGACTACCCTGCACATCTTTGCCCATAGTCCACAGGACCGGTCTAATGAGATTACCACTAGTGTCATGTAGAAGCTTCAGGGAGTAAATTGGCTGTTTGAAGGGAGGATTGCAACCACATAGAACTTATATGGGTGCTTTTTTAACGAACTTTAGGTTTTTGACAAACTCCACCCGCAGTGGGTTTTTACACACAAAAATATCCCTTTAGATTATACTATATTTGTTTCCGGCTAGTAGCTGGATGCACCTGGATCACTGCTAGTGTCTGAACTAACTCTGAAGTTCAAAATGCGAAGCATGAAGATACCTGGGAAATTTATTACAACTCCACTCCTGTACGCTGCAGCTAATTCTCATCTAGTATTCTGTAACTCAGCATAACCACGACTTTATGGACATGTAATTGGACATTAGTACGTGTAGAATTAGTGAGGCATCAAGAACAGAAAAGGTGATTCACAGGGTATCAGAAGCAGCTCTTGTTAGATGAGTTAGGACTTACCGTTACAAGACAGCAACCCACTATCGAGTAAACTACCGACAGATGAAAGTAGTCCCATGACACACGCAACAAGTGAAAAAGGAGGGGGGGGGGAAGGGTAAACAACGTACTTCGAAACTGTAGAACGCATTATCTTCTGCTCTCGGCGCTCAAGACGGCAGCTCAGCTAGTCTGCTCGCTTCATGGCGCATGCCAAGGCACGCAGATAACTTGGCAGTGTAAGAGAGGCATCTCCCGCGAGAGCACATGCCTTAGTAGCTGTGCTGCCAGATCTGGTGCGATGGCTGAGACGGGGCAGTCTGGGAGCTGTTCAAGCTTCCCTCGGCAGGGTTCTGCGGGTGCTCCTGCGGCAGACCAGCCTGCGACTGGTAGAAACTTGGGTACCCAAGACCGCCGTATTGCGAGGGCAGCTGCCCCTGGCGGAAGCCGCCCTGCGTACTCTGGCCCTGGAAGCCATAGAAGTTGCCAGGTGGAACCGCTGAAACAGCTCTTGAACCAGCAGCTCCATGAAGCCACATTGCAGAGTTATCACTCTGCAAGGAGTAAAAAAATGAGTACTTCAGAATGAAATGAACCCCCAAATGGAGAAATCAAAACAGAAGTGCAAGATCTTTCGGCAGTGTATCCTCATAAAGAGGTACATCCAACCAAGGGCACCAGAATTTCTTAATATAGACGAGAGCATGTAGCATTCATTACCTGCTGCAGGGCCATGTAGTGACTCGCATCTTTGAACTGCGTGCTCAAAGATTCATCAAACCCCATAGTTGTGGCAGCAGAGGAGGCACTCTGATTTAGGCTGAAATTTGCAGGAATATTACTTGAACTTCCAAAGCCTCCATAACCAGAGACTACTGATGAAGTCTGTGGACTCGTAGCGGGAAGGCTGCTCTTGTATTGTGGCATCGAATATTTCATACCAGCTCCAGACACAGCAGCAGCAGCAGCAGCAGCAGCAGATTGATTGAAAGGTCCATTACTTGAGTACGGTTGCTGGAAGGCTGCTGATGGTAGGTAGTAGTTTTGAGGCAAATATGGATAGCCAACCAAACTGGCAAAAGGCCCAAGGGGTAGAGTTGGCTGAGAGTACGGATGTACAGACAATTGCTGAGGGTGAGGAGGCCCTGACGGAATGCTTGTACTGGGAAGATTTTGTGTAGACTGAGTGTTGGAGAAACCCCCTGGTTTTAATGTCTGGAAAAAGAAATAGTGAAACTCAGAAATAAGAAACAGAAATTAAACACCAACACCTCAAAGTCAATGCCACAACATGAGATCAAAATGAGACCAATCCATCAAACTATCACAAAAATATATACTAACAAATGACACATCCCAGACTCTATAAGTGATATTATTGAGATAAAAGGGACCCGGTAGAACAGAGTGGCCAGACGCTGTGACAGGTAAAGTAGATCCATTGCCAACGACAATGGAGGAGGAGTGTGGTGGGCGAAACAAGGAGATGTTACCAGTGTCTGGAGTCATATGACTGGAGGCGCCGGAGTCCATGACCCAATCAGTTGCACCGGGAGGATTGAGGGTCATGGTGCTGAAGTTGCTGGCGAGGGACTGCTGATCCCAAGATCCGGACCACGGTGTCCATGGTGAGGCCTGGTGAGCCGAGGTAGCAGGTACCGTGGTGGGTTGTGGAGGTGGCCCAAAGCTTCGCTGGCTCGCATTTAACGGGCGTCGGCGAGAATGGGCGTAGCTGAGTGAGAAGTTGGCCGCGGAGGCACGTAGTGGGCAGGGTAGCGCCAGGCTCGCTTGAAGCGGCGACTGCGGGCGCTCGCCGCCATTCTTCTGCCGCGACCGCCACATGGTAATTTGCCGCCCACGGGTTGTAGATCGAGGGCCATGGCGCTGGTAGCCTGCCGCCGCCGCCGCTGTTACGACGACGCCGGCGACCTCCACCGGCAGAGCAGCGCGAAGTGCCGAGGGCGCCGTGTAGCGGGTGGATCCGCCATGGCGCCGCCGCCATTAGTGGAGGGTGCCGAGGAGCAGAGCCGCAAGGAAGGTCATACGAGAAAGCGGCGACGAGGCGGTCGCCGGAGGTGGTGTGGTACTGAGTCGATCTCCTCGAGGATGAGGTCGTTCGCGGACCTCATTTAAGGAGGAACGGCTTGAGCGCTGAAGTGTGCCTTCATGTGGGCGAATTTCGTTGAGGCCAAGAAGACATTGAGGACGAGTGCGGTCGCGGATGACCTCGCCGAGGTCGCCGAGAGCGTCGGCCATCCCCTTCATCTTGCGGCAGGAGTCGTCGATCGAGAGGTCGCCCTGCACGAAGACACAAAATTCGGCGTCGAGGCGAAGGGCGCGAGCTTCGTGGTTGCCGAGGAATTGCGCCTCGACGGTGATCCAGTAGCGGCGTCTTTGTCTTGCGTTCTTGGCGCTTGGCGGACTCCATCGGCTTCGGAGAGGCGTGCAGCACCACGACAGACGGCAGCATCCATGCGCCGCCAGGACGGCACGGCGGGGAAGGCGGCGTCGGAGAGGACGTGATCGGCGAGGGCGTACCGCTCGAGGGTGAGGAGGACGAGGTCACGCCAGCGGTTGTAGTGGGAGGAGAGGGGTTCCAGAACCATGGGCACAAGGGCATGGATGTTCTGGACGCCCGCCGCTTGCGCGTGGAGATTGGCGATGGTGGCGGCCTCGTAGTCATGGACGGCGAGGTCGTCGGCGACGCTGGCGTCGTCGTGGGCGCCGCCGTTGCCAAGTGGGAAGGCAGCGTTGCGGCGTGCGGCCGCGACGTTCGAGATCGGCGGCGGCGGCGTTCGCGAGGACGCGTCTGGCGGCGCGGACGCGATCTGGCGGCGGCAGCGGCCTTATCGACCTCGATGGCGGCGTCAACCAGTCTGGTGGGCCTTCTCCGTCTTGGCAGCGTCCTCTCCTACCGATTGGCATCGGCGGTGGGAAGCAAGCGAGGGTCACCAGTGGCATGGCGGCGGCGCAGCAAAGTGAGGCTTAAGCGAGCGAGTGGTCACGGATCGTGGCGGTTTCTTGATACCATGATAAGCGCAAGTATTGCTTGATATCCAAGCGAATAATGAAGTACAATATATATATCTCTCCGATGATCTTCCTCTACCGATTTATAGAATCAAGACCAGGAGAAGATCCGGAGACCAAAGATAAGGAAAGGCTAGGCGGGAAGGAGTCAACCGCCACCACCTAAATATAGAAGGGGATCACCTAAACAGGGAAAGAGATAAACTCTAACAATAAGCACAATACACTCTACAAACACACTGCAAATTCATGGAGTTACGAGTCTCTACATTGAATAAATTCTCCAAATTGTTGCGGATATCACAAAAGTTTTTTTTCTGGGTGACAAGTGCAGATCTTAGCCGCTTATCACTTGACGTATGGAGCATGTATAAGAAACATTGGTAAAAAAGATACAGAAATATGTCAACAACATGTACGATATGAATATTAGAAAAGAACATCCAAAGCGATATAGGACAACCTTCCGGTTATGATTAGAGAAATCAGTTGGGCATTTACCAACTAGGATGTTATGCTTATCAAAAAAATTATCAAGTCATGAATGATTATGCTCCACAGTCTACACAGAAAAGGAGCTTCTTGGTGCTACTACATCCATTCAACTTTGCTCAAAATAAAGAGCATGCCTTCTTTCTAGATTTCTGCACTAAAACTTTTACAAGTCTGACATACTTCGTAACTTCAGAACAAGCACGCTAACATAAAAGAGTAACACTAACATTGGAATTACCTCTTGCATGGAGATCGCTGGTAAACTGGTAGTTGGTACAGCTGGGTTATATTTCATAGCTGACTGTGTTGATAGCAACGGTGAAAAGTCAAAATCATGAAGAGGGGTAAGATTTGACCCCAACAAGTTGTTGTGTAGAGTATTTGCTTGCTGTAAGAATAAATCAGAAGGAAAATAAGGACTAAAAAAACAGCTTGAAATTATCAGAAAGACAACCCCAAAAAAATGCAATCCCATTCCAATCATCACTATAAGAAATTTGACAGTGAGTTTGAGAGGATTGATTAATTCCAGCCGTCTTCATATTTTAACAGTCGCATTGCTGGTTGCTGAGGACACCTAAGTGCTAAAGAGAGAACGCAACAAAGGATAAAACATCTTTTGCCAAAGAATGTTGACCAGGCAGAGGGGCATTCTACATCATTATATGTTAAGTTTCCATTTGTAATCCAGTAGCTCTAACATTTCAGTACTAGATAAAGCCATCCTTGATCCTTATATTAATTAATGTGTCAAAACTTGAAATCAAACTAGCTTCATTTTACACTATTATTTTAAAATGATCTAGAAATCACATTAATTGTGCTGAAGCAGGTCTCATACAAGCCAAAATCTGGCTTCATGTCTAAATGCACTAAAGGTTTCCTATGCCAAAGCTAGAAACCAAGCATTAGTTTAAGCATACAACCTAGCAGCACAATCTATATGAAAATTTGAATAATATAAAAAGCCCCCAAACCCCTTAAAAAAGGCATAAGGCAGGGAAAAAATCTGGGACCAATTTGCGATTCATTTGTCTAGAGAGCGGAAAGACCCTCTGTTGGTAACATTTGCAGCTTACAGCTGTACTCTAATTTTCCTGAATAGCAAGCTATTCATCAAAGCCCAAGCTCATGAAAGCTTTATATTAGTCCCAATAGGTACCTTGCTAACATTAAGGTGAAAATCAAAAGGACAAATGCTAAAGATGTGAAATGATAAGTTTCTATTGATTTCCTTTTAGAATAAGAACCACCCACTATGTTTGTGATCCAATCTCTGCGGAAAAGACAACTATACCAGTAAGCTTGAAAAATGAGAAAGATGCTGTGCCGGTGTGTTTCCTTGTGGGCCCTCCATTGTACTTGGCTGTATTGTGTTTGGATATGCATGACTTGAAACTGATGGCAGGTTATATTGAACACTAGACACATCTAGAGCACCCAGCCTCAGTACAGCAGGCTGTGAAACTGAAGGTACGTCGATATTCTCCATGTTAGTACCAATTCCAATCTCAACATCCTCATTTGCCGAAGAATTTAGAGTACCATTGTCATACAAATCTTGATTCCTGCAAGACAGGTCTGATAAGATGACGAGCATTTCATATCGTGAATAGGGAACATAGAAGGAAAAGAATTCACCTGATATCTATTTGATCAACTGATGGAGATTCATCTGAAATAGGCACCTCGTCCGCACTGCTTTTAGGGACCTTGGATGGAAGCAACCCAGAGAAGGCACCAGATTCAAAACTACCAAAGCTCAGATGCACACAATCTGCATTTGTAACCTGTAGATGATCGGGTATTATAACCGCAGGATTATCGTCAGCTGAATCAGTTGCAGCTAGATCTTCATTTTGCAGGCTTAGATGCTGAAAGTTTGACGCAGCTGCTTCCACATCAACATTGGAAACCTCAACTGCAAAAAATTGCATCATCAGAGTCCATATCAAGGATGCAAATCCCAGTTGGAGGCCGGTAACAGTAACCGGTCAGTTACCGGAAAACCGGGAAAAAAAACCTGGTGAATTTCGAAAATTGAAATTTGAAATGGGGTTGTTGTTAAAAACCGGTTACCGGAAAACCGGAAAACCAGTTTGGAAAAACCGGAACCAAAACCGAAAAAAACAGAGAAAACCGGTTATAGGTAATTAGCAATTGGAAGAATGCAAATATTAATTAGAAAGTGTTTAATGAAGTAACAATCCTGATACATAAGGCCTAAAAAGGTTTATTTAGCTCATACAATAGGTAATCTATAGGAAGTGCAATAATTCAAGCATATTTATTAGAGGAATAATGCAAATATTAATTAGAGGATGTTGGGACTTGCCCATACAATAATTCAAGCATATTTAACTCATACAATACGTAATCTAGCACAAAAAAAAAGCCTAAACCAATCTAGGAAGTGCATTATGCAGTCATAAATTCAAATTTGAATTCGAAAAATTTCAGCCGGTACTGTTCATCCCGGTCCCCACCGGGATTTCCGGTAACCTTCGGGATTTTGATCCCTGGTCCGTATTAATAATTATAGGTATAAATATCAATGTTTAAGGCCATGGCATCTAAAAGTTTTTGCGAATGAATATACAAAAAAAGAACCAAGCAACACCGCCACTTGTACATATTTCACTTCCTTAGATCGGCGTAAGCTATCTATAAGCTAACAAGACAATAACTATGCATAACAGTTTTGCAAAACTGTTATGCATAGCCTCATGAACAAGCATCATTGGCTCATTGCTCATTCTGCTGGTAGAGATTAGGCACAACATATAGAACATTTGCATATATAGATAAGAGTATATCACAACAATTAGAAGTTCAAAACTTCAAATCATATGTGTGCAATTGTAGATTGGATGGTAGTATCTTTGAACAAGTGACAATTTATGTTGGTACATATATTTTCTTATACCAACAATGTTCTTTCGTCGGTGCATCTATTTGAAGTTTTAGTAATAATTGATAATATTTGGACAAGGAGGAACATAATAATCATATAGTGAACGATTAAGTTTGATATTAAATCCATAAATACACTGAAACCATAAATTATGGAAGGTAATTTTTCTTGATCCAATTGAAAGTTCAAACGGTATTGTGTGGTTGCACCCTAAGGTGTGTTTGCACCATTAATTAGATTCATACTTAACAATACGATATGCAGAATTGGGATAGGATCATATATTTCAAGTTAAGACTCCACACTTAATCGCATGATACATACATAATGACACGATTATGACCTAGGACTAGGATAGTGTTGAAAACCATGATCTTATCAGAACATATATATTTGAGACTCCATATAAAACTAGAGTCCTTCCATGTAACTGCAGTTGTAAACCCGCAATCTTTAACATTCTGACCCTTACTCCAACAATCATGATATTGATGTGAGGAAATAAAGTGCTAGTAGCATGTAAAAAGATACTCATTTATGTTCAATGCTACTAAACTGCAATTTCCATCTATCTAGTCAAGAGAAGGTAAAGTTTGCAAAAAAAAAACGGCAGGCCATGTTTTTATCATGTAACATTGTTGATGTATTAGGAATCTAAAACATCTCTTCCACCACAATGTTTTTAGTAATATATAGACTACCACTTCAAAACATTAGAAGGGACAAGGCCAAAAATACAAAATTGTGTGATGACTGATTTTGGGTTTCTTATGCAAAGGCAATACCATTAAAAAATTGAATGATAGCCTTGGGCTTGGGGAAACACTAGATGGTATGCCTCAATCCATGTTATGGATTGTCTTAGTATAACAGAAATATGCACTTGGTGCTCAAAGCACTTAAGGTGGTTAGGGAGCGGGGGCAGAATATAAGACTAGCCAGTTGGGCGATGAGGCAAGAGAAGAGCATTCCCCATAAATAGATACTGGGATCTTTCTCTATATTTTGCAAACTCCAAAACGCAGAGCATCCACTTTGTGAACAGAAAACAAAAAAGAAACACAGTATTTGACTTTTAAGACACGTAACCAGAAAAAGGAAGCTCTACAGATTATCTAACCTTCATCATCATCATAGGAATGCACTTGAGATTGGTATGTACTTGAGTTCTGCAATAATCCATCATTGAATTGACTGTTTTCCTGAAGAATTTCCACGTGTCTCTCAGATGGTATTGATGATTTCATTACAGTTGAGGTGTTCTCTTCTGCGTGAGAATTTCCGTGAGAGTTAACAGCATCAGGAACCAACAATGATGAGTCCAGTAAGGCCACAGATAGCGACGGGTCACCAGATGTCTCAGGGACTGTTAATTGACTTCCTGATGGTGGCCTGTCCTGTGGAAGCCAATCATTCTCTTGTGTTTGGTGGTTGTCAGCAGAAGCATGACTAGAATTCATAACTTGAGGAATATGGTCTTGAAGAGCAGGAAATCCCTGGTCAAATGATGTTGGCAGGGCTGTGCTTGCAGATTGCTTTGAGTTCTGGTTTATGGCACTTGACAAAGATGGGTTTTCACCAGTATATGCTTTGTCTGTTGTAGCCATAGCCTTGATAGAAGACCTTCCTTGAGGTCTGCCCATTTTCACTATATCCGCCATTGACATCTGACCTGACACCCCACACCAATTGTGCTGAAATCCAGCTGATGATTGCGATGCTCCAAATGATTCATCAGGAACCACATCTTTGTTTACAGAAGAACTACAACAGAGAAAAGCGAACAGCTGAGTTATCCAAACTAGGAAAAAAAGCAATCAGATCCAGCAGAAACTTCTACATCTTTAACCTTCATTACCTTGGAACTGTTTGCTTCTGAGTGGAATTGGTTGCTGGCACACCAGGTCCCAATATCGACGACCTTGAGGTCATGTTATCTGGTTGGATTGGACATGAAAGTGATAAATAGATGGGAGGTGCTTCTATGCATCACTATTATTAAATAGATTATAGCCAATGTGAAAACTCATGGATACAAACATATTTTTTATCTTACCAGCTCCACTGGATCCAGACTGAACTGAATTGCTTCGTCCAGTACGATCTGCAACACCTCTAATGACACGACTGTTTGGGTTACTTGCTCCTCGAGATCTTGGCTCAGGTGTGTCTTTATTAACCTGTGTGAAATTTCAGAACATACTGATGTAAGTTCTCGATACTAAAGCACAGCATGGTATAGCAATAATAAAGAGATGAGGTCGATACATAAGCTTTTGAGACAAAAGGTCAATCACCAGTCAACAAATTAAACGTCTGATATATTGACCAAATTGTTATTGCTTCTATTTGTTAAGGGTAGCAGTGTAATGTGTGGTAGAAGTGTAATAGTCATGTAAGTGTTAGGGGTAATTATATAATTGTAGTCTAGTCTAGGGTCTCTTGTACACTATATATTGCCCCTTGGGCTCTTGCAATACAACTAACAATTCAATCCCTATTTCTCTCCTCTCCCAAAATCTAACATGATATCAAAGTCTAGATCAATAGCCTAGCCTCCATCCTCTTCCGCTGCCACTGCCCCCGGGAGAAGCAATCTCCACTCCTTGGAGTGGCCACCTCTTAGTTGTAGTCTTCTTAAGCATTTAGTTATAGTCTTCTTCAAGCAGCTGCAGCATCATCCTCTTCATCTAACAAGCTCTCCTCGTTCAGGTCTCTCTTCCCAAGCTGCCAAACACCACCCGAGCTGCCACCACCTCATTCCCCCCGCCCTGCCCTGGTCGCCGGATCCGGCACCCTCGACCCCGCGCCACCGGATCCGGTTGTCCCTATCGCCGTGGAATCCGCCTCCCCTCCTTCCCTCCCGCACCGCCGCCGCCAGATTCGTCTCCTTGTCCCCGTCCCTCACACTGCCGGTACCAGATCCGGGCGTTCCGTCGCCACCGCTGCCGGATCCGGTGCAGCTCATCGCCGCCATCCTCGGATCCCATCGAATCCGGGCCTCATCGTGTCGCCTCCACTTTAGGCCCCTTGGGCACGGTGGGAGTCCTCCTTGAAGCAGAGCACTACTTCACTGGGGCGACGATGGCAGCCACCCGAGGCAGAGGCAGGGGCGGCCGAAGCAGAGGAGTCCAGAGGTAGGGGCGTCTCCCACGTCGCCTCCACTTCGACCCCCTTGGGCGTGGCGGCACCACTCCGTGCGCCTCCACCTTCGCGCCATGCCGACATCGGGAGCAGCGGCTCCACTTCTCCATCTCCAGAGCTCGGATTGAGTCCAACTGTCGCTGGCAACCTCTTCGTCCTCATACTCGGGCCTCCGCCGCCGAATCATTGCCGGTGTCGCCTTCCCTGAGCTCTCTGGTCTTCGTCGCTGGTCGCTGCCTCTTGGCTGCTACGGCTATCGACATCGACAACCACCTCATCCTCCAACCACCTCATCCTCCAGCCCGGATCTAGAGGGTTCTGGTCTTCCTATCACCGACGACGCCAGTCATCTTCGCCCGCAGATCAAGGCGGATCGAGCTCTCTCCGACGTCGCCGGTCTCGGCATCAACGTCGTCAGGCTTCATCACCACCGGATCCAGTGTTGCTTGTCATCTCTGGCTCGTCCTTGTCTCCACCGTCGGCCTCCTCTTGACGCCGTTGGCGCCAGCGCATCTGCATCTATGATGCGATCTGTCCCGACATCTTCTGCTTCGACGGCACCACCTCCAGCTCGCTCTGCTCCAAGCTCGTGGAGATCCTTTGCCGCCACTAGCCCAACATGAAAATCATCTTCCTATAGATCCGGTTTGCTGGTGCACTGTGATTTGGGCTGTTGGCTACTGCAATCTGGACTAGGCCATGGGCTGCTTCATTTCGGTGGAGTGTGGTGCGGGTTCTTTGTTCTTTGGTCTTTGGTGTTGAGCTGATACAGGTTGCTGCTTGTGGTTTGGAGAAGAGGTGTGATCATTGCTGCTGCTAGTATCCTAAGTCTATTTTCCTTTTATTTTCATCGAGTCCATCCAAGTCCACTGCATCTCTCTCTTTGAGTTCGTCGAAGCATTGCATGTCCATCAAATCCTTTGTCGATCAACCGATTGCTTCTTCCTTTTCGGGTTGCTGCGGTCTGTCCATTGGATCTAGTGCGGTCACCCCCATCATCATTGTTGATGCGACTTTGCCCTCTTGGTCCTCCCTTGTAGCCATCTTGCTACACATTTTCACATCATTACGATTCTTAACCAATGGCTTTCTTTGTCGTCGTCATCAAATGTCTCTTCGTCTTTGTTTTCATCAGGCGCTAGATTTGACGTCGTCACCTCACTTCTTGGGTGGGCGGATCTGATCCATCGTTTTTGTTTTCGTCGGTCGCCAGATTCGACACCATCACCTCACTTCTTGGGTGGACAGATCTGACCCGTCATCTTTGCCTTCGTCGGGCGCCAGATTCAACACCGCCAACTCACTTCTTGGGTGGGCGGATATGGTTCACGTCTTCGTCCCTCTCTCTCTTCGCTGGCTTGATTTGACATATCTCTCTATTCCTGTCAGTTTCAAGAGTTGCATGCTCCGACGACATCTTCAAGCTCGGACTTCGGAATTATCTTTTATTTTAGAGTTGTCCTCTTCAAACTCAATGCTATTGCATACACATTGAGTTTGAGTGGGAATGTTAAGGATAGTAGTGTAATGGGTGGTCGAAGTGTAATAGTCATGTAAGTGTTAGGGGTAGTTATGTAATTGTAGTCTAATCTAGTGTCTCTCTTGTACACTATATATTGCCCTAGGACTCTTGCAATACAACTAACAATTCAGCCCTCATTTCTCTCTTCTCTCCTAGAATCTAACACTGTTAATCCTAGTGAAATGAAATTATATGATCAACAGAAGATTAGGCATCTGGAGAAAGTTATATGATCTAACACTGTTAATCCTAGTAGTAATTATATGAATATCAAAATCAACTGACCTCCTTTTTCTTATCACGCTTGCTCTTTACCTCTTGAAAAGTATCTGGAGAAAGATTGGCAACATGTTAGATGTCATATAAGAGGACTACTGGAACCATGAAATAACAACAAATCAATCTCAGCACTGTTGTTCACAAAAACATTGTATATTAAATTGAACAGTAGGACAGACTCTTATCTAATTGCAATGTCAGCATCCCAAAATTATTCCATCAAAAACATGCCAGATAATTGTGGAAAGATGTTCATGCAAATCACACATTTATTTAGATAAGGCAACCGTTCACTCACGATCCATTTTCCATCTTCCATTATAAACTTGGAATTAGCAAGGAACTGGAGAAATCATTATCTCCACGAAATAAAGAAATTATGGTAGCTATTAGCTTGTTACAACAAAAATGGCAAGGAATGCACCAAGGGATCACCAGTGCATATATGAAACCCCCAGTTCCTACTTCCTAGCATGGAGATGAGGTGTGCAACAGCTAGAAGTTAACAGCGAGCAACATAAGAAAGGTCCGTGTAGCTGAAAACCAATGTTCTAAAAAGCGGTCTGGTAGGCCTGATATTAGGCTGAATAACGGGACTGGGTCCCCTCCCCGAGTCCAATATTGCAAAGCGAGTAAGTTAATAGGTTTACAAGGTTAAGCAGGACAATTATGCGGATAAGCGGGCCGAGTACCATATATTAGGCCGAATATTAGGGGTAAGTGTAACATATTACAAAAACACTAGAAACTGGGCTTTACTAGGCTCTTAACCCACTTGAGGTTTACTTGTTTAGTGACAAGACATTACCTATGTATGATATGGTTGGAACTTGGAACAATATATAATATATGAATCATGAACTTTACTTCTTTATTGTGAATGTTTGTATTGTTACTGTATTATATTGCTGATTTGCGTTGTTACCTTGACAATAGCTTTGTTTTTGTCATGGGCGGGCTGTTGGCGTGCGTGAACAGTACGCAGGTACTGTGGCACCGTGTACTGTTCATACCGGGCCCACGGTGCATTAGTAGTTTGAAATAGAGATAAGAATAGTTTATTTCCGTTAGGTTTACTTCCTTAGAGATATATTCCATCTAATAGAGATAAGTTTCCATAGAAATAGAGATCGTTTCTTAGAGGTCAAGTCGGGTTATCCCTATAAAAGGGATGGCATGTATCTATTATGAAGAAAGGAAGAAAGATGAATTGATCTAGTCCCCCTCCCAAGGTTCTATCATCCCAGTCTATAGTCTAATCTCTCATCTCACCAAGCCGACGCCGTCCGGCCTTCTTCCTGACGGTGTTTACCCCGTTATGAACCAAGGTTCATGACATGTATGTGTACATATATATAAATCTAAAATGTAAAATAAGGTAACCTCAAAACCGATTACAAGACCGAGTATAATCGCTATAAGGTGGAGGGACCGGGGGACCAAACGAATACCGCTTAGCGATTTTTAGAACATTGCTGAAAACATTCATTTAGATGAGATTCCAGCTCCCACTCACGTAACATCTTTCCTCATAAACTTAGGAATATTAACAAAATTACAAAATCATAGTAGCTCTTACAACAAAAATGACAAGGTGTGTTAATAAGGATCACCAACGATATATAATGAAAGCCCCAGTGTTGTGGACCTTGTGGTAGCGGTTGGTGTACGGATCCGAAGATCAGGGATAGGGCACCTGCCCTCTTCTAACCATAGGCAAGGCTCTTCCCTAACATGGTAGAGAGGCTTCGAGGCTTAGTTTAACTCTTGATTTCTCATTGCTTGCCTCAAGAAGATACAACATTGTCCCTTTATATAGGGAGGGCTTGACTTGACGCCTAAGAAACTAATATCTAGCTTAAAGAAAACAATCTCTAATTTAAAGGAAACTAATCCGATCTCTATCTCTATCTTCCTAAGTCATCTTATTTCTTTCCTAATTAGATAATCCTTTGACAATCAAACTAGGGAAGGAACTCCTTCCTAACTCAACACGAAACTGACTCAGACTTTGATACATTTACTACTCAAACTATCCTAATTTACTACCGGCACTGATACAATTACTACTCAAACTATCTTAATTATCTTAACTTACTACCAGACTCTGATACAATTACTACTCAAACTATCCTAATTTACTACCAGACTCTGATACAATTACTACTCAAACTATCCTAATTTACTACCAGACTCTGATACAATTACTACTTAAACTAATCATTGTTATTGTTGCCTTGCGGGTGTTGGCCGGCTTGATCCACGACCATAATATTACACCCCTCGTGGCAAGATAGCTCGTCCTCGAGCTTTCAGGTGGCGACCAAGGATGAAGGCCGACTAACGAAAGTTATCCATCACAAAGAGCCGGAACCCGAATGGGTCACACACAACAAAAAATTTGACGGTGTGAAGTCCGACGGAGGTGGCCGGGGCGGCGTGGGCTAGAGATGCGACTATGGCGACGTTGGGCGCGGATCTCACGACAGAGGCCACGGCAATGGAAGGAGCAGCAGAAGGGTAATTGGCGGTGGTGGCTTGCTTCGAGTTCTTGTGCGGCACAACGAGAGAATCTGTCGTTTGGATGGTGGAGACGGATCTAGTGATGTCCGTGGTTGTGGCGGCGTCTTCCTCTTTTGCGGCAGGAGCAGCTCTGGTAGCGACAGCCGAAGATATGGCAGGGACGGTGGTGATGGCAGAGGGAGGAGGCCCAATGGAGGAGGGTGGTGGAGACGTGGTGAAGGGAGAACAGGCGGAAATGGCCGCAGTTGGGGAGGCAGAGACGGATCTGATGGGGATGGTGAAAGTGAAGGTGGAGGTGGCGGAGAAGGCTGGGGCAGTGGTAGGAAATCCGATAGTGGAGGCTTGACGCATGGGTGGAGACGGCGCGATTGTGGTGGCGAAACGGAGGCTGACATGTTTCACGAAACTCGGCCAAGTAGGCACCCCAAGCGCACACTCCAGCTGTCGATACCACGAAGCGGCATTCCCTGTCAGGTGGTGCGATGCCAACCACTCCTCTTCCTCCATCGTCCGCTGCTCCTTGAAGAATTGCTCAAAGCGATTCAACCAAGATTGCAGGTCTTCCTTGCTGTCGAAGGTCAAAAGCCCGAGGTAGTGGAATTGTGAAGCTCGGGCCTTCATGGGACTAGAACCCTCGTTGTTAGCCAATGTTGTGGTAGTTGTTGGTGTACGGGTCCAAAGACCGGGGATAGAGCACTCGCCCTCTTCTAACCACAGGCAGGGCTCTTCCCTAGCATGGTAAAGAGGCTCTGAGGCTTAGTTTAACTCTTGATTTCTCATTGTTTGCCTCAAGAAGATACAATGTTGTCCCTTATATAGGGAGGGCTTGACTTCACGCCTAAGAAATTAATATCAAACTTAAAGAAACAATCTCTAATTTAAAGGAGAACTAATCCGATTTCTATCTTCCTAGCTAATCTTCTTTCCTAATTAGATAATCTTCTAACAATCCAACTAGAGAAAGAATTCCTTCCTAATTCAACACGAAACTGACTCAGACTCTGATACAATTACTACTCAAACTATCCTAATTTACTATCAGACTCTGATACAATTACTACTCAAACTATCCTAATTTACTCACACTAGTCCTTGCTATTGTTGTCTTGCAGATGTTGGCCGGCTTGGCCCACGACCATAACACCCAACTACTTGCAAAGAAATAAAATGCACTAAAACCAATAGACAAAAAAAGAAACAACAAAAAGAGAGCAGTAACCAACAGGGGGGAAATCAGGTATTCTGTCCAAGCTAAATAAAGGGAATGCTGAATAACTCAGTTTTTCCTCATACTGTTTTAACTTCATCAACCACAAGAATACAGCATAGGAGTCTCAAGGCATAAACATCACTTTGGCCTTTCAGCACTGAACACGAAGACAGAAGACCAAGCCGAGGAAGCAGCCAAGGCACTTAAATGTTAATTCATAGATTGGGGTCTGTCTGGTCTGGGCAAGGTTAAGCTCCTGTATAAGCTCATAGCCAGGGGAGGCAACTTGATCATCTTAATGAAAACCTGAGCTTATACTTATGGCATGTTGAAGCACTAACCCCTTCCAAGCAGACCCACAGTAAGCCTCATTCTAAAAGACTAAAAGCAAACTGAGTAAACAAGACCTGTGCAAGCTCATCTAAATTCTGCCTCAGATGAAAGAAATGGGGCATAAAAGATCGAAGGGACAAATCCAAATCCCTTCAATCCTTTCCCAAACTTAAATGAAAGAATTGAACTTATCCAACGACTGTCATTCAAGAAGATCCAAGCTTGGCAACCTGTGTGGTAGTTTGGATCTCGGATTTTGTTAATAGATTTTTGCGAAAAACTTATTTTTGTATAAGCTTTTGCAATACGAATTTTAAGTTGTTATTCCCTTAAAAAAAGTCAGTATTCGGATAGAATTGCATCTCATGGTAACATTGTTTGGCTAAAAGTGACTTTAGTTATTTATTAGGAAGAAGTCCATTCTACCCTATCAAGTATTGATATGCGGACAAGTAACCCTCTGTATTAAAAAATTGATCTTTTGACACCCCTAAGTTGCAAAACCGGGCAAGCTGCCCCCTCGGGCTATTTCGTGCGGCGGTTTTGCGCACGTGGCGTCCGAGTGGCCCGGTTTCGCCACGTCGTCCGCTGTGTGGGCTAGTTGAGCTGGCGGTGGTGTTTATGAGTTCTTTGGCGCAATTTCCCTTCGTGTTTCTTCTACCCGAGCAGTTCCCCTTTCTTGGCGGCGATTGAATCCGCTCGAAGAAGATGGCGTCGCTGTGATTCTCGGTGGCGATTGAATCCATCACTCCCTCTCTTTCCGAACGAACGTCGGGGTGAGTTCAAAACCCATATTTGTTTTCTGCAGCTAGAATGTATAACATTTCACGGTTCTAGGTTTTTTGGGGGCTTTAGAAGAGGTTGTAGGGGTCTTTTAGGTGATTGATTTCTCGGTTCTAGGTTCTTTTGGGGCTTGAGAAGTGGTTCTAGGGTTCTTTTAGGTGTTGGATTTCTCGGTTCTAGGGTTCTTTTAGGTGTTGGATTTCTCGGTTCTAGGGTTCTTTGAGCTGGTGGATTTCGCCCTCTCGGTTGTAGGGTTCTTTTGGGGATTGTGCAGGATTGGGGTTTAAGAATGGATAATCTCGACCTTCTTGGGGTGAGGTTCCATTTTAATGGGGAATTCCTAAATTTTGGGATGGTTTTCGACTACATGGGTGGAGATGTCTTTCGTAGAGCGCGACAAGGTTTCGTTGCCAAAGATCAAAGGTCATCTCAGAGATCATGTTACAGTCACTGATGATACGGTTTTGCATTGGTTGTTCTCTGGTTTAGGATTGAGTGATGGCCTCAGACTTTAGGTAGATAACAAATCTTGAAAAACCATGTCTGATTGCATAACTGAAGATAAGGTGGTCGACATCTATGTTGAAGATACCTTGGTTGATGGATATGATAAGAGCGACGATGAAAGTGACTGGGAGCATGAAAATCTGGCTGAGATTGAAGGACACAATGACACAATTGTGGTGCCTAATGTGGAGCCCCACCCTGCTACTACACCAATAAAAGAAAGCAATGACAGAGACCTGGAGAGGTTTAGGTCCTTTTATAGATCACCTGCGAAGGGAACTCAGGCTGTTAGTAGTAAAGGAAAGGAAACTGCTGCAATAATGGGTGATGAAAGTGACAACTCTGACACTGATTACCTACACAAGAGTGATAACAGCTCTACAGAAGAATCTGAAGCAGAGGAAATGAGGAAGCTTGCCAAGGCATTCAAGAGGGAAGCTATGGCTAAGAAATTGGATACAGCCGAATTAAGTCAAACTGAAGAGGAAGAAGAGCAGCCAAACTTGGATGTAGGCTATGAGACACCTTACTGTGATTCAAGTGATGAGTACTCATGAGGAAGTGAGTGATGGACAAGGTGGTGAGCATGTGCAAAGGAAGAAGAGCGGCTGGCCAAGGTTTGACAGCAAGGCTGATGTTCCAGTATTCTCAGTTGGGATGGTATTCGGAAGCAGAACATTAAACAGACAGTTCTTAAGATATGGCAATTACTCCACATATATGTTGTTGTGCATGTGCATGACGCTTTATCCTTTGTTTTGTTCTAACAAGTTTATTGCTATATTCTGTAGGAGATGATGGTTGATGTAAATTTGGCTAAGTGCAAGAGAGCTAAGTGGATGGTCATGCAAAAGATGATGGATGCACACAAAGGTGAGTACACTAGGGTATTTGATTACCAACTAGAACTAATGAGAAGCAACCCTAGTAGCACAGTGGTTGTTGCTCTTGACCCAGAGATTCTGGTGAAGCATGTCTTCCAGAGGATCTATGTTTGCTTATATGCTTGCAAAAAGGGATTTATTGCTGGATATAGAAGGGTAGTAGGCTTAGATGGGTATTTTTTTCGAGGGTGCTTGCAATGGAGAGTTATTGTGTGCTATAGGTAGGGATGCCAACAACCAAATGTACCCTATAGCATGGGCTGTTGTAGAAAAAGAAATAAATAGTTCATGGTTCTGGTTTGTTGCACTTATTATCAAGGATCTTAACATCAATGGCCAAGGTAAAGGATGAGTCTTCATATCAGATCGACAAAAGGGACTTCTCAATTCCATAAGTGACCTAGTGCCCAAGGCAGAGCATAGGATGTGTGCTAGGCACATATATGCTAACTGAAAGAAGAAACACTCATATCAGAAGCTACAGAAGAAATTCTAAAGATGTGCTAAGGCTTCATCAAGGACCATCTTCAACTACTACAAAGCAAAGCTAGCACAGCATACACCTCAAGGTGCAAAGGACATGATGATCATTGACCCAACCCACTGGAGCAGGGTATTTTTTTCAGCTAGAGTCCAAGTGTGATTCTTATTCTGTTGATAATAACATGTGTGAGTCCTTCAATAACTCCATTGTGGAATCAAGGTTTCTCCTAATCTTGTCAATGCTAGAGGTCATTGGATGTAGAGTGATGGTCAGCGTTCAAGATAATAGAACTAGATCAGAGAAGTGACAAGGAGCAATATGTCCAAATTTATTCAGAAAACTCAAACTGAATATCACAAGGTCTGCTCAACGTGATGTCCTCTAGAATGGGAAGGAATGATTCGAGGTTAGGGAGAAAAACAGAATGAAGTACACAGTCAACTTGGAACAAATGACTTGTTCTTGCAGATATTGGCAACTATCTGGTCTGCCTTGTTGCCATGCAATCAGTGCAATCTACAAAAGTTCACAGCAATTGGATGGCTACATTGACAGCTGCTACTCCATAGAGGTTTACAATAGGATATATGAGCATTGTTTGGAGGCAGTGCAAGGTGAAGACAACCGGCCAACCTTTGATCATCCTAAGCCATCACCCCCTGGGTACAGCAAAATGCCAGGGAGACCCAGGAAGGAAAGGAGAAGGGAACCAAGTGAGGCACCAAAGGCACATAAGGGGGCAAAGCTAACTAAGGTTGGATGTAAGGTCAGATGTGGTCTCTGTGAAAAAGATGGCCACAATGTTAGGAAATGTCCACTTAATCCAAATGCAAACCAGAAGAAGAAACAAGCAACTGCACACCTCAGGAGAGAAGCTACTAGAAAGAGGAAGCAAGCAGAGACATCAAGCTCTACACCAATCTTAAGCACTGCATTGGTAAGTACTTAACATCAAGCTCTGTAATAAATTGTAAGTACATAACCACAAATACTGACATTACCATCTTGCGGGTTATACACACTGGTGAAGCTAGTCCTCAAAAATCACAGAAGAAGTCAAGCAAGTCTGCCAAGTAGACAGCTTGTCATGGTTCTATGTAGGTCAATGCACACTTGTAGTCAGTTTGTGATAGTGCATTGCATGAAGCTTTTGGACTTGTCCATGGTCTGGACATGTAAGTATGTAGGTTAATTTCATATGTAGGTGAATATTTCTAGGTGAACCTCTCTATCATATGTATGAAGCTTTTGGACATGTCAATGATGTGTTTTGGATATGTAATTACCTCATGCAATGCAATGCCAAAGTTCTCAATGTCAGTGTCAAACTTATCTTCTCAATGTTGTCAATGTTCTCAATGTTGTTTACTATCATAACTGTCAATATTGTTTACATTCACATATCTTCAGTGCCAAACTTCTCAGAGACAGAGACAGATGATCCGTAATGATCGCATTCCATATACTTCAACATTCAATCATTACAAGCGCATATCACGACATAAAAACAGATCCGCTTGTTGATTGCCAACAAACCCACACAAAAATGAATAACTACACTTACAACCACTGCATGAAACAATAACTTCATCATGTTCTGCTTCTGAACTCTAACAGCTAATTCTACCATCTCCATTTTCTTCTGCTCAAGCTTGTTCTTCAGGACAGCAACCTCTGCGGCATGCCTTCCTTTGACCTCTACCACACTTCTCCGGGGCACCTCCATTTTCGTCTCCTCTATATGCATCTTCTCCCTCTTCAGCTCTGCATTCTCCTTCTTTAATCCCCACATTTTATCACGAAGATCCAACAGCAAATGATTCAAAAAAGGAGGGGTTTCCGAATCATGCCACTGCCAAAAACCGCAACCACCGGCCTACTCTAACAAAAAAATGGCACCCAAATCAAAGTGAACTCCAACAAAATCAAGTTCAATACACACAAATCGATCTAAACTATTTGCTTACCCTTGCTCCCTTGCATGTATAGTACCTCCCGGGATTCTCATCGCTCCAAGATCCATCTCGGCGCTTTCTCCTTGCAATAGCATAAACGCGCAATGAGGTAGTCCAGCGGCTTCTCACGGTAAACCACCGACGACTGCGACCCTTCCACCCTACGCCCTTTTCTTCCCGACGACACCGCGCAGGGAGACCGTGGGGTCCCGGAGCTTCCTTCCTCCTCCATGCCCCGAACCCTATTCTCACTAGCGCCGCCAGAGAGCAAATGCTCCAGAGGAAGAAACGCGAAGGGGGTAAAGACGTAACGGGGATCTTGCCTAAAAAACAGCTGCCACCTCACCTAGCCCACACATTGCCCACGCAATGCCGACGTGCGATAAAAGTCCGCCGGACACCACGTCAAGAAAACCGCATTTAAACAACCTCGAGGGTAGCTTGCCTGGTTTTGCAACTTAGAGGTGTCAAAGTGCCGATTTTTTAATACGGTGGGTTACTTGTCCGCATATCAATACTTGAGGGGGTACAATGGACTTCTTCCTATTTATTATTACTAAAAAATGTGAAAACCCAGGTTTAAGTGGTTTTTCATCAAACTCATCATATGAGTTTTGGCAAAAACCGGTTTTTTGTTATCATGGATTCCCCTATCCTAATCAAACAAGGAGTAGTTTTTTAGGCCCAAAATCTAGTTTAACAAAATCAGGGTTTGATAAAAACTTAAAGATCCAAACAACCAAGGTCTTGCCTTTCCCAGTCGTCTCACCAATTAAGCTTTATTTTCTTCACTGCCCGTAAAGGTCCACCCCGTTCTTTGTCGTCAATCTAATCCATTTTGCAATGTGAACGCACGAAAAAAATGCCATTTCTCCTATTTTCTGAGCAAGCACCTACCAGTTCCATATTTGCTGGAGTTCTCGCCAATTTAATCCATCCTACACTGTAAAACACAAAAAGGAACAGAGCAAATAACAAGAAGAAACTGCCCCAATTTATCCCAATCCAAGCAAAGAAGCTCCCTGTGCTCCTCCCATCAAACGCAGGAGCTTAATGCTAACGCACCAAAAGGATAAAGAAAGCAGCCTTCATTTTCTCTAATTCTCACCAATTGGACTGGGAAATCTCAAAATAAGCACTATAAACATCAATTTTTTCCACGCATCGAACAACTCATAAAACGCATAAATACATCCTCGTCCTAAATCAGATGCCTGAACGCGAAAATTACTCTACAGAGGAACAAATCTTCATAACAGCAATCCAAACCGAAATGAAAACACCAGCCTTTCCTGCCACTAGCACAGTTCACGAACACCACCAGCACAGAAACAAATCGCCGTGAATCCCCAAAGTAGAACGGGAAAAAAAGCACGCTTCCTAATAAACCAACGCGTGAGAGAACTCCCCAGCACAGCGCTCCTCCAATCCAGTCACACACACACAACCCGAACACTAAACAAAGCAACCAAAACGTGGAGGAAAACTTAGGCGGTACAGGGAAAGAGGGGAGCGGCGCGAGATGAGACCTTGGGAGAGGAGGCGGCTGACCGCCTCGTCGGGGTGCATGCCGCAGTCGCGCAGCGCCGCGTAGATCTCCGCGTCGGGGCGGTTCACGATCTCCTTCAGCCCCTGCACCAGCTTCCTTGCGGACGCCGGCACCGGCCCCGCCGTCGCCGCGGCCGGCCCCCTCCCTCCCCCTCCCCCTCCGCCACCGCTCATCCTCGCCGGGAACCCCCGCCGCCGCCGCAGCCAAACTAGCTCCCACGAGGCGCGGCGAAGCGCGCGCGTCAGGCGATGGGCTGGTCTCGTAGCAGCAGCAGCAGCGCCTCTCCGCTCGGTCTCGGTCTCGGTCTCGGTCTCGGTCTCGGCTGCTTCCCACGCAACGGCGGCCAAATTCCAAAACCCTCCCCGCCTCCCCTCGCTTACCTTTATATAGCTCGATGGGCTGCGGCCGAGAGGAAAATGGATTAAAAATCAATTTCCCATTTTTGTCCGCGCTTAGCTTCTTCCCTCCTCTCTATCACCCCGTGTACACTTGTCGCGGAGATGTGGATGCTCAAAGCTACACCGAACTTCTGACACTGACATGCAGGGACACGATCGAAGGACCCACCTACAGTGTGCGTATTTTGAAAGGTAGGATCGTGTTGTGTAAGTATAGCGTGCACGGGATTCTCTGCCTGGAGAGGTGACTAGGTGAGGACTCGCAAACAGAGACGGGAAAGTTCCGCCCAGAGGCTAGCATGTGGGCAAATTATTCCGAACCGCGTGACTAGCCAGCTCTCGAGTTATCCGGGCTGGCGCACGGGCACACCCTGTCAGCGTCGGAGGTGGTGTACGAAAGTAACCAAACGTTTTGGGCTTTTTAACCGAACATGTATAATGGTACAAATAGTTCGTGTCTACTGTAACTCTCTATATTATTTATATATAGCACTAAATACAGCACATGTAATAGGTTATGGTGATACAGTCGGCTATAGATTGTAGACAACATAAAATCTTTTAATGATTTCCTTGATCTGGTGATATAATCGGCTGTAGAATTGTAGACAGCACATTTCTCTCTTCATTCTCTTTTATCTACGTCAGCTTAAATCCTACGTGGCAGAGGCTATAGACAACTGATGTAAACCCATTATACATGACCTTAGGCGAGGGAGTCAGTGGGATTCTTCACCTTTCTCGCTTCTTTGGGTGAGGTTTGTTGGAAAGAATTTAGGCGGGCAGTAAACGTAGATTTGTACGTCCCCATAGTGGCAAGTTTGTTCGGGTTTCGAATTTAGTTAAGGGGTGTTTGGGATGGCTTTGGCTTTTTTGGGCTAAACTCTAGTGCCCCCCTCTTCCGCTCGAGCATCATCTTCCTCCTTCCCACACGCGTGCGCCGCCTGCTCCTCCACCCTCTTCCTCCCGAGCCAAGCCCTTGCCCCTCCTCCCTCTGTAAACCGGGCCTGGCCCTCCCTCCTCCCGTCTTGCCGCCGCCGCCTCTCTCTCCTCCTCCTCTCCTGTCGTCGCCGCCTCTCCCACGCTTATTTGGGGAGGTGGCTCCTTTGTTCGCCTCCTCCCTTCCCCCTCCGACGCCAACCTCCGTCCCCAAGTGCAGCCCAACCGTCGTCCTCATCCCCAAGCATCGCCGCCGACCCACACCACCAAGGAAGCATGCTCCGCCGCCATCGCCACATCGCTCAACGCTGGGTCTCCGCCTCCGTCGGTCGATCCAACGCCGCCAAGACTGCGTTGTCGCCTCGATCATCATCAACTCGCACTAACGTTGTACTCGTTGGCTCGCCCAGACCCGCGCCACCTCCACAATCTGCGTCGCCGGTGGTAACACATCCTCTTCCCCTCATTCCTTCAGACCACGTGTTCATGAGGATGTGTAATACTAGTACTACTGCTTGGTCTCCAGATTTTATTACTTGATTTGTAAATCTGGGTTATCCATGAGGTTGATATTTTTCCCCTCTAGTGCAGTAATCTTGATTGCATTTTTTTATCAGTGGTGTTCCTCACCATTAGTAGAAGATAAGTTTGATATGAGATCTATGTAGGTTCAAAAGGAGAAATAAAAATAAAAATGTTTGTACCAGGGTTGTTTCCTTTAGATCAGTTCAAAAAATTTAGTGTTGCTTGTTTATGTAAGTAGAGCATGTCAGTTCAAAAATGGCACCTTGACGTATCTGTAGTGCGATGCAATTGATATGTATCTGCTATGTGTTGAAGAAAGCATTAGCTTTGTTCAGAGGTAATCTATAGTTCAATCTACAAATTTCAGCTCATTTTTAGTATAAGTAGATGGTGCTTAGAGGTTGAATATGAAAAGTAGATAATCTCCTAATTCGAAATACTAATGAGTTCACATGGTGTAATGAGTTTGTCAGTAAACTATAACGGGATGAACAAATGGGAATTAATTTGCAATTTTCATCATGTGTCCAATTATAGTTTTTAGGGATTGGTAATGTTCCAGCACAAGTAGTTTCAGAAAGCTTGAAGAAAGGAACTGGTTGTGGATAGTAGTGATTCAGTTTATGTTGTTGCAACCAAAGCATACGATAGTGATAGTTCCTTATCTAATATCTATAGAGTATACTCTGTTTTGATTTAACTGCCGTTTTCAATTAGATTTATATGTTAACTCTTTGATCCATGTAGCAGCATATGATGGCCTTCTTTGTTCCTTAACAGTTAAAACAAAAATAATCATATACAAAGATAGAAGAAAACAACAAACATTACGGAGAGGATCCTCATGTTGATGACCGTAAAAGTAGCAGTGGCAACAGGGAAGTTGTCATCTTGATTTGGTGATTATTGCAAGCAAGTTCTATATTGGGCAACATATCTTGTGCAAGACTATATTTGGCTGTAATTTCAAGAGTTGTGTTTTTGCTCGGTTAGTGTGGTGTGGTGACCGAGAGATAGAACAATCGATTCTATCATGTAATGTGGATTTCTTTCACTGTTTGATGGAATTGTGATCATTTGATGTAAGAGAGCTTTTTTTTAATCTTTGGTGTAAGAGCTTGTTGTCGGGACCAAAAATATAATTCTGGACCCTCTGTGTATATTGCACTAGTTCAGGATCATGCTAGTGCACACAGTGGCAACAACGATGAAATATCATTTCCATATACAAAGATTGCTAATAAATAGGCAAATAACAATAAATATCAGAGTAACGACCTTAAGGTCAAAGCTTACAATTAATGCCCTAGAAGGCGAATAACTCAATGAAGCTGCAGCGGAACGAAACGGAATAGCTTCAGTGAAACTCATCCATATACCCACAGGCAATCGGCTGGGGTAGCGCGATATAATTCTCCACGATCCTTTAAGTATACCTTATTGACTGACAATTCCTCCACTTTGTCTGAATGATTATAGCAAGTATGAGTACACAACCGTACTCGCAAGTCATACCATATAATGCAATTTATAGATGATGGCTTCTGTGGTTATTTTACATAAAAGCAACATTTGCAATTGAATACACATAATAGATTCAAAGCATAATTCAAAACTAATAAACAATAATAAGTTTAACAATTGTTTTCACAAAGGGGGCAAAGTCTAATCAATTTCTTTCACACAGTCATATGACCTAAATCACACAATTGTCCCTTCCTAATAGTTTTATGAAAATTTATCCCTCGTGTAAAATCCCCGAGCATGTCCATAACCGCAGACGCGGCTATTCGAATATATTGATTAACTCTCTACAGAGGTTGTGCACTTTAGCCACAAGATACAATTAACTCATCATGTCTGCCATGACTCGCCATACTGAAGTATGTGATTGAGCAATCATAACAAAACCTTTTAGAAATTTTATCTCAAATATTGACACTCCCGATGTGTTTTACTGCCGGTACTAACGTCCACGGAGGAAATTAGTCCGACACACACCGTTGGATAGGAAAGCGGCAAACCGTCCCGCGATGTGAGTTGCCACGGAGACAGAAACACACTCCTACCCTAACACAGAGCTTAACCTACTACCCAGGTAGTCAATGTTGAGACTCCATAACTTATTAAGTTAGGCCCGTCCCATACCAGGCATGTTGTTGTACAAAAGACTCAGTTCAATGGCGCACATGGTTAAATCCTTAATTGACCAAGGCGAGACTGTCACTGTCCCATTCTAACTAAGTTACGGAGAATCATATATCACAAGTTCATCATTTTACCACCCAGTTTTCCAGTCATATATCCAGCATATCACTTAGTTCACCCACTCGCTTCAGTCTAAATCCTTTCCCACCATGTTGATTAAGTGCAACATATGCCATCAACGAGTAATAGCACACAGCGCACACAGTTTTTCACAAAGTTCCATAATCACTTGGTCAAGTTTATATTTGCAACTCAGACGACAATGAATGACTCATTGCATGGCTAAGCAGACTATTCATATCTAACCAACCCACGTTGGTGCTATGATAATACCAACTAAATAATTAACCAAACTAGGGTGACAAAAGATTAGGTTAATACAATAGGCAAGGTGGATATAATCAAATTGGTATAGCTAATCCTAAAGCATTTAAATCAATATTTAAAGTAAAATACAATAATTTGAATCAATGTAATTTTGGAAAACTGGGGTTCAGTATGATTAAAGGTACAACTTGTCTTGCTATAGCAACGATGGTCTTATTTATCTTGATCTTCTACTTCCTTGAACTTCAGCTCCTTTAGACAATTTTGGGACTTCAACGTCTAACGAGAAAGAACGTACAAAACAAACAAAATTAAAAAATACAAATCAAATAAACTCCAAATTGAAATTGAATGGTACGGATTTTGAATTTAGATGAATTTAGAAACTTGAATGGGTTCAATCGGAGTTTGGACGGAGGAGAACAGAGTCCGGAATATTGAAATTCACATGAAATGATGAAAAAGGAAAGGAAGAGATAAACTAACAAGTGGGGTCTACGGAATATTCTCATAATATTCTATTATGAAAATATTAGAAAATGGTTGAGTGTATGACATATGGGACCCACTGGATTTATGAATTTCTATAATAAAAAGAATTCCATAAGAGTTTAAGGGAATGATAAGTGGGCCATTGGTCTGTAGACCAAGTCCACGGGTTTGGGTCAATGGTCCATGGTGGGATGGGTCTATGGAACTGCGCATTGGCAAGCGGAGTCCACGGGTAAGTGACTTGGTCCATGGTGGATCAAGTTCACAAGGTTTCGGTTCTAGGGTTTGGTATGAGTAGACACGTGGGCGATGAGGAGCGGCCATGTCACAGGGAGGTGATTAGGTGGTGGCTTAGGTTGTAGTGACATTGGCATGACGTGGCACTGACCACAGGGCACAAAGGCACGGTGGCTCGCCCTTGCCGGCTCGCTGGCAGTAGTGACCATGGCGGAGACAATGAAGTGGCAAAACGGGTTCAGCGTATGATGGCGAACATGGTGACGTTCTGCGGCGAAGAGAGGCGATGGCGATCGCCGCGGTGAGCCATGAAGCGGAAGACGCCGCCATCGATGGCAACAACGTTGCGACGGAGCTCCGAGGATGGGAAGGCACGCATGATGTAGAACGTCGCACGGGGATCACAATGATGAGGTCCATGTGCACTGGAGGTCACCGGAGAAGGGGCAATTCGTCGGCAAAAGGGCAGCGACCGAAATTGAGGAAAGGGCAAATTCTCGGGCTACGATGAACGAGACTTGAAATTGAAGGTGGGGATGGATAGATCGGAAGGTAAGGTGCATGGTGACGCGATTGGATATTGGAGGGCTTACCGGAGAAACGAGGGACGCAGCGGAGACGCTTTCGGGTGCATGGGGACACAGGGATGGCCGGAGGCGGAGAGGACAAAGTGGCGTCGGCGATGGGAGGCTTGGGAGCTCCGGATGGTGCGCACGCCGAGAAGAGGAAAGCGAGGTGAAGCCGACGGTACAAGAGATGAAACTCGAGGAGCTTTGACGGTGGATAAACGCGGCGAAGATGGCCAGCGCCGGTCGCGAAGAAGATGAACCCGGCGACGATGCTCGGTGGCGAGAGGGGCTAGGGCACAGAGGCAACGCAACCAGGCGGAGCGAGGGTGCATGGGGCGACGCTTTTATATGGCCTCGGGAGGCATGGGGCACGAACACCCAAGATGGCGGTGCAGTGGCGCAGTCTGAGTCGCACACGCGTGAGTGCGTGTTGAGGCGGCGGTAGGTGACTTGCGGGCCCGGGTGGCGGTGTGGGCGCTAGGGTTCAGGAGCAGGCTGGACTGGGCTGGCGACCCGACGGAATGGGCCGGGGAAGAGAGAAGGCTAAGTGGGCCGAACCAAATTTAGCCCAAGAGGATTATTGGAATTATAAATGATTTAGGATTTAAGAAAAAACTAGAAATTCAAATGAGACCAAATAAATAGCAAATAAAACCAGAAAAAAAACTCAGATTATACCAGAAAAAAATCCTTGGAACACAAGGAAGCCAAATAGCAAAGGTTTTGATTTTATTGATGTTTAGATTAGTCAAATTAAATATTTTGAGTTTAAGAAAATTCCCAATTAAGCTTTATTAATTCAAATAAAATTGGTGAAATTTTCCAGGGACCTAAACTACTCAAAAGATTTCTAAAAAGCCAAATTTTAGGACATTACACTTGTGCAGTTGGAAGTAGAGGAAGTATATAATGCTAAGAACATGTTTGCCTTGGATGTGTCTACTTGGACTTCTACTTTTCATACTGTCAATAGAAGATGAGATCATTACAGATTTTACAGCACTCCTTCTAATTATTTTCCTTGTAATTGCTCTTTACCCCCATGTACAGAACTAGAACCCTGTTGAAATTAAACCTGTTCTCAGACAAAACACCCTACTGTCTATTGAATAATTTTGTACATCTTTAGTTTATCTTTTTAGATACTAATGCTACAAAATTAAATGCCCATGCAACCATTATTTGTTCTCACGCATCATCTAGACAGAATAAATTGGGTTATCTCTGAATTAGTGGTAGTGGAGTAGTAACAAGCACCATCAGACGCGTCGGCGTCGCCGGCAGCACGAGCATGGGCACGCATTATTTATTTTAACAATTATCGATGTATTTTTTTTGTAATAATGGTGTATTGTAATTATTATTGTTAATTACATTAATATTTTTTAATCGCGGTAATGATCGTTAATTGTTGTAGTTGTCATTAAATGTCGTTAATTACGGTAATTCTCATTAATTGTCGTCGCTTGTGTTAGTGGTTGTCAATTGTCATTAATTGTCATTCATTGCCATCAATTGCCGTTAAACGGCACCAAACAAGTTATTACTTGCCTCAAAGACATTTCAGACATTTCTCATCTCTGAAGTTGCAGCCAGCCGATCTAAAAGCGAGATAGCCAAACACCAAAAGGTTTCAACTCAATCGTTCAGTCCTATAGTCCAGCCGAAAGTCATTTTTCAGGAAAATCGCAGTCGTACCAAACAGGCCCTAAGATTCCTTCTCCCTCTTTTGGGCTCTCTTTCTTTCTCTCTTCCCAAGGGAAAATTTTGCTGGTAACAAAAAACCGAAATTCGGGATAGTTTTGACTGTTCTTTCATCATGGTTTTTTTTTTTTTGCTTTTGTGAACAAGCATGAATTTTCATTTTGAAATTGTCGGTCGTTCTGGCATGAAGTTTTCATCTAAATTTTCATGTGAGCTTAGTGTCTACATTTTGCCCGCAAGCAATTTAGTTCGATACCATACTTTTCAAAAGTTGAGTTTGTCTAACTTGTCTCATATCGAGTATGTCAAATTAAAAGGTTATGAGTTCAATTTCAGGAAAAAAAAAGGTTGTGAGTTCAATTTCAGAAGAAGACAAAGGTTGTGAGATCGGTGTGCAACAAACCTTTATAGCAAGCAATAACAAGCCAAGTTATTCCAAACATTAGCTAAATATACCCCAACCTGACCATGGCCTATTTTCCTAGTAAGCAATTGTTAGATATAGGCGCATTGTTATGATTATTCTAATTCCTAAAACAATAATCGATGTACAAGCAGCATATATCCTAGTCATATTTTCAACTATAAACAGTAGCATGATCATCAACTCAAATACGCATATCTTGCACATACGCTAACAAGGCAAGTCCTAGAACAAAAATACTACTAGTAGAAATAGGAATCATCATCATCAGCAAACATTAGCCATGACAAAGGAGATAACCACAACTTACAGAGAATCACTCCGTCGATGGTCGCGATAGAGTCGGATGCGAAGAAGACGATGTGAAGCTGACGATGATGGAAACCGTGAGCAGTCACGCAAACGCTTCCGAAAAACTTGATTCACCCCACCCCGTGCAGGATCACGAGGGACATCGGTTTCAGAGACACTGCTCTCCCCGCGATGGTGCACGCCCACACAGGAATGGAGTAGTCGAGGTAGCGTATCATAGAGGAACAGGGCGAAAGTACAAAGGCTAGTCTATTTGTTTCAATCTAAATGGAGACGTCTCTCCCTCGTATAGAATCTAGTGGCACAGAAGGAACCTGCCGCAATTACACCACAAAATGTTTTAGAAACTGCATTAAACACAATTAATGCGTGTCATAAAAGCCCCGCGGAATCAGTGTAATTCAAACATTATGTTTCCAATTCGTATATGTGTAGATGCCATGCCATCTTGCATGGTTTTGAGGTGCAAAAAGAAACAGTGGCCCAACACCCAACTGGACACGAAATTACCAAACTATTCACGCTCACGTCGCGCGCGAGTGATGGCGAGGCGAGCGAGTGAGTGAGCATGTCTATTCTTCGTTTGCTTGCTTTAACTACGTAAGATCAACTCTACTTTATAGGTTGGTCTCCTCCACTCGGACTAACAATATGGTACTAAACTTCTCACCTTTCACTGTGTATGAGTAGGTGAAGAATCTAGACCCGCCATTATATATTTATGGAGTATTTTTGTTATTAATGATAAATATATTTGTGAGACTAACGTTTCTATTATTATACCTATTGTTTAGTCTCAGTTGGATAAAAAGGTGAAAATCATGGAGGTATGCATTCGACATTATATTCTTATATCTTGTTACATTCCTTGAATACAAAATATAGGCTGGACTCCACTAAAAGATTAACTTGAATATGTGCATATGTCTCTCTTACATATTTGTGTGTGCACACACTTAGGGGAGTTCATTCTATGTTTTGTGGTTTCATTAGTAATGATCATTGTTCTTTATCCACCATATATTAAGGATCTTTACTTTGAAACATATTCTTTGAGTACATAAAACTTGTGTAGTTCATAAATACTCATATGACTTTATATTCAATTATTTGCAATTGTAATGGTTGTCATCAATTACTAAAGAGGAAAAGACTGGAGTATCTTGACCCACCATTATGAGTTAATAGTATGCTATGGTAATTAACGACAATCATGTTGTGGGACTAATATTTTCCATGAGTTGGGTAAATAGGTTATATTCCACAATGATGAAGACTTTAGATGACATCATGAGTTGATCATCAAATTAAGAAGATCCATCATGTGATGATGCAGGGCACGTGAAGAATGAATCATGGGTTGATGCATATTCAAGTTAAGAACTTGGAGTAAAGAAAATCATCATGTGTTGATGATTATCAAAGTCAAGAACCCGGACTTGAAGTAATGATGTGCGTCATCAAGCTTCAAGAAGATGCTCAAGGCAAATGTATGACTAGCTAAAGATGCGTTCCTAGTTTTTTACCGGTCTTGGTGTTTGGTTGGAAGACTGGATTGCTAGTATAAGTTTCCCTTACTATTAAGAGGGGTCTTGATTAGTAGCTTGAGAGTGTCATATGTTGATAGCTCGTTGTGCTTGCTCTAGCTCTCGTTAGCATGTGACCAATATTTACGAATGTGTTTTGCAAATAGTCGAGGCTCATGCATAATCCTTGTAGCATGTGACTTCAGTTTACGAATGTGTTTTGCAAACGAGTTAAGTCCATGTACCTTATTCCTTATGGTGTGATTCTAAAAGTTGGCAAATGTATTTTGTAACTTGCTGAGAATGCTGTCCTTAACCTTTGTTTGCATCGCGCATCAATTGGCAAATGTGTTTTACAAATTGAGTTGAAGCGAAGTACAAAATCTATGTTTCTCAGCTCTGGTGGTCTGACCGTGGGTCTTTGGGCGGTCTGACCGGCCGTTGAGAGTTTGACTGGGCTGTGTTCTGGTTTTTTGTTCTGGCGGTCTAACCGCTGTGGTTGATCGATTGGTAACCGGTCTGACCACCATGTGTTGGCCGGTCTAACCGAACCTCTAGATCATGTGACCCAGTCAGTTTTTTTTCTCCAGAGAATGTGTTTTTCTGATTTTGCCTTGCTCCTTTGTGGAGCGGTTTAACTGCCCCTCTAGCGGTCTGACCGGCTATTGGTTGGCAGTCAGACCAGATGCATGTCCAACAGCTAGTTTTACAGCCGTTGGACCATGGGTAGTCAGACCGGCTTTCCCCTTTTTCAGCAAATTCTCTTCCAACGGCTAGTTTTCTTGTATGGGTATAAATACCCCTTTGTGTCTGGTTGTGGGAGAGTTGCTGGTGCCATTTCCCATTACTTTGAGCAAAGAGCAATCCCTCTCACCTTATATGTGCATTGTTGCACTTAGTGAGTTTAAAGAGCAAGCCCTAAGTGCATGTGTTGCATTAGGTATTGGATTGTGTATCCATTGAGCTTAGACATTTGATTCGTTCAAGTGAGCGTCTTTGACTTGTTACTCTTGGTGTTTGCTGTAACGCCCCGGCCGGAAGCCACCCGAGAGGTCCTCCAGGATCTCCTAGGAAGTCCATCAGGACCTCCCAAGAGGTCCGGTAGAACCGCTCAGGGGAATCTCCACGACCGCTCAGGAGGTCCAGCAGGATCTCCTGGAGGTCTGGAGACCTAACCGAGAGGGAGTGTGAGGCACAGGGAGATCACAACAGCCACGAGTCAACTCAGGGGAGGTCGAAGGACCAATCCTGAGGAGGTCGTGAGACCTGAGGTGGTCCAAGTCCTCCCACGACCAGTTCCGAGGGAGGTCGTGAAGGGCTGGGATCACCCCAAAGACCTCCCACGACCAAACCCGAGGGTGGTCGTGGTGGTCAGGGATCACCCCATGCTCCTCTATGTGAACCGAGCTAGTCTTAAGGATCAACAGCTAGCTCTTCACAGCATACAACAGTGGTAACATACACTTCAACGAGAACTTTATTAATATCAACAAAGTTGTTTACAAAGGGGAGGCATACAAGCCAACAAACCAGGACACAGCGGAAGATAAACATAAAGGCTATCCGATACACCACAGGCAATTGGCTGGAGGGCGCATCCTAGTCGTCCAGGACCACTAGGTCCACAACAAGATTATCTCAAGGCTCTCATTCCTGCTCAAAAGATTAATTTCAAGTAAGAGTAAGCACAACAACCGTGCTCGCAAGTTATACCCGTCAAATAACAAAATGACATGCATAAGGGATATATCAAAGGCAGGTTGATATGGTTGGTTTGCATAAAGCCAAGTTTATTTCAATTACAAGCACTAAGTTCAAGGCAGTTACAATAAGTAAAATTCATTTTTGCAAATCTCAGTTTTCAGTTGGATAACATTCATCACAAGTGGTGAAGGATACCCTCCTGTCACAAGGCTCCCTGCCCGAAACCCATTTGGATGGAAATTCAAAAAAACCATTTTCACAAGACTTTTGAAAACCAAAACCAACTTCTAACTTTGAGCAGCTTTGCTAGCATGTCCATAACCACGGACACGGCTATTCAAATAGTTTTACACTCTGCAGTGGTGTGCGGCTTTACCCACAAGACACGAGTTCTCTAGTTTGTCTAGCATCCGGGGTGCCACCACTCACTGCTGAAGGTAAGTGGTCTAGAGCATGTGACAAGGCTTTTACAATGCTTCATTCCACCACAGTCCATCCACTCTAAGGTTTCACCCTTCCCCAGGGCCCCCTCTTGAGCTAGGTGGGTACAACATAGTCGTAAAAGATAGGCTACGAAAGACCACCCACTATTCTGCCGGATCAACCACAGTGATAACTTTGCAAATTATTCGGCCAGGTTCCACCCATACAGGACATGTGGTCGCATGGAGAGGCATAAAAAAATACACTCGCAGACCGGTCCTTAACTGACCCGGGCGGCCACCACAAACCCTGGGGCATCGGATCACACGACCTCCGTGCATAGACTTGCACCAACCAAACAACCAATGCCGTCCAAGTCCGAATCCATTTTTCATTTCTTTGCTTTTCAAATCTCTATGACGCACCAATACCATGGTCATTTGTAAAACCTCCATGACACACCAATGCCATGGTTCAATCATTTAGACATGTGATATTTTTGGCCAAAACTTCCCAAATCAAGATTTTTTTTCTCTAGGCATGACTAAGCTTTACTTTTTAAAAGGGTCCTAGTCCACATTATTGCATAAAACCAGGTTTTGCCTAGGGTGACATCATGTTTGGTTCAAGATCAACAGTGGTTATACAAAGGAATTAGGCATAACTATGAATTTAAAGACAGGTATTGAAATAACTTAGTAAAGTAAGCATGCATTAACATTTAAAACGGAACATATATAGGGTGAAATAATGGATGCAATATGATCAATAGTGCAACTTGCCTCCTGCTCGAAAGCTTTACAGGTATTCTCCCTCACAAGCTTAGGCTCACCAGTGATGTCGAGGTCTACACGTTAAAACAGCGCAAATCAAACCAAAGCCAAGTAAAAACCAAAAGAACTCCAAAGAAACATAAAACTAGAGCCAACAGAGAGGTTTGATGGTCAGGAGGAGATCGAAAGAGTTGCCTAGAGGAGGTCCGACGGTTTGGGAGAGGGACCCGAGAGCTGGCCAAATGAGGCTCAATGGTTAGAGGGAGGTCCAGAGAGCAGACTGAGTGAGCCAGAGAGCTAAAAATGAAGAAAAGGCAAAGAAAGGGAGCTGGCCCAAACTTATATTGCCAGAGCTGCTGGGAGGTCCAAGGGCACACGAGGACACGAGCGGGTGTGGGAAGAGATGGGAGTAGGTAAAAGATGAGACAAAGGATGGCTTGGTGTTGCAAAAAGGTGGTAGCATTTAATGCGACACAACAGGCATTAAATGCTTGCAGACTTTCAAGTGCCAAGGACATGGTCAAAGGATAAAGAAAAGTAGGCGTGACTGACAAATGGGGCCAGTCAAAGCCCGGAGGGGAGGTCCTGACCGCAAGGTGGCCTCAACCCGCAAGGGAGGTCCTTGCAAAAAGATTGAGGGGGAGGTCCAGAGGGCTAAGAGGTCCAAGGGACGGGGAGGTCCTGACGATCAGATCCACAAGGGGAGGTCCTGACGATCAGATCCACAAGGGGAGGTCCTGACGGTCAGATCCACAAGGGGAGGTCCTAACGGTCAGATCCTCAAAGGGGAGGTCATGACGATCAGATCCTCAAAGGGAGGTCCTAACGGTCAGATCAAAAGCAAAGGAGGCCCTGACAGCTAGGATCTCCAAAGGAAGGTCCTAACGGGCAGATCAACAACAAGGGGAGGTCCTGACGGCTAGGATCTCCAAAGGGAGGTCCTAACAGTCAGATCAAAAGCAAAGGAGGTCCTGACAGCTAGGATCTCCAAAGGGAGGTCCCAACGGTCAGATCAACAACAAGGGGAGGTCCTGACGGCTAGGATCTCCAAAGGCAGGTCCTAACGGTCGGATCAAAAGCAAAGGAGATCCTGACGGCTAGAATCTCCAAAGGGAGGTCCCAACGGTCAGATCAACAGCAATGAGAGGTCCTGACGGCTAGGATCTCCAAAGGGAGGTCCTAATTGTCAGATCAAAAGCAAAGGAGGTCTGACAATAGCGAGATGAGAAGTAGGAGGAGCGGGAGCGATTGGATTTGGATCGAACGAGCCAAAGCGATTGGGCCGTTCGGACCATCCAAAGCTACCATCGAATCTCAGCCATTGAACTGGATCGGGTGGTCCAAAATGATTGGGACGTTCGGACCGACCGAACGTGCCAACGCGATCAAACCGTCCAATGCAAATCGAACGGTACACAAGCGATAGGGGTCTGGATTAAGCGGAAGGCTCGGACGGACGCGAGGGAGGTCCAAGTGAATATAGAGGAGGTCCAAGTGAATATAGAGGAGGTCCAAATGAACGAGGGGGAGGTCCTAAAGGACACATGGGGGTCCAAACACTTGGGAGGTCTAGACCTAAGGAGGTCTGGACCAAAGAAGGCAACACAAAGGAGGTCTGGACCCTTAGATCCAAACAAAAGGAGGTCTGGACCATCAGATCCAGACGAAATGGAGGTCTGGACGGAGAGGTTTCTAAGGGAGAGGGATCCAATGGAGGAGATCCACAGAAAGCGGTCCAAAGGAGGTCTTAACGATCAAGATAAACTCAAAGGTGATCCCGATGGTCAAGAGAAGATCAAGGAGATCTCGACGGTCAAGACCAACACAGGGGAGGTCTCAACGGTGAAGATGAAGCCAAAGAGAGGTCTTGGCGGTCAGGATAATCCCGGAGAGGTCCTGACTGCCAAGATGAAGGGCCAAGGAGGTCCTTAGGGACCCGGGTGGTCCAAAAGAATACAGGAGGGGCAAAGGGATACATGGAGATTCAAATGAACACAAGGGAGGTTCAAATGAATACAGAAGGGATTCCAATGAACACAGGGAGGTCCAAAGGAACACACGAAAAGTTTAGGTGAACACAGGAGGTCTACATGAACAAGAGGGAAGTTCAAGCGGACACAGGGAGGTCCAGATGAACTAAAGGGAGGTTCAAATACAAGGGTAGTCTAGACATAAAAGAGGTTTAGCCTCACAGGAGAGTTTCAAATACAAGGAGACCTGGATTCCAGGAGATGGCCAACAGGAGGGAGGTTTGGGCATACAGAAATGCCCAAACGAGAGAGAGGTCCAGGAGGGGGAATTCAACCCAAAGTTTAGATTTCAGGGATCAAGAATATTTGAAACACAAACTTGAGCTTAGGACATCTCAGGGGTAATTGTGACCCAAAGGAGAGGTCAAAACTGAAGAGAAACTAGAGAAGAGGTCTAGACCTAAGGAGGTATAAACCAAAGAGATTCAAGTCAACAAAGATGTAGTCTGAAATAAAGGAATCCGAACAAAATGCGAGGGGAGGTCCGGCGAGGTCAAATAAGAGGGAGGTCTGGAAAGAAAGAGTTGAGTCAAGGAAAGAGTGGAACAAGCGGAGGCAAGGGAAATCAACACGAGAGCTCTATCAGCTCCAAAGAACCAAACTTTAGGGTTAGTTGAAGTTCGGTTTAGTTATTTTAAACACCCAAATTCTGAAAATCTCAAGTTAACCTTTGAATTCTCATCAAAACAAAATGGTTCTTTTTATTTTGAATTTTTTTTAAAAAGGCTCAGAAAACCAGGGTGTTACATTTGTCGACACCTAGACGGCTTGGAGGACTTGCGCCGGTGATCTTCTCAAAGAAGGTTATGAAGAGACCCGGACGGTTGCAAGTGGTTTGGTGCTCGCCATCTCCGGAGTGGAGGAAGAGAACTCCGAGTGGATCGAGGTGTTGGTTCGAGTGGTGAACCGGTCCAAGTGGTTGGACTTACCTCGGAGGTGTTGGCTCAACTGAGGAGACGGTCCAACGTGGTTGGGCTTACCTTAACGTGGATTAGGGGAGACTGGTAAGTTTTCGAACATCACGGTAAAACATCATAGTGTCATCGTGGTTTGTCTTCTTGTGCTTTACTCTATTGCAATTTACATCCCTAGAATTAAATTGCTCACATGTCTTTGTATGATTGCTATCTTTATCAATAGTCTTATATTACTGGTGCACTTAGTAAATACTAGTTGATTTAGGCTTTATTTGTGTAAAACTGTATTGTTGTTAGCTCCCGCATCCGAAATCGGTTTTAGCCAAAAGTATTTTTAAAACTGCCTATTCACCCCCCTCTAGTCGGCCTCCCCGATCTTACAGTAGGCATTTGGGATTTTTTTAGGATTTATGAAGAGTATTATTTGGGCCAAACCCATAAACTCTAACAACAATAACATGCTAAATTATTTCAAGCATTCGCTCATGCAGTAACAAGACTTATTCTACAATAAACCTAGTATCTAAGTAAACAATTATAGTGCCAACTTATCAATAGGCATTGTTTTATGAAAATGTTATACATCTATAATCTATCGCATGATAGGTTTGGGACTTTGACCGAATTTCTAACCATGCGGACGTGCTTTTGAAGTTTTGTGTGGCTTTGGTGTTCTTTTGAAGATTTGTGTTATACATCTATAATCTATCCCCTGTCTAGATTTGATGTGCGTCACTGTGGAATATCCACTCTACCTGTCAAACACCCTCTTGCTTCACCATAGTTTAGGTTTTTATGTATGGTCATGACAACAAAAGGTGTTAACCGCCTTTGTCACCGGCATCAAGGTGGCGGCAATATGAAGCGGCCAGAAGGGTTGATGAGGAGGAAGTGGTGTGGGGGAGGCGACAAAGTGAGAGAGAGAAGCCAAGCGAGCCCGGGTGTCGCGCTCGTTGCGAATGACTTGGTGGCGGCACTAGGGCTGTGGCACGTGGGAGGGGATGAATATAAGAGAGAGTGGGAAGAGGTCAAGATGGTTAACCTTCACTCAAATTTCGATTCATTCCTTTGGAAAAAGAAGAGCATAATGATTCATGTTTGAAATAATGAAAATTCCCCTTTTAACAAAACAACGTTTTTAGGGGGGAAAATATGAAAATTGTCGGATGAACTAACAATTTAAGTAAAACTAGCCCTAATTATATACGGATGTACCTATAATAACCCTAATGAGCTAGAGTCACTTGGTTCTCTTGACTATGCAATACCACGTAAAATATCTAGTAGAAAACTACAAATCAAAGACTATATTTTTCAACTTGCACAATTTCGATGAATACACACGTCAAATCGACAACTTGCATTTTGCAAAGAAAGAAAGAATAAAGCGTAAATAATTGAGCCGGGAAAAGAAGAGTGAAAAGATCATCTAAAAAATTCCTCTTCCACTACTTCCGCCCGGGCGGTCAGGGCAACCGGCAACCCTACCCCCATCCATTCCGATTTCCGAATCCCCACCACTAAAACGAACCGAAGTGCTCCCCTCCTTCCCTCCAAGCACGAAGTGGAGGCGCCACCGTCACCACCACCATGCTACCACTCTCATACGCGCCACCGCCACCGCCACCGCTGCACACGCGACCGAACCCTGGGTCCAGCCACAAGGCCAAGGTGCAGCCCTGCGCGCTCCCTTCCCCGACGCCCTCCGCGCGGCGGCGGCGGCGGCCGCCATCTCCCTCTCCCTCCTCGCCGGCGACGCCGCGGGCGCGTTGGAGGTGGCGGCGGCGGCGCAGCCCCGCAGATCTGCCGCGGCGGGGGCGCCGCGAGGGAGGCGGAGGTGAGGGCTGAGGCGGTGACGAACGAGCAGCTCGTGGAGGAGGCGTGGGAGGTGGTCAACGAGGGCTTCCTCCCCGACGCCGGCAGCCGCCCTTGGTCAACGGAGTTGTGGATGGTGAGTGTGCCTTGCGGTAATGTGATTAAACATGATGTGTTTTGTGGTTCAACTGCCATCTTAAAGTCTGTATGCACATTGTAGTCAGAATTCTCAGTTTGTTTGTTAATTATGAATTTATTTTATTCTCCATAGATTTCTCTTATATCTTGATGACTGATAGTTAATTGATTCATTTTAATCCAAGCAGCAAAGGAAGCAAGATATTCTTCAAAGCTCAATCAGATCCCGCTCTAGAGCCCATGATATTATTCGGAAAATGCTAGCTAGCCTGGGTGACCCATATACAAGGTTCCTATCTCCCTCAGAAGTAAGTTCTTTACAAGTGGCGCTATCTGTGCTATTGACTCATACGGTAGAAAACTTGAATCCATTACATGAACAGCACCAGCCTTTTTAAAGCTGATTTACGATTCAGAATAATTTGCAGTAATGTCTTAAATTCAGAATAAGCTTGCCATTTTGCCTTCTCAATCCACTAAAGGTCACTCTTTTTTCTTCTCATGATGCATGGTAGCACCTAACAGTCCCATTAGCACAGGAGTTTCATTATACTGTCTATTCTAAGTGCTAAAGTTGGCATAAACCAGATTTGTTGCTTCCCCTTAGGTGTCATTTGTCAGCATGAAGGGTCTTCCCCTCAGATCATGTAAAAGAAAGATACTAATATAGATCAGCATGGAGTTTCATGATATTGTCGTTCCTTTATTTGTACACAGGAAGTCAGAATAGCATGTATACCCATCTTAAAAGAGTAAAGTAGATCATCTTGCAAATCAGACTACTTTTTTACAGTACCATGTGACTTGAAACCATTACTGATAGTTATTGTTTTGTATGGTTGGTACACCCTCTGGGATAGTGAATATCTGTTTAGACACTGTAGCAATGCAATGCCATCTTACGTTCCTTATGTCCTTTGCATTCAGAGTGATGATAATACAAAACCATATGCTGATGCAGCGATGCCTCCCTTTTGCTTTTACGTACTGTTGATCTGTGATGAATATATGTTCTAACTGTGGTTTCAGTTCTGATGTTATTTTGCATATGTTAAATCGATCTGCTAAAGTTCTCGAAGATGTCGAAATATGACATGACGGGAATTGGATTAAACTTAAGGGAGATTCCCGATGACAACAGCTCTTTCAAATTGATGGTATTAGGGCTGATATTAGATGGGCCTGCTCACTCTGCTGGCGTCAGACAGGTATCAACTGCTAGACATATATAACGTTGAATTGAGAATGTGTGTGCTTTTCGATGGGAATATTGCCTATACTGTCATGTTTACAAAACCAACTATGTTTCCTATTTTGTTCTATAGTTTTGCTAATGAACCTTCTAAAAGGTGTTGACTTACCGGACACTCAAACTGCATAATAAAGGCGCAATTACATTTCCATATGGGCAGCATTTGACTGCAATCCCAATTTAAGATGCTCAATCCAAGAAAGAGTGTGGGCACATGCCTGTGCTTGTACTTTACATAAAAGATGACTAATGGCTTTTAATGAAGATGGAAAGGGGGAACCCTGTCTATCTCAAACTATGTACTAAGAAGTTGCATTAAGCTTCACTCTCGAGCATGGTATATCCAGCTTTAGTTGTTTTTATCACTGCTAAAACTTACATGTGTTACAAGTTTGGCAAGTTATCTTTTGATTGTTCTCAACCTTCAGTTTGAAAATACATTTTCTAGTTTTTTTTTGGAAGAATCAGCGGAGGGTTGAACCCTCCTGAGCTCTTTCAGTAACAATTGAAACTGTTTTCGGTTACAAGGAGGTGCATCCTGCGTAACTTTAGTAATAGTTATCGGTAATATTCTTATCGCAGTACACTGTTATTTGGTATTTTTATGTCTGGTTGCTGGGACCAGGGAAGAAAAAACCCGGATTTACCGGTGGTAACCGGGAATGGAAAAATTGACTGGTTTTTCCGGGTTTTGCAAATTCAAATTCCAAATTTTGAATTTTGGCTGGTTTTTAAGCAAATTCAAGCGAAATCCGCCCGGATTTTTTCCGGGAAATCCGGTAACCGGCCGTTTTTTCTGGCGGCGGCGACCGGATTTGGTCCGCACCGCTTTTGGATCCTTGGTTGGGACTACCCAAAAACCTAGTTGAATATGAATTGTGTTACTCTCCATCTGGTTTGGAAAAGATGCTCACATTATCTAATCCTTCCAGGTCTTTTTCCCCCTCTTATCAGGGTGATGAGCTTTTGTCAGTCAATGGCATTGATGTAAGGGGTAAATCTGCATTTGACGTGTCGTCCATGCTGCAAGGTCCAAAGGAAACTTTCGTTACAATCAAGGTTATGAATAATCTTATAAATATTGTAGATTCTCTCCGGCACTCTCTTTTGCTCTTTATTATCTTATTATCTCACTCTTTCTTGTATTATATTCAGGTTAAGCACGGTGAATGTGGTCCTGTTGAGTCAATGAAGGTGCAGAGACAACTGGTTGCTCACACTCCAGTTTTCTATCGTTTGGAGAAAAGAGAGAATGATGATTCATCTGTTGGATATATTCACATTAAAGAGTTCAACGCAGTGGCCAAAAAAGATTTGGTTAGTGGTGTGTTGCTGGTTTGCTAACCTTATCATCTGTCATTTCTAGCAAAATCTGGCTGCGATAGTTTTCATAATTGAACCATTTGTGATATGCTGATTATGGCAAATGGCCATCTAGTGTTTAATCCTTATGTCAAACTGATATGCTTGTATCTAAAGTTCTAAACATATAGTTTTCTTCCAGATCAAAATACTGAGCATCAGGAGAACTTAAAATATTGCTTCTCCTTTTGCAAACTGAATGAGCTCTAAGGATGTTATTTCTTCTTATTTATGTATCTTTTTTCTTTTGCGTTGCCGTTCATGTAATTCATTGATGTTACTTACAATACTATCAATGTTAGTCGTGGATACATTTTTTAGATCTACTTATGATAACAATAGTTGGACTGTAACTTGTTATATTGATTTAACATAACTTGTCTCTTGCAGCACTAAAACGTCTACAGAATTCAGGTGCCTCCTATTTCGTTTTGGATTTGAGGGACAATCTCGGTGGACTTGTGCAAGTATGTTTTTTCCCTTCTCAGTTATATAACATGTCAGTTTTTGATCTGCTAGAACTATATGGTGTTTGGTGGGGTATCCTATTCTGCTTTAATTTCCATTAGTCATAAGCTTCTTGAAATAGTTTGAGGCTTATGCATATGGATGTTGAAAGAAACTGGCAAGATATAATTTGTTTGGATGGGCATGGGTTTATGCTTACAGTCTGATGTATTTGTCTATGTTGAAGGCTGGGATAGAGATTGCAAAGCTCTTCTTGAACAAAGGAGATACAGTATGTATTTTGCTGCTTCCATATTTTCAACTTCTGTTTGCCTTTCTGTAATCCTTCTAAAAACTGGTGTTTTTTTTTTAAAAAACTTTTTGAGTGAAAATGGTGCTTTATCATTGGTTGTTGCCTGAAAACTGCCTTCTCCATAGAAAGAACTTGTTGAAATAGCCAAAATTTTTTCCTGACAAAAAATTCTTTAAAATTCAATGAACCTTTAGATGTACACCTCAATTAAGACTTAGTTTTCATGAGCAAAGTTACTACTCAAAATTGAAGTACAATACAGCACAAAGATGCTTCTCATTTTCGTTGGAACTTGGAAACATCAAATCATGCTAGTTCTGCTGTGATGTTGACACTGATTCAAAATTCTGAACAAAGTTTGAACTTTGAAGTTCTAATTTGTTAGCAAGAAAAAGGGTTCGGGTTCGGGTTCGCCACCCCCCAACTCTAATGCAGTCTCTATGAGAAGCCCCCTCAACCTTGAATTGATATCCTTGTCCGCCTAACAATAAGCTAATGCACATCCAGTAGTTACTTACAATTCTTTTATGCGCTTTCAATATAATCTTTGTTGAAATTTGAATATTCTTTCTCTACATATTAACAAGATTTTGGGCTTTCAGTCATGTGATTGCTTAAAACATTGTTAATTTATCCTTTATGTCATTAACTGAACTTTGGAAGTGAAGTATTTACGCCCCTATGGAAATTCTTTAGGTCATTTATACTGCTGGCAGGGATCGTCAAGTCCAAAATACAATTGTTGCTGAAAATGGACCTTTGGTTACGACTCCTCTGATGGTACGTTTATACTATGGTTATATACCTATTTCACATCACTTCAAAAGGTAGTAGTACTAAGAGATATAAGGCTAGTACTTTTACACTGTCCTGTATACTCTCCACATTAAAGTTGTTAAGTTCACTCTGACGAAAACCTTTGCTATACCTGACAATGTGAGAATCTAGAGTTATATTAGTATACATAGTTAGTTCTGATTTTGCACTTTTTGATTGGCTGGCTCTAGAAATGGCACAGTACAGATTCAGTTTCTGTTGTAATAAGTTTCCTAGTTTACCGTATACTTTTATCTTTTACTGAAATTTAGCTGAATCTTGCCATAGATTTATGTCTGCTATGTAGACTCTCATTTGTATTTCTGACATGTCCATCTACATCTTGTGGGACAGGTACTAGTGAATAATAGGACAGCCAGTGCCAGTGAAATAGTAAGTACACATTTTGTCTCACTGGTAGCATTAGAAGTTTAGAACCATAACAGTAAGAGCTCACCAAGGTACCTATGTGTTTCTAGGTTGCTTCAGCGCTTCATGACAACTGCAAAGCTGTTCTTGTTGGTGAAAGGACTTTTGGCAAGGTTTGAACCACCCAAATAGCGGACCCTACGGCAATGCCCTTTCTGTGACCAGTTTATACTATGTCCCTTTTTTTTCTATGTGTAACTTAATGTTTTGGATATTGCAGGGCCTAATCCAATCCGTATTTGAACTTCATGATGGTTCGGGCATTGTCGTTACAGTTGGCAAGTATGTGACACCAAATCACAAAGATATCAATGGAAATGGAATAGAACCAGATTACCGCCGTCTTCCTGGTACTATTCACATTCACCCCCATTTTCTTTTGTTACACTCAAAGTATGCAATAGAATTACCATTGGCTGAATTTCTTTTGCGACAGATTTCAATGAAGCCAGAGATTACCTTTCCCATTGCCGAAGTAAGGAATTAAGCTGAGTGAAGCACACTATTCTGAAGCTTCTCACACAGTAAGGAAAAAAATACTGTTGCATATTTGGTTCTTACTTTTCAGCATTCTTCTGAGCAAATGAGCCATTTTCCTTGTGATAATAAACAGTGTTATCAGACCTGGTCTGGCCATCGACCTGGTTGTGGTCTCAGGTCACTGGTTGAACTGGTGGGTCGCTTGTCGGACCACGTGTTTTATTAAATTTAAAAAACATATACATGTGTGGGGGCTAACAGACGTATCTGTGAGGCTAACAGCAAAGTATCTTATACTACATGTTCACAACAGCGAACAATGAACCCGCTGACCAGTTGGTTATCCCGTGCGTGCGCCAACCTGCAGCTGCTGGGTTCGAAGCCCAGTGCCTGCACTATTTTTGGAATTAAGGGAAGAAGTGGGGTGGGTCACTGGATCCACTCACCTGGGTTGCTTGAAAACCGGTGGTTCAACCTGGATTTGTCCGGTTCAACGTGGGCCAACTGCACGTCCGATCCAGTGGGCTGGACCGGCCCGGCCGAGGCACTGGGTCTGTTTTTTCTGGTCAAACCGCCGTGCCAGGCCGGGCCTGGCCTGATAACTATGATAATAAAGAGAAAAGACTGAAGGAAAACTTAACGCTTGACTGCTTGTAGCAATAGATGAGAATCTGGATAGTTACCTAAGTGTACTTTGAATGCTTGTATCAACAATAGATGAGAATCTAGCTGGTTGAGTGTACTTGTGTTGGATTGGTGTACTTGGTCCAAAGAGGAGAATTACTCTCTTTTTTTTTCACTTGATATGGTTATTCTCAGTTAGTTTCACAAAACATTGTCTAAACATGTTAATGCGTAAACCATAGAGGTTCACACATTGGTTGTTCATAATACTCGAAGACACATGTGCTCACACTCGAATAGGTCCTCCACAATCGCAGAAATGCTGGCACTGGTATATGATTCTCCACCCACTATTGATTGTATGTTTACATCTTATAAATATCTCTTTGCCTGCTTGCTGCTGAGCATGGTGCTGATGATCAACATAACTGAATGCCACAATTTTTTGGACGTCTCTGTTTTGCAGGGTCAGATGAACCAACGCATTGGAAAGATGGAACATAGCTGATGCTTGGGGAGATTGTACAATGATCTCTCGATGGTGAACTGAGACCGTAAGCTCTTTATGGAAGCGTCAATACAAGCCTCTGCAGAGTGAGCACGTCTTTGAATTCGCTGGTGTCAGCGCGGCAGAGAAGTAAAGATTAGAGAACACTTGGAGTTCATCGAGTGACATCACAATCAAGAATTCAAGATTGCAATTACTAAAATTGAATACACACCCAACACCAATCTGTAAATAGCTCGTGGTCTGTGCAACGAGTGTCCATTGCAGATGCACAATAATCACTCGAATAGATAATTCCTATCGAATGTCCCAGATGTGATCTGTTCTTCATCAGGAGTTATGATGGTTTTTCAATTGACTAGCTATGCACGCGTAGTCTTTTGGTTGCCAAAATATCTAATTTCTGTGATTGTAAGACGTGGATGCACTCAAAAGTTCCCAACACTTTTATATTTTTCTTTAAGGGATGAATTCCATTCAGGTCGAAGTTTCAAGCATGAGAGCACAGTTGAGTGGTGTCCTCTTTTCTTGTAGCCTGGGAGGCACGGAACGATGCCGGTAGCTCGGCGCTGTGATATGGTGCTTGTTCACGACATCATCGTCCCGTCGTGTATCAGAAAAATCTAACGGAAGTGATACATGGAGCCACCGTCTGTGTTGCACGGCGGGCTCACCGATTCACTACTCTTTTCTCCCTAGCACAGTAGTTTACCTTGCTCGTTTCCACTGTACTAGTGCGTGTGTGCTATAAGCTGTGTGTATCCTGAACGAGTATTATCTTAAAGAAAAGTACGTCTATGCCAACCAACGAGGCACCGACACCGTCCAAATTGCTTCCCCGAGACAAGGCGCTTACTTACGGTAGCAGCGAAGCGACCGCGAGAGGAATGTAGTAGAGGAGTAGAAAAAGCAAAGCGGGACTGGGATACCGAGCATTTGCATCTCCATTCTGGAAACACCGAAGCGCCCACTCGGCCACTTCTCCCGTCCGCCGATCCCATCGCCCTCTCCTCCAGTAACCACTCCTCCACCCCTTCCTCCCCTTCTCTCTCTGTCTCTCATTTGTGGAACTGGTAGAGTTGACTCGTGCCGTCGTGCGTGGTCGGAAACTCGGCATGCCGTGATTGGGGAGTCTGGCCGCGGGATTGCATGTTGTTTGAGCTTTGTGAGTCCCCATGTCTATGTGCTAATTTATCCCAAGAACAATTGTTTGAGCTTTGTTTTGTGAGTCCTGGTCCCCAACTGATTGCGCTGATAACATGTTTGGGGAAATCAATATTGGCATATCCCCTTGATCGGTGTGCATTTTTTTCCTCACACAGGTGGAATCGAAGGGAAGATGACTGATGTGGAGGAGCAGCAGCCGCCTCAGGCCAGCGGCGTGTCCAGGGTGCAAGACGGTGGCGCCAAGTTAAATTCGGGGAAAGAACCCATCCCTGGGAGTGAGCTCTGGACCGATGGGCTCATCTGTGCTTTCGAGCTCGTCAAGGGTCACAGGAAGCCGGCTCAACACGAATCGTGGCCGACAATTGATAACATGCAGGACACAGGGGCCGCTGCGTATACGAAGAAGCACATAAATAGGAATGAGCATCGCATTGTTACCCCGAAACCAGATGAGGTCAATAATGCAGTGGAAAACCCCCGGCAGACGGAATTCAGTAACGATCCTTCTGTGCTCAAAGACAGGCCAGCTTATGCTGGGGAAATTTTAGATCACAAATGGGTGCCCATTGGATGGTCTAGGATCGCCGAGCTGGTCCAGAGGGTTCAGTCAGACGCCAGCTGGGAGAACGAGCAGGTGGAGATAAGCGACAGTGAGGATCATTACACGGTAGCTGACCTTGCAGCCCCATACTGGCAGCGTCCGGTGGGGCCTACATGGTGGTGCCATGTCACTGCAGGCCATCCCTCGGTCGACACATGGTTGAATAGTGCTTACTGGATGCATCCAGCTATAAGAACTGCACTGAGAGATGAAAGCCGACTGATAAGTGATCGGATGAAGTACCTTCTCTATGAGGTTGTCTTTCTGATCCTCATTTTTTTAGATACTTTAAATTATATACATAACCAGCAGGATGGCTAAATGCACGGCTAGATTTGTTTCGAAGTTTGTATAAATGTTTGAGAATATATTTTCGTATTTTGTAAGCTATTTAGATTTTTAAGATACCCTAAACATTGGAAATGGCGATAGAAGCTTGAGGAAAATACAAACCGATGAACGTAATTAAAGTATGAGCCTCGATAGAAGAAATTCATTGAGCATAATAAGTTGTTAGTGCTAACTGTTGCGACATAAATACACATACAAATCCTTGCTAGGGACACCTGTCACACTCTCTCCGGTGGGCCCGAGCCTATTCCTTACGGCTGCACTATCTCTACTTCAAGCTTTTTTCTCCTCTGCGACAGTACGCCCGTACTTCTATTCATAAGGATCCATACATGTACATACTCGTGCATGATTTTATACATGCTCGATGTCCTCTTCTCTTGTATCGGTCCTTCTTCTTCGATGTTAGCCAACTCAACGTTGTGACTTTCTCACTAACTGCGGCGACCTCCCATCTTCACTTATGCCGGCATGTACGCTTTAGTCGCTATCTAATGATACGAAGAATCTTCTCGCCATCGTCAGTGATGTCGTGCCCCTCACAGTGATGGCGCACTCCTAGCTACCGGATGACCTCATATCATTCATAGCTCGTCTTCAATGCAAAACTTCACCTCCTCTCTGCCAGAGCTTCCCTATCATCGTGCTTCTTTAGCCACTAACTTCTTCAACAACGCCGACGCTCACCACTTGTTATCGCGGCTCTTGGTTTTTTCAACTATGGACTTTCTCTTTAATGGCTCCGGCGAGCAGCACAGCATTGACCTCGTTGAATGCCTAAGGTGAGCACCTTGTTGCCGTGTCGGCTCTTTGTTCCCCCGTGGGTTAATGTCTTCTTGCAGGAGAGATCGACAGTATTGCACTTTTGTTGTATACTCCGACACCGTTCATGCTATCCTTGTTATAACTGTTATTTTTATTTAAAATTTTAGTTTTTTATTGGAGTTCGTATACAAATCAAATTGCTAATTTTATTTAATTTATTCCGAATTTTAGTTATTTAGGGATTTTACTTTGGAATACATATGGAACTCAAATTGCAAATCTTCCTCCCCATAATTTCAATTATTTTTATTGGAATTAGTATACAAATCCAAGTGCTAAGTTTTCTTTAATTTTTATTCGAATTACGCTTATTTAAATATTTTTACCTTTGAGTTTGTATAGAAATCAAATCGTTAATTTTATTTTATTTTTATTCCAAATTTCGATTACTTTTTTTTGTTGGATTTTGTATACAAATATAATATCTAATTGCCATTTTTATTCTCAATTATAATAATTTTTAGATTTTACTTAGGAATTGTATGGAAATCAAATTGCTAATTTTATTTTATGTTTATCCCGAATTTTAGTTTTATTGTACTTGACACAGACTTATCATTTTAATTTAGACCGTTCTAATCTGGACCCATCACGATCAACAGTGTAGATATTTCTCCTTTTCCTCCGATTAATGTGGAGTTCCTAGCCCTTGAGAGCGAACGTAGTAGATTCTTTTGTGCCTCTTCCGACACCATTCATGCTATCCTTGTTATAACCTTTATTTTTATTAAACATTTCAATTATTTTTATTTAAGTCCGTATACAAATCAAATTGCTAAATTTATTTAATTCATTCCAAATTTTATTTATTTAGGATTTTGCTTTGGAATTGTATTGAAATCAAATTTCAATTTTTTTATTTTTATTCCAAATTTCAGTTATTTTAATTGGAATTTGTATGCTAATCCAATTACTGTTTTTCTTTAATTTTTATTCCGAATTATAGTTATTTAGGAGTTGGAATTGTATTGAAATCAAATTGCTTATTTATTCGAATTTTAGTTATTTTTGTTGGATTTTCGTATACAAATGTAATTGCCAATTATTGTTTAATTTTTATTTCGAATTATAATTATTGGAATTGTATCGAAATCAAATTGCTAATTTTATTTTATTTTATTTTTATTCCAAATTTCTTTTTTTTTGGTTGGATTTCATATACAAATCTAATTGCCATTTTTTTTTGTTCTGAATCATAATTATTCAGTGATTTACTTAGGAATTCGTATAGAAATCAAATTGCTAATTTTATTTTGTTTTTTATGCCAAATTTCAGTTTTATTGTACTTGATATGGACTCTTTCTTTTAATCTAGATACTTATAATCTGGACCCACCACGACCGACAGTGTAGATCTTTCTCTTTTTCACCGATTAATGTGTGAATTTCTAGCTCCTGAGAGTGAACGTGGTGGCTTCTTTTAACTCTGCTTTAGTAAGATAATAGATTTTTCTGCCAGCAATCTGTTTGTGATTCAATACCTTCTTAACTGGTTACGATTGAATACCCTGCAATCTGTAAACACATTCTTTGTCTTCATTTTTATACTTGATGTAGCTACACCTGTTTCCTTTAACCCTGCATTGCTTCTAGTGAATCTGTTGTACCACATTTCCTGAACTAATGAACTGAATATTGAACTATAGGTTCTTTTTTTGTACCGATTTATTATTAAAACTTTTCAGAATGCACATATCGCCAACTCGTCATGATCAAGAGAGCATCAACACTTCTTCACAATCTTTCGAGTTTGAAAATTATGTGTTTCTCAGTGCATAATAATTATCATTTGTAGTGACATAATAATCACACTCTGGTCTAATTGGCGGGCCAGGAGTCAGGACTCAGGACAGCTGTGATATAACTATAGAACTTATCCTAGATTTGTCAAAGCTGTAGAGCTTTTACCTGCCAACACATAGTGTCAGGTCAGCTACATTGTATATGTTTTATTTTTTCAATGGGTTCTGTTGAACTATTGTTCTATATTAGCAAAACATTGCCAAAATAGTTTCCATTATGGAGCATATGCATCTCTGTATCTGATAGCATTGACAACTTGAAGAAGTAGGCGCGTCTACACTTTTTCATCAAATCATTCCGCATTGTTTTCTTCAAAAGTTCTAATGACTGATGTCAAAATTAGTAGTTTATCGAACTGTGCTGGTGCTGAATGCTTTTAGTGCATTTAATCTACCTCATCATGTGTTACAAAGAAAAGAATTACTCTGATTATGATGCATACAATAGCTCAATGTCTAGCAGATCCAGTGTTGATGTGCTGTGCATATAAGATTTATGGTATAAATTTCTGTTAGCTATTCAGGTCCCAGTTAGAGTCGCCGGAGGACTGTTGTTGGAGCTTCTTGGTCAGTCAGTTGGAGATCCAAATCGTGAAGAGGAAGACATACCCATTGTACTTCGGTCTTGGCAGGCACAGAACTTCCTTGTAACTGCAATGCATGTAAAAGGCCCTTCCTCCAACATAAATGTTTTAGGAGTCACTGAAGTGCAGGTACCAACTGAAAGTTTCTAGCATGTAATTTTTCAGCTTAGTGTGCCTAAAAATATCTTTCCAGGAGTTGCTTATTGCTGGTGGAAGTCAAACACCTAGATCAGTTCATGAAGTAATTGCACATTTGGTCAGTCGTCTTTCACGATGGGATGACAGGTGCTTTTGATATTTTACCATCACTTTTCTTTTCTTTTTTTGTTTGCTTAGGATGTTTGATCAATAAGCAGGTCATTCTTCCTTGTGTCAGTGTAATCACATGGCATTGTCTTACCTAACTTGAGCTTATGATAAGATAGGTTTTGAGGAAGTTTCAATAGATTAAACTTTACATATGTATATAGTTGTAAGCAAGGATAGAAAACCCGTTACCGGACAAAATCCCGCTCGGAGGTCGGTAACAGCTACCAGCCGGTAACCGGCAATCCCGGGAAAACCTCGGTCGAATTTCATCTGAATAAATTTGAATTTAGGATGTAACCGTCGGAATTTTGAATTTGAATTTGGAGTTTTCAAGCTAGTATTTGGAATCCCAGTTCCCACCGGTAAGTCCAGTTACCGGCCGTTTTTTTCCCCCTGGTTGTAAGCCTGATACAGCTTCTTACATGCTTTGGCCTCTCTTGGCAAATGAGGCTAAACAATGAAAATCAAGCCCAAAAATAAGAATCGCATGGGCCTTATCTTAATATTATCTTGGCTTATGCCTGAGCTATGCCAAAAGGGTCCATGGTGTTTTTTTATTTGCGTAGGCAAGCATTTAATTCTGGTTGGGAACTTTCAAGTTTCAAGACTCGGCTTTTCTAATCATACATTCTCTCTTTATCTGATTATAGTGTTGACATTACTGAAAGAGTATTGTATAGTTTCTAAAAGAAAATGCACTTTGTTTGCTTCAGGAATATGTTTTTTATACACTTCATAAAGATGCTATGATAATTTGCTACCAACCTGTATCAACTGTTAGTGTACAACTTTTTACCACAAAACCTGACATTTTATCTATTTTGAATCTTCAGTGTTCCATACCCGCAACTGTACTTGTTATGTCTAAACAGTGGTGTCTACTCCAATGAAGATACTCATGGTTGTGTTTGCGACTTTGTGTTGTTATTTCAGATTATTCCGGAAATATGTCTTTGGGGAAGCAGATGAAATTGAATTGAAATTTGTGAATAGGTAAGTAAACTGAATGAACATGTCACAACTGTCAGAACATTTTATTAATGAGATGATTACATAATAACATCTTAAATTAGCAACTCTCTATTAATTACATATTCAAAATATCCAATTCACAGGAGAAATCGTGAAGATCTGAATCTAGTCAGCATCATATTGAATCAGGAAATCAGAAGGTTAGCAACGCAGGTAAATATGTTACCCTAGTTAACCTTTTTAATATTATTTCAAATTTTCTCAACAATACTCATTGAAAATTTGTAAATCCAAAATTGAAACCGGTTTTATCTAGAGACTTCTGATTGGATTCTATGAAGAAATTTAACATATGGTTAGAAGATATAACATGATGAAGTTTTTAACACACAACATTCATGCATGCTATTCTCTATTTGATAGTATTTCATGATCTTGGACGTATAAGAACATAAACAGCCCTGCTATAGGTAATCAGGGTTAAATGGTCACTGCATGCAAGGGAAGAGATCATACATGAGCTTCTCCGACATTTGAGGGGAAATGCCACAAGAGCTATTTTAGAGAGTATTAGAAAGTGTACAAGGGAAATGTTGGAGGAGCAGGAAGCTGTCCGTGGTCGCTTGTTCACTATTCAGGATGTTATGCAAAGCACTGTTCGTGCATGGTTGCAGGTTCTGCCACATTCAACACAAACTAGAGCTATTGTTGCAATCTTCTGGTAGACTTAACTTGGTTTTGATAGAATGTCAAATTTCGTCCTTCAGGATAGAAGCCTTCGTATCACCCACAATTTGGCTATTTTTGGAGGTGGTGGCCTGATTCTATCCATAATCACTGGCCTTTTTGGAATTAACGTCGATGGCATACCGGGAGCTCAGAATACTCCATATGCTTTTGGCTTGTTTGCGGGACTTCTCTTCTTTGTGGGAATCGTCCTTATCGTCGTAGGAATGCTGAATCTTGGGCTGCAAAATCCAGTAACGATCGAGAAGGTAAAGGTGAGGAAGCTAGAGCTCCAGCAGCTGGTTTCAATGTTCCAGCATGAAGCAGAACAACATGGCAAGGTCAGGGAAGGTCTCAGCCGGCACAGCTTGTCACCGAATTCATCTGCGGCATCCGATGAAGGCTACATTCTAATTTCCTGAGATGACAAATCTTGCTAAGGTACAAAGCCATGTTTTTACATGTTTCAAACTCTGGAATAGAAGTTTTTAGAGTAGAAGAATAGACGTGGTATACTTACATAACTCGTGCTCTAAAGATTGTAACTGAGGAATGTCGGATCAAAATGTTCGACATGATCAAAATGCTCCTTTTTTCGATGCTGGTGTTGCTATTTCTTATTGTTGCTGGGAACGATGGATCACAACCCCCAGCCTGGAACTAGCTCGCGACGATTCTGCCTAGGAAGTTTGCTATTGAATGTCCAGCTGGAGTGAGCATCGTCGGAGCTTGAACAGTAGGTCCTAGATCTGTACTCAGAAAGGGGCGTGTCAAAAGACCGGAAACCGTAGATCAGAGTGAACACGTGTGCCTTGCTAGTGAGCAGATATGTGTCTGCTGAATTCCACTTCTACGTGTGCCCTGCTCACCGGAGAGGGTGAGAGCTGCCGCGCGGCCCGGCGGGAAAAGGTGACGCCCGACGCCGTGTGCTGGTGGCACAGGCACAAGGCGCGCGGTCTGGGAAGGAGAACGGCCTGGCAGTCTGGACCGGCGTCCTCGGCCGAGAGGCCAGGGGTACGGTGTCCCACGACACTAGCGGTTGACGTGGAAGTCGCGGGCCGCTACTACGCGCCGCCGAGTCGACTGCGGCAACGCCGCGACCGGCCCGGGCTTCACTTCGCTGCTGCCTTGCGCTTGAGCGTTCCTCACGCGCGCAGGGGTATTGCAGGTGATTGTGAATGTCCAGGTATTGGAGGAGAGGGTCATTCCCTGCCTGAGCGTCCATGCAGATGCAGTGCTGGGATGGTTCTCAAGTCTTTGAGATTGGCTGCTTGCAGAAAGCTAGGCCAAAGAAAAATCCAGTGCAATGACGGCTCCACGCCACTGATTCATTCTTTTTTTTTTCTTTTTTTGAAAAGGGAAGGATACCCTGCTTTTATAGAAAGCCATTAAGAGTTCTTACAACGATAACCAACCAAAAGCAAAAACTGGGATTACCAGTTTACAAATAATGCACATGCGCGATATCAAGCACCACCTAGGATTAACAACTAAGCAACATCACCAACCAGGTCCAGAACACAAAAGCAAAAGCTAGTTCCACCTCTAGCAACCGACCAGATACCAAACCAGCTAACTACCAGCATCAAACCTACAACTAAGAAAGCGCAGCAGAGGGATTAAGTTGCCTGCCGCACACAGAAGCCTTTCAACCAATCTTCAGCTGAGCTAATCACTGTGTCCAACTCCCCTCGATCATCTTCTTTAATCAGAATTCTCCACTTCTGCAAACAAGATATATATTTGAATAAAGCTTTAGTTGGTTGCTTAGGAAAATCCTTTTCGATCGCCATTTTATTCCTGATTTTCCAAAGCGTCTACGCTAAAGCTGCAAAACTAAATAAGCAAACGTGGTAATTGTTAGCATCCCTAGCATCTAACCAATTATGATGAAAATCATCAAGAGAATCCGGAACCTTCTCCCACATTAAGAGCTCCTGGATGCAAATTCAAACAAAATTTGCTAAAACGCATTTAAAGAGAATGTGATCAGTATCTTCCTTCACCCCACATAAAATGCACTTATCCTCCCCCTTCCACTTCCTTAATTTGAGTTGAGATGTCATATGTAACCTATCCTGGAAAGCAAGCCAAAGAAATATTTTCACTTTCAAAGGAATTTTACTTTTCCATAATTTCTGGTTTCTTTGAAGAATGACACCCCCCCCCCCAACACACACACACACAAAAAAGACCAATGACGGTATAAAGACTTCACCGAAAAAATTTCTGAGTTCTCCACACACCAAACCACCTTATCTCTATTATTATCCAGATCCACCCCATTAAGAACAGGCTTCAGGTTAATCCAGGCTTCCTCCTCCTCCCTGCCAAATTGTCTTTTAGAATTTAGATTCCACTCTCCATTTATTACACTATCTGATACCTTCACATCATGGTCCGAACTGATTTTGAACAAATTTTCACACTGAATTTTCAAAGCACAATTGTCAAGCCAGACATCTTTCCAAAATAAAGTGTTCTTACCATCCCTAACTTGATGAGCAGACCCCCTCTTGAAAAGGTGTTCAACTTTGAGGAGAGCTTTCCAGAACTATGAACCCCTGACAGTCCTGTATTCTCTAGTCTCTCCCTTAGGAAAATACTTTGCTTTAAGAATCCTAAACCATAACTCATTTTTTTTTTTGCCAAGCTCATCCTCCAGAACCATTTGCTAAGAAGGCAATCATTCATTAATCTAGTATCAATAATACCCAAACCCCTAAAGTCTTTTGGTTTACACACTGCCCCCCATTTGGTTTACACACTGCCCCCCATTTAACCATGTGATATTTAAACTTATCACTAGCTCATCTCTAAAAGAACCTGGACCTGATAGAATCCATTTTCCTATGAACCTTCTCACTAAGCCTATAGAACCCCATTGTATACATAGGAAGACTACTCAAACAACTGTTAACCAGAATCATTCTCCCTCCAGAAGAGAGGAGATTAATTTTCCAATTATCCAATCTTCTCCCCACCTTGCTAATAATTCTCCCTGCAGCCTTATTGTTAATCTTCCTCTCCCCAATATCAATCCCTAAATAAGTCATAGGGAACTGGCCCAACTTGCAATTTAGCATGTTAGCTACTGAAATAGTTTCCTCCTTTTCTACCCCTAAAACATAAACCTCACTTTTATGGTAAATAATCTTCAAACCTGACATCCACTTAAAACAGTATAAAATGAATTTGAGATTCAAGATATACTTCTCTTCACAATCAACCATAAGAACCGTATCATCTGCATATTGGAGCAAAGAAACACCCCCAGGGATTAAATGGGAAACTACACCTTTAATCAACCCCTTCTCCTGAGCCTTAGCAAATATAGTTGATAAAGCATCAGCCACCAAATTAAAAAGCAAAGGGGACAGCGGATCCCCTTGTCTCAACCCCCTATGAGTTGTGAAGTAAGGTCCTATCTCCCCATTAATATTAATACTGACCTTACCCTCTTGGATAGAGCTCAAAACCCAATTAATCCAACACAGAGAGAAACCCTTACCTTTCATCACTTTTTCTAGGAAGCCCCACTGAATTTTATCATACGCTTTCTCAAAGTCCAACTTGAGAATAACCCCTCTCTTTTTAGACACCCTCATCTCATGCAAAATTTCATGCAAAGAGACCACCCCATCCAGGATATTTCTTCCTTTAATAAAGGCAGTTTGACAATCACTAATGATTATATTAGCAATGTTTCCCAGTCTAACAGCCAAAAGCTTAGTAATGATTTTAAAACTAACATTGATCAAATAAATAGGCCTGAAGTGTTTTATAGCATTAGCCTCCTTGATTTTAGGAACCAAAGTTATCACCCCATAATTCAATCTCTTCAAATCAAGCTTCCCCCCATGGAAATCTTTAACCAACTGCATAAAAGGATGCTTTATTATCCCCCAAAATGCTTTATAAAACGCAGAAGGGAATCCATCAGGACCTGGAGTAGAGTCAGCTGGTAACTCTCTAATTATCTTCCAAACTTCCTCTTCAGTGAACTCTTGAATCAAGCTCTCATTATCTGTATCAGAGATTCTACCCCCTTCTTTCCAAAAGTTCTCCTCAAGAGTTACATGCTTAACCTCTTCAAATCCAAACAAATTTTTATAAAACTGATAAATGTGGTCTTTGATAGCAACATCTTCTGTTAGAATAACCCCTTCACTATCTAGACTGTAAATAAAATTTTTCCTCCCCCTACCATTAGAAAAATTATGGAAAAAAACTAGTATTTGAATCTCCCTGAGTGATCCATTTAACATCTTCCCTCTGTTGCCAATGTTTTTCCTCAAAGTCATATAACTCCTCTAATTTGCTTTCAGTTCTATATCTATCTATCCACTCTTCAGAGCACAAACCCTCATTATCAGCCTTTACATCTAATTTCTTAAGGTGCTCTAACAGAAATTGTTTGTTTTTATTGTTGACCCCATTGATATTGGCACTCCAACCTCTAAGAAAATGTCTTAAATAAGCCACCCCTCCATTCCATCTGTCCATAGAATAAATCAGTTCAGGCATCCTGTTGCTAATCTCCTCCCACTTCTTTGCAACAATCTCTCTAAAATCTTCTTGACAAAACCACTTCTTTTCAAAATAAAACCTCCCAGATTTCACCTTGTGCTTATAACCTAGACCCAAAACTATAGGACTATGATCAGAGCCCACCCTGGTCATAATGAAAGAAGAGCAAAGAGGGAACCTAGCTTCCCAGTCAGTGGTGATCAAAATTCTATCTAATTCCACCATAATGGGACATGATTGTTTGTTAGTCCAAGTAAACTTAACACCACCCCTTTTGATTTCCATCAATTTATTCTTAGAAATAAAATCATTAAACTAATTCATGAGGGAAACATTAATATACTCAGAGTTCTTATCTCCAACTTTCCTAATCAAGTTAAAATCACCCCCAAGAACAATAGGAAGCTTGGTGTTGGTACATTTGGTCTGGAGTTCCTCTAGGAACTCCTGAGTCAGCTGATGTTGAGCAGGACCATAAGTGTTGACAAGTTCCCATCTGAAGTTATTTCTCTTATGTCTCACTGTCATACTTACAAAAAAAATCTCCCTTAGTCTCTGCTTTCGATGTTTAACAACTCTGTTTTCACTCCCAAAAGCATCCCCCCCCAGAATGTCCCTGAGCAGGAACCCAATGCCAGATATAGTAATTCTCTGTCCGAAAAGTCTTTCTTAATAGTCTCTTGCACCCCCACCGCATCAAACTTCTCTTTATCAATCATCTCCTTAAGCTGTCTTTTCCTGGATGTTTTGCCCAAGCCTCTAATATTCTAGAAAAGAAATTTCATGTATTACACTTTTTAGAAGAAAACTTATCTATTTTCACTCTGCTTTTTCCTCTTTTAGTCACTCGAAACCCCACAGCACCCCTACTAGCATTATCAATCACGTTTAAACTGGCTTCATCTCCCCCAGAGTCCTCCTGTACTATATTGTTACTCTCCTAATCAGACTTGCTTTTGGATTCAAAATCAGCTTTAGCGATAGCAGCCCTAGCCAATTCCTGGGCCTGCATGGGAGATATCACTTCTTTTGTTCCTACTGAACATGACCCTAAAACAATCCCACATGAAGAAGCCACCTCTTCTAAATAATGAACAGGAGCATCATTAAGAATGACAAAAGAATTATTAACAGACTTACCTTGAGGGTCCAGGTTTTGAATTGACTTGAGAAGAGAAGCTTTCTCCTGTATTGGAATACCTTGGTCTTGAATTCTTAAGCTTTTTCTAGTTGCAACAAAGGCTCCTTAAATCTATTTTTTGTCCATTTTTTCCTATAAGTAATCCATTCATCAGAAATATCCTCTATCTCAGTAATATTTTGAGCCACCCCCTTCTGGATGCTTCACTAGAATGAGCCAGAAACTCCTCCCTTCTCTCTTCAGCACTCCCCTTGTCAACCAAATCTTTAGAAAATATCCTCTCCCTTCCCCAGTCCAACTGATTTTGACTCATTTCTTTCCCAGAGTAGTATTATCCTCTTGAAGATCTACTGTGGAGCCCTCCATGCACTTTTGATTTTTATCAGGGTAATTCAGGCAAGGCAATAGAGCATCAGTCAACAAAGAAGGGCCCTCTAAGGTATGAACCACTATGGCATCTGAGGGAGCCTCAGTCATTTCAGGTCCTTCGAGCACCCCTCCCTTCTGAAAACAAATATCCCCACCACTCCCCCTCATGTTATCCCCCCTTCCTCAATCTTATGAGTAATAATACCTTCTGATTCAGTTGTGTCAGAAAAACTGAAGGCCAATGGCATGATAGCCAAAGCTTGATTCTCAGTGTCAATCCCCATAAGATCAGAACAAGTTTCCTCTCCTTTATGCTATTTGCCTTTGTTTTTAGTAGAGCCACACCCACTTTTTTATTCAGAAGATTGATGGGTATCCCCACCAAACTTCTCAGCCATCTTCTCCCATTCAGTCTTATGGTTACTCCCGTTGGATTCCTCATCATCTTTCTCATCATCATCATCTTTTTATTTATGACCATGCGATTTGTTAAAATGATCATACACTGGAGCTCTCTTTTTCCCTGTTGCACCCCCTTCTGCTTCAAATTTGATCTCATAACCTACAGAATTAATGAACACTTCCACATAACAGTTAATATTGGAAGGATCCCTACTCAGGACTTTAACCCTAATAGGGTCAACCCTCATCAAACTGACTTCATCCACTTCTAATGGTTCTCCAACTGTGCTAACAATTTCTTTCACAAGATCTGAATTTTTTGCTGCAATAGGAATGCCAAAGACCTTAATCCACGATGCTCTGAGAACAAAAGATGCTTCTGGGTTCAAATTAGACTTTTCTATCTTAGCTTTAATAGAGTGGAGAGCTAATTCTACCCCTCTAGTTTTAGACCAAGTTTCAAGCAAAGCTTTAGAAGGGAAAATCACCGAATATTCAGACTCTGACAATTTTCTGACTTTCCAATTCCAATCAGCCTGAATCAAGTGTTTCAATTTGGCTTCAATCTTAATTACAGAAGCTGTTCCCTCCTTCACACTCAACACCCCTGTAGCAACTTGCTGCTCCGACATCTCCAATCCAGGCACTTGAAGGCTGTAGAAAACCTTTCCAGGGATGCCAAACCCAAATAATTTCCCCAACCTTTTCTTATCCTCAGGACAGCCAGAGGTTAAGTGGCCTTTTTTTGTGCATTTATAACAAACAGGAAGATTTGAACATCTAGCTTGATGATGCCCAGTCTATAAGCAACAAAACAAGTTCCACGATCCTCTGACCGTAGCACCCTGTGTTAGGACCAATATCACCCCAGTTTTTTTTCCATCTCTTCCCCTTTAGCAAACCCTGTCGAAGAATCCCAAATACCTTCCTCTCTGTTCCTGTCCATTATAGGATTGCCACCTCTACCAGCAAATCCACCCCAAAAACCCCTTCTCGGAGGAGCCTCCCTTCGCAAACCCCCCTCTCTACCCTGAAATTCATTACGAGGCATCTCCTTCCACCCCTTACCATGCATCAAATTTCCTCTCCCCAAACCCCTAAATGTGCGATTATCAAATCTATCTCTATCCATATCCTAAGCGCTAAATTGCATACCTGCTTTCTGCAAACCTCCAGGATGATTCTCTTGTATCCTCCTCTTTTGCACTTGATCGTGTTGAAGCCTTGCTCTCAAATCCTCTTCCGCTAATAGGCCGTCTTCATCCATCCACTCCTCAGGAGTAGACCTTTTTCTCCCAATGTTGTGACCGCCTCCCCTGAAGCGATGAGGAAACCTTCCTCTTCCCCGATCCATCTCGTCACCCCTCACCACTTCCACAAAGGAGCAGAGAAGCGGCGGTGGATCTCGACTTCGCATGACAACCCTGGCTTGTAACCCCAACTGACGGATCTCTCGCTTGCGAGTAGGAAACCCTAGTTCTCCGAGACTCGCACGTTTGGGGATCCAAATCCACGAAGAAGTTGGTATGCGATGCTAGGAGTGGGCGAATAGATCAGCTAGCAACGTACCAAAGCGATGGGTTGGCCCAGGACTATGCCGACCATGATGCTCGTGGGCCTGATCCAAAAACTCCACTCCGTCCGTGCATCTCGAAACCTTGTTGAGCGAGCGACGGCCTGACACGTCCCCATCCCCCCTCCGAGAACGGAGGATCGAGCATCTAGGCGCAAGCCCACGCGAAGCTTCCGCCACCGACCCCTTGTCGTCGGTCGCCATTTTTTTAGAGACCATGCACTCTCTCCCAAAGTTACGGTTATCTGAATTTCTGGAATGTCATTCATGTGTTCAACATTCTGCAGCACTAGGTGGCTGGCAGCTTGGTATTGCATAATTTGCATTCGCATGGCCTGCATCACTTCCATTGGGGGGGGGACCAGTTTGGCCAATTTTGGCCAAAATTTTCAAATCAAAATTTGATTTTTTTCTTCAGTTTTTAAATTTAAAAAGATCAAATTAAGGCAAATTCGATTTTTTCACGCCGATTTTGGCGGCTCAAGTCTTCTGAGGGTGCAGTAAGACCGATATTGCCGATTTTCGACCGGTAAACCAAACCATGAGTACTGCATGCACAACAGCATGACGCACGAACTTTGGATCCACTCCATGTGTCTATGATATGTGAGTCCCGGGGCCACATGTCATAGATGTTATGAATATTGTGTGTATATTCAAGAGGGCCTAATGAGCAATATATATAGGGATGTACAAGGGAGTTTCCATATACATAAAAGAAAATACAAAAGAGTCCTATTCTAACACCCCCCTTAAACTCATGGTGGATCACACACACTGAGTTTGGAGAGAAAATACAAATGTTGTGCCCTAGTCTGTGGCTTCGTGAAGAAGTCAGCAACCTGTAACTCTAATGGCACAAACTGTAAAGCAAGTACTCCCTCCTACACCTGTGAGCGAGTGTATGAAGCATCCATACCAATGTGCTTAGTGAGCTCATGCTTCACTGGGTCCTGCACACCGATAGCACTGTCTTTGTCGGACAAAAGAGTCGTAGGTTCCGTCATAAGCACTCCAAGATCTGCAAGTAGCCATCTCAACCAAGTAACCTCTGCTGTCACACATCGCCATAGCTCTCAACTCGGGCTCAGACTAAGAGAAATCGCATCGCTTCTTAGTCTTCCAAGCAATCGGGGAGGAGCCAAGAAAAATACAGTAAGCAGAAAGAGAACGACGATCAGAAGGATCACTAGCCTAGGTCACATCTGAGTACACCTGAAGTTGTAGTGAGGTAGAGCTAGGGAAAAACAAACGACGAGAGGTAGTCCCACGCAAGTAGCGAAGAACACGCAGAAGGTGACTGTAGTGAAGATGGGTAGGACGAGCCATGAACTGACTCAAGATATGAACAACATAAGCAATATCAAGACGAGTGCTCACAAGGTACACCAAACTCCCAACAAGATGTCGATATCAAGTAGGATCCTTAAGAAGATCAACATCAGTGGCACGAAGCTGTAGGGATAGCTCCATGTGTAGGATCAAGGATAACCGACTAGAGGAGGGTGAATAGGAGGTTTTAAAACTTTTTGGCTAATTAACAAATTAAGTCCATTACCAACTAAGTCTAAACTAGATACAATTTTAGCTAAGCAATTCAACACAAGATAAATGCTAGAATTGTAAATGCGAAAATAGTAAAGACAAGAAATAACCACAATTGAGACAAATGAGTTTTTCCCGTGGTATCGAAGACTTGCCGATCTTCACTAGTCCACGTTGAAGAAGTTTGAACAAATCAAGTCGGCTCCACAAATTAAGCCTTCCCTCGATCACTAGTGGTTGTTTTTCCTCCGCTCTGGAGATGACGAACACCAAACCACTCACGATCTTGGCACCGGGCCTCTTCACAATCTTCTTGAAGAGATCACCGTGCTAACATCGTCAAGCCGTCTAGGTGTTTGGCAAAACACCAAGAGTAATGAATCGATGATCTTCGCTTGACGACACTCAAGTGCAATGGATCAATCTAGAATGAATGCACTTGAATTTGGCTCAACTACCTCATAATGAATGCACAAGTGTATTGAGGAGTTGAGAGGATGCTCAAGGGTCAAAGGATAGTAAATATGGTGTAGCACTGTGTCCTTGAGCAGGTGGAGGGGTATTTATACCCCCACCAACAAATACGACCATTAGTGAGAATATCCCAACTTTTTAGCAAAATGCGGTACTACCGCCAACCAACAGCCGGTACTACCGCACATTACCTACCACACAGTAACGGCTATCGCAGAGGCATTAACTCCCTCTGACATAGCCGTTTGAACCGCAATGTGGTACTACCGCCATGGAACATGCGGTAGTTTCGCTGACCGGTCATACCAGAAAATGAGAGCGGTACTACCGTTTTCACGAGAGTCCCAAAAGGGTACCTATTGGAAAAAAATGTACCATTGCATTTTCGATAACACTGGAGTGCGGTAGTTCCGCTGAACAAATGCAGTACTACCGCTCTCAGGGTTTGCAACCAAGCCAAAAATGTGTCACTCTGGAATTTACGTACCGCCAACTATTTTTCGGTACAATCGGGTTGCGGTAGTACCGCACCACTATCCCGGTAATACCGTTGAGCGGTAGTACCGCCGACTTAACGTCGGTACTACCGATAGCATGCATCTCCAACTTATCAAATTCACCATTGGGACTTAATCTTGTAAATACTCAATAAATATGTTAATCCCATATTCACATATTGTCATTAATTACGAAAATAATTTTTAGGGGTCTAGATGCTTTCACCATGGGAGTCTCAGCGATGCGAGTGTCAGTCAGACCAGAATGATCAAGAAGATCCTGGACATACTTCTGCTGGGAGAGATAGTAGCCCTCAGGTATGGAAGATACCTCAATCCCAAGGAAGTACGTAAGAGAACCAAGATCAGTCATCAAAAACTACTTACTGAGATGTTTCTTCACATACGTGATGAATGAGGAATCATCACCAGTGATGAGCATATCATCAACATATAGAAGAAGCAGTGTCCTACCCCGAGACGGGATATGAACAAAAAGAGCAGGATCATGAGAACTGACAATGAAATTGACAGCAGTAATCACTGAAGTAAAACGAGCAAACCAGGTACGAGGAGCTTGTTTGAGGCTATAAAGAGCACGACGAAGATGACAGACGTGCCCATCGGGAGCAGAATACCCAGGTGGTGGCTGCATGTAGACCTCCTCATGCAAAACACCATTAAGAAAGGCATTCTTAACATCTAGCTGAGAGATAGACCACTAGCGAACAAAAGCAACCGCAACAAGAGTGCGAGCAGTGGTCATATGGGCAACAGGGGCAAAAGTCTCATCGTAGTCATGACTGTACTCTTACTGAAAGCCATGAGCCACAAGACGAGCCTTGTAGCACTCGATAGTACCATTAGACCGGGTCTTAATCTTGTACACCCACTTGCACGTAATCGGACGAGCATGTACAGGTGTCGGTACAATATCTCAAGTCTTCGTACGTCGAAGAGCATCAAGCTCCTCTACCATAGTGAGCTGCCACTCAGAATGAGGAGCAACCTTGCGATAAGAACTAGGCTCAGTGACAGAGAGAGCATAAGCTATCGGAGCAAATCCAAAACGATTAGGAGGTCGAAGGGATGGCCGGTCACGAAGGATATAACGAGGAGCATCATCAGGAGGATCAGATATGGGTGCCAGCAAGATACCAGGAGAGGAGGCTGGTGAAGGAGGAGGACGCCTGGAGTAGTGAATACCAGAGAAACAAGATGGTGGTGCTGCAGGGACAAGGGACGGTGCTGCAGGAGGCAGCACCGGAGGTAGAGGTACAGAAGGAACTACGGGAGACAGACCATGGGAAGACTGCGATAGTAGAGAAATGGGTGAAGAGTCAGAAAGAGATAACCATGAAATTGACTCAACGGCGGCAACAGGAGAAGAAGCTGAATCTCGATAGAAGAAAGGTCGAGATTCGTCAAAGACAATGTCTCGTGAAATCCTGATCCATCGAGCAGAAGGATCTCAGCAGCGATAACCCTTATGCTTAGAACTATAACCAAGAAACACAAACTCAACTGACTAGGTCGATAGTTTAGTGCGCTCACGAGGCTGTAGCAGAATAAAACAAGTACAACAAAAAACACAAAGGTGAGTGTACTGAGGGGTTCGAGAGTAGAGATGCTCTATAGGACTGACACCCTTAAGAGTAGTGGAAGGTTGTATATTGATGAGGTATGCAGCTGTAGAAACAACCTCAGCCCAGAACTGTGGTGGAATGTGAGAGGCAAGGAGAAGAGTGCGAGCAGTCTCAATCGATGACGATGTTTGCGCTCAGCAATCCCGTTCTGAGCATGGGCACCAGGACAAGAAGACTGGTAAAGTGTGCCCTGCTCAGAAAGAAACTATTTAGAAGCACCAGAACAGTACTCACCAGCAGAATCACAGCGAAACGTACGAATGAGAGAATCAAATTGAGTACGAACCATTGTTGCAAAGCTACGATGGATCGCAAGAAACTAACCACGATTAGACATAGGAAAAATCCATGTAAAACGGGAATAATCATCAATGAAGATCACATAAAGTTTATGCCCACCTTTAGAGATAATAGGCGTAGGTCCTCATAAATCTGAATGAACTAAGTCAAAAGGACGAGAAGACAAGGACTCACTAGAATGATAAGAAAGCTGTAACTGCTTGCCCAGCTTACAACCCTAACAAAACATGGACGTGTCAACAGTAACACGTCCAAGAACACCCTGACGAACTAATGAAGAAAGACAGGACCCACACAAGTGACCTAAACGGTGATGCCACTGCGCAAAAACACCAGAGGTGGTGGTAGTAGTGGCGGTGGAAGTAGATGTAGAGGTAACATGAGCAACTGAAGTAGACAGAAGGTGGAGGCGATCAAGGATGTAGAGACCCTAACGATCCCTACGGCGTCGACCAGTCCCAAGTACAGTCCCTGTCTGTCGATCCTGGATGAAACAGGCGTGAGTCAAAACCAACCCTACAGCCAAGATCGGTGAGCTGTCCTACCGAGAGAAGCTGCATGGTAAGTTGGGGAACATGGGAAACAGCTGAAATAGAAAAGTCAGTGGACAAAAGAGTGCCTTGACAGCTGACAGACAAAAGAGTACCGTCAGTTGTCTGAACAGAGATAGGAAGAACAGGAGGTCCTACTGAAGTGAGAGATGTGGAGTCCGGTGTTATGTGGAAAGAGGCACCAGAATCCAGAACCCAAGAAGTACCTAGAGGAGACATTTGAGCTAGACTAGCAGAACCTGTTGAGCTGTGAGAGAGTTGCTGAAATAGAGCCTAGCAAAACTGCTGAACAGAGTCACCTCACTGAGAAGATCCTGACGTGCTGGTCTGTCCTGTCGAGGAAGGGCCTCCTTGCCCCCCTTGGAGCGTCCAACTCCACGCGTCTTGTTCTGCTTTTTTCGCACCGCACAACGCTGGTAGTTGTGCCCGAAGTTCTTGCAATAATTGCATTGAACCCCAGTTGGTGCAAAAATAGGAGCAGAAACAGACACCTGAGGAGGGACTGTAGTCAAAGCAGAAACTGTTGGTGTAGTCGAAGAAGAAGGGGTAGCAAGCACAGCCGGAACAAACTGTGCTGCTAACCCGTGGTGAAGCTCCTCAGCACGAAGCGTCGAAAAAGCCTCAGTGACTGTCGGTCGTGGTGAGAGGCTCAGCAGTTGAGCCCTGATAGGCTCAAACTTTGGGCGAAGATGGCAGACGAAGTCATAAAGGCGAAGACGATCACGATCCGCCTTCTGCACTTTATGACACTCCTAGCAGAGCGGAGAAGTCAACTCGTCCAGTTGGTGTCAGAGACTGGCCAGAGCTCGGAAGAAGTCATCGACGGAGGAGTCCTCTTGACGAAGCGTCTCCAACTCACACTGAAGAGAAAAGAATTGAGCATCGCTGCTCTGTTGGTATCGCTCGCGCAAGTACTCCCAGATCTGACGAGTAGCACGCAGATTAACAATATCTGGCTGGATGGAATCGTCGACATTGATCACCAGGATGGCTTGAACACGGGCCTCATCAGTACACCAGCGCTCAAAAGCGTCTACGACATATTGAAAGGTCTCATCAGCAGCAGCAATAGCGGTCTCTGTCTCCTTCTTGACAACCTTATCTTCTTCAGGAGGTGCAGAAGTAGGCTGTCAAGGAGAAGGCTGAACTGGCGATGGCGGACAAGGACGGGCACCAGTAACATGTCCCCAGAGGCAGAGACCATCGAGCATGATCTCCATAAGTGAAGACCACAACCTGTAGTTCGCTCCATTAAGCTTTGTTCCCGAGAATAGGATCGCAGCTGATGGAACAGAAGTCATTGGTAGGCGGCGCTGGACGGTGCGGCGGTTAGATTGATGTACTGGTTTTTTTACTCTTTTTTTAAAACTTTCTTTCTTTCTTTCGGTTGGGCGAACTGCTTAAAACGAGTAGCGTTGAAGAAGCATGGCTCACGCCCTTGGGAAACATGTTTTCCCCTATTTGGCGGCAACTTAGCGGTGACGACTGCCAGGAGATCCAGCGGCGAAGACCCGCGGCAAGGGCTAGTGCAAAGGTGGTCGGCGAGACCTGCAGGCGTCGGCTTCGACAAGAATGACTGACTGGCGGAGACCCGGCGGCGACTCGGGTGGCGGACTAACGCAGAGGCGGACGAACCGACAAGCAGGCGACCTTGCAAGCGGACGGAAAGAGCTAGGCTAGTGCCCTAGCTCTAATACCATGTTATGAATATTGTTTGTATATTAAGAGGGTCTATATATATATATATATATATATATATATATATATATATATATATATATATATATATATATATATATATATATATATATATATATATATATATATATATATATATATATATATGGATGTACAATAGGGTTTACATATACGTAAAAGGAAATACAAAAGAGTCATATTCTAATAATAGACACCGAGTGGCAAATCTTTAATTACACATCTTTGGTAATGACAAATAATCAAATCTCAAAAAAAAAAGGTAGTAGCTCATGTAACCACGAGGGTGTCAAATAAACCCGCAAAGCAATCACTTTTTGCACCCTAAACCAACTCTCGAAATTCATCACTAGTTTCTATTCCACCCTAAAGCAGCCATTAGCAATTGAAGACTCGTGCACCTAGAATGAAAGACTGAAGTTTCTATTCCACCTTAAAGCGGTCATTAGCAATTGAAGACTCGTAAATCTAAAATGAAAGACTTACTGAATGGTGTGTATATTTATGAAATGGAAGGAGCGCAAGTTAAATAAGTGAAGCAGCAAAGGCACCAATGATTAACTCAGTCCTTTAGATAAGCAGGAGGAAGGTGGCAAAACTTGCAAAACAAGCAGGCACTAATCATTGGCATCCTGTAATCATGTGCAGAAACCAAAAACTAATCATTAAATGTAGAGACTAAACAGCTGTCTTTGAATTTTAGCAATCACGGGGAAATTTCAAGACTTAATCATCGGCATCCTGTAATCATGTGCATGCAAATTATTAGTGCCAGTATCACTGACATCAACTAATCTCCCACAAAATGTAGTGTGGTCAAGTGTTCCTATGCTCTTCATTGGAAGATCACCCTGCATGTGCAACTGTGTAAACACATTTGATCCAAGTAAATTAGGGGAAAATGAAGCTTCTCACATGGTACACCAACAAATTTGTGCTTTTATGGTAAAATTAAGGATCCACAAGGCTTCTATACAAGGGTAACAAAATCTGGTAACTATAGTCATGCCTTTGAAATCAGTTCCTCCTGGTAGCTTAAATGATAAATAAAGACGAAGAAAGTGCTTCTATGCTCCCCTAAAAGAAAACTATACATATCCTAAAGTAAATGAGTTGAAGGACTCATCTACAGAAAACAAAGAGTAAGGCAATTCTTTTAGGGGAGTATAGAAGCACTACTCGAAAAGGAGAAAAAAGGGAAATGAGCAGCTTGCTCCTAACTGATTTTGGCACCACAACCTCCAGTTGCAAATTGTAAACCTGTTTCACTCTACTGAAGTATCCAATATTGATCAAATGAGCTGTTATTATCAAATGACTTCAGGTGTCCTATTTTCTGTTCTTGTTCAGAGTTGGAGCTTCAGGCATCAGCACTGTTCGAAATATCCTCTAGTGACTGCTGCGACTCGACATCAATGCTTCCCATTTGGCTCTGCCTTTTCTGATCCTGTCATTAAAAAAAAGGAAGCATATAGTTAGTTATACTTTTTATTTGAAAAATATAGTTAGTTATACTTATGTTGTAAAAATAGAAGCTCCAAGAAAGATGCTAATTTGCGTCAACTAGATGGTATAAGAGCAGAGAATAAGGATAGGAAAAGTACTTGTTGATACGCATTCTGAACTTTTTCAAGCATTTGGACAACATGACTCATCTTTGGCCTCTTCTCAGAATCAGGATCAACACACTTCAGGCCAACCAAGATTGCCCACTTAAGGGCACGTTTAGGTGGTTTTATCTCGATATTTGGATCCACTACCTCCTCTGCCCTCTTATTGGCAAGCATCATTTTAAGCCAATCTACAAGATTCACCTGATTCAACAGAGAAAAGAGATGTAAAGACTAACAGAGAGGGTGGTTACACAAATGGCCAGAAATGGGAAAAACTCTTACCTCATCTGCAGGCTTACTGTAATCAACTGGATCCCTAGCTGTCACAGATTCCAATAACACAACTCCAAAACTGTAAATATCACTCTTTTCATTTAGCATCCCACTATTCGCATATTCAGGTGCAACATACCTAACATCAGATTAAGAAGAAAATTAGGAGACTTCTTTGCAAATGAACAACAGAAAAATTAAGAGTAGGACGAAGATGAAGGGGTAGAAATGGAGCTATACCCATATGTTCCCATCACTCTTGTACTGATATGGCTCGTGTCAGAATTAATAATTTTTGCCAACCCAAAATCAGAAACCTTGCTGTTGAATTCATCGTCAATTAAGATATTACTTGACTTAATATCTCGGTGTATGACTTTGGGGTCTATGGCTTCATGAAGGTACGCAAGCCTGAAAAATCATGAAATCGCCTACATTAGCATGTAATAGTCAGCAGTCTCGAGTGAACCTTAAACACTATTGTTTGTTAAAGCATGGTGTCAGGAAATAATCGTGAAAGAGGTCCAAACTCCAACTTACGCTTTTGCAGTCCCAAGGAGAATCTTTATACGGTTTTCCCAACTAAGGATGCCACGTTGACTCATGGCCCCATGTAGCCATTGTTCTAGGTTGCCATTGTTGACATACTCATAGACAAGCATCCTGCAGGTAAATACTCAGAACAAGTCCATATACAATGAAAAGCTTATGTGAAGAACTATGTTTATTATGGTTTGAAGTCGTTTATTTGGCCAAAATTAATAAACATGGATTAAGGCAACAGGGAGAACACAAACTAGCATTATGCAAAAGGAAAATAAAAAGCGCAATTTCCTTCTCATGGTATTGACTATTCATTTTCCATTGTGAATCTTCAAAACACTAGTCTAGTAGAGATATCATGATGAACTTGCAAAGTGGATGCACACAAACTAGATCTAGTAGGTTTTATAATATTTCAAGATGGAAAGCAAACTAAACGGAAGAAATGGTCACCTATGTATCCCTTCTACACAGTACCCCAGAAGCCGCACCAGATTCTTATGCCGAACATGACCAATGGCTTCAACTTCGACTCTAAATTCCTTCTCTGCCTGCCCCCTGCAAACCCAGTTCACAAATCTTAGCTCTAAGTTAACATCACAATAAATTCACTAAGACAACATACACTTACACATTGTTAAGGATCTTCTTCACAGCTACCTCAGTCCCATTCACCAGTCGACCCTTGTACACAACTCCATAGCCACCCTCTCCAAGAATATTACTCTTCTCAAATCGGTTTGTTGCATACTCCAGGTCCCTCAAGGTGAACCAATGGCCCCAGCCCAAATGTGATAACTCTGGCAGGCCAACCAGCGGTGAAGCTGACACATGTCCATACGGTGAACTGCCTTTCCTTTTCGGGCCTGAGCTGCTGTAATCTTCAGAATATGAACTTCCAGCCTTCTCTATGTTGTACAATGAGCTGCATTGGCTGAATGCATCGACATCGACAGATCTCCTCTCTGCCAAATGTGTTACACCCTTCATCTGTGTATATTTATCATGCACTGGCATGAAGGGCGCTCCACTGTCATGTAGACTTTGTGCATCAAATCTGTCAATGTTGATTTCCTTTGACACAATAGGGATCTCTGCCTGAGAAGTAGTGTCGAATCCTTTCCCCGTCTTCTTTTTCCTTCGGATCGAAAGCCACAATGCTATGATGAACAAAATTGCCATTAGTATCCCAATGCCAATGGCAATCAAGACCCATACTCTCAAACGAAACACGGGTGTTGTCCGTGACAAGGCTGCACTGTTGGAATTGTTGGGTGATGACATATTCTCTTCAGTCGGTCAGATGAACGATTGTATGAGATGTTTGCGTAATTCAGAATCTTGTGACGATTTGCCAAAGGTATTTACTAACTTATCCTAATTGCTTTATCTGTAACAGAAAGAAAAAAAGTACATTAGCCAACCCTGGAACCTAAAGTAGGACATGAACAAAACTGTAAAAGTAAAGGGTACATTTGTCTCTACAAGAAAAGCTGAGCACATGATAGCCCAATTCTTCCGTGTGGGGGAGAAATTATCATTTGCATATTACTGGACAGAAGGTCTCGCGCAAGCAAACTAATCAAGCTGCAACATGGCCATTGCAAGGTGCGACCACCAAGAACTCGTGATTAACTCTGAACTGTTTATTTCAACAACCACGCTTAAACACATTTGTTTTTTTTTTAAAAAAATATATCAAATGCAACATACAGGGTGTTTGAAAGAATCTGCACAACGTGCAAGGAACTTCAGTCTGCCTACATCACAACACACCACAAATTACAAGACCCAACACAATTCAGAGGAACAGGACAAATCAACAACACCTTAAAGATAGAGGCCGATGGCTCCAAGAAACATGAACGGGAGAAGAAATTACCTTCCCAGGACCTCCAATCCAGACCCATTTCACAAGAATTCCATCGAGAACTCCGCCGCGCCCCCTCAGAACTGGAAAAGCCGGGGGCTTGCCGGGCGCTGTTCTCACTTGTGTGGAGTGGCACCAAAATGCGGAGATGGGAGAAGGGCAAGTGGCCTTTGCTTCTTTGCAAAAGAGAGGAAGCCAGAAAGACGAACACAACACACACATGTACACATGAAGGAGGAGAGATTAGAGAGATTAGAGAGACAGAGAGAGAGTAAAGGGGAAGCAAAGGGAGGAGAGGGAGAGGTCTCAGTGTTTGGAATTAAAGGTGAGGTGGGGTGACGAAAAAGAGGGAACCCATTAAAAGGAGGGTGGTTATTAAGATATAAGAATGGGGGAGGAGGGAATTAATGCTGGTGATGGTTGAGAACTGCATGTGGCGGGTGAGGGGGTTAGGTCAAACGTATAGGAGCTTCGCTGGCTCCTTATGGAAATGCAAATCTTATTGGAAAAATCCCACTTTGGAATCAATTCAGGCTTGATTTTACCATCTTAGAGCATGCATAATGGTGTGATGTCAACTATCTGTAAACTTTGATATGTAGGACATAACATGATGTGGAGGAGAGAAAGGGTGCATAGAGAATTGGACCGTTTCTCGTGCAGTAGTCGACTGTAACACGAGAAACAAGATATATTGTACATAGATGAGTTATCTATAGAGACATGTAAAGAGACAATCCATTGTAGAACATATCTTTAGTGTTGTCTATAGATGACATGAATAGATACTATAGACAACAGTTGTCTATACTATTGTGCATGCCCTTAGCGGCTTAGCCTCTCACTACGACACTATTTTAAGTCCTACGTATGTTTGAGCCTATGAATTGCCCTAGTCTCAAAGCAATCGTGGTTAACCTCGAGTATTCCATACTTGCATATCATTCCTTCAACTAGTTAAAAATTGCACATATCACTTTTGAAGAAACTCGTTGACCACCACCCCCCCGCGCGCAATTTAGTCTGTAGTGTCTATCAAAAGAGGATATATGCATGTATTTTGATCGGTTGCCATGGGCTGTTGTGACGTAGGGGTTCGTGCAGTCCATCGTGGTTCACGAAACGCACCAGATTTGACTAGGTGCGCATTGTCGGAGTTTCTGGACTAAATGACACTATTTAGAGTGGTATTAGCAAAAATAGTGTTCTCACAACCGTAATTGCAAAAATAGCATCTTTACAGCCGCAATTGCAAAAATGACACCCTTCACCGTTCTTGGATGGCACTAATGACTCCTATGCTACCACATCAGTCTTGTTTGTACCATTATGGGACATAATTCCCTCGTCCGCACCAGGTAGGGGCTCATGCAATCAATCTGACTAATGAATCACTTGGATTTGATTGCAAGCCGCGAGCTATTGTGACGTAGGGGTTGCAGTTCATCTCCTTTTGGTTGATGCTGTCATGCCTTATTTGGACATAGGCGTTTGTGCAGTCCATCTAGTTTTTGAAACAATTGGGTTTGACCAACCACCACGCGATATTAATTGCGACATTGAGGCACATGCGGTTCATATGGTTAATGAAACACATAGCTCTTGATCGACCGCCAAATGTGCTATTGTAATGTATGGGTTGCAGTCCTTTCGGTTGATGAAACACATCGATTTGACCATCTTCAATGTGCTATCGTGATGTAGGGGTTGATGCAGTCCTTCTGGTTACTAAAACATTTTGAGTTGTCAGGTTGTGACACCGCTACGATGACATAAGGGCTCACACACTCCACTTGTTTTTTGAACACTCCGATTTGACTGGTCGCCATGCGATATTGTCACGTAGGTGCTCATGCGAATCCATCTGGTTAATGAAACACGAAGCTTTGATCGGCTGCCAAGTGTGCTATTGTGATGTATGGGTACACGCAATCCTTATGGTTGCGCTAGTGTGATGTAGGGGTTCATCCAACCCTTTCGGTTAATAAAACATGTTGATTTGTTCGGTTGTGATGCTGCTATGGTGACATAGGGGCTCATGCGGTCCATCTGGTTTTTGAAACACTTGTATTTGACCGACAGCCATGAGATATTGTGATGTAGAGCCTCATGCGGTCCATCTAGTTGATGAAACACATTGCTTTGATCGACTGCCAAATGTGCTATTTTGATGTATGGATTCGTGCAGTCCTTCTAGTTGATGAAACACGTCCCTTTGACCGACTCCAATGCGCTATTGTGATGTAGTGGTTCATGCAATCCTTCTGTTAATGAAACATGTAGATTTGTTCGGTTGTGATGTCGCTACGATGACATAGGGGCTCACGTAATCCATCTCGTTTTTGAAACACTTGCATTTGGCCGGTCTCCATGCGATATTGTCACGTAGATGCCCATGCGGTCCATCTGTTTAATGAAACATATAGCTTTGATCGACTGCTAAGTGTGCAATTGAGATGTATGTGTTCATGTAGTCCTTCTGGTTGACGAAACACGTCAATTTGACCGACTCTAATGTGCTATTGTAATGTAGGGGTTGATGCATCCCTTCTTGTCAATGAAACATGTTGATTTGTTAGGTTGTGATGCCGCTATGATGACATTGGGGCTCATGCAGTCCAGTTGATTTTTGAAATGCTTGGACTTGACAAGGCACAATGTGATATTGTGGCATAGGGGCTCATGCGGTACATTTGGTTAATGAAACATGAAGCTTTGATCGGCTGCCAAGTGTGCTATTGTGATGTATGGGTACATGCAATCCTTATGGTTGCGCTATTGTGATGTAGGGGTTCATCCAACCCTTTTGGTTAATGAAACATGTTGATTTGTTCAGTTGTGATGCCGCTATAGTGACATAGGGGCTCATGTGGTCCATCTGGTTTTTGAAACACTTGGATTTGAACGATAGCCATGAGATATTGTCATGTAGAGCCTCATGCAGTCCATCTGGTTGATGAAACATGTTGTTTTGATTGATTGCCAAATGTGATATTTTGATGTATGGGTTCGTACAATCCTTTTGGTTAATGAAATACGTCCCTTTGACCGACTCCAATGTGCAATTGTGATGTAGTGGTTCATGCAACCCTTCTGGTTAATGAAACATATAGATTTGTTCGGTTGTGATGTCGCTACGATGACATAGGGGCTCACATAGTCCATCTCGTTTTTGAAACACTTGGATTTGGCTGGTCACCATGCGATATTGTGATGTAGATGCCCATGCGGTCCATCTGTTTAATGAAACACATAGCTTTGATCAATTGCCAAGTGTGTAATTGAGATGTATGTGTTCAGGCAGTCCTTTTGGTTGACGAAACACGTCAATTTGACCGACTCTAATGCGCTATTGTGATGTAGGGGTTGATGCATCCCTTCTAGTCAATGAAACATGTTGATTTGTCAGGTTGTGATGCTGCTATAATGACATAGGGGCTCATGCAGTCCACTTGATTTTTTGGAGCGCTGGACTTGACAAGGCACAATGTGATATTGTGGCATAGGGCCTCATGCCATACATCTGGTTAGTGAAACACGAAGCTTTGATCGGCTGCCAAGTGTGCTATTGTGATGTATGGGTACATGCAATCCTTATGGTTGCGCTATTGTGATGTAGGGGTTCATCCAACCCTTTTGGTTAATGAAACATGTTGATTTGTTTGGTTGTGATGCTGCTATGGTGACATAGGGGCTCATGCGGTCGATCTGGTTTTTGAAACACTTGGATTTGATCGACAGCCATGCGATATTGTGATGTAGAGCCTCATGTGGTCCATCTGGTTGATGAAACACGTTGCTTTGATGGACTGCCAAATGTGCTATTTTGATGTCTGGGTTCATGCAGTCCTTCTAGTTGATGAAACACGTCCCTTTGACCGACTCCAATGCGCTATTGTGATGTAGTGGTTCATGCAACCCTTCTGTTAATGAAACATGTAGATTTGTTCGGTTGTGATGTCGCTACGATGACATAGGGGCTCACGTAGTCCATCTCGTTTTTGAAACACTTGCATTTGGCCGGTCTCCATGCGATATTGTGACATAGATGCCCATGCGGTCCATCTGTTTAATGAAACATGTAGCTTTGATTGACTGCCAAGTGTGCAATTGAGATGTATGTGTTCATGTAGTGCTTCTGGTTATTGACCGACTCTAATGTGCTATTGTAATGTAGGGGTTGATGCACCCCTTCTTGTCAATGAAACATGTTGATTTGTCAGGTTGTGATGCCACTATGATGACATAGGGGCTCGTGCAGTCTAATTGATTTTTGAAATGCTTGGACTTGCCAAGGCACAATGTGATATTGTGGCATAGGGGATCATGCGGTACATCTGGTTAATGAAACACGAAGCTTTGATCGGCTGCCAAGTTGATGAAACACATCGCTTTGACCGACTCCAATGCGCTATTGTGATGTAGGGGTTTATGCAACCCTTCTGGTTAATGAAACATATAGATTTATTCGGTTGTGATGTCGCTACGATGACATAGGGGCTCACGTAGTCCATCTCGTTTTTGAAACACTTGGATTTGGCCGGTCACCATGCGATATTGTTACGTAGATGCCCATGCGGTCCATCCGTTTAATGAAACACGTAGCTTTAATCGACCGCCAACTGTGCAATTGTGATGTGTGTGTTCATGCTGTCCTTCTGGTTGATGAAACACGTCAATTTTACCGACTCTAATGCACTATTGTGATGTAGGGGTTGATGCATCCCTTCTAGTTAATGACATATGTTGATTTGTCAGGTTGTGATGCCACTATGATGACATAGTGGCTCATGCAGTCCACTTGATTTTTGAAACGCTTGGACTTGACAAGGTGCAATGTGATATTGTGGCATAGTGGATCGTGCGGTACATCTAGTTAGTGAAACACGTAGCTTTGATCGCAAGTGTGGTATTTTGACGTATGGTTTCATGTAGTACTCCTAGTTAATTAAACACATCAAGTTGACTGTCTCCAATGCACTATTGTGATGTAAGGGTTCATGCAACCCTTTTGGTTAATGAAACATGTTGATTTGTCCGGTTGCGGTACACTATTATGACATAGTTCATCTGGTTAATGAAACATGGATTTGATAGACTACCATTCCCTATTCTGATTTATGGGTTCATGCAATCCTATTAGTTAAAGAAACACTACGATTTGACCGATTGCAATGCACTATTGTGATGTATGGGTTCATGCCATTCTTGTTAATGAAAAAAGTTAATTTGACCGGCTTCCATGTGCTATCGTGTTGTAGGGTTCATGCAATCCAGTTGTGTGTGCACAATTTGGACTGCACTGTCACGCCATGCGCACTGTGCCTCCCCCACGCAATCGTGCCATAGTCCACACTATACCAAAGTGTGCCATGTGTCCACGCTGTCGTGCACCCCAGGTGTGTCGTATGTTGCCCATATGCACCACGCCATTCCACCCCTCCCCCGCGTAACCATGCCGCTCTATGCACTACACACACGCTAGCTCGTTGTGTGCTCAAGCCGTCATGCCACCACACTCCACGCCTGTTGTACTGTCTCCATGTAGCCGCGTCGTGCACTCACAAGCAACATGCCACCCTTGGGTAGCCACACCACATGCCATGGTTGATTCTCTCCCCTACCAAAAAAACTCCCGTGGAGAGAGAATGGAGAAAGGATGGATGGAAGTGGAGAGATAGGACGAGGGGAAGAGATAAGGATGTAGGTGGGGCCATGGTTGATTCTCCCCTAGCCAAAAAGTCTCCCGTACAGTAATTGTCAGTTGTTAACAATCACACGCGACAAGATTCATGTCGTAATGGATGGCCGCAGCCATATAGGTACCATATACCTATTCCGGATTGAGAAAACGATTTATCCTAGTGCAAAGGCATCATAACCTAGTGCCCCAGTGATATCTGTGGGTGGATGTTCAAGGAGATCGTTAGCAAATTGTAAGTCTTGAGTGATCACCAAATGGCATTGGACCCGACCAGGAAGTCTGCTCTAGGCAACAATCCTTCTTCTCCTAATGGTCTCTAGATCATCTATGTCAGCGAGCGGTGAGTGTTCCCGGGGCGGAGTGTGATCACTTGGAGTACATCCATGACGCTCATCAGGGTTGACACTGTTATGAATATTGCTTGTATTCAATATGAGGCCAATGGGCCAGTATATATACACAAAGTACATATGGTGAATATGCGCATAACCCCTCATAACAATGGGGAATAACACACTTATACATATATCTCTAACACCCCCCCTGAAACTCATGGTGGATCAACAACATTGAGTTTGGAGAGGTAGAAGCCATGCTGTGCTCGAGTCCGGGCCTTCGTGAAGAAATCCGCTATCTGAAGCTCAAGGCACATCTTGAAGAGCAATCACCGATCATGCACACAAGACCTTATGAAGGAAGCATCAACACCAATATGCTTGGTGAGCTCATGCTTCCACAGGTCACGAACAATCTTGATAGCTTTGTCTTGTCGACAAGAGAGGAGTCGGTGTAGTGTGAAACACCAAAATCCTCAAGTAACCACCGTAGCCAAGTAATCTCTGCATTAAGAGAGCCATAGCTCAACTCACCTCTGACTCGAGCGGACACTGCGATCTGTTTCTTCGTCTTCCGTGCAATGAGCGAACCACCAAGAAAAAACACGATGGCAGAGATAGACCCGTGATCGGAGGGATCGCCGCCCAAGTAGCATCCGAATAAGCTGAAGTCAGAACGAATTTGGAGCGTGGAAAGAAGAGACGGCGAGATAGTCCCACAAAGGTATCCGAGAACTCGAAGAAGGTGGGCAGAGTGGACTGAGTGGGAGCAGTAAACGAATCGACTCGAGAATGTGAATTGGATAAGTGATATCCGGACGAGTAATGAGAAGGTAGACAAGACTCCCAACAAGATGGCGAGAAGCGAGTCGGATCGAAAGAGGCTCGCCATCGAGGGTCGGAGGTGAACATTGAGCTCCATGGGAGTCTCAACAAGTCTGTTGATCGATGAGGGAGGCGCGATCAAGAAGATCTGAATATACTTCTCTTGGGACATAAAGAAACCATTTGGAGTGGAAGTAACCTCAATCCCAAAGAAGTAACGAAGAGGACCAAGATCCGACATAAGGAGCTCGCTCACTAAGACGAGCCTTGACAAAGGCAATGTACTCGAGAATCATCTCCGTAATGATCATATCATCAACATACAAAAGAAGAAGAGTCCAGACCACGAGGCGAAGTGTGGACAAAGAGCGCGAGGATTATGATCACTTTCATTTGAAAAGCCGCAGCAAAGTGACCACAGAGGAGAAGCGCTCAAACCAATCACGAGGGGCTTGCTTAAGGCCATAGAGAGAGCGATGAAGGCGACAGACCATGCCCTCAGGAACAGAATACCTAGGTGGCGGATGCATGTAGACCTCCTCACGCAACTCGCCGTTAAGAAAGGCATTCTTGACATCAAGTTGAGAAACAGACCAGTGGCGAACAGACGCCACCGAAAGAAGAGTGCGGACAGTGGTCATGTGGGCCACAGGAGCAAAAGTCTCGTCGTAGTCACGACCATGCTCCTGCTGAAAGCCACGAGCAACAAGATGCACCTTATAGCGCTCAAGAGAGTCATCAGAACGAGTCTTAATCTTATAGACCCACTTACATGTGATGGGACGAGAGTGAGATGGAAAAGGAACAAGATCCCAAGTACCAGTACGCTCGAGGGCAGCAATCTTCTCGGCCATGGCATGCTGCCACTCGGGAGTAACAAAGACATCCGTGGGAGACGAAGCTTCTGAGTAGCTGCGCCAAAGAAAGGCAAAAGCAGGCGGGGGCGAATCGATCGGGCGATCGCGGAGAGCGTAGCGAGGAGAAGATGGCCCATCAGGGGAAGATGAAGCATCAGAAGAAGATGGAACATCAGGAGAAGATGGCTCATCTGGAAGATCCTCAATACGAGGTCGACGAGTGTAGACGAGTGTAGTTAGGGGAGCCGAGGAGCCATGGAGATGAAGCGGTGGCGACAAGCGGAGAGGCCATGAAGGAATATGTGGAGACTCGGTGGGGCGGGTGGACGAGGGCAAGACAGATATAGGTGTATCTCGAAAGGTCAAAAAAGACAGAGACTCCACAGAGGAAACCGAAGGAGAGACAGGACATGGGTAGAAGGGACGAGACTCGTCGAAAGTCACATCCCGAGAAATCCGCATCCGTCGACCAACATGATCCTAGCACCGTAGCCCTTGTGCTCGCATCAGATATCGTAAAGACACACTCAACAGATCGAAGCGGTCGGTTTAGTGCGTTCTCGAGGGCGAGGAGAGCGTAGCAAACGCGACCAAATAGACGAAAGGCGAGTAGTCGGAAGAAGACCACAGAGGCGCTCAACAGGATCGCACCTCAAGAGCGTAAGAATTTGGATGTTGGCGAGGTAGGTGGCAGTGGAAACAGCCTCGACCCAAAAGTGAGGTGGAATAGAGGCAGCAATCATCAGTGCACGAGCCGACTTAAGGAGGTGACGATGCTTGCCCTCAGTGACACCATTCTGAGCATGTGCACCAGGACAAGAGAACTGAGCGAGAGTGCCTTGCTCAGTAAGGAAGCTCATGCAGTAACGAGAGAGGTACTCGCCAAACAGAGTCAGCACGAAAGACACGAATAGGAGTGGAGAACTGTGTGCGAACCATAGTGGCAAACTGTTTATAGATAGATAAGGCCTCACTACGAGAAGACATGAAATATATCCAAGTGTGGCGAGATAAATCATCTATAAATATGATATAATATCGATGACCCCCTTTCGAAACGAAGGGAGCCGGACCCCAAACATCATAATGAACAAGATCAAAAGGACGCTGAGACACTGACTCACTATGAGGATAAGGAAGTGAATCTGTTTGCCTAACTTACATACGACAATCTAAAGACACGTCTCTGAGGCAGACCCGATGAGGCCACGACGAACTAAAGACGACAATGAGATCCACACAGATGGCCAAGACGGTGATGCCCTTCTTTGGAAAGAGCCAGAGACGGAGTGGCGAAGCGGAGAATTGGCGGTGACGGTGGCGGCGGAAGGAAGGTGAAGCGATCAAGCTCCCAAAGACGCGTTGTGAGTCAAAGCGCCGAGGGCGAACCAACCGGAGCTCCCATGTGGCGGTCTGAACACAACAAGAGTCGAGTCGAGAATGACTAGACAACCAAGATCGATGTCCCCAAAGAAAGAAGTCGCATGGTAAGGCGAGGAACATGAGCAACAGAGGAACATGAAAAGATAAGTTGCTAAGAGGTCCTCGACGAGACGAAAAGAGAGGTACCATCGCCAGAAGAACACCGACGGAGAATCAAGAGGTGTAATGAAGGATGAGTGGAAGAATCAGAGTCATATGAAAAGATGCTCGTAATCAAGAATCCACGGGAGGTGCTCGTTGTGGAGGTGGTGGTTTCAGCGTGCAAGAGTCGATGAGCGTAATCGCGAACTCGCCGAGGAGAACTCAAGCGGCAAGCGGCGTCGAAGTCTCGCTATCTCGCTTTCGATGAGAAAGCTGCTGAAGGAGGCGATCTGACGTCGATATAGAAACCGCAGAACTCGCCGAGGAGAATCGAAGCGGCAAAGCAGCGTCGAAGTCGGCTATCTCTCGCCGCGAGAGAAAGCTGAAGTAGTCGTCGCAGACGTCGATGTAGAAGCACCGATCTTTGGTGCTAGTAGAAGAACGGCGTGAAAAATGCCGCCGCTTATAGCACCGACTCAATGTGGCCGACCTTGTCGCGATAGGGAGCGATGAGGACGCCACCGCCAGATGTAGGGTGGCCACCACCACCGTGGCGGCCGTGGAGGTGGCGATGTCTTTGGCGTGGAAGCGGTCGGTGTAGCAGTGGATGAGCGGCGAGCATGGAGGGAGTGGTAGCGCAACCGGCACCACTCAGCGTAACGGAAGCCATCGGTGGCGGGCCGACGCAGCGCGGCGACAAAACAATGAAGTCTAACAGTGGCCGACGGCGTGGCGGTTAGATTGATGTTTTTTTGCTTTTTCTTCTACGGTGGGCAGCTCGCACTAAAAGGCCCAGGCAGGTCGCGCGTCGCAGACTTGATGCGCAGAGAACTAAGGTTCCCCTGCCGCCGTCGGCGTCTTGGCGATCGACCGCCCGACGGAGGCTCTCGGCGCAGCGGAGGGCTAGGTTCGCGGTGGCGGCGGACCGGCCGGCTGGCGGCTCTCCGTGGCAATTGCCGGCGCTGAGAGCGCTGCGGTGGTGGCGGCGGCCAACAAGCGGGCGGCGTCGGGTTCGTTCTCCGTGGCGGCCTGGCGGCACAAGACCGGCGGCGGCGGAGGTTCTCCGGCGACGGGAGCGTCTTGCGCCAACCTGAAGGCAGCGCCAACCAGCGGCGGAGGCAAAACCGGCGAAGAGCGGCGACACGTCCGTGGCGACTTCTGGCGAAGGGCGGCGCAGCGTCGGCGGCGACTCAGCGGTGGCCCCGAGAGGCTTCCGGCGACGAGGCGAGACGGAGGCGAGACTTCGGCGAAGCAGAAGGCGGAGGCGGTCACGGCGGCTTGTGCGCTGAGCGGAGGCCGATCTCAGGCGGAGGTGATGACGACGAAGATCACGCCTGTCGCCACCAGAAGCCGAGGGCGAGCAGAGACGCGCTAAGCGGCTGCCCGATCCAGCGCGGGACGCGGATCCCGCGAAGAAGCCGAGGCGACCGACGATGGAGCGGCGGATCGGGTGGAGAGGCCGACGAGACGACCACGAAGACGAAGCAAAGGAGCACAGGCAACGGGGCGGCGAGCGGCTGTCACGTGAGACACGTGAGAAACCCTAACCCTAGTTTTGGCTCTGATACCATGTTATGAATATTGCTTGTATTCAATATGAGGCCAATGGGCCAGTATATATACACAAAGTACAGGTGGTGAATAAGCACATAACCCCTCATAACAATGGGGAATAACACACTTAGACATATATCTCTAACAGACACCTCTATCGTCGGCGAGGGTTGTTGTGTCATTTTGACCATTCCTCGAAAGAGGTGAATCTCAGTTAGTCCTCGGAGTACAGTGGCTGGGACTACAATTAGGGTGACCGATTGTCACAAAGACCTCCCGACCGCCACTAGCGATCGAGTTCTCCTGGCTTGAATTCCATTCTAGGAAGGAGAATTCCGGGTCATAACCATCTCTGGTCGAAGGTGTATTCTCCGTGTGTGTGGTCAGACTCGCAACTGCAAAGTGTTCGACGATGCCCCAGGCAATGGTAACTGTATAGTGACAGTTAGCAGATGGTGTCTAAGCCCCAGAATTGTACGTTCTAGGACTTCCCGAAGGTAGCTGTCTGTCCTCGGATGGGCTTGCGTGCTCGGAGGCGAGGCCTTACTACGTTCAGAGCCCATCGCCAGCTGTCATTGTTCATGGTCGCTTGGACCCTTGCCCTGTGAGGATTCTGACACCCTATCTGGGTGCGGCGGTGTTGGTGAGAGTGTTAGCGATAGCGCACCCTCCTGCAGCGTGTCAGTGGCACAATCTCGTGGGCCCGATGAAGGGTTTCAGGAGTAGGCATTTCCCTTGAATGAGTAGATGCTTGACTCGTTATCATAGCAAACATCCATGTCGAGTCATGCATAATCACCAGATCAAACCAATTCTCCTCATTCCACCTGTTTGCTATGGAGGCATTTGAGCAGAACGGACGAAGATCACTGTCGTGTCCCCATGGATGACACCAACTGTCGATGAATTACTATGGATCTTGCGGAGTAAATGCAGAAACACGACTCTCGAGATCGCGTAGGAAGATACTGGATGTTTTTAGATAGGTTCAAGCATTCTCCCGGGAGAATAATAACCCTACTCCTATGTTCTTCTATTAAATGAGATTACAATGCACAATGTGCCACTAAAACTATGAATGGTATCAATGGCCTTTCGATCCCCCTCCATCTTCCAGCATAGCCCCTTGTAAAGCGTTGAAGGGGTTGCAGTTGTTGCCCATCAAGAGACGCATTGACAATTGCTGGAATCCGCATATGGACGACAGTTGTTATCAGTGAGACGTTCTCCTTGCACGTTCGCCCGACGGTTATTGTCAGAGACGGAGAGGGATGCACAACTTTATGTCAGAGACACAAAGGTGCATGTGTTGTATTTGCTACCACTCATAGTTGGGCATGATGTACATGATCCCTAGTTGTTAAGATAGGGCCCATGTATCTTTATGTGAGACTTATCGACTAGAGTATGGTCGTGATTTAACCTGGTAGTAACAGACTTTCCGACCAGGGGATGGTCCTAACCTGAAGAGGTTGTGGCAAGTATCTCCGACCAGGGGTATACTGGAGGACTATTAGAATACTATTAGGTACGATAAATATTATAGATAAATATGTTTATTAACCGAGGATTATTCAATACTCATCAAAGAAGGGTTTGCGCTAGTCAACTTCCCAAACAAGTTTGAGTCACAAAAAGAAAACAATATTCCGTCCATACAAATGAAACCTAATTTTAATATCGTCTGACAAGTAGCGCAAAAGGGAAAAATAGCATTCCTCATACAATAAATCCAGTTTCATTCCGATAATTAACATTTTTTACATGACACAATTCATTTGGAAAAGGGGGCGAAGTTGGGTGCTTCATGTCATGCATACTCATACCGATTACTTACAAAAGATAATCAATGAAATTAAATCACAAATAGAAAATAGCACAAATTGTAAATTGGAATTGTTTTCCTTCAAATACCTTTGGCGGACTGAGGATTGACTCTCGCCTCGCCTGCGGGCTCGCCTCGCTTGTCGATGGTCCGACGCAGATGCAAGATCACTACTTGCATGCCCTTCCTGCTTCATTCTTTGCGCTACATAAAGTCAGCTGGTCACCATTTCTCGCTTTGTAGTTGTTGCCTGCTACCCTTGTTGTTAGCCTTTGTAGCCCCAAGACCGCCATACACCTGCCGCCCACCCGCTTGTTGCTCACCGTCGTGCAAGGCTGTTAGGGCTATGGTTTGATGCTTTGTAGGTTTGCGCGGTGGTGCATGCCTGATTGGGGAATTTGGGGTGAGAAAGATGAGATAGGGTACTGGGTTAAGTGGTTAAGTGGGCTTGGCTGGTAGATCCAACAAAGGAAAAAACATATGGCGTGACTTAATGAATTTCAGCCTAAATCTCATGGGTAGTCGTCTTCTAACTCCAAACAACTCCAATTCACATCAAAGCTTATGTCATGTCGCTTGGAATAAGGGGGAGGAGACCTACCTACTGTCCGTCGAGAGGTAGTAGAGTGTAGGGGTAGACCTAGCAATAGGGCAAGTCTGCGCGGTCGCCCGAGGTACGTCGCCAGTAGGACCCCCAACCCACTCACCCAGCATCTTCTATGAGTGAGCTCTGCTCGGCGTTGATGAGTGGAAGAACAATCAAAGTGAGCAGCGTCTTAGGGAGCTAGGCTAAGGGACTTAGGCCAAAGGACTGAGGGGGAGTATTGGACCGCATGATGAGGAACTGAGTATGGTCCAGCCTAATATCAACTAGTCACATGGTCAGAGCTCTCTCCTGCACTCTGGAGGAGGGAAGCTCGAGCATTCCAGTCGAGGCGTCGAGCTAACCCTAGCGGCCGCCAGCTAACGTGCGAGGTAGGCTTGAAGTAGTGCACATCTACTGTTGCTTGAGGAAATTAGTTGAAAATAGAATGGATTAGGATTTGTGATTGGTTGAATGTTTGATTTGCTATATTTGAATGGCTATTTTAGAATTGTATCGCGTGGGTGCAAATACCGGTGCAAACGGAGGAAACGTGGTGGTTATCCCGCATAACCTAAAATTTATTCCTGGGTCCGCTACTGGTAGGACGACAGCCCGCACTGACCCTCGGTGGTTCCGTCCATAGCTTATGCCACCTCTTCTCGCTGGGAAAGAAATTTACTGAAAGAGAGTCTCACGTGAAGCCTCTCCCTATTAGCCGTTGGTTCCTCTCGGTCAACAAAATCATCGGCTGAGGGGAGTTCCTCGCCATTGGGTTTTCTTCCTTCTCGCTGCAGGCTGCTGCCTGCTACAGTGGTAACAGTGCTACGGGTTAGTACTTTTTCCTCGGCACACATCCAACAATTACTCGACAAGTGTGTCCATCGCAAGCAGCTAAAGTTTGGTTAGGTTGGCTGCACTCACGCTCATACTACTTGCCCTGACTTTATTCTAGACCATGCATGCCTTAGAGTTAGTTGCTACTCCCAGCATGATCCCTCCCTCCTTAATCATAAGAAGCAGTGCACACTTAGTCTCAAACGCAATAATAATAATACTAATAAAGGGGTAACAGTTCATGGGCGGCTCCATGGGCGTCGCCTTTCTGGCTAGCCTAATCACCGTCGCATGGAAAGAATATTAGTACTGCCCGTAGTTAGCAAAATCCAATCCAAATTATTATACACACACATGGTAGTGCTATTCTACGTCTTCTAGGACCATCCAGGAGGTCTTCCCAGGACCACCCGGAGGTCTTCAAGGACCACCCAGGAGGTCTTCCACGACCACACAGGAGGTCTTCCCAAGACCACCCGGAGGTCTTCCACGACCTCCCAGGAGGCCTTCCAGGATCACTTCCCTAGCTCTGCTGCGCCGTGTTTTTGTTTGTTTTCTAGGCTCGCGTCTCTAGTACGATCTAGCCTAGGGCCAGCACTAACCGACGTTGAGCGAATTTTCAGCTTGCATTCTCTGATTTGATTATTGCTCCTCCTTGCTACCATACTTAAGCCTGCCTAGCTCCACAACATTACTACACTGTGCATGCTACTTTCACTTGCAATCGCTCCATTCAATCTTCGACGATTAGTTTGATCACGACACCAAATAAGTCCGATCACCACCTGCTGCTTGGTAAGAATTGGGTAAGAGCTTTAGTGAAGTTTGAGTGACCGAGTGATTTTTTTAGCCCCACATATTAGTAGTATTAGGGACTTGTTACTTTCACCTTCGCTTTTTGTTTGCTATTGCCATGTCAAGTGTCCAAGGAATTGAAGAAGAGGGGGTCCTCACCCCACGTACAAGAGGGATGCGACAATACTTTGCAAAGGTGGTCAACGAATGCTGTGAGCAACTAGAGAACGCTCACAATGAGACCATTACAAGGCTCGATGGAGTAGAGGCTGGCCAAGCTGAGTTGAACGGGAAGCTTGACGCCATATTGGCATGTTTGGAGGGTCTTGGCCGAGCCTCTCCACCCCTGCCTGTGGCACCCCTTCGTGCTGCTCCCACTACCACTGGCGCTTCCGGCCATCGCTGAGAAGAAGACGAGAACAATTTTGCTGATATCGAGGACGGGGACCTCAACTCCAACAACGATCGTGATCACCGTCGACGTCATTTCAATAGACTAGGTATGGGACGTGATCCACCATAGGAGGTATGTGACCGTGATGATGCTTTTTCTAAGATTAAATTTACTGTGTCTCCATTTGCTGGTAAATATGATCCTGATGTTTATCTCACTTGGGAGTTACAAGTAGAACAAAAGTTTAATTGCCATGATTTCCCTGAGAATAAGAGGGTTAGAGCTGCTACTAGTGAGTTTACAGACTTTGCTTGTGCATGGTGGAGTGAATATTGTCGTATTAATCCTAATAACGTACCTGCCAACTAGGAGGCTTTTAAAAAGAGCTATGCGTCATCGTTTTGTTCCCTCATACTATGCTCGTGACTTGTTGAATAAATTGACCCGTTTGAATCAATGTAATAAAACTGTTGAGGAATACTATCAAGAATTACAAACGGGTTTACTTCGTTGTGGTATAGAGGAAACCGAAGATGCTAAAATGGCTAGATTCTTACGTGGGCTGAACCGTGAGATACATGATATACTTGATTATAAGGATTACAATTCTATCACTCGTTTGTTTCACTTTGCTTGTAAATTTGAGCAGGAAGTCAGGAAGTCATAGCGAACAACGAAGCGACTCGGAGGTATTTTTGCAGGTCGTACAAGTCAATTTCAGAACCATACTCCCGCTTCCACCTTCAACCGTGTTGCTGACCCGAGCTCATCAACCAATTCCCGACATCCAATGACCTCTCCTACACCTTCACGAGCATCTGAGGCAAGCAAAACAACCCATTTAGTCCCTGCATCGGGCGCATCTTCAGTGGCATCAACTGGACGAGCACGTGAGACTCAATGCCATCGCTGCAAGGGCTTTGGACACATGCAGAGGGACTGTCCTAGCAAGCGCGCACTATTGATCAAGGATAATGGTGAGTACACGTACACTAGTGACATAGATGAAGAACATACTTTGCTTGCTGACCCTGTAGGAAACGACAACGATTCAGATCGTGATGCTAAATTTCTTAGTCATTTTTGGAGAACTTTGTGGGCTAATTTGGGGACTAAGCTGTTATTTTCCATTACTTGTCATCCCCAAACCGATGGACAGACTGAGGTCGTCAATAGAACTTTGTCTACTATGCTTAGGGCTGTGCTTAAAAAGAACTTAAAAATGTGGGAGGAATGTTTACCACAAAAACATGTCCTTTTGAGATTGTTTATGGTTTCATACCTCGTGCACCTATCGACTTGTTGCCTCTTCCAGCTTCGGAGAAGGTAAATTTTGATGTTCAACAACGTGCTGATTTGATACTTAAGATGCACGAGACAACTAAAGAGAACATTGAACTTATGAATGCTAAATATAAAGTTGCTGGTAGTCAGGGACGCAAGCATGTTACTTTTGAACCTGGTGATCTTGTGTGGTTACACTTGCGTAAAGAACGATTCCCTGAATTGAGAAAGTCTAAACTCATGCCTCGTGCAGATGGTCCTTTTAAAGTGTTAGAAAAGATTCATGATAATGCATATAAACTTGATCTGCCTGCAGATTTTAGGTTAGTCCCATTTTTAACATTGCAGATTTGAAGCCATACTTGGGAGCCGAAGATGACCTAGAGTCGAGGATGACTCCAATTCAAGAAGGGGAGGATGATGAGGACATCCCTTCCACTAATACAACCATCCCTACTGCTTCGGATGTGCAAGAACCAATTACTAGAGCTTGTGCTCACCAACTAAATTATCAGCTAACTTCGTTTCTTGACGTGCATCCATATTCTATAAACTCTATGATGCTGCTTAAAGCAAGTGATATTATTTTACTTAGGAATCAAGGATCGGGAGGCAAGCTAAAGGGTCCACGACCACTTCAACAAGATCTACGACCACTTCCAGATAGTCCCTGAGGAGGTCTTCAGGACCACCCCGGAGGTCCTCCAGGACCTCCCCAAGACCTCCTTCCAGGACCTCCTCGCCAAGACCTCCTCCAGGACCTTCTCGCTAGGATCTCCTCCACGACCTCCCTCCAGGACCTCCTCTAGGACCTCCTCGCCAAGACCTCCTCCAAGACCTCCTCGCTAGGACCTCCTCTAGGACCTTCCCAGGACCTCCTCGGAGCCTCCTCAAGACCACTCTAGGACCAGTCCTACGACCAGGTCTTCGACCAGTCCGAAGAGAATCATGAATAGTATTGGTTGTACATAAGTTATAGTATATATCTTTTAGATGGAGTCGGTTGTAATATTTTCATAACTGTATTAGGAAAGAATCTTTGTGTGATACTGGAGTTAGAGATAGAATCGGCATTAGGTTGTGTGTGTGTTGGCCGCACCTTTAGGTGCCAATATAAGGCCAAGCATCCCCATCTAGTTGGGTGGGTTTTGTTAGATTGATTTCAGCTTAGGCTAGAAACACCATCGTTTTGCTTGTGCGGCTAGTACAACCAGATGTTGTCTTCAAGACCCCAAATTATTCAATACATCTTGTTCTTGAATTCCTATTCAGCAAGTTCGTTACTTCATCTATTTTTATTGCTTAATTCTTGATTGCATGCAGGAAAAGACCTTCGTGGTCAGGTCGATCTCGCTGCCGGCAAGGTCGATAACGAACATGAAGTTGGTTCGGCGATTGCGGGTGTAACGGTCGCACGATTGTAGCCTGGATCGTGAGAGTTAGCTTCCACCAATCAAGTTGTATTATCCTCATCGAAAGATCGGGACAACGTTCCTATTATGATGATACCTCTTTATCTATTTGAGCATACTCCAATAATGATTATAAGGTACCCCAAAGTGAGTTCCATAAAAAATTTCATTAAAATTCACTTTTTATAGCAAAATTTGTGTATATACGTCTTTTATATATGAAAAAGGGTATATAGCAAAAAAAAAAACAAAGGGCTCCAATTAAAAATTTTCAATCAAGTCGCATTAGAGTATATTATAATTGGCATTTAAGTATACTGAAAATGGTAAATAAGTATAATATATGCGTTTAAGTGGTATATTGGAAGTGGAAGTACATACTCCCAGGAGTATGAAACGGACATCCTCTCTATCTATCTATCTATATAGGAAAATGGTATGGTACTCTTGGGAGTACGTACTCCCACCTCTCATATGCCACTTAAATCGTATGATGACACCTCTTTATCTATTTGAGCATACTCCAATAATAATTATAAGATACCCCAAAATGAGTTCCATGAAAAATTTCATTAAATTCCACTCTTTATAGCAAAATTTGTGTATATACTTCTTTTATATATGAAAAATGCTATATAGCAAAAAAATAGAGGGCTCTAACGAAATTTTTTCAATCAAGTTGCATTGGAGTATCTTATAATTGGTATTTAAGTATAATGAAAATGATAAAGAAGTGTAATATATGTGTTTAAGTGATATATTGAAAGTGGGAGTACATACTCCTGAGAGTACAAAAGCAAATATATATATATATATATATATATATATATATATATATATATATATATATATATATATATATATATATATATATATATATATATATAATGTTCATTTTAATTGATTCACACGACGAGGGCACGCACGACCTGATCATAGATGGATATCTACGCGTATTTCTTCGTGTATTTATTTTTTTTGTAAAAGTTGCCGTTTCCGTTATGGGAAATGTGCGGCCACGGATTACGGGAGCTGGTCATTTGGAACTTTTTTTAATTAATTAATACTTTTATAAATTTTATTTTAAAGTTAACCCCTGACGAACTTTATTTCTAATTCTGACCCTTTTGGTTGCGCCACCACCCGTGGCGTGACAAAACAATATTGTCACGCCATAGAATAAATCCGCTAAAAACACACTTTTTATCACGCCACGGATGGTGGTGTGACTAAACAACACTGTAACGCCACTGGTGGTGGCGTGATAAAAGTTTGACAAGATACGGGCTGGCATGACAGTGTTATTTTGTCACGCCATGGGTGGTGTCGCGACCAAAGGAGTCAGAATCGGAAATAAAGTTCGCGGGAGTTAACTTTAAAATAAAATTTATAAAAAGGTTAATTAATATAAAAAATTCGGTCATCTGCAGCTGCAGACCGCGGTTTTTTAAGCGACGACCGATAAAATGCGACGCGCAAGATTACTAACAAAAACCAGAGAAAGTATGAACCGCGAGGTGTAAATAGCAGGCGACCAACGAGATGTGGGCGACATGTTGCGCGTAATGTGTAGCATCGTGCGTCGCACCTGGAAGAATGCACCTAGAATTCCAGGAATCTTGGGATTATTGTAAGATCTGGACCTAGACGTCCAGGATGGATGGACGGCCCGATTCGGTAGCAGCTCAGAGCCATCAGACAACGTACGGTCAGCATGAATGGCATGCACGGTGGTCGAATTCAGGAACCATGGAGGGTCTCGAGGGGTGCCATTGTCGGTCATTGGCTAGCTGCTTCACGATTGACGTCAATGTGTAGTTTAGGTAGTTTATCTGATCGTCTGACGAAGCAGGTCTTCCCATGCCTAGACTAGCTAGGTGCATACTTGTTAATGATCTTTTAAAAAACTGTCTTGTTGATGATCTGAGATCCAGGGTATAACAATACACAACAAAGCCATAGCTCGTGTCAAGAAAAATATATACATAATTCGCGTCCTGAAAATATATATTATAAAGAAACATGGATTGGAAGCTAATTCTGTGTGTGTTTGACCCGGTGCATGGTTTAAGATGTTAAGTTAGTTTTTTTTTTGGTGAGATAATGTTAAGTTAGTTAAGATTGGGTGAGGCGGAGGAGCTTTTTACATGTGCCGAGGGAATTTCCAGATTCTTGCTGGTGTCACGATCATCTGATCTATCTCTTCACATGTCTTTTCGTTAGCTGGAGTAACATTATTTATGTACCACTTGATTCAGAACCTGACTACCTTACTACTTAACCGTGGTATAAAATTGACAACGATATGGAGTATAATTGGACAGCAGCTCAGTTCAAGACTAGACGCACAAATTCAATAGCCTAGATATTTTAGCTTCAACGCACGTTTAGGATGCATAAAATCCATAGGGAGTTTTCCATGAGTTCCTCATCAAACAACATAGTTTGAACAGAATACATGTGGAATTCGCCATGGGCGGCGGCGTGCACAGGCCCTGGTGTGGTGCACGGGCACTCCAAAAATAAATGAGATTTTTTTTAAGTGCGTATAAGCACTCATTAGTTAAGCACTTGAACTGGACATTTCAACAATTCAGCCCACCAGACCACCAACCAGAGCAAGTCGCTAGGCACTGAGGCACCCGCACCCGCACCTTCCTAAGTCACTGTACAATCGATCACAGAGAGTACTATCACAAAAAACTAGTTATACAAGCTAGCAAAGGCTTTTAGAATCTGTTATGACGAAGCGTTTCGGTTCTTGGCGCAACCTTTTGTTCTTGTCATGGTGTTATTTCGGCTAGCTACAATCGCCAACTAAAACAATCACTTCCTGATGCACACCTACAGAGTACCAGTAATTTATCTCTGGGTACAATCATGGGCGGAGCTAGTAGAGGTGCCTGGACACATAAAAAAATCGAAAACATTTCTAGAGATCAGTTTTACATTTGGGTCATATTCATAGTACTCCTTAGTGTGCACTGTCTTAGAAGCTCAGCTCACAACCCACGGTCTGCTCGTGCCTCCACCAGCCCATAGCCATCTCATCACTCATGATCCCGCATCCATCTCTATCTCCAATACTCCAACTCCTCCACAATTTGGTTCCTGCAGCTCGGCGACCGGTGCGGCGCAGAGAGGAAGAGCGGTGGACGGTGTGGCACCAGTGTGGGAGCAGCAAGTAGCAGTAGGCGACGCGCCACTCACTAAGACCAATGGTTTTGCATGTGCGCATGGAGCAACTTTAATTTTGCTCACATTCATATTATTATGCAAATTATTTTCCAAATTGATTACTATAGTAATGACATGCGAAAAGATACTAGTAGACAATTTCCTCTGTTCTTTTTTCTTGACTTTTTTTTTACTTATAACGAGCAAATTCCTAGCTTCATTGGGTGATGCGTAGTTTGAACCAGTGAAAACTTTTTCGGTGAAATTTCGGCGGTTACCGGCGAAAATCAGATCTACCGGACCCCTCCGGTAAAATTTCCAACCGGTACAAAAAAAAATCGGATTTGTTAGTTTTTTGACAAATATAAAGAAAGTTTGTAACCATATACAAACACAAGAGTGCATGTGTCGTGGTGGAAACACCCTTAGTCTTGAAGAGGTTGGTTCTGGGTTTGAACTTTGGCTATGCATTTTTTTTTTCTGTATTTTTCGTTTTAACTTCACAAAAATTTTAAATTTTGATTCGAAAATTTCGGCCGAAATAAATCCAAAAATTCCGGTAACCGGGTTTATCGCTAGACTCTGAATTTTTTTCCTAACCGGTAGCTTTTTTCATGGTTTTAACTAATTATATCCGGCGTTACTTTGTGTGTGCACTCTCAATACTAAATTCTTAGCTTCGCCACTGAATTCACTGTCCCAAACTAGGCATCGTTGGTTTTTTCGATAAGCATTTAACGCAAAATTGGCATCCGAAATATGCACGAAACAAAAAAGGCGAGCTTTCAAAAATAATAATAATCAGTGACTCGAAAAATAAAATAAAAACGGTGGTGTCACGAGATTAGACCAGCATGCATCTCTTTTTTTAAGAGAGAGAGAGAAAGCGGGATTTTATTGATTGTTCACAAGTCTTACATGCACATCAATCATACATGGGGTTTAAGGAGCCAAATATGGGGTCCCACGTCTGGCGTAAATGCATACTTCGCTAAATTGTGAGCAAATACATTTGAATCCCGGCTTTCATGGCGGAATTCCACACTCTGGAAGTGGATCTTCGCATATTAATCGTATTAGGTAATGTACAATAGGCTTATATCATTTATTTATAGCTTCTACTATGTAGAATTTAAATTGATGTGGATGAAAGAGAATAAAGAGAGAAATGTGATGTCTACAATTCTATAGCCGACTGTATCATTAGAACCAAAGAAAACATAAAAAAATTGTGTGTTGTTTATAATCCTGTAGCCGATTGTATCACCACAACATATTGTATGAGCTGTCTTTAGTACTGTCTACAAATAACATAAATAGTTAATATAGACAGCAGCTACCTGCACTATTGTACATGCCCTTAAGACCATCAGCAATGTATGTTCTTAGCCGGTTCAATAGGCTGAACTTAATGTTTGGAGCCAATTCCACACATTGGGAGCTGTCGATTCCGAAGCAAAATTCTAGGAACCGATGTAAACTTTGCATCCGGATGCAAGTGAATAGAATAATATTTTTCATTAGGTGGTTAGCATATGCATTTAGTTCTGTGAGGGGGAAGGAAATAGAGAGAGAAAGCGGTTGTGAATAGAATAATATTTTTTCATTGGGTGGTTAGCATATGCATTAAGTTCTGTTAGCATATTTTTCATTGGGTGGTCCTACTTAAGATTAAGAATCGGATGAATACATTAGAGTAAAATACACTTGCTTTTGAACCTACTTACATGATATAGTTTTAAATGTACCTTAATTCAATACACTGAAGATGCTCTGACTACCACTACAACTACTTACGTCTCATTCAATCGCAATGTTCTTGGCAACTTGCAGGCAGTCTGAAGCCCATCTTAAACAGTAAACATGAGGCCCAAAGAGATATGCAGCAGAGAGCTCAGAGCCCATAAACTTACTGATAACACCGGTTCACCCACCGTCAGATTTCGCATGGGCGGGCGGTCACGAACTCGCGCGGCCCATGCGGCCGAAGCCTCTCTCCTCTCGGCGACCGTTACGCCGCACCGCAGCAAGTCAGCGAGCCCCGCCACGTTGCCTCTCAAGTCTCTCACCGCACAACCTGCGCCCCCGCGTACGCATCAGGGCATATACGATGGATAACATCAGCTGTCTATAATATTTGTCATGTAAGATTTTTAATGGTGTGAATGAAAGAGAACAAAGAGAGAGAATAAAGTCATCTAGCATGCAACAGACAGCCTATAAAACCTTATAGACAACACAAAACACCATTGTATAAGTTATTGTCTATAACAAATATTTTTTCCAAGCAAAAACTAAAAGAATGTGGGATCATATATAGACAACTTATTATATGAACCGTCTTTAGTATTGTCTATAGGTGACATAGATGGCTGATTATGCCCGCACAACGAGCCCGGAAAAGGGGAGCCTAATATTCGGAGGCACCGCTAGTCTAGTGTAGATTGTAGAGTGGTTGGTTGTTCACCGCCGATCGATCCATCGGAATGTCCATCTCGCTCCGCCTCGCCATGCCACTGTCGGAGCAGGCGCCCGCGCTGCGCCGACCGAAGTCGAGAGCCGGTGGCACCGGCAGCTAGGGGTGTTCGTTTGGTTTTTTCGGTTCGGTAAATACGGTATTGTTAGTTTGGTAAATACGGTGTTAAAAAAACGTTTGGTTTCGGTAAATCTTAATTTTTTTCGGTACAGTATCGGTAAATACCATATTTACCAAAATTGACACGAATTGCAAAGCAAGGAGGCAAGCAGCGGCTGTTCTGTAACTAAATAATTTGGTGATTCTGTAATATGAAACACCTTGTGCTTTAATACAAGGCATGGTTATGTACAGTGATGGATGGTTTAGTCCAGAAAGATGCTCTTGGGCGAGACTGCACTGCATGTACCACTGTACCAGCCCGCAAGATGCAAACTTCTAGTGAAATACATTGCATTGTTTCTAAATTCTACTTAGTGGGCTATTTGGTTTGATTTCTGAAGCATCAAGATACTGTAACTGTCAGGCACTTAGTCCTGATTGATGAAACCCCTTGATAATATTTTGATGATCTATGCTAGCTTCTTGTTTCTGTGTGCTGATTTATTTCTTGTTGCTCTGGTATATCTTTTTACAAGTGAAGATTAAGTGCTTGCAAATTTTATATCAATATACATCTATGTTAAAGAACAAAGCAATCTTTTGTACCACTTGGTTAGAAGCATCTGAATATTTACTGTTTACTCTAGCTGTTGCTATTTACTCTTGCTACTGTCTGTCTAGTTCAAGGAGAAGCTAACCTGTGAAGTACCCATAGTACCCAAATCCTGCAAGTCAGCTCACGAGAAGTGCCAGCGCTGCAGCAGCCAGGCGCTCGAGCCCAGAGCGTGGCTGTGAGGTGGACCGCGGTCCGTGGATGAGCCGAGCGAGGCCGCGAGCACCCAAGGCCCCGACTCCCTGAGCCAGAGAGTGTCACGTACGTTTACGAGATTTCAGATTTCAGTTTTGTTCGGTTGCTTCGGTTTTTAGCAAAAAAAACTGAAATACCAAAAAACCATATTTCTGAATCCCATACCGAATACTGGTCAAACCGAGTTGATCGATACGGTTCAGTATTTTTGGTACGATTTATTCGGTTGGGTTCAAAAATGAACAGCCCTACCGGCGGCGGCGGCAGCAACGCCATCGCCATCACCCCGGCCTCGTTGCAGCCGCGCGCGCTCAGGTCCGATTCTATAATCTATACCACGCGCGCGGGTTTCGCCGTGTCGTGTAGCTCGCCAACAAAATGCTGCATAGTTCGTATCGTCAGGGGATCTTGTTGTGTGCATCAAAGACTAGTCTTAGGGTTCATGTCTGCACCTGTGTCGGTTTTCATGGGTGTGAATTTCGTTCTGGCGATGTGCAGGGGATGCGCGTCTCTGCCGCTGAGTCCTCCGGGTGCGTGGCAACAGCCGTGGTGGCGCCGCCGGGGAGACGCCGCCGTGTGCTGCGCGTCGGCGCACGTCAGCGCCCAGACGATGCAGTGGATCTCCATCGGGGCCACCGCGTGAGTACTGAAATGGAAGCTATCTTAGTTTCTTCTATGTGCATGCTTATTACTTTGTCTGCTTGACGAGTTGATGGTAGGAGAACGCGGTAGCCTGTATGGGCTAACATGATCATGGTGTCACATCTCACATGGTACTGTCGACACGTTATATTTGAGAAAAAAAATCGTAAATTGCCACACATGTATTGGTCTAGTAAGAATGACGAGGGATCGTATTGTCCATCCTTAGGTTGTCCTGGAACTTTCGGGGTATGGGAGTTGTTGATAGGACTAGGATGCAATTCAGCCTGACGATGAACAATCAAATAGAAGGGTGCAAATGCAATCGCATGGAAAAAATATATGTCAGTTTGGGTTTCAGTCATTAGCATTTTGCAGACTGCAAAGTAAGTATCATGTGTCTTGTTTTCAGTCTGATGCTACTCATCAAATGCTTTGGACTATGAAAATAAAATACTTAATGTGACTTAACAATAATCTGTACAGTTCTAATTCTAAGACTAGATGCGTTGTTTCAGCATCTCTGGATTCTCGCTAAAATATGAAAATATTGTTTGATATGATTTTTTCACATGTGATAATACCCCCTCCCCCGACAACGAAAGTTTGATCTGATCAGCAGGGGCGGGGCGGGCGGCAGACCACGTGAAAAAACATGTGGAATGAAATTTTTTGGTACATGTGATAATATTTACTTCTTCTTTTTTACCTCCGTAAAGAAGATAAAAACCGTTATATATGCAATGCAATCATCATTGTACTGCATGCAGAGTCATATATATGCAATGCAATCGTCATTGTACTGCATACACAGTCATATATATGCAATGCAATTGTCGTTGTAATGCATGCACAGTCATATATATACAATGCAATCATCATTATACTGTATGCATGCTACCACTCTTTTCTTTAATCACTTGATAATGTCCAATTTCCAAAGCGCACCTGAGCTGTTCCAAAGTCCAAAGTAGATAGGCATGCACTGTGTCTCGCACTTCCAAAACAAACCCTACTTTTATCTTGTGTTAGCTAGCTGCACGCATGTACGCCTGCATGATCGAGCTAGCTAGCTAGGCCTAAGCTTAGCTGATCCATGCATACAAAAATGGCTAGCTAAATGGCTAATATATATGTTTGTTACCTTTCGTGAATTTTTAGTGCGGAACCGATGCTATTTTTGCCAATTCGTCCGCAGGGACTATTTTTGCTATTTCACTTCAGAACAGTGACATTTTAGCCAAAAATTCATGTTGTGTCTCTGCAGGGTGTCGTATGTAGGCCGTCAGATCGAGAATCGGACGCTCAGGAAGAGAGATCATAGGAGGAGAGGATTGCATGAGCCACGAATTAAAATACACCTATTTGAGCGAGTGTCTCCGCAGCTTATCTAGCCTGTGGTACAATACAATATTAAATAATGTCATCCACATTAAATTGACAAATTAACAAAGAATATCCTATTTGATCGGGGTACATGTGATAATACCCCCTCCCTGGCTGTGTTGTGTCGTGATTTCTTGTGTAAAAATTTGTGATTTTTTTGGTACATGTGATAATATATATTTGGAATGGAATTATGTGATTCCATCTGAAAATTTTGTTTGATTGATTCCGTGACATCTTGGCCGGTATGCACAACGAAGGTTTGATCTGATCAGCAGGGGTGGGCTAGGCGACCGATCACGTGAAATTTTTTTTGTGGAATGATTTTTTTTGTACATGTGATAATATTTTCTTCTTCTTCTTCTTTTTACCTTCACCTTTACCCTATTCTCATCACAGTCTCCGTAATGAAATTAAAAACCATATCGGAATGTTGCCGTGAAGTTAGAGTACGATTTCCTCTACGCCTCAGTTGACTTCGGGTACCAATACTATTTTCCTTTGTGCTCCGAGTAATACTAATCGTACTACCACATTTACTATCTATAATTTTTGGTTTTGTCTGATCTAATCACTCCCCAGGGATGTGACAGTGTCGTCACCGAGAGAGACGATGGCGACAGCGGGATTCGACATGTTGTGGAAAGTATTTTGAGCATGTTTTTAAAATTTTTCCTCAAATCGATTATTTCATTATACAAACAATAGCCTTAAAGGAATATGAGAGAAAAATGCAGGACATATAAAATTCTGTAAAAATTACACAAACAATTACACTATGTCAGGAGCCTTAAAAAATCCATAATTTTTAGAGCTCATTTGCTATATTTAGAAATTTCTACAAATAGTACTTTTCTGGAGGAGAGAGAATCCGCGCCCCTGGGGCGGGAGGGTAATTCTGTGCCCCTGAGGGGCGGACGTGGTATTTCCGCGCCCCTGGGGACGGACGAGGCACGTGTCGCGTTCTCGGCAAATCCGGTCTCCTGGGGGCACAGACAATGTGTTATTTTTGTCTTTAATGCGTGTGGAGGGCTAGTTTTGCTGTTGCACACGTCAACATCACTATTTTAGCCAAAAATTCCTTTGTTGATACCTGCTTAATTTGTGACAACGGCCTTGATTGTTAGGGGTGATTATGGTCGGTGGACCGCCTTTCTTGCACTTCTTGTGCGTTTGCTATACTTCATTCCAGGTAGAGTAACAACAGTACTGATGCAAAGATTATTTGACGTTTCCTTTCTCTTGCTATAGTGATCTTGACTTGCCGTTTTCTTGATGATACTGACATTGGCTTTCCTCAGATTCAGTTAGCAAAAATTCAGATATTTGACTTGGTTGTACTCCCTGCCTCTTACTATTGCAGGTGAATTGGAGCTTCCTTTATCGACGATGCTGTTTACTGATAGTAATTCTGGTGTCATGACTTGTTTAGAAAGAACTTCTGATGTGTGCAATCATTGCTTTTATATGCATGCTTTTCTGTTTTACGCCTTGTATTTCACTTCACTAAATATCAGTCTGGCTACCACAGTTCTGTACCATATAGTGATGTCATGGATAAACTGTGGCTTGTGCGTGCCAGTTCGACTGCTTCTTCACTAATGAACAGGTCCATGCGACGTTATTCTGTTTCACATTTCTTGTGTTATCTTTTTGGACAGGGGGACTCAAGATGGTGCAAACTGTCCATGGCAATAGCAGCTTATCTCGCGTTTCAACATTTCACCAGGGTGGGAGGCGTGAGGAAGGCCTTTGATCAGGGAGCAATAGTTGCAACCTTGTCCATCATCTGCATCACAGTAATCCCCCTCATCTTCTTGTTCTGATTCCGATCAGGTTGTGAAGCCTTGCTCCTCGTTGCAAGGTGTGGAGATAAAGTGCAGGAGCTACTTGAGAAACTGAAGAAAAGAATAGAAAATTTACACAACCTTGCATTGGAATATCGTAGCATTTACTTTCAGTTGATTAATCTATTGTTGTAAGCATCTTGATGTGTGACATGGTTTGCTGAAGTTTTTGAGGCAGGCTGCAGTATAGCTCTTCATTTATGCATACTAGTAGCCCGGGCGCTCTAGCTTTCGATCAGGAACGTTCGGTTGAGACGATCGAACGGGAGGAAGAGGCCCAGCAGCATCGGACGAAGGAAACGAGAGGAGAAACGGCCGAGCGCATCGTACAGGAGATCGAGCGACGCTGAGACCCCGAGGCAGGATCCGCCGAAGGAGCAGAAGCTGAGGACGTGGCTCAGGGAGCATGCTAGCTCTCCGCCTCGAGTTATCCGGTAGGTTGCACGCGCGCCAAGCAATCAAAGCGCACCCGTGCCGAGGGCCCGAGGCGGAAAAGTGACCGGCTCTGCCGTTTAGATCCAAGGGCGTCAAGCGCTCGCGGCAAAATCGAACGGACGGCGAAGCAGCCGAACGTTGGAGCTTGAAGGTAGGCACGCAAACCAAAAAATGGGACACTCGCGAGGGAACGATGTTGCTGGATCCGACAGCGAAAAAAATTTCGTGTCAACGTAACCCTCTACCTTCGCGCAAATTTTCGTTCCGTTTATACCGAAGGATGTTGGCTCTTCTACTGTGAATTTTTAAAAATAATTACCATTACAAGGCCCTGCCCTCCGGTTTTTTGAAAACCATTACAGTGTTGCGCTGTTTGTTCAGATATTTGGGATAGAATATGATACCAGCATGCCAGAGACTGCCCCCCATCCATAGCTTTTGTGCTACAGAATCAGATTCTGATGTCTTTGTTGGTAGATATCAATATCCAAAGTCAGCTCAGATGGATTTATACTGCAAATCTCTGGGAATAGAAAAGAATATTATGATATTAAGCAGCAACACTGTGGCGTGTTTTTTTTCTTCTTTCCGGCTGTTATTTTTGGGTTACTGTTGAACAAAACTGAAGGGAAAAAAATAGCAGTGGCTCCAGTTGGGGGCAGATAAAAATATTCTTCCCCTTTAGCCAAAGTACTGCATTGCATTGAAGCTTATTAAGGCCCCGTTTGAAATAGCTTCATCTTCTAGCTTTCGTTCGGAAAAGCCGAAAGCCGTTCCAAACGGCTGACTTTTCGCAACCGCTTCCTCATTCAACGTGTGGAAGCCAAAAGCTAGAAGCCAGCCGCGAAGTGTTTCCCGCGACTTCTCACCACCGGACTTCCAACTTTGCCCCTCGAGTTCACGAGTTATTACCTGCTTTTGCCATCCAATATAAACTCCGATTGTCGCCTCCCCCCTGAACCCTAGCCCTCGCCTGTGCCTTCCTCTTGCCTCCCTCCACTTCCCGAGCTGCCGCCGCCTCCTCCCTCCACCTCTCGATCCGCCGCCGCCCTCCCCCTCCTCTCGAGCTGCCCTCCCCCTCCTCCTCTCGAGCCGCCGTCGCCCTCCCCCCTCCTCCCGAGCCGCCGTCGGCATCCCCTCGCTCCTCCCCTGAGCCGCCGCTCTCCTCCTCCTCCCAAACCAGCCTCGCCCTCGTCCTCCCTGTCCGGCCTGCCCTCGTCCTCCTTGCCTTGCCTCCTCCCTTGATCCTTGGCGCCCACCTCCTCCCTCCTCCTTGGCCCCCTTCTTCCCTCCTTCCCGCGCCATCGCCTTCTCCTCCCCACCCTCCACCACCCCTTCTCCTCCCCACGCTGGCCGCCTCCTCCTCCTGCACCCCTCCTCCTACTCGTAGAGATGGCATGGTGCTAAACCTTCTTGCAACTCAGGTTGTCCATCTAGCCTTCCAGGTTTGTCCTTCTTCCACCTCTAGCTCTAAACCCTAACCGGCTGATTCATGGATGAATGGGGAATATCTAAATTGATGCTTGAATATTGGATGCTTGATGCCTAGAAACATAGATGAATGACATGCACATACATTTGCATCATATTTTTCAGGATTTGGTTTAACAGCCCCTACTGGCACGATGATGTCTTGATTTTCATATGATAAGGCATGATTAAGTTGAGCAATCAACAACATTGGTGATGTTAACTAGCTTTGCATTGTTGGATAAAAACATTAAACTGAGCTTTGCTATATATTTGGTACACAATCTAGTATGTCACTGTTCTGGCAATAGAGAGAAGGATGGTGTACTATTGTTGTATTGCAAGAACTGGATGTAGAGATCCTACACATGTTGTTTATTCTTAGATGACAGATAATGGATTCTTGCTAGAACTCATGGGCAAAACTGATTAGAACATGATACTATGCCAGATCTATAGCACTAGCTCCATGATGATAATAAATTTGAGAGCAACCTACCTTGATTTCAATGAGAAATGAGATGCTAATTGTTGACTGATGCTTAAGATGAAATGAATTGCTTGTTCTAATACTTGAATAAGTGCTAGGTTTATTCTCCCTTTGATGAGTTTGATCTCCTATCCTTTGCTCCCTTCCCTTCTCCATGGCAAAACATGCAAGGCATTTGCCATGAATCAAGAAAGAAGAAAGGATTGAGAAGGAGAGGGATGGGCGAAACCCCTTGTTGGCCGAATAGAGCAACTGCTCTATCTTGGCCGGCCAGGTGCTCTTTATGTTGGCATGCAATGCTTCTCTCCTAGGTTATAACCTATGAAGGATATTAGAAAACAAGAAATGATAAAAAAATCATGATTGATCATAGTAATGATATATTGAACGGATGATGTTTTGTGCTTCACAATAATAAAGCTTATTCTGATTTTCAGGTTTTTGTTTGAACAAAGAGAAAGTCTAATGAATGATCCATGATTTATTGCAGTTTTTTTTAATCATTTGTTGTTTTTGCTCCATGAAATCTGTAATTAGATAAGCAGTTTGGGCCATTGAGCTATGAATTTTGTAATCTGAATGATATCATCCATTTTGTAATGCATTTTGTATATGATCCTTGAATTCTGGAATACATTTTGTTACCACTGATTTTCGGCTGAAATCTGGCCGATTTTTTCAACAAATTTCGGTCGATTTTCGCTGATTTTCTGCCGATTTTATGTTATATGTTTGAGCTATATGTTTGACTTGTTGCTGATGGACGTAATTCACACAACCAAGTGTTTGAGGAATTGTGAGGTTGAATTCTGGTTGAATTGGAAAATTTGAAGATTTTTATATGCCTGATTTGGTCCAGGATTATTCAAGTTGTAGATTTGTGTGCAACGTGGAAGATGGTCGAGGAGTACTGTGAATGCATTCTGTTGTGTAACTGAGAATGAATGCCTCCGTTCATTTTGTTTTCCATTTTTGTTTTCAATGGATGTAACTGAGAATGTGTGCAATGAATTTGCAAATGAATGTATTCAATGAAGCAGTGATTGTCGAAGCTTCCTTTTGTATATATGTAGAAATCGTAGTTAGGATCATTTTCATCTTCAGTTTTGCTCAAGCATATATGCAAAAATCGTGGATATGAAGAAATAGTATATAGGATCATTTCCCCTTATGTTTTTAGGATCAGGATCATAGTAGGATTGCCTCAAAAATCATTAGTTATCGTCAATTGTCGTTAGCTATCGTCACATGTTGTAATTTATCGTCACTTGTCGTTAACTACCGTTAGTTGTCGTCAAATACATTATAATAATTGTTTTTAATAATTATTTGTTGTAATAAATGTTTATTAGTTGTCGTTAATAATCGTCAATTATCGTTAAATGATGTTAATTGCGTTAAACGACATCAAACAAGTCATTATTGTCCTTAGGGGCATTTCAGGCATTTTTCATCTCGGAAGCTGCAGTCAACCTACCTAAAAGGCAGATAGTCAAACACCAAATCGGAAAAACCTAGCCATTCGGCCCGCAGCCGGAAACCGCTTTTCAGAAAAACCCAACCGAAACAAACAGGCCCTAATTAAGAGCAGTAGGGCCTAAGGATTTCAGAATTGCTACACAAACATGATAAATTTGTACAAAAAGATTGGCGTAAGACACGGTAAGCATGGAAAAATAACTAAAATATAGTTCCAAACTTGTCTAAAATTTATTTGACACCGTGTATGTAATTAGCTAAATGTATTAATGTTACAAAATCATTACATGAATTAGTTTAATCGGCACCAAATAAGTATCATTTGTCTTAAAGACATTTTACAACTCAGAACAATAAACCACTCAACAAGCCAGATTGTCAAACGGCCTCTCAAGAAAAGCTTACAGCTTTTTCAGCGGAAAAAAACAACTTATGATAAAAACTACAGCTCCTCTAAACAGAGCGTAAGGCTTCTAATTCGGAGGATCTTGTGGTTGTCCTGCCGCTGCCGATGTGCTTCTCAACTCTTGTTTTCTGAAAAAGATGTGCTGAATTGCGCAAGTGTATATTCTTGCGAGTTGCACACGCATATATAAATTTAACCGTGTATGTTAAACCGCGAAAAAAAATATCTCCATTCTCCAAGGATTGTGAGGTACAGGGCTAGTCGTTGCCTTCTTTTTTTTTTTTGTCTTCATGTGTTTTTAGCCCAAAAATATCATCAAATGTGCCCTCATCTTGTTATGTGTCGTTAGTCGTTACCCTGCCAAAATAAACAAAAGTGAAGAGCTAAGCACACCAAGCAGGGGCGAAGCTCAGCCTCGGACCTCTCAGGCTATGGCCCGAGGCCCAGCAGCAAAATCATATGTAAAAGTGACTGAAAATCCCATGTAAAATTACCTACACAACGCAACACCTCGAATCACTGAAGTCTAAAGCACAAACTCACACATATCTAAACAGCTACCCGTACACCTCGATTCGTTTTTGGATGAACCTTTCTTTTAATGAGGGTTTTTCGGGTTCCCCCCTTCAAATCGAACCCATAAGATAGTTGGACATCATCTGTACACAGTAAATTTACATAAAACAGTTTATTTTTGGCAAACTTTCGAGAGAAAAAAAATCTCGCGTTCAAAAGGAGCTTTACTTGGTAAAGCAGTACAGTAGCATGGCGATTCGCGTTGTCGTCTGGGCAAATATTGGCTCGACCGGACCAGATGGCCAGATCCGCACGCGGCGAATAATTAAATCGCCAGCACCACCGCTCGGTCGACACCAACACCACCCCACTCCTCGATTCTCTCTCCACTTCACCCCGCCCCTCCCCACGTCCCGTACCGTAGGCCGTGGCATCTCAGGCTCTCAGCTCCGTCCGTCCGCGTCTCCCCTGCCCCTCTCCACGCCACCTCGCGCCCCGGCCGCGTCCCTCTCCGGTAAGCCCCGCGCCTCCCCTCCACCGGTATCTAGACGCAGGGCCTCGTCCCCCATCGGTTCGTGTTGCTCCCCCGCGTGGCGAATCGGGCTGATCCCCCGCGGCCGCGTGGTTTTTTGTTTTGTGGGATTCCATGTCGATTCTGCTGGATTGACGATCGCTGAAGCTTGCTGCGTCGACAGAGTTCGTGTCGGAGTTACGGCGTTTCTGTTTCGTGGATTTCATGGAATAATAGGAGGATGTGATTGCGGTGTATCAGCACGAATTTGTTCGAGTTGTACCTATGCAATAGGCCGTAGCATGCATGTTTAGGAATTACGACGTGCACGCTTTAGTGAGGAACTGGAACGAGCAGGAACAGCCCGTGCATTTAGGATTTTGGTGTTGTGATCGTGTGATGCCGCTTGGTTCTTAGATTCCGTTTGGGCCCTATTTTTCTGTTAGAAATAAGTAGAAGATATTGTAAGTGCAGTGATGCGACGTGGTTCGCATAAATTTGTGCTATTTTGGAAAGGCATATCCAGAACCTCGTTGTTTTTCTGCGTTGTTTGTTGAAATGTATGGTGTGCTCTTGGGAGAACTGCGCCCACAGCAATTTCATTTGCTGAATTAGGAAAAAGATCAACAGTTTGTTGTTTACAGTGGAATCATGTCAATTGTTTAGTCTTTGCGATGATAATCGTGCAGCAAGGCATTAAGGTTTGAAATACTAGATGAGTGGATCTGTGATTGCTAACACTTTGTTTGGTATAGTGAAAAGCTGAAAGAACATATAGTCAGGACTCAGGAATGTTGGCTGTTTTCCTTCACGCGCTGTTTGACTTGCTGAAAATGATACCCGATGTTCAATGCTTATTACGATTATTTCAGCCATGATAATCTTCAGTTTTGCATGTTCTTGTGTTACTAGGAACCAAACAATGTTGATGACCTAAAACCTTAATTTTAGCTAGTCCATTTGCTGGCCAAGTCTTGCTGTAGTGCACTTGCCATCAAATTCACAACAAAATTTGATGCCTTGATGAAATATTGTTCCAGCTGTGTTTTTCTTGAAAACCTGGTGTGGTAAGAAAGTGAACGGATTAATTACAACTACTTTCCTCCTAAACAGAGGTGTTCAGGCTTATTCTGAAAGGTGGTCTAAGTGAGTGAATCTTTTGAAGGCACTTTTATAAGTGTGTTGTTCAAATATCTGCTTGGATCAGTTTGTTATGTGCAATTGAAATTCCCACCAACACAGGACAAGAAAGATGTACGGTGACTAGTGAAGATATAGCTGCAACAAATGATTAACAGATGTATTTTCTAAACTGCCATTTAGATTTGTACAATCTAGGTTATCTGCAATATCTTTGTTAAAATAAATATTAATGTTTGCGCATTTAGATCTGCGCAATTTAAATTCCAATCAACACAGGACAAGTAATCTGTATGGTGACTAATGAAGATATAGCTACAATAAATGATAACAAATGTATTTTTGTACAATCCAGGTTATCTGCAACATCTTTGTTAAAAATAAATATTAATTTTGTAATTGTTTGCTCATAACTTTCTGTCAACAAAATGACTCGAGCAGCTTATTAAATGTAGTTGGCTGGGGTACTTGAGAGTTGAGGCTGCAATCAATACCAAGCACGTTTATGTCATTAATCTTCATTTGCACAATGCTGCTATATGGTACTTTGCTAGATCATTGATGTTTTATGAATCTTGTATTGAAGGCAATTTGCTTGTTTGGAAATTTGGAAATTGGAATGCATTCTGGGAACGATTTTTTTTTTTTTGGAATTTAGGCCAGGAGCTCTGGCATTCAGAGTTAGAACTTAGAAGAAGGTGAGCGCCGAGCCAAGGCTCAAAACATTGGTGGGTGAGGGCACAACCAGCGTACCTAACCAACTGACCTTTAGTCAGTTATCCTGGGAACAACATTTTGGTTCATGGAAAATCCATATTGATTTAAACTCTACTTGAGTTGTTCAAGAATACCAACCTTGCCATTTATAGAGCCCCTTATTTCTCTGTGGCTCTGATTGAATGGGTACCAAATCTTGTTGCAACAAACAATAAGCTGGCATTGAATTTTCGGTCAAGAAGTACTTATGCTGAACATATCCCTTTCCCCTAAAAATAAGAGTTGTTATTGGCCCCCTTATTTATTTTATGTTGATGTGCTTCCACTATGGCATTAAGGAAGGGAAAAGAAACATCTGCTATGTATCCTGGTTATTATTTTGAGAAAATATGAGCACCTTCATTGAAAATTTAATATTATTCTCTTCTTTTTGTGTATATGTTAGCTACTGTATACATCTTAAACAATTTCGGTTTCCACCATGAGTGTGAACTATAAATCATGAAATTGAACTCTTTTCTGGTAGCCTAAGTTCACTATGTCTGGAATGCCATCTGATGATGCAACTGGTCAAGTGAGGGTTGAAGGAGATGTTTCTGACGAAAAGGTAGAAGAAACTCAAGACCAGAATGAAGGGAGTGGGATGCCCTCGCCACAAGAGGAAGTACTGTCCTTTTCTATCATCATTTTTTTGTTTAGTGTGTCTATATATTCATGTGACCTTGGTCCATAAAATTATGTGGCTACCTATTTTAATTAGCTCAGTGATACTTGTATTGTATGGCTATTTGCAGGAGGCAGCAATAAAGAAGAAATATGGAGAAATATTGCCCAAAAAGACACCACTTATATCTAAGGTCAGTACTGTTGTCTTATAATATCTTTGTTTTTTATCTGTTAAATTAAATTGTATAATCTTTATATGAAAGTAAAGCAGGTATATAATTAAGTTGCATTTATAACTAGACTTATACAATCTTAAATGGAAATATCTTACCAGGACCATGAACGGGCTTACTTTGATTCTGCTGATTGGGCTTTAGGAAAGGTAATACTTTAATATCTTTAAATATTCAAGAACTGTCAAAGAAGAAATGCAATTCTAACAATCTTCTCTGCCTTTTTCCACAGCAAGGTGGAAACCCCAGCAAGCCTAAAGGGCCTCTTGAAGCACTTCGACCAAAACTTCAGGTACCGACACTATGGCTCATCAGATGCAAAAATTTAGTTTGTACTGTCAGTATTTTGTTTTTAATTACAGGATGTATGGTTGAAAGATCTGTGATCCATCTAAAATAAGTGAAATCCAGATCATTCACTTTTAGCATAGAAATCTTTGCGAAGTAGATGAAGGAGGTAGGCGCGCTGCATCCAATATGCTCTCCCATACTTTTTACTTGTAAACATGACAGCATATCTTGTCACTCAACATAGTAATTGTGAAGTCGACATGCATTGCTATGCTATGCCAAATTCATTTCTTCACTTCAGTGTTTCCCGGTCTACTTTCAGCCTACTCATGCACGTGCTCGTCGAACTCCTTATGCATCTGCAGACAACGATGGTACTCCTTATCTGTACATGACTACATGCTAATCACTGTACTCTGTATATTTGTATTTCATTGTTGTCACAGAGCTTTGTTTTTGCCTTGTAGAGTGTGTGAATTTGCCTGCTGAGGATTTGAGCCAGAACGGTGATCCCATTGAAGACAAGAACAACAAGGAATAAGTATAATGAGTAGATCCATGCCTTTTATATGGTCCTCATGCCGGACTGTTGCCTTGGTAATAACTAGCGCCCGTTGCCTATAGACTATAGTACTCGTGAGTTTGAGCTCTGCAATTTTAGCAGCATGTGAGACGTGGTATATCTAGTGTCTACCACATTCAGCTGTTCAGTCTTTCTGATACCTGAAACAGCTAGGAGGAATGAACATTTGATGATGGCGATGTTGTTTGTACTGGATGTTTAAGCGAACAATGAAACTTCAGATTTCACCCCCTTTGAATGGAAATTTACTATGATAATCGAGAATGAGAATTGCTTCACAGACGAGCATCTTTTAGTCTGTGACAGCAAGCCTACATTTTGCCATATAGTTCGCATTTTGCAGTCCTCTGCTATGCTAAGTTTCTATACACGGGTTTCTCTCATCGTCTCATGCAGATTCTGTTTCAAATTCCGCATATGCAAGCCCCGTCTGAAACACAGGAGCTTTTTTCGAATCATACGGAAATTAAGCTGCTTTCTGTAAATTTTCAACGGGTACATGCGTTCTAAACGAAGCCATCGTAAATTCATAATGTTTTGGTTGAATCCATAGTCATCTGTTTTTCAAAAGATTTTTTGGTGACCATTTTTTCATGGTACACCTCCCCGTCTCAACCCCTCGCTAATTTTATTTCTAAATCCAACTCTTTTGACCACGTCACAGTTTGTGACATGACAAATACACTACCACATCATTCATCCTGGTGTGGCTAAACCCTGCCATTTCACCGGTGGTGGCATACAGTCACGTGGCGTGACAAAAAAACTATTTTTCTTTACTATTGTATAAGGACTTGGTAGTAGTGCACCCTGTAGTGAGTCTGCTATCTTTCTTCTCTTGAGTTGGTGATATCTTTTGTAGATAAATATATGCACACATGTATAAAATACTTGAAGGATCTTATATGGATAATTAGATTATCTGTGTTTGTGGTTTGTGATAACATGATGTGTGGCTTGTTGATTGGATGCAAATTATATATAAACTTTCATTTTAGGGATAATTACCTTATGCATATTGGTTTTCTAAGTTTATAACTTATATTATGTTTATTTGAAATCCGTTGCAATTAGGGCTGAAAAAATAGCTTGAGACTTGCGAGCCAGCTCGGCTCGGACCAAGCTTGAGCCAGCTTGGCTCGAGCTCGTGATGTTTTCAAGCCAAGCCAAGCCTCTTCCGTAGCTCGCAAAATTTTCGAGCCGAGCCCGAGCCACTCGTTCGGCTCGTGGGCCTCTTGCTTGCCCACAAAGGCCCAGGAGTATTGAGTAAACCCTAGAGAGCATAGCACAATTAGCCACACACACCTCTGAGCTCTCCTATTCCCGATCTGATCGAGTCCACTCCCATCTCCTGCCCCGTTCGCCACCCCGATGCCCCATCCTTTGGCCTGCCGCCGCCCAATCCTCTCCCCGTCCTCCGTGCCGCCGCCCTTCCCCCTCCTCCACCTGCTGTGCCCTCCTCCAACCGACACGCCCTCCTCCATCCGCTGCCCTGCTCTGCTCCTCAACGCCCCCCTCCTCCGTGCCGCCGCCTTGCTTTGCTCCTCACCAGCTCACGTGGTAGGCTGGCTCTGCCCCTCACTGACAAACTCTTGTGCCCGGCGCCGGCGCCGTGTATCTTGATTAGACACTTTGAATCATATGACTTCTTCTTTTTTTAGCAAATTAAGACTATGCTATAACTAAGTGCATGTAACTCTAGGTTTTTTTTTGGCTCTGGATGATCTCTGGAACAGCATAGCTTTAGTGTATTTTATGTACTGAGATGCTCATCAATAGGTAGAAAAGTAGTAATAAAAAAACAGGTAGCAAAGTGCTATTTTTAGTACTTTTAGATATTTCATTGCTAAGTGTCTGTATGTTGATTCTTGCAACAAAGTTTCGTAGCTAAAGGATGTTTCCAAACATTGAAAATGCATCTTTTCCCCCACACATTAGTGGTTGTTTCAGTTCATTGTGCTTAGTGTAAGCTTTGCATACAAGGGCAGCAGAGTACTACATCAACAAAAGAGTTAACTTAGCTCGGCTCGCGAGCCGCAACGAGTTGACTCGAGCCAACTTTCAAGCCAAGCCAAGCCAAGCTAGATTTCTAGCTCGTTTCCAAAACGAGCCAAGCCGCAATTCAGACCAAGCTTGGGCGAGCTTGGCTTGAGTTGACTCGGCTTGTTTCCAACCCTAGTTGCAATGCACGAGCACTCGGCTAGTTGGGTTAATGTTGGACTTACCTCATAGAGTGGCAGTGTTGTTTGCCACACCGGTGAAAAGAAAAATCAGATTTAGAAATAAAGTTGGTGATGAGTTAGTAATAAAAATAAATTTAAAAATTAAATAATACAAATTGTTCTCCGGTATCCCACTCCCAACACTTTCTCGGACACTCCAACGCCGTCTTGAGCCACCCTACTCACCGATCACCACCACCGCTTCCACTGCTGCAGCACAACGATGGGCTTCGATGTGAGTGTCGTACCCTACAACTCCACCAGACGCCCCCGCCGCGCCGCCCTCCCTCGACGGGGGCTCCGCCACCACGACAGCTGTTGGGAATAATCTCACATCGGTTGTGGGAAAGAAAAATGCACAACTTATAAATGTGAGAGAGACCTCACCAATTGAACTAGTTTTTTTGGAGGAGAAGGTCCAATACCACTTATAATGTTGTTGGTATAGGGCTTGCATGCGGCAACCCGTGGACTTAGCTGTGTTCAGTCCGTTTGGACCTAGGCATGCGGCCAGGGTCCGATCCTACAATTGTTATTAGAGCCCAGATGTCTAACATCTCTTTGGACTTCATGGTTGCTGAAGTACACAACCGATGTGTGAGGGAGAGAATATTGGGAATAGTCTCACATCAGTTGTGGGAAAGAAAAAAAAAACACAATTTATAAGTGTGAGAGAGACCTCACCTATTGACTAGTCATTTTTTGGATGTCCAATACCACTTATAAAGCTATTGTTATAGGGTTTACATACGACAACCAGTAAATTTAGTTATGTTCAGTCCGTTTAAACACAGAGCCACGGACTAAGAAATTTGTTTGGTTTGAGCCTGGTAGAATTTTGCTGGCCGGAGAGGCGCTGGAGGTTCCACAGGAGTTGTTTGGATACTAACTTGAATAGCTGCCTGGTCCAGGCCATGAAATCGAACGACTAGCAGGCAGGGAGCACTGTCTGGGAGCAGGCTTCCGATCCACCGTTGACAGCTTCGATCCAACGGTCTATTTTTTATTCATCAGTTTCAGGCACAGACTTCCAACCAAACAACTTATTTCCAGGTTTGCCTGGCCAAACAAAAATTATCTACTTTTCAGGCTACATCTAGACACCACTTTTTTTCAAACATAAAGTCCAAAACACCAACCAAACAGAACCTAAACCTGGTTGGACTAGTTGGCCGGGTCCGATCCTACGATGGCTTCCATCCCCTGTTCCCCTTCTCTCGCTCCGAGAAGCTCGGCCGCATCGCCAACTGCACCCGTAGCCCTCCGAACCCCGCCGACTTCGCCGCCGCCCGCGATGCCGTCTTCGACTTCGCGGGGCTCGAGGACCCCGTGGCCCTCGCCTCCGTGGACGACGCGTCCTTCCGCCTCGTTGACTGCAAGCCGCCGCCGCACCACCCGCGCTTCGGCCCCAGGTGGCATTTCCAGCAACGGCCCAAGCTCCCGCAACATCGCAACGAGAAGGTCGAGGCGCGCCGCCGCGAGGCCGAGAAGGAGCGCGCCGACCGCGACCGTCACTACCATCAGCACCACCGCTCGCACCATCACCATCACAACCGCGGCGGCGCCTCCTCGTTGGCGAAGCCATCCGTGGACATCCAGCCCAAGTGGACGATGAAGGAGCAGATCCCCTTCTCCTTCTCCGTCGCTGACCAGCCCGAGGATCTCGTTGTCTGCGGCGTCGTCGAGTACTACGACCGCGCGTACGACCGTGTCAGCCCCAAGGCGGAGCGCCGCCTCGAGCGCTTCAAGCCGTGCAACTTCTTCAAGGTCACCACCACGGACGACCCCGTCATCCGCCGCCTCGCGGAGAATGACAAGGCCACAATCTTCGCCACTGACTCCCATCCTTGCGGCGCTCATGTGTGCGCCCCGCAGTGTCCAGTCCTGGGACATTGTCATACAGCGCGTTGGCAACAAGCTATTCTTTGAGCGCGATGGTTCCCAGGCTCCCAGCTCGACCTGCTCACCGTCAACGACACCGCCCAGGAGCCACTCCCTGAGGCCAAGGAAGACGTCAACTCCGCACACTCCCTTGCTGTCGAGGCCACCTACATTAACCAGAACTTCTCGCAGCAGGTGCTGCTTCGCAACGGCGAGAAGGTCAGCTTTGATGAGCTTAATCCGTTTGCCACTGAAGGGGAGGAGGCTGCTTCTGTTACTTACCGCTATCGCCGCTGGAAGCTCGATGATGAGACTAGCCTGGTTGCTCGCTGTGAGGTTCATGCTGTCAATGTTGATCCACGCGGTGACCACCAGTTCCGTACACTCAATGCTCTTAATGAGTTTGATCCCAAGATTACTGGTGTTGACTGGAGGCAGAAGCTCGAGACACAGAGGGGAGCTTTGCTTGCAACGGAGCTCAAGAACAATGTTAGCAAGCTTGATTGCTCACTGGTGCAGACATGATGAAGTTGGGTTATGTGTCATGTTTGCACCCCCGGGATCACTACAACCATTCCGTACTCAGTGTGATAGGGTACAAACCAAGGGATTTCGCTGCGCAGATCAATCTCAACACGACAAACATGCGGGGTATTGTAAAATCGATTGTGGATGTCTGCATGAAGCTTGGAGAGGGAAAGTATGTGCTTGTGAAGGATCCTGTGAAGCCGCAGGTGCGGCTTTATGAAGTGATGCGTTTGAAAATGACTGTCGAGGAACCACTGCCTGAGGAGGAGCAAGTGCGTCCACTTACAGAGGATGTTGATGCTACCGTACAGGAAATGGATGCTGCTGCAGGAGTCTTTGGCTGAAGTGGCATGTTTATAAATGAAATAGTAAAAATAGTCATCGCAAACGAAATAACAAAATAACACTCTTACTGTACAAAATCACCGCGGAAGCCAACGTGCCATGTAAAATCGCCGCGAAAGACCACTTGCCGTGAGCCAGGACTGTTAGAAAAATAGGGACAAAGGAGACGAATTTTTACGTGGAAAATCCTTGCGGGAAAAAACCACGGACGTCAGCCGGCGATGATCACTATATGAGAAGCGATTACAACACGCAGGGGATTACAATGAGGTGTCCCTCTCCCCGTAAGGGGGTAAAAGAACTTAGAGTCCAAGTAGGACACTAATCCACTAATATGACATATTTCATATACTTCCTTATTAGAAAATTCGGATCACATACGGATCCAAATATCAACAATCTCCACATTGAGACGAATTTCCTCTTGTAGCAAAATAAAGAATCATCAATCACCAAATAATTGTCCAATAAGATAAAAATCATTGTGCGCCAACTAGTCTCTATGACTAAACTGTAATACCAACTATGCTTGAGCAAAGCTCAAACTTAGTAACAGGAACTGGCTTTGTCATTGTATCAGCTGAATTATCATGAGAACTTATCTTGCACACCTTGACATCACCTTAGGCAATAACACCTCGAATAAAGTGATATCTCACATCAATGTGTTTTGTTCTCTCATGGAACATCTAATCCTTTGTAAGGCATATAGCACTCTGACTATCACAAAACATAGTAGCGCAAGAATTATCTCCACAAAGCTTAGTGTACAAACCTCTCAACCAAATAGCTTCTTTACAAGCTTCAGAAATAGCCATATATTCTGCTTCAATGGTTGATAAGGCAACAATAGCTTGCAAACTTGCCTTCCAGCTAACAGCATAACCACCAATGGTGAAAACATAACCTGTTAGAGACATCCTCTTGTCCAAATCACCAGCATAATCAGAGTCAACATAACCAATAAGTTCATCTCTAGAATTCTCAAACTGCAAACAAACATTAGAAGTGCCAAGCAAATATCTGAAAATCCACTGAACTGCTTTCCAATGCTCTTTTCTCGGATTAGCCATGTATATATTAACAACATTCAATGCATTAGATAAATCAGGACGAGAACAAACCATAGCATATATAAGAGAACCAACTGCACTGGAATATAGAACTCTAGATATGTACTCAATATCATAATCTGACTCAGGACATAAGGCTGAAGATAATCTGAAATGTGAAGCTAATGGAGTACTCACTGGCTTTGCATCATGCATATTAAAATGACGAAGAACTTTCTCAATATAACCTTTTTGACTAAGGTATAACTTGCCAGATTGTCTCTCTCTAATAATCTCCATGCCAAGAATTTTCTTTGTTGCACCTAAGTCCTTCATCTCAAATTCATTACTCAATTGTGCTTTCAGTTTTGCTATTTTTAACTTATCTTTTACAACAATCAACATATCATCAACACAGAGAAGCAAATAAATAGCTGAATCATTAATAGTCTTTAAATAAACACAGCTATCATAATCAGACCGCTTAAAATCATAAGAGAGCATAAATAAGTCAAATCTCTTATACCATTGCCAAGGAGATTGTTTCAAACCATAAAGAGATTTCTTTAATCTACAAACAAGGTGTTCTTTTCCAGGAGTAACAAAACCCTCATGTTGGTCCATATAAATGTCTTCTTCCAACTCCTCATGTAAGAATGCAGTTTTAACATCTAACTGCTCAAATTCATAATCATGCATAGCAACAATACTGAGTAAAGTGCGAATAGAACTATGCTTCACAACTGGGGAAAAGATATCATTAAAATCAATACCTGGAATCTGACTGTAACCTTTAGCAACCAACATTGATTTATACCTTGCTGGTTCAGTAGGAGAAATACCCTCCTTTCTTTTGAAAATCCACTTGCAACGAACAGGCTTCTTCTCTTTTGGCAATTTCACTAGTTCCCAAGTGTTATTCTTTTCAAGTGACTCCATCTCATCATGCATAATAATTATCCACTTATTACAATCAGTGGAGTTAATAGCATCAGAGTATGATGAAGGTTCTGTATTACCTTCAATTTCTTCTGTCACACTCAAAGCATAAGAAACAATATTAGCTTCTTCAATCAACCTCTTAGGTGGATTAATCTCCCTCCTAGGCCTGTCAACTGCAATGCACCGTTGTGGTGGCTGCTGAACAATAAGAGTATCCTCAACAATAGGTGCATCATCAACAACAATATTTTCCTTATCTGATGTGTCATTTGAACTAACAAAATGATCTACCTGAACACTTGAATTCTGCTCACTCTTAACAAGAACATTAGTGGGCAGTTTATCATGAAGCATAGCAGATTCATTAAAGACAACGTTTCTGCTAATCACAACCTTCCTTGTTTCAGGATTCCATAACTTATACCCTTTAACACCAGATTTATAACCAAGAAAGATGCACTTAACAGCTCAAGGCTCTAATTTTTTATTACCAACATGAGCATAAGCAGTACAGCCAAAAACTCTCAATTCTGAATAATTTGCTAGGGAACCAGACCATACCTCAATTGGATTCTTCTTTTCAATTGCAAGAGAGGGTGACCGATTAATAAGGTAGCAAGCAGTGGAAGCGGCTTCAGCCCAAAAATGTCTATGCAAACCTACATTTGACAACATGCAACGGACCCTGGAAATGATGGTCCTGTTCATATGCTCAGCTACACCGTTTTGTTGAGGAGTACCAGGAATGATGTAGTGCCTAACAATGCCTTCAGTCTTGCAATATGATTCAAATTCATCACAATAGAATTCCATCCCATTATCAGTACGAAGTTTCTTTACATTTTTTCAGTTTGCCTTTCAACCATAGTCTTCCACTCTTTAAATGCTGAAAATGCTTCTAATTTATGCTTCAAGAAATAAGGCCACACTCTTCTAGAGTAATCATCAATAATTGTTAACATATAACGAGCACCTCCTAGCGATGTCTTCTGAGATAGCCCCCATAAATTAGAATGCACATAATCCAAAATACCTTCTGTGGTATGAACCGAAGTATTGAACCTCACCCTCTTGTGTTTGCCAAACACACAATGCTCACAAAATTTCAGCTTGCCGATGCTATGCCCATCAAGAAGTTCTCTCTTACTCAATTCTGCCAAACCAATTTCACTCATATGCTCAAGGCGCATATGCCAAAGATTAGTAGCATCAGAATCAGATAATGAACTTGAAATTACAGCAATATTACCTAATATTGTAATACCTCGCAGATGGTACAGATTGACAGATTTAATATCAGCTTTCGTCACAACAAGAGAGCCTTTTGATACCTTCAAAACTCCATCTTCACCAGAATACTTGTACCCTTTACCATCAAGAGTACTCAAAGAGATAAGGTTTCTTTTTAAATCTGGAATGTGCCTAACATCTATCAAAGTTCTGACAATGCCATCAAACATCTTGATCTGAATTGAACTAATTCATGCAACCTTACAAGATGAGTTATCACCCATCAACACAGTACCACTTTCAACAGGTTCATAGGTGGCAAACTAGTCCCTATTAGAACACATATGAAAGGTACAGACAGAATCAAGAATCCATTCATCATTGATCTTAGCACATCTAGCAAAGGCAACAAGAAACTCTACATCAGAACTATCATCAGCAGCAAGGGAGGCTTTACCTTCATCATCTGGTTTACCTTTTGGCTTATAATTGCCAGTTCTCTTTTCTTTATTCTGTAGCTTCCAGCATTCAGAGATGTCATGCCCACTTTTTTTGTAATATTTGCACGACTTGTACTTGCCTCTGGATATCGACCGGTTCTTGTAGCCATTCGAACTTTTGTCTTGAGATCCATTGTTTGAGTTCTTCTCCTTTTGCCTGCCATGAACAAACAAGCCTTTTCCTTTTGGACTTGAATTTTCAGAAGGTACCATCTGTTTCTTTTGGACTTGAATTTTCAGAAGGTACCATCTGTTTTATCTTCTCCTTAACATGCAAAGCTTCATAGACTTCATAAAGAGTGAGAGTATCTCTACTATATAATATGGTATCTCTGAAATTTGAAAAAGAACTAGGCAGTGAACACAAAAGAATAAGACCCAAATCATCATCATCATATTTTACCTCCATCGACTCAAGGTCGGAAACGATCTACTTAAACAACGAAAGATGATCAAGTACGGATCATTCTTTTTGCAATTTGTGAGAGTACAACTTCTTCTTGAGATGTATCTTGCTGGTGAGATCATTTGTCATGCAAATTTGTTCCAGCTTCAACCATAATGCAGCATCTGTCTTCTCCTTCAAAACCTCCTACAAAATATTATTTGATAGATGAAGGTGAATCTGAGATAAAGCCTTACGGCCTTTACACTTCTCATCTGCAGTCCATGCGATAGGTTGTTTCTCTAACCCTTCCAACGCATCATCCAAATCTATCTGTGCCAACACAACCCTCATCTTAACTTGCTATAGCGAGAATCTTGTGTCTCGACCCAAGAGTGGAAGATTATAATTCAAAGTCGCCATGAGGAATAAATCCTGAAAATTGCTGGTATTGATCTGTGTAAACCTAACAAAAATTACAACCTCTCTGATATACCTTCTGTGTACCCGAAACAAAGATCTTCAAACCTCCTGTTATCCGTGTGGATGAAGCAAAAAATTCCAGAAAACTACACGTGAACCTATGCTGCTTGGTTTCTTGAACGAACAAGAGATTCTCCACGTGAAGCACAAAAGGACAGAAGCTTGCTGTGGTTAATTGAATAAAGAAAGATGGATCTTGGAACCTGTGCTGTGCTGCGGTTGATTTTGGACTCGTGTGATTTATCGCTCGACGCTGGACTCGGTGGTTGATGGCGACTTTGGCGCACGGACCGAGGTGAAGCAAAGTAGCGATGCTGTCTGCTGCTGCTGGCGACGCTGCCGGCTGGAAACGAGGCGACGAACGTCCGATGCGCGATGGGAGAAGCAGCGATCGAGGCGATGCGTGACGGAGCGGACGACACCGATCGAGGCGATGCAAAGGAGTGGCGCTGGCTGCTGCTTGGACTGAGGCGGACGGACGCAGCCTTCAGATCGATTTGCGCGAGACGACGGCGGTAGATTTCGATCTGCTAATTTTTCATTGAATCTCTTAAACTCTAAACTCTTGTGCTCTGAAATCACTTGTCAGAAAAATAGGGATAAAAGAGACACTGATTTTTACGTGAAAAACACTTACGAGAAAAAACCACTGGCACCAACCGGCGATGATCACTATATGAGGAGCGATTACAAAACGCAAGGGATTACAATGAGGCGTCCTCTCCTCGTGCGGCTTACAAGAGGTATATAAAGAGGTAAAAAGACTTAGAGTCCAAGTAGGACACTAATCCACTAATATTGCATATTCCAGATACTTTTATATTAGAAAATTCAGATCACATACGGATCCAAATATCAACAAGAACCACGGCAAGTAACCTACCATGAACCCATTCTGTGGCAGGTGATTTACCGTCCACCCTGGTAGCGCGGCAGGTGGCCTTCAGTGGCGATTTTGCGCGGGACGTCGGCTTCCGCGGTGATTCGGCGTGGTAGGGGTATTGTCGACGATCAAGTCGCCGATCTTACGAAAATAAAAAGAGGAAAATGACGTGGAGTATCCTGGAAGAGAATGGGGGCTGCTCTTTATTAATATTGTGGATATCATGGGGATATGCCTGAGATCTTAGGATGATGTTATAATTGGCAATGTCGTTCTCGGTTTGTCGAAACAGCGTTTTCAGCAAGTGTCAGGACAATTGGTCGTACCGGCGTGTAAGACGCGGTACGACCGCAGTGCGGTAGTACCGCATCGCGGAATGACCGCATGTGTTTGGTATGGTTTTTCCAGAACGAGTGTAATTTGAGAAGTTTTGGTTTTCTCAGAAGGTAGCGGTACAAGCGATTATGGGTCTTGATTACTACCATGGCGGTAGTACCGGCCATAACATAGCGGTAGTACCGATTTTGTTCTGATTGTCATTTCAATTGGAGAATTGCTTTTGGGTTAGGTCAAGTTCATGGGTTTCATGGCATATGTGTTGCATGATGCATGTTTTGACTAACGTGGGTCAAGTTGTGAAGAACTTGTTCCCGGATTCGATTTCTTTGTCTATTGATGTGCAGGTTGCTTGGAGGTCAATGACGGTCAACGGCGAGGATGATCGGGACTAAGCTTGGAGAGCCGAGGTCCGTAACGATCGGGATGCGGGTGAGGTCAATGGAGTCAAGCATGGCGAAGACGGACAAAGGTGACCGAACAGGCGATTGGCGACGGGTTCGATCAAGCGGCGCGGGTCGGTGCAAGTGCCATGGTGGTTTCGGTGGGAGCCGGATGGGAGAGACTTGCCGACATGAAGAGAGCCACTGGATCAACCCACACGTGGCGAAGCATGGGAGGTGCTTCACGAAGATGGGACTCGGTCTTTGCAAAAGATCGAGAAGGGTATTTTGGTAATTTTACCAAATACGCCTTGGTGACCTAATGCCAACCCTGGCGCAAGTCGGCAAGGCCAAGAAGTGGATTAGGTCAAGAAAAGTGAAGACGGCGCTTTGAGATGCGTGCGTGTGTGACCCGTTTGTTTTGGGCCTTAACGGAGCCCATTAGGGTTACTCTTCTAGAAGGTCTAAGCCTCCACTATAAATAGGGGTGTCTTTGGATGACCACCTCAACCCTTTCATTGTGTTTGAAACCCTAGTTTGCTTAGGGAGAGGATTAGTGGAGGTTAGGGTTCTAGAGAGTTGGATTTGATTTTGTGCTCATGTATTGAGTCTTTGTCCTCCTTGATGGAGTGGCTGTAAACCAATACCATATCAAATCAATCCAAAGAAAGTTCTCTCAAAGATGAGTTCATTTGCTTTCTTTCTCTCTATTTGGTGATTTGAGGTCTTTCTTTGATCCGTGAGTTTTTGCTTGGTTTTTCTTCTTGATCTTGCTTGCTGGGATTTGTGGGAACCCATCTAAGGTCATCTTGATCATCATCCACCCACGAGCAAGTTTTGGATCAAGTTTTACGTTTTTGCTCGGTTTTGAACCCTCCTTCGGTAAAATACAAAAAGATCAAAACTTTGACGTGGATCTTCTCGATCGTTGCTTGAATAGGTTCCTGACATCATTAGGAAGATGTGTTTCAAATTTGGTGGAGTTTGGCCAAGCGGATCAAAAGTTACGCCGATTTTGTTTTCGTTTTTCAGTCAGCATCGCTCATTCGCCCGATTTTATTGTTCATGCGAACGACCGACATCGTTTCATCCGGTTCGACCGATCTCTTGTACGACCGCCATTGCTCATCCGGTTCGACCGTTCATCGTTCATCAAGACTGCTCATAAGGCTGATTTTTTTGTTTTTGGTCGTTTCTTTTGGGGATTTGAAGGATTAAGTACAAGTCTTCCGCTATGCTTAGATATATTGATCTTCATAGTTCTCATAGCTATTGGAGTCAATATCATGTTTGAATCGGATCAAAGCAAAAAATAGATAGTGCTCCTATTCACCCTCTCCTCTAGTCGCCTTTTCGGTCCAACAAGTGGTATCAGAGCCAGGTTAGTTCAATCTTGATCTTAACCGGTCACTGAACTTGGCGATGGATAAGTACTCGACCAAGCCGCATGTCTTTGATGGGCTCGACTATGCCTATTGGAAGAATCGCATGCGAGTTTTCCTTGAGAGCGAAGGACAAGCTATATGGGAGGTTGTTCGAGCCCGCCATTTTGCCCGGTTGCTCACGCAAACCCAGTGACCCTTTTGGCTAACAACAACAAGGCAAAGAACCTTCTATATCTTTGGGCTTGGTAGGCAAGAGTACGATAGGATTTGCAATCTTGCGATCAAGACATGAGATTTGGCACACCTCGAAACTTACCATGAGGGATCGTCCCGGATCAAACAAGTGCGCGAGAATGTCTACATGCGAGAGTACAACAAATTTGAGATGCGCCCCGTGAGAGCATCGATGACGTCTTTACTCGTTTTAACAAGGTGATTAATCGATGAAAGTCGTTGACATTGAGTACTCTCAATCGAGAATGCCACCCACCTCTTGGGTGCAATCAACACCAAGGAGTGGGAGATGAAGGCAAGCGCCATAGAGGAGAACGCCGATCTCTAATCTCACTTTGGAGCTGCTTTATAGCAAGCTAAAACTCATGAGATCAAGAGAGGCGGTAATCCTAAGAAGGATAACATGGCTTTGGTGGCTGATCCTCTCAAAGGGACTCTGATGGTTTTTCCGAGTCTTCTTCGGTTTTTCTTGCGTGTTTATCTCGCTATTCAAGAAGAAGAGTTTGAGAGTCTTCCGAGGCTGATTTAGCTCTTTTAGCCAAGAAAGTCACGGGCATATAACAATGTCGAAAATGAAGAGAGGTGGCCTGTGACATGCTATGAGTGTGGAGAGCTATATCACATCCGAGCCAACCGCCCTAAGTGAAAGGTAAGGGAAATCATGAGAAGGTTGCCAGAAGAAGCCTCAAGGGGCAAGCCCAAGTATGATGTCGCCAAGCTCATGAAGGCCGCCACCGAGTTCTTGCCGCTTTTGGAGATCAATCCATGAGCGATGTGGACTCCGGAGCGAGGAGGACAAGGAGGAGGAGTTTCCTCAAGACAAGAAGGGAAGGCCAAGGATTTCAGGCATGATGCTTTATGGCCGACTCGTCGACGCCGATAACGATGATGAGGTACCTCTCTCCTATGATGTTCTTTACGCTAGATGCGATAACATGTATGAGCAATTGCTTAGTCAAGATAAAGCTTTAAAGTTCACCATGGCTAGGAACAAGGATCTAGAGTCACAAGTCGAGAGTTTGAAATTAGAGCTTGTGAATGCTAAAAGTCTAGATGTTGATGAATGTTCATCCCGCCATGCTTTGCACTCTAACTGCCTAAACGCAATCTGCTCATGATATTGCTTTGCATCAACTTGAAAATGCTAGAACTGAGCTAATTGATGTTAAATCTGCTCCATGTGAAAAATGCTTAGATTCTAGCAAGTTGGATGCTTCGGTAATGTGAAATCTAGCTTTTGCTCTTTACGCTTAGAGCTTGAACATGAAGTTAAGGATATTCTAGAAGCGATTAGAGCTAAGTTTGCCAAGCTTAAGGATTCAATTGATTCTACATCTTGTGCCTCTTGTGCCGCCTATAAGCTTGAAGTTGCTCATCTTAAGGAGAAACATGCTAGAGCCATTAAGGGCAAGACTTGTGAATCATGTGCTAATATTGAAAAGAGAATGCATATCTCATGGATACTTTAGAAAGATTCTCTAATGGTGAAAAACAGTTAAACATGATTCTAGATAAATCTAAAACTCCTTTTAAGAAGCAAGGTTTAGGATACAACTCGCCCAGACATGTCCAAGCCTAATGTCATTCGTGTCTTGGAAAATGGCTTAGTTGAATTCAAAACCCAACCGCAAAAAACTGTTTTTAAATCTGCAGGTTTGTCCAACCTTCTTTTAAGCCAAAAGGTGCTTCTCCCGGTGGTACAAAATACCATTGCACCTATTGCAAGAAGAGTGGACATTTGGTTGAGTTCTCATATGAGGTTGAAGAATGCTAAGAAAAATATTGCTAGAATGTCATCTAATCAACCTAGAGCTTTTATGAGACATGGTCACGTACAAAAGAAGAACCCCACTTAGGATTTGTTGCACATGCTCATCACCATGTTCCTAGACAGATGCATCTCATGTTCTCGTTACCATTGCTCAAAATAGAACCGCTAATAAAGTCAAGGATAGCACATCTGCTTTGCATACTACTCGCAGACGAGTGTCTCAGTACTGGGTTCCCAAGTCGCTTTTAACTAACCCCAGTATTGAGACACATCGCTCTTTTGTTCCTTGATTTTCAGGATTGGCGCGGAAGGGGGAAGAACACATGGTTAAATCGACCGTGTTCACGCCACATGACCGGAGACTCAAGATGGTTCACCTCCTTCACGCGATCAACAGGTGATGCCTTCATCACCTTTGGAGATGATACACAAGGGCGCATTGAAGGAACTGGAATGATTAGGGTGAACGACAAGTTCATTCTCAAGGACGTCGCGCTTGTGTCTAAGCTAAGGTACAATCTCCTTTCGTCTCCTGACTTCTCGATGATGGCTATGAGACTCGTTTTAAGAAGAATGCCTGTCGTGTGCTTGATTCTTTTGGTGAGCTCGCTTTTGGGATTTCTAGAGTTGGTAGAATTTTTGAGCCGACTTTTAAGAATCGCTGTCGGATCTCTTAAGTGTTTGATTGCATCTTCTTCGATATCCGCTCGCACCGACGTTTGGGGCACATTGGTTTTAATCATCCGACACGAAGTTAGCGGCCTTGATCTCATGAGAGGTTTGCCTAAACTCAAAGTCGTCAAGGATGTCAGATGTGCGCTCTGTAGGCATGGCAAGCAAGTTGCCGCCCACACCCATCATTGACTATGGTCATGACCGACGGACCGACAAGTTACTTCATATGGATACTTGCTGGTCCCGCTAGTTCGATCGATCGGTGGCAATTGGTACATTCTTGTCATAGTCGATGATTTTTCGAGATACTCTTGGGTGTTCTTTCTTGCTTCAAGGATGAGGCTTTTGATCATTTTCATGACCTTGTTCTTCGCTTGGCTTCGAACTTTCGGTGCCTTGAGAGCGATCCATGATGACAATGGCACGGAGTTCAAGAATGCTTCTTTTGCCTCTTTTTTTTGCCGAAGCGCAGATTGAGCATCGTTCTCTTCTCCACACGCCCCTCAAACAAAATGGCGCTAGGAAAGGAAGAACAGACTCTAGTTGAGATGGCTAGAACGATGTCGATGAGTATAGCACACCGAGGAGGTTTTGGGTCGAAGCTATTGCTCTGACTTGCCATATTTCAAACCGTGTCTTTTTGAGACCGTCTTTGGGCAAGACTTCATATGAGCTTCGTTTTGGCAGAAAACCTCTCATCTCTCACTTTCGAGTCTTTGGATCAAGTGTTTTATTCTCAAGACAGGAACCTAGATAAATTTGAATCAAGGACTTGTGATGGTTTATTTCGGGTTATCCCGCTCATTCGAGGGTTTTCGGGTTTTAATGTTGAAACTAACATTGTCCAGAGACATGCAATATCACTTTTGATGAGACTAGCCACGAGCTAGATCCGATGTTTGGTGACTTACAGTGACAGAGAGCATTTTTGTTGAAGAAGATGAGGATGAACTTGATACTACTCCTCCACTGTTGTCGATGTTCTGTCCAAGCAGCCCAAGCTCTGAACTCATGAACGATCGCTTCACCTCCAATTGAGGCTCTGCTTTGATCTTCGCTCGTCGCCAGAGACTGCGGAGGTCGAGGAAACGCTATCTCCTCCAGCGCCTTTGCACATTGAAGCAACACCTCCGGATCGATGATTGGTAATCTCCATGAGCGAGTCACTCGCCTGTATCATGATCCGAGTCTTTTCTCTCACTCTGCATTTGTAGCTTCTTTTGAACCCAAAGATATATCACATGCTTTTCTCGATGCTAGTTGGGTCAATGCCATGCATGAGGAGTTAGAGAATTTTGAAAGAAATAAAGTTTGGAACCTTGTAGAACCTCCTAGTGGACATAATGTTATAGGAACCCATTGGGTGTTCAAAAATAAACAAAATGAGGATGGTTCGTGGTTAGAAACAAGGCTAGATTGGTAGCTCGGGGCTTTAGCCAAAGTTGAGGGGTTAGATTTTGATGAGACCTTCGCTCTGTTGCTAGATTAGAAGCCATTCAAGATCTTACTTGCATTTCTTGCATCTAAAGGTTTTAGGTTGCATCAAATGGATGTTAAGAGTGCCTTCTGAATGGGTTTATAGAGGAGGAAGTGTATGTTAGGCAACCCCGGCTTTGAGAATCCCAAGCACCTCGATCATGTTTTTAAGCTATCCAAAGCCTTGTATGGTCTTAAACAAGCCCCTAGAGCACTGGTATGATAGACTTAAGACCTTCTTGCTTAAGAATGATTTTGAAATGGGAAAAGTAGATAAGACTCTTTTCATTCTTAGGCATGGCAATGACTTCTTGCTTGTTCAGATATATGTTGATGATATTATCTTTGGTGGTTCCTCTAATGCTCTTGTTTCAGCTTTTTCCGAGACCATGTCCAGGAATTTGAGATGAGCATGATGGGAGAACAATTACTTACTGGGCTACAAATCAAGCAATGCAAGGAAGGGATCTTCATCCATCAAACGAAGTACACCAAGGATTTGCTCAAACGTTTTGATATGGGTGATCGCAGTTTATCGCCACTCCCATGGCGATTTCGATCGCTTTGGATCCAGATGAGGAAGGAGAAGCCGTGGATCAACGCGAGTACCCAAAGATGATTGGCTCCCTTCAGACTGACGGCCTCAAGACCGGACATCCACTTCATGCGCCTCTCACATGAGGTTTCAAAGGCCACCGAGGACTTCACATCGCCAAGCCGTTAAGCGCATTTTCGGTATTTACACTCTACCCTTCAAGATGGTATTTGGTATTCTTGTTCTTCTTATTTGACCATTCGGGGTTTTGATTCGATTTTATGGGTCAGAGGCTAGATAGAAAGAGCACATCCGCACATGTCATTTCTTAGGCACTTCTCTTGTCTCTTGGTCATCTAGGAAGCGGTCTTGTTGCACAATCCATCAAGGTGAATATGTAGCACCGCTAGTTCTTTCAGAGTCGATTTTGTGGATGGTCTCCACTCTTAAGGATTTTGGGTTAACTTTTGCTAGTGTTCCTCTCTTCGTGACAACACTTCGCTATTAACATTGCTAAAAACCCAAAGGCAACATTCTAGGACCAAACACATAGACATTCGCTATCACTTTCTTAGAGACCACGTTGAGAAGGGCGATATTGTGTCAGCATTTTGTGGAGTCCGAGGCTCGATTAATGATATCCTCACCAAGCCTTTAGACCCAACAAGGTTTGCCACCTTGAGGAGTGAGTTAGGGTAATTTATCCCTATGGGTTGGTTTGAGGGGAGTTGGATCTTTTCGATCTTTCCTTTTTCATTTGATCTTTTAGGTTCTTGAGTTTTTCTTGCATCTCATTGTATCATATTGCATTCATATGAAAAATCCAAAAGATGCATTGTAATATAAGCTTTTACGCTTATCTTTTAAAATTGATGAAGCTTTGCTTATTACCCTTTGGAGCTTTAGTGTTTCAAATTCTTGCTCAATGCCATGTCTAGTTCTTTGACTTGCTAGAATTATCATGCTTTCACATGTGTAGCTAAGTCTTTGTCAGTATGAGCTAGAACTTGAAAAACAACTTGAACTAAGAAATTAGCAATTTGTGAATTGTTCAACCGATTCTTAATTAGTGCTCCTTTTATGACATTGGCCTGTCAAAATTGCTTTGTTAGCTCTTGAATCTAGCTTTGATCATTACTTGAGCTTTTTGTGTTCTTGAGAATCTAAAACCGCTCTTGTGCAAAATAAAAATGATCTCTTTTGTGCGAAAGAACTGATCTCACCAATTCTTTCTCATGAGGCCGCTTGCCATGGTACTAGGCATGAACTCGGGGAGTTTTGGATGACCTAGACCACTCTCTTAAGCTTTTGTTGCTTGGGATGGTCGAGTGAGGCTTGAGATCTAGCACAATGCTAAAAATGCAAATTGTCAAATTGGTTGAAACTTAGGAAGAGATTGTGGATGGCTCCTAGTCCAGATCTTCTTTACTAAGATAGACCTTTATCAACTTGAATATTCATTGCAATTGAAAAACAGTTGAAAATGGGCATTTGAGAAAATTGAGCAAAATGATTCAATTCAGACCTTTTTGTCTCTTAATGTGGTCATGGTTAGCTTTTGGATCTCACGTTGACATTTTGACATGGCCAAGATCATTTTAGGATCACTATTGATGAACTTGCTAGATTTGAAGCTTTGCTTAAAATGCTAAAATTCATTGCTTTATATTGAGCCTTCTTGCTTAGCTTTGTTATATATGTTTTATCATGATCTTGCTAGCTATTTGTTAGGCTTGATATGTTGTTTGTGCAACTTTAGAAATGCTAACTTGTTCTTTTGGGTAATCTCCAAAGCTTCTTGTACTCAACAATTGAAAAATACAAAAATTGAAGCCACTCTATTGCATTTCATGCATACTCCATCTTATGCTTTTTCCTCATTCGCATTTGTCATCTCTGGGACGAGAGGAAGGCGTGATTCCTTGATGACTCCATTGTCAAAGGGGAGAAGATATTTCAAAATTTTGTGTTAAAGGGAGAAGTTGTTTGAAAAAGGGGAGTTTTGAAAAAGGGGGAGCTACTTGGAGAAAATTTGAAATTCTGAGGATCATAGTGAGGGGGAGTTTCTTATTTGCATTCTTATGATTTTATTGCTACTTCTGAACTTGAATTGCAATTCTTGATCCTTACAATGATCAAAGGTCATATCGAACAATTGTTCTTTCATATGGACCTTAAGTGAGATTTTGACTCGTTTACGGAAAATGAAGCTTTTCGCTTTCTTTTGCAGATCTCACTTGTCGATACTATTCTAGAGTCAACTTGGTCATTTCCTTGCTTTTTCTTGCATTTGGATCAAGTTGTGCCTTTGAGCTTAAAAACGCCGAAGTTTTTACCTTTTCAAACCTCAAAATTTGCATTTATGGGAAATTGCCAATGTGTTCATCAAGGGGAGATTGTGGATATCATGGGGATATGCCCGAGATCTTAGGATGATGTTACAATTGGCAATGTCGTTCTCGGTTTGTCGAAACAAATAAGCCAAAGAAGTGTCGGGACAATCGGTCGCGTGTAAGGCAGTAAGACGCCTTGATCTTGATAATAATGTAGTATCAAGATCGCGAATGACCGCATGTGTGCGGTATGGTTTTTCCGAGCGAGTGTAATTTGAGAAGTTTTGGTTTTTCTGGGTAGCGGTACAACCGCAAGATTATGGGTGCGCAGATTATCGCATGATCTTGAGTACCGCCATAACATAGCTAGTAGTACCGATTTTGTTCGATTGTCATTTCAATTGGAGAATTGCTTTTGGGTTAGGTCAAGTTCATGGGTTTCATGGCATATGTGTTGCATGATGCATGTTTTGACTAACGTGGGTCAAGTTGTGAAGAACTTGTTCCTGATTCGATTTCTTTGTCTATTGATGTGCAGTGTTGCTTGGAGGTCAATGACGGTCAGCGGCGAGATGATCGGACTAAGCTTGGAGAGCCGAGGTCCGTAACGATCGGGATGCCGGGTGAGGTCAATGGAGTCAAGCATGGCGAAGACGGACAAAGGTGACCGAACAGGCGATTCGGTGCGACGGTTCGATCAAGCGGCGCGGGTCGGTGCAAGTGCCATGGTGGTTTCGTGGGAGCCGGATGGGAGAGACTTGCCGACATGAAGAGAGCCATTGGATCAACCTACACGTGGCGAAGCATGGAGGTGCTTCACGAAGATGGGACTCGGTCTTTGCAAAAGATCGAGAAGGGTATTTTGGTAATTTTACCAATACGCCTTGGTGACCTAATGCCAACCCGCGGCGCAAGTCGGCAAGGCCAAGAAGTGGATTAGGTCAAGAAAAGTGAAGACGGCGCTTTGAGATGCGTGCGTGTGTGACCCGCTTGTTTTGGGCCTTAACGGAGCCCATTAGGGTTACTCTTCTAGAAGGTCTAAGCCTCCACTATAAATAGGGGGTGTCTTTGGGATACCACCTCAACCCTTTCATTGTGTTTGAAACCCTAGTTTGCTTAGGGAGAGGATTAGTGGATGTTAGGGTTCTAGAGAGTTGGATTTGATTTTGTGCTCATGTATTGAGTCTTTGTCCTCCTTGATGGAGTGGCTGTAAACCAATACCATATCAAATCAATCCAAAGAAAGTTCTCTCAAAGATGAGTTCATTTGCTTTCTTTCTCTCTATTTGGTGATTTGAGGTCTTTCTTTGATCCATGAGTTTTTGCTTGGTTTTTCTTCTTGATCTTGCTTGCTGGGATTTGTGGGAACCCATCTAAGGTCATCTTGATCATCATCCACCCACGAGCAAGTTTTGGATCAAGTTTTACGCTTTTGCTCGCTTTTGAACCCTCCTTCGTAAAATACAAAAGATCAAAACTTTGACGTGGATCTTCTCGATCGTTGCTTGAATAGGTTCCGACATCATTAGGAAGATGTGTTTCAAATTTGGTGGAGTTTGGCCAAGCGGATCAAAAGTTACGCCGATTTTTGTTTTCGCCAGTCATTTCATCGCTCATTCGCCCGATTTATCGTTTCATGCGAACGATCGACATCGCTTTCATCCGGTTCGACCGGACTGCGATACGACCGCCATCGTTCATCCGGTTCGATCATATCGTTCATCAAGACTGCTCATAAGGCTGATTTTTGTGTTTTTGGTCGTTTCTTTTGGGGATTTGAAGGGGATTAAGTACAAGTCTTCCGCTATGCTTAGATATATTGATCTTCATAGTTCTCATAGCTATTGGAGTCAATATCATGTTTGAATCGGATCAAAGCAAAAAATAGATAGTGCTCCTATTCACCCCCCCCTCTAGTCGCCTTTTCGGTCCAACAAATATGAACTGGGATTACAAGATTTGACTAGGGACTATCTCTAATTGCACCGAATGTATTGAATGCTACTGCTTTGGCTTCTAGGTTGCCTTTTGTTGTTTGCTGTTGTCCCTCCTCGTCTTCTGCGTTCCACCATTAAATAATTCCCGAAGAGGCGGCAGTTACTCCTAGAGAAGACGTCCCTGATGAAACGTTACGACTGGTCGGATGTTCAAGGTAGTTAACAATATGCTAACTACCTTGCGGTTAAGTACTTGTGAGAACCTAAACCGTAAGGTAGTTTATTGTCAGTGTCTTGTATATCATCGCATGATATGGAACGTTTTGCACGTGTTCCATTCATCATACGGTTAAGGGTGCCTGTTCATAATACTTCCGAGCAGCTACCTGGTCGAAACTTAGTTCGACCAGGGCACCCATCGTGTAACCTCTGGAATCCTTACGACCAGTGAGGTCGTTAGCCTTAGGGGTTACGACCATAAAAACGTATGGTCTTTTATGTATTTAAATTAATATATAGAGGTTTTAATCCTCGTCAGCTAGCCCCCGAACTTTAAATGAACAGGTCGTGTGAACACCTTCTTCTGATGAATCTGTATCGGGCAGACCCCCATTTAATGTCGTGACATTCGAGGTGGTTTGTGTTCATTTTAAAGTTGAGAACTTGCCTTGGGAACTGAAGAGTCCCTCTGTTCGTTGGGCGAAAAAGAAGCTTTTTGCCGTTCAAACTTTTATGGATAACCTCCGATCGTAATTTAAAGATCTGAGGCTATAAAATCCCCATCGCTAGACCTTTGGATTTTTTTTATGCTTCCAGATCCCCTTTCTGATCTTCTTTGCCGAGAAAAAATCTTCGTCCTTCTTTTCTTGTTCTTCCGACCACAAAATCTCCTACGAACTCTACTCATCCTTGAGGATTTTCATCATGTTGGAGCAAATCACAAAGTGGTTGCCTTCGGAATTGAGCAAGAAAAAGCTTGAGGCTTTGGAGAAGATTGGGATGCTTCCGGACAAGAATTTGATCAGATGGAGACCGGCGTTTAGAGAGCATTTTCCAAGCCGTGAAGATGAGGAAATCCATGTTTTCTCGCCACATCGAATGCGGCCGAGGTTGCTTGCAGACACAAATTCCTTCTCCGCGTTCTTGAATTCTCTGAAGTGGAATTGGTGAATTTGGCCTCAAATTTATCACCAATATCGGCATCTTCACATATTTGTGTGAAGCATACCTGGGAGTGCCTCCGAGTTTGAGGCTCTTCAGGTATTTCTACCGAATGGTGATGGGGAAAACCACAGAAACTCCCGGAGAATGTACATTGCGCCTTCACGACGGGAAAGCCAATGAGTACATTCATATGTACTCAAAATCCTCGTGGTCGTCATGGAAGAAGAACTGGTTTTACATGACGGTTACGAGGGATGATGGCCTCTACTTTGCCAGGATGAGAGCGAATGAAAATCTTAAGTGGAAGAAGACCGTGGAGAAGACAGGGGTGGTCGAACGATGGGTGGATGCCATCTACGACCTGCGAGTCAAGGGCTTGACCTCTTGGCATGTGGTGAGAGATTTCACCAAGCGCTAGATTAGTCCGCTGAAGCTTCGGACTCACTCCTTGATTTGGTCTATTGGTCGTGATGAAGCTATCTCAGGAGGTGGTAAGTCTTTGAGATAAACTCCGACCAGTATTTTTATTTGATTAATGTATTACCTTAAAATCTGTTCATGTTTTGTTCTCCTCTCCTTTTTCTTTCAATGCTCTTTCCCCTGAGGAAATTAGGGAGCGGATCAGGCTGATCTGTGCAGGGGAGCCTGGAGAAAAGGCTGGATTCCCCGAGATCTTGACCATAGTCCTTGCTGAAGAAAGACTAAGAAGGCTTAAGGTAAACAATCAAAAAATTTCTTTTATCATGCATACATATTCTCCGATCAGATTTTTGATCATGCTCTATTTTTTTAGTTGGTCGGGTTGCGAATCACACAAACTGGTGAGGCTAAACATCCTACCATTGTTCCGACCGATTCGTGCCCAGATGCACTGGAAGAAGATGAATCTCCTGAAGTAATAGAACATTTCAGAGTATATATGTAATTTGGATAAAAGATTTCATCACCTAACCAAAATCTATTTATTGGTTCAGGTGGAGAAAGTTGAAGGGCAACAAGCGCGATCGCGGAGACTTCAACTCCTGCACCGGCCGTTGATTTACCGCATATTGTTATCGAACAATCGCGTGGAGGTCGGTGAAACCACTCCGCCCGACCAGATGGTCAAGGACATGACCTTTGACGAGCTGATCGAGGGCATCGCTTCCAACATCCTGTTAGATGATGCAACAGATTTGGCCAATCCTGCCGGTTCGGAACCGGCAAGATCAGAAGAAAAGAAAAGGAAGGGTGACGATGCATGATTTTACTCTTCCGCTTTTAAAGTCAAATCTCGAAATTAACTAGGTATGCCCAAATGAAAGTGGTCGATAAGCGCATACCTCTAATAATTTCTTGATGATTTGATGCCTTTTTTGAACTTCCTTCTTTGCTTGGTATAGGTCCTTCGGTGTTCCGGCCAAGCTTCCCACTGCACTCCATCTAAGGACCGCTTAATTGAAGAGGTCCATGAGCAGACCATTTCCCAGGACAGAGTTCCTGAGGAAAGAGTGATCGGAGAAGCCCCCGAGCAGGCATCAGGGCCAACAGTCGAGTTAGAACCATTGGTGGTTCTAACTCCTTCTGCGGAGGAAGATGCCCTTAAAGGCCCTTAACAGGTTCCGACCATTGTTGGTAATTCTCCTCAACCTAACAAGTTCCCTTTTCACCCCCCGATTCATCGAGGATAAGGAGCTTGACGAGGCATGGGGAAAAATATCGGATCATCAGATCAAAATGCATCCTGATTCAATATTTGGCGGATATAATGATTTAGCAATCCGGGTAAGTATCTACGACTAGTTTCATAGTCTCTCCTAAAACATCTTTTATAGAGAATTTTTAAAGAGAAAAATGCTATTTGTGTAGCACATGGTCGAGAATTTTGCTGTGGTCGGAGGACTGACCCAACGGATTAAAGACTTGGAGCAAAAACACTCCGAATTAGAAAGTAAAAACTTTTCCCTTAACCTTTTTCTTTCTTCAACGCTTCTCCTTTTGCTAATTATTCTCCCTTATCATATTTGATAGATTTGGTGAAAATAAGAGAAGAGATTCTGGCTAAGAAGGCCAAGACAGCTCTACTTGAAGAAGAAATCAAAGCTAAGAACCGGTCGATCGCCGAAGCGACGACCAGCAAGGAAGAACTTAATAAGAAAATTGAAGGTAATAGGTCGTAAACTTGACTTGTTATCTTCCTCCAATTAATTTTTGTGCTTATCACCTGTTTTACTCTTGCAGAGCAAAAACAAGTTTTGGATAGAGTAGAAAAAACTCTGAAATTTGAGCAAGACAAGGAGGCGGCTCTCGTTCAAAGCCTAGATGAAAAGACTCTATTTTTGAACAAGATGATCTTTGATATGGGATCAGGATCAAGCCTGCCTACCCTAAGAGATCCAGTAGAGAAAATGAACTACTTGGGTCAACTTCTAGAGGATCTTAATGCTCTGCTCAAGACTACTCGGAAGAACTATGCCCAGACCATGAAAACAGGCGTTGCTAGTGGAGTTATTTTTGCTTTGGCAAAACTGAAAGCTTCCGACCCCTCCATTGATCTCCAAGTTGTTGAAGATGACTTCAACTACCCACCTGAGGAGGCGGCCAAGTTCATGGAAGAACTCAAGCCACTCGGAGATAAAGTTGTAGAGGAGATGGAGGTCGGATCCCCATCAAGCAGTAATTAGTCTGGGAATATTTCTATAGTAGGCTCTTGCAAAAAGTGTAAAAATATTGAATATGTATAAAACTTACCTTTTATGTCATTAACAATGCATTTGTTTATCCTGTTTGACTCTCTCTTTTTAAAATTCTCATACACTTTAGTTCTCGAACGCTTTATAGTAGAAGAACTTTACTATACAAGTGTAGCCAAGAAAGAGAATGAAAGTCGAAACCATCGTTTTGAAGGTATGTGCCGATATGAAGTCAAAATCGATCGTAGTAATACTAGGAAATCATTGTGGTCGGAACCAATTTTATGACTTCGCTTAGTTATAGATCTTTGTTTGTCATGATCAAAATACCAATCAAAAGTTATACATGGTGGGATAAAAGACCTTGTTATTTGACATAAGAAGAAATGCAAAATGAATGCAATAAATTATAAGTGAACTTTGTTTATATCTATTATCCTAAAGTCCGGTCGGAAGGAATGCTTAGATCTCAAACCATATAACATATTTCGTGAAACGTGTTCAAGCTCTCTATCCGATCGTAGCGAGGATCGAAGAAAAGAACCTTCACTAGGAAGCTCCTTCCAGCAAGGTGACCACGTAAAAAAGGAGAGACTTCGCTTAGGAGGCTTTCCGTGTCCCACCAAGAGCGACAAGAGTAGAGAGTAATCTTGAAATAATAAAATATAATCTTCATAATCTTAGGCATATCATTCAAGATGGAAAGTTATTTGTATGATGCTCGATTACTCATAAATTTCTTAAGAAAAGAGTTTTGTCGCTGTGGAAAAAATGCTCACGACTAGGACCAATACGGCGATGATATAGAAGTCGCTGCCATAGAGTAACAGAGATCCTTGAAAAGGATATCGAGAGAAATTTGTCTTCTCCGACCAGTTTAAATTAACAATCATGAACGACCAGCCTATAGGTATATATATATATATATAAGCAAGGTTACTTTTCTTTATGAATAAATGGATTTATTAAAATTGAAAGAATTGAAAGAATGTAAACAATAATTAAACATAGAACTTAAGTAATTGATCAATGTTCCAAGAATTTGACAAAATTTGCCCATCAGACATAGCTAGTCGTACGGAACCTGGTCGGGTGACCTCGACCACAGTGTAAGGACCTTCCCACTTGGGAGAAAGTTTATTGCGATTTGCTTGGTTCTGAATTTTTCTGAGAACCAGATCACCTACAGTAAGGCTGCGAGGTTGTACCTTACGACTATGGTACCTTCGCATGGCTTCTTGGTAGACCGCCGATCGTATAAGAGCTTGGTTTCGCTTCTTCAAGGAAATTGATATCGCCGAAGTCTTCGCTCATTCCGATCGCTGTTAAAATGATCGATTCGAAAGCAGAGCTAATTTTGAGTTCTAGAGGAAGCATGGCTTCAGCCCCATAAACCCAAAAGAATGGTGTTTCACTGGTCGCACGACTGGTCGTGGTTCGAAAGGCCCATAATACAGACGGGAGTTCTTGAGCCTAAGCTCCTGACCGTTTGATTAACCGGTCGAATACTCGGCGTTTGATCCCTTGCATAATGATACCATTAGCTCGCTTCAATCGCTCCATTGCTCATGGATGAGCAATGAAACAAAATGAATTTTGACACCAAGTTCATCGCAGAATTCTTGGAATTGACTGCTAGAGAACTAGACGCCATTATCTGTGATTATACGACTGGGTACACCAAACCGTGTGATCACATTTTTCATGAGGAATCTCTTAGCAGCCTCAGTTGTTGTTTTAACAACCGGCTTGGCCTCGATCCATTTTGTAAACGTGTCAATCATGACGAAAAAGAATTCGAAGCCCCCGGGTGCTCTTGGGAAAGGTCCCAGAATGTTCAGTCCCTAGGTTGCAAAAGGCCAAGAAAGAGGAATTGTTTGTAAGGCTTGTGTTGGTCGATATACTTGTTTGCTATAAACCGACATTGTACGCGACTTCGTCACAAGTCCTTTTGCATCATGAAGGGCGCTGGTCAAGAGTATCCTTGCTCAAGGCTTTACCGACCGGTGTTCTCAGAGGAATGATGTGCTCTATGCACTTCTTCATGGATTTCGTCAAGAACTTAATGCCATCCGCTTGAGATATGTATCTCATCAACACTCCATGAGATCCTCGCTTATACAAGGTACGCTCGATTAGAGTGTATGATTTGGCTTTTCGTATATACGATCGCCTCTACATCATCTTCCTAATTATGTCATGTCAAGATAATTGTAGATCGATGTCATCCAATCTCTACCTTGATCGTGATAGTGCCAACCATCAACGACTGCGGAGCATCCATGTTCCTTTGATCGGTTTGTTTGACTCAGAATAATCATGTATGTTCTCGAAGGCTCGACCACCGAGGGTGAATCGAGTTGCTCGAGAAAAACTCAGCGGTGACGGATGACCTCGTGGAGGCCATCCGCGTTAATCGGGTCCGCTAGAAAGTTTTCCTTTCTAGGAATATGTTGATCCGAAAACCAAGAAGTGCTTTTCGAAGTTTCCGCATTCCGCCAGATAAGATGACATCTTGGTACTCGAGCATTGATACTCTTTCCCTACTTGATTCGCTACTAGTTGAGAATCGCTTTCACTAGTAATCATGCGAATCTCGAGTTTAACGAGCCGCCGAGTCTTGCTAGTAAACCTTATATTCGCCACATTATTTGTGGCAGGAAAATTTAATCGATGGCGACTGATGTGTTCGCCAAGAGGGATATCAGATCACTCCACCCTCGACCCTTTTAACATCAATGAACCGTCAAAGTACATTGTCCACTCCTCGTGGTGTTCGTACTCGGGCCCTTGGGTGGGTTCAGGGTTTGTCCATTCGGCAATGAATTCTGCTATTGCCTGAGACTTTATTGCTGTTCGTGAAATGAAATGGAGGTCAAACGCCCCTAGCTCAACCGCCCATTTTGTTATTCGTCCTGATGATTCCCTGTTTCCAAGGACTTGACCAAGGGGATATCCAGTTGGTACGACCACTCTGTGGGCCTGAAAGTATTGCCTTAGTTTCCTTGAAGACATAAGGAGACCATAGAGCAACTTTTGTACCTGTGGGTATCTTTCCTTTGGTCCATGTAAGACTTCACACGTAATAAACCGTCGTTGGATGTTATCCTTTCTACCACCAAGACACCGCCATCGCTTGTGGTGTTGTCGCCTGCACATTAGCAAGAGTTTCTCCGCCCTGAGAGACTAAAACCGGCACTTGTAAGGTACTTTTTAAGTGTTTCAAAAGCATCGCTTTCTGCCTAGTCCACTAAACTCCCATGTTTCAAGAAGTTTAAAGAAAGGTAACCCATTTCCCTAACCTTGCTATGAAACGACTTAGCCGCCATACTGATAGGTTAGTTTTGGACTTCCTTCTTCGTGGTCGGAGGACGATCCGTTGATGGTCGCTATCTTTACTGGGTTTGCTTCAATACCTCTAGTCGAGACTAGGAAACCGAGCAATTTTCCAGTAGAAACTCCGAACATACACTTTTTCGGATTCAACTTGAGGTTATGCCTTCTCAAATTGTTGAAAGTTTCTTGTAAGTCAGAGATGTGATTGCTTGCGTTGGTGGTCTTTACGACTAGATCGTCAACGTAAGCTTCTAGATTCCGACCTATTTGTGGACTAAATGTTTTTTGCATCAACCTTTGAAAAGTTGCAACAGCGTTTTTGAGACCAAATGGCATCTTAACATAACAATAAGTGCCATATGGAGTGATGAAGGAAGTTTTCTCCTCATCCTCTTTACACATACTAATCTGGTGGTACCTCGAATACGATCTAGAAAACTTAGTAATTCGCACCCTGAGGTAGAATCTACTAGTTGATCAATGCGGAAGGGAAAGTCATCATTCGGACAAGCTTTATTAAGATCTCAGAAGTCGATACACATTCGCCATTTCCCATTATTCTTTCTAACCATTACAGGGTTGGCGAGCCACTGAGGGTGGTTGACTTCACGGATGAATCCAGCCTAGAGAAGCTTGTCAATTTCTGACTGGATTGCCTCCTTCCGATCAGGTGCAAAACGCCGTAGCTTCTGCTTGATCGGTTTCTTGTCAGGCTAGAGAGCTAGCCTGTGCTCGATCACCTCCCGGGGGACTCCAGGCATATCGGACGCCTGCTAGGCGAATACGTCCTGATTTGCTCGGAGGAATGAGACGAACAACTCTTCCTATTTTTCAAATTTTGATAACCGTAATGCGTTGCTATCAAGAACTTTGCTAATGCCGGTCGACCAAGAATTCCGTTGTATGCGGATTCAAAGTTTACCACATCAAACAAAATTTTTTCCGTTCGAAAGTTATCGTGCCTTCCTAACGAACCGAGAAGGAAACTTGCCCTATCGGTTTAGCGGTGGAGCCAGGAACTATACCATGAAAAGCATATTTCACTGGTTTCACCTTTGACATGGGGACCTGCATTTCTTCTAAAGCTCCCGCAAATAATATATTCAAAGAACTACCTTCATCTACTAAGACTCGATTAACCCTACAATTATTAATGGTTGGTTCAACAACAATAGGAACCTACCGGTCGAAGTCGAAGGAATGGGGCACCATCTTTGTCAAGGAAATTGCGATGTCCGACCACTTCGATTGTTTGATAATGGTTGGAGATTCGACGAGGTTGACCTCCCGCCCATAGCCTTCGATGACGCTTGATTCAGATGAAGAAGATCCTCCAAAATCACGTTGATCGTGTGTTGGGGATCCCGATACTCTATCTCTTCGCCGCCATCCTTGTCCTTTTGGAGCTGCTTTTTCCGGTTCTTGTATTGCGGAAAATGGTCCTTCACCGCATAATAATCCTCCGCTTTTGCCAGACTCGACAGCGCAGATCATGCCCTCGTTGGTGAAGTGGACACCACTTCTTCTTTTTCCGAATCCCTCGGTCGAGTTGCCTTGCCCCGACGGTGTAGTCCTTCTTACCCTTCATGAATTTATCAGAATGGCTAGGACCTCCTTGTCGCCAGTTCGCGGTTCTTTTTCTTCTTGAGAGACTTCTTATTCTTTTTCTCCGGTTTGTCCAGCCGGGCCGAGGAATCTTGTCTTTCCGATCAATGGCTTCAAGACCACTCGATTGCTTCGCTTAGCGGTGGCATACTTGTCGGCCATGTCAAAAAGCTCAACGGTTGTTCTTGGAGGGTTCATTGCTATGTCCTCCATAAACCGCCGATTTCGTGAGTCTGCTTTTGAAAGCTTTGAATAACAGATGACTCTGCGACCTCCGTATAGAATTGCAAACCCGGTCAACCTCTTGATGTATTGACGTAAAGTCTCATTAGAGCCCTGCCGAATTCGGTGGAGATCATCCTCCTTCCTGTATGTCAGACGCACTCGAAATTTGCAATTAGAAGGTCGCAGAGTTGCTCCCAAATATAGATCGATCGCACCGTTGGTTCAACAACCACGACCGAAAGCGCACCCTTCGAGCACGGTGGGTAGATAGTTGGCCATCACATTTTCATCGCCTCCAACTGCTCTGATGGCGGTGGTATAGATTTGGAGAAATTCCAATGGATTTTGAGTTCCATTAAACTTGTCCAAATTGGTTGGGCCGAACCGGTTAGGCTAACGCACGCCTTGAGCCTCAGAGAGAAGGCTCGACAACCCGTGATTGATTCATGGCGCCTTCTCGATTGTGCCGATTGTAATCGGCCGGAGACCGGTTCCTAAGATTGGAACGCTGAACTCCGGTGCCGATCCGGTCGTAGACATTGGTATGATGCCTTCGACCGCCTACTTGATTCAGACGATGCCGGAGATCATCAGGCCCAAGCGATGGTTCTTCTCGACGTGATGGGGGAGTGGCTTCATGAAATAACCTTCCCCCCTCGTGACTCCTTGGTCGGAATCGCCGAGGAGGCCTTGGTATCGATCGTTTCGAGCATGACCATGTTGTCCCTCGCCGAGCGAGGAACGTTGGGATGAAGTCATAGTTTGACTCCCTGAAACCCTTTGTTCCCGGTACGCTTCTGTGCGCTGCATGGTCTGTTGGAGAATTTTGGATACTTGACCTACGAGCTGTACAAAACCTGGAGTTCCCGCTAAAGTAGGATCAGAATTATTTAACATATCTTGAACACGTCGCAAGTTTTGTATAGTTACCGAAGGTCTTAGGGGGTTCATACTGGTCGTAGGTGTACGAAGACCTGAACCCTCCCCCGACCCTTGGATTTGATCTGTCCCATCAGTTACTCTAGGTGGGGGCAATGCCAAAGTAATTAGCCGATGGACGCCGATCGCCTGTGGACTCGAAGTTGGTGCTCGATGGTCTTGGATCATCTCTAACAAAGACGTGATGGCGTGGTAGAGAATGTAGGACCGCAGGTATCTTGATTCTCATCTCCGATCGCGTTGACTTCGTGCCTCCAAAGACCGATCTTCGATGAGCTTCCATCGTAATTAATGGAGAGCTTCTCGATTGCTTCGCCAAGTTTCCACGACGGAGAGCGGCCGGAAATGAGCACCTCCTGAGGTCTCCTTAGCCTGATTCGACAAAGACTCTCCCGAGGTCTCCTTAGCCTGATTCGACGATCGCCGATCGTAGATGTCGAGCGTGATCATCCCCACATGGCCTATGACTAGTGGAGGCTTCATCGACACCGTTACCAGATGTCGGTTGACTCCTGGAATTGCCAGAAGCCGTAGGAGAATATCTTTCAGCCATGATTTCATCGAGGGTATAGAGATTTTCGAGTGGTGGTGCTGAAATTTCTTCACTGCTTTGTCGGCCGGAAGACCGGCTTGAAGAGGTCCCCGACATTCCGAAATGATCGGAATGGTCGGTTCTTCCGATTGCGCCACCGTAATAGTGGCGATCCACGCCCATCCGCCGATCTCGCTATCGCTTCGGCGACGCGGCGAGCCTACGGAGGAGGAATAGGAGGATGATCTGCCATTTTCCTCCGTGGCACGGACGCATCCTTCCATATCGAGATTGGCGTAGTCCGCCAAGTCGAACCAATTCTCCTCATTCCAAACTCTGGGCATATTCGCATTAGCGATTGCAGGAACTTGGGTGAGGATTTGTATGAGCGAAGAGTTTCTTCAGGAAACTTACGTCTTCTTCCCCATGGACGGCGCCAGCTGTCGACGATCGAGTCGCCGATCTTACGAAAATAAAAAGAGGAAAATGACGTGGAGTATCCTGGAAGAGAATAGGGGCTGCTCTTTATTAATATGAACTGGGATTACAAGACTTGACTAGGGACTATCTCTAATTACACCAAATGTATTGAATGCTACTGCTTTGGCTTCTAGGTTGCCTTTTGTTGTTTGCTGTTGTCCCTCCTCGTCTTCTGCGTTCCACCATTAAATAACTCCCAAAGAGGCGGCGGTTACTCCTGGAGAAGACATCTCTGACGAAACGTTACGACTGGTCGGATGTTCAAGGTAGTTAACAATGTGCTAACTACCTTGCGGTTAAGTACTTGTGAGAACCTAAACCGCAAGGTGGTTTATTATCAGTGTCTTGTATATCATCGCATGGTATGGAACGTTTTGCACGTGTTCCATTCATTATACGGTTAAGAGTGCCTGTTCATAATACTTCCGAGCAGCTACCTGGTCGAAACCTAGTCCGATCAGGGTACCCATCGTGTAACCTCTGGAATCCTTACGACCAGTGAGGTCGTTAGCCTTAGAGGTTACGACCATGAAGACGTATGGTCTTTTATGTATTTAAATTAATATATAGAGATTTTAATCCTTGTCAGGTATCATGTTTATCATTTCGTTAGTGGAGGTTATTTTTGCTATTTTATTTCAAAAAGAGACTAAATGAGGGTGAAAACTGCTGGAGAGGCGGAGGCCAGTGGAACAACCACAACTGCGGATGGAGAGGCTGAGAAGAGCGGTTGAGGTTGCTGCTGTGTGAAGGCAGAAGGCTACAGAGGCCTCTTTTTACCTTGAATCTGTATCGGTTTGCTTATGCTTATCTAGGATCAGGGGCTACTTAGAAGGAGGTTTTCTAAATTGTGTCCTTGTGCTATTGTTGTTTGTTTATTTTTCTGTTTCGTGTGTACCTGTCCTAAGTTCTGTCAAATCAGGAACCCTCTTGTTGCAAACAATACAGACTGTGCTGTTAGCTTTGTGTCGTTTCCTGTGGTTTGCAGTTATGTTCCTGTGGTTTGGGTCTTGGGCAATTGATCTGCTTGGCTGGCCATATGTAAATATGTTTGTTCATAGCGTGAATCTGGTGGAAGTTCACCTGATGGTATATGAGCTTTACTGATCTGTGTAATCTGCTAATCCTGATCTGCCCAAAAACAATGTAGAAAGCATGTACATAGGATGTTGCAGGATCTATGCAAGAAACTTATATGCCGTTTGATCATTTGCATTAGTACTTCGAAGCCCAATCGGAACGGCGTGAGGGGTGCGCCGCCACACACGCTTGCGCGATGCGACACGCCGCCGGCCCACGGCGGCGGAGAAGGTTGGGCATTCATGTCGGAGGTGAGTATACATTCCTCTCGTTACTGGGCTACCAGATTTTTCGAGAGATTGGGAGGCGGCGGCCCAGTTTTCTCCATGTCCCTCTCGACCGCACGCGTGTCCTGGATGTCTGAGAGGGGAGGCGAATCGGAAGTTCTTCAGTTTCGATCCACTTGCGTCGCAAAACTCACTTGCCAAGCAACCAAGAAAAGCGAAACACGCGCGTGCTCAGTAATAAAAAAGAAGGCTCGCTAGTGCCCGTACTTTAATTTCTATTGGCAGACAAGATTACACGTCGGGTACGCACAAAAACGCGCTTGCAATCGCGTCCGCCTACGAGCGCTACGGCTACGTGGCGAGTATATCCATTTGCTTTCTTTCGATTGCATTACTTGTTCGCATCATTGAGGGCGAGATGAAATGTATGGCACGGCCTCGACTCGACGTAGGTTTCAGGCTTTCAATTTTGCCTGCGCTGCTAATTTTCCAGCAAGTTATTGTCAGCCAAATTACATCGGCAAGTGACCTCTACGGCCACGCCTTCGCATTATTTACATCCCATTTCCCTGTCCTTCACATCATACGCATTTCTAGCGACTTCCAAGTAATCATCCCGTAAATCATGCGTTGATGAAAGCAAAACTGAGTAGACCGCATGGGTGAATAAGTTTTTATGAGTGCGTCACGACGATAACTAATGGCTCGTTCGGATTGGAGCGTCGGTAAACAATCGTCGAAGAATCTGTTCTGTTTCCTGCAAAACCCACGTGTTTCAGACAAGTATAGTAGGCTGCCAACCATTGCATACATAGCTCAACCTCTGTGGCACCTCAATTTTCTAGCTAATGACCAAAGTTTGATGCCCATTAAGTTGTGTGGGTTATTTATATGAATTTTACGCAGGCTAGCAGCAAATGCAATGATGCTATTGCTTGGAAAAGCATGTACCGAACATTTGTGTCACTGATCCAGAAAGGAGAAAGCAACTGCTGTTAATGGAGATGGATGGATCGTGTTGCGTCCAATAGAGGGGAGGATGGCTGCTATTCTAAGAAGGAAACGGTACCAACTTGTACAGGCAAGTCGCTGACAAGTAGACGACAAGGAGGATTTTAGTTTTGCAAGTGGTCCTGGGAATGGAGGGGTTTTGTTGCCCTCTTCCACACTTGTTCTATTCACTTGCTCAGCTTTGCATGCTGTCCATACAGGCAGGCAGCTATGGATAGGCTTGCCGATGCGGTGGATCTCATGCTACATATGCTGCCCAAATTTCTGTCACCGTCGTCATTCCCGTGCCTGTCCGTGCGATAATAATTAGGGTTCCCAATGAATAGCTGAGGTTGATCTGCCATGATCCTATTCCTAATCAGTGAGTGTAATGTTAACCGGTCACTGTACTTGAACTGTTCTCCATTTTGTTGAGCTGAATGTCAGAGAATCTCCTAATTATTGTATAGGAGTATCCAACTGAACCAGCTAGCTAGCCTAGGAAAAATACCACTTGATCACTCCACCCAGAGACCAGAGTGATGAGTTACCATGCTCATCAGTTTCTGCACCCAATCAATCAACACCATAGACACTAGCTTTATGATCTGTACAGTTTTTCGTACAAGCATAATGACTTTTTCTTTCCCTGAGAAAGGAGGCTAGGCACTCCTGTAATTACAATCAGTGATTTCTTTTGTTGCTTTAAAGGTGGCGACAGAGACTCCACGAAGCCATTTACTCATTTAAAGGAGGGAAAGTGACGCTGCCTTCTTCCCTTTGGATCTTCTGGAAATTGCGTCCGTCTTATAGGGCCCTTTGATCGGCCCCATGCTCAAAATTAAGGAACTCAATTTCAGGGACTGCAGATTAATTAAGCCGCTTAGATAATCTAACTATTTGCACGAACTGAATTAGATTTTTTTACCAAAAGAAATTTATAACAGTAACTGATGAGTGTGCTGTGTGCATATAAGAAAGGCTCTGGTTTGTCACTTGTCAGTGACTGTTACGAAATTCAGCTGTAAGTAAAATCTATACTAATTATGCACGGTCCTGCTTCCACGCACGCTCCCTTGCTGATCTCCGTGTCACTGGGTTGTGCCTGTCAAGTAGATAATGCCATGGGAGCCACCATCGAGCATGCTTCCAAGGGAGCCGATCACGTGCTGGGTTCTGCGGTCAAACTGATAGTGTGAGGTAGGGTAACTTGTCATTAGCTTAAACGTGATTTATCAATGTTACCAGTGGCGAAGCCATGTTTTGACATGTGGATCGAGCAGATAGACCCCATAGGTTTTTGGCCCTGTTTGGGGCTTAAAACCAGCTTTTGCTTCAAAATAGCATAAACCCCCCAAAGGGGTCAGTTTCCAAGTGGTTTTTGGTATAAGCCAACAGTCAAAAGGTAGAAAAGCTCAAAGTTGGGTAGAAGGTGCTTCTCTAGCTTATTGCGCACCCCCCCCCCCCACCGTCAGTCGACCCTGATGCCCACTTGTCTCTCGCTCGTCTCTCTCTATGGGCGAGACGACCCGCCCTAGCTAACCGACACCACCGGCAACATTGCCTCCCGCCGATGGACGCCGCCTCCAACTCCTTCTCCCGCCGTCGCCACCGCCAGGTCCGCCTTGAACCATTCGACGCTGCCTCCAGCCCTCTCGTCGTCAAAGCCGCTGCCAGATACACCTCCCGCAGATCGACACACTACTACAAAAAAGGTCTTCACAGACGGTTCAAAAACATCATCGCAAACGGTTTCGTGAGCCGTCTGACTTTATGGGTCAGTGATGACATGAGGTCATCACAGACGGTTTTTGAACCGTCTGTGAAAAAAGTTATCACAAACGGTTCTTGTTCAGAACCGTCTGTGATAGTCTATTTTTACAGACGGTTCTAAACGAGAATCGTCTATGATAAGTAATTATCACAGACAGTTCTTGTTCAGGACCGTCTGTGATAATTTTTTCTATTGTAAAAAAAAATCGGATTTTGAGCCAAACCAATCAATTACTTGACAGTAGTTTCCATATGAAACCTCTAGCAAGACAACTAAAATCCAATTAAAATTCTGATGGCAAACACATTATAGAAAAAGAAAACCAAAAGGTTTCACAATGTCCCCTCGGAATGGGAAAAAAAGAATAAAGTTACAAAGTTAAACTAGCTAGAAACCATCTACGCCTCCAAGCTCCTGAAGAACTGATTGGTCTTGTGAGCTTCTCTACACCTTACCAGCATATCACAAGATGTTCATGCATGTTGTCGAGTTCGACTCAAGCTCGTCGGCAAGGAGAGACAACTGAAAACCTTCGACGGCACTCCGATCTTAGGTAACACAAAATTAAGATAATTTTCTTTACAACAAACAGCCAACAAATTGTGTATGTTTTGGAGATGTACACGTACCTTCCGGCAGTCTACCTCCTGCGGCAGACAAGGAGCTCCTCCGCATCCCTCCTCCTCCTCGTTGTCGGCTGCGTCTCCTTGCCGAACTGTGACGGGGAATCGAGAGTGGTCACCGGAGCTCGGTGTGGGGAGGGAAGAGGGAGAGACTGATGCAAGATAAGGCTGGGGTGGCTATAATGTATAAGGAAAGCGCCAAAACATTTTGCCTGCGCGTTCAAAATTTTTCGAACTCCCGCGCTGTGAATCACAGACGGTTTCATAAAAAACCCGTATGTGACGATATATCACAGACGGTTCTTAATACATATCACAACTTATTGCACCCCCTCCCCCCTCAATCGACCCTGATGCCCACTTGTCTCTCGCTTGTCTCTCTCTATGGGCGAGGCGACCCGCCCTATCATGTTGACCCCGACACCCACTCCTCCAGCTAGCCGACACCACCAGCAACATTGCCTCCCACCGATGGACACCACCTCCAACTTCTCTTCCCGCCGTCACCACCGCCAGGTCTGCCTCGAACCATTCGACGCTGCCTCCAGCCCTCCCGTCGTCGAAGCCGCTGCCAGATCCACCTCCCGCAGATCGACATACTACTACAAAAAAGGTCTTCATAGACGGTTCAAAAATATCATCACAGACGGGTTCGTGAGCCGTCTGACTTTATGGGTGAGTGATGACATGAGATCATCACAGATGGTTTTTGAACCGTCTGTGAAAAAAGCTATCCCAGACGGTTCTTGTTCAGAACCGTCTATGATAATCTATTTTCATAGACGGTTCTAAACAAGAATCGTCTATGATAAGTAATTATGACAAACGGTTCTTGCTCAGAACTGTCTATGATAGTTTTTTATTGCAAAAAAAATCGGATTTTGAGCCAAACCAATCAATTGCTTGACAGTAGTTTCCATATGCAACCTCTAGCAAGACAACTAAAATCCAATTAAAATCCTGACGGCAAACACATTATAGGAAAGGGAAACCAAAAGGTTTCACAACGTCCCCTCTGAATGGAAAAAAAGAATAAAGTTACAAAATTAAACTAGCTAGAAATCATCTATGCCTCCAAACTCCTGAAGAACCGATTGGTCTTGTGAGCTTTTCTCTGCACCTCACCAGCATATCACAAGATGTTCTTGCATATCGTCGAGTTCGACTCAAGCTCGTTGGCAAGGAGAGATGACTGAAAACTTTCGGCGGCGCTTCAATCTTAGGTAACACAAAATTAAGATAATTTTCTTTACAACAAACAACCAACAAATTGTGTATGTTTTGGGGGATGTACACGTACCTTCCGGCAGTCTACCTCCTGCGGCAGACAATGAGCTCCTCCGCATCCCTCCTCCTCCTCCTCCTCCTCGTTGGTTGTGTCTCCTCGTCGATCCGCGACAGGGAATCGAGGGTGGTCGCCGGAGCTCGGTGTGGGGAGGGAAGAGGGAGAGACTGATGGAAGATAAGAATGGGGTGGCTATAATATATAAGGACAGCGCCAAAATATTTTGCCTCCCACGCACGCGTTCAAAATTTTTTCGAACTCCCGCGCTGCGAATCACAAACGGTTTCATAAAAAACCCATCTGTGACGACATATCACAGACGGTTCTTAATACGAACCGTCTGTGATAAGTATCTTATCACAGACGGTTTGTATTAAAAACCGTCTGATCATAGACGGTTTGTATTGATGAGGACGGTAAGTCACAGATGGCTCTTATTTAGAACCATCTATGATACTTCACAGACGGTTTTCAATACGAACCGTCTGTGATATTACTTCTTCACTGATGGTTTTTAGCACAGCTAGTAACACAGACGGTCACTAAACCAAAACCGTCTGTGATTGTATTTAATACAGACGATTTTTGTCAACCGTCTGTGATGAGGCGTCCAGTATTAGCCTTTTGTAGTAGTGACACTGTTGTCAGCTTCGCCTTCCAGTCATCCCTCTCGCCATAGCCACCGCATCCCTCCCCACCCCTCCGATCCCGATTTCTTCCACCTCCAACCCTAAGATAACTTCTCCTTTTCAGATCTGGATGGATGATATTTGTAATTTTTAGCATGGATATGGAATTTATGCCATTGATAGCATGGATTTGCAATTTGTGTGATTGGTAGCCCAAGATTTTGCAATTTTGTGTGATTGGTTGCATGGATTTGCAATTGTGGAAAACCTCAATGCCTCTAGTTGTTGATTGATCTGTTGAAGACATCTTGCAAATTGGTAGCATGGAAGATGGTTAAATAATCATTGAGACTATTAATTTGATGCTTGTTTGCTCTAGTATGACTAATTAATCTCTGGAAAATTAGGCAAACAAATTAATCTGTAGACTGCTACCTCCCAGAAATTGTTGCTTAGATCATGGCAGTGCGATGCACAGTTCATGGGTTATGTTGTTTCTTGTTTCCCTTGCATTCAGATGGCAATTTATGAAACTGAAAACATGAAACCACCTGAACGTACTGAAAACATGGGTTATGTTGTTCCTTGTTTCCTTCGGCAGATATGCTTATCATGAATGAATGATTAGCTACAATGCATGGAGCAATTAGACATCATGATTTCCCTTGTGTGTGGAAAAGTGTGTGTGTGTGTATATAAGTTCTGTTTTCTGATGTAAAACAGATCAAGGATCGAGAGATTTGTTACTTGTTTGAAATATTTGTATATTCCTTATCAATTTGTATATTTGTAACTTGTATGAGCAGTAAGTCAATATGGCTATATGCATCTCTAGTTGGTGCAAAGGCCGAAAGTTATACTTCCATTATCTAAAAAAAAAAGAGTAGTAAGCCGGTAAAGGTTGAAGTTAGATTGTGGGTACAGATTTGTTGGCATTGATTTACACTGTGTCCACGTTGTATATATTCCTTCCGTCACACTTGTGATGCTACACAAATGACTGTACAAATTAATCTGCTAGTGGCTAAGGTACTGAAGCCCTAACGTTTGGAATATCCTGACATTACGAAGGTCCAAGGTACATATGCATCACATATCACCACCGCAAGTGGGTCACCGGTGCATGCCAAGATACTTGCTCAATTAATTGTTCGTAGTACAATAATGTTTTTTAATCAATATTTTTGTAAAAATAATAAAAATAATCATATTTACGCTAAATTAGGACACAAACATGCCATCAAACCCTTAATAGTACTCCATCTGTTCCAAAATATAAGGCGTATTTTGATCATGCACGGAGATTAAGAAAGTTGTAAAACCAAAAGGATGGTAGAGGGAAATGACCATGATGTCCCTAGTGTTAATGTCTTGGGAATAAGAGAGAATATTGTGGGAGAGTGTTTACTCATAAATGTTGAAGAGAGAGGGAAGATAAATGAGGACAAAAGAGAGACAATGTCATTAGAGTCGTATACACACCTTATATTTTGAAACAAAACTGAAAAAGTTATATGCCTTATATTTTAGAATAGAGAGAGTATTTCAGGCATTCTAACATTTATCCACAGCTGAACCATCCAGCCAGGCCAATAAAATGTCCGGCTGTCAAACGAACTCTTCAAATGTAGATGATTTCCAGCTTTAAAAAAAAACCAAAAGTAGCTTTTCACAGAAGCTACGGTTCCCCAAACATGGCTTTTGTGTTTCTTTGCCATTACTACCCCATTTGTGAAGTCAAGTGGAGTGTTTGGAAAAAATTGTAGATAATACACCCACATATTTGTGTGTTCCATGTGCAATTAAATCTCACAGCCTTTTTTTAAATAGAATATCTTGGTGCCTTTTGCAATACGGTAATTTGACAAGAATTTTGCGTGAATTTCATAGGGAACAATCTAATTTCCTTGAAAATTTGAAGAAATCTTACGTTCCAAGCGGGACCTTATACAGTCAAAATTGTGGCTTCACCATGAACTATTACCCAATATTTACATGTTTATTATGGCAGGAAACAGTTCCAATTAGCACGAAGTTACACTATCATAGAGAGACGCTCCTCTCCATGGGATCTCAGTGTTGCTGCATGTCACTTGTTATCCTCTATTAGATATGTGTAGCATGAACAAGGGCCAATTATTGGTGGTATATATAATAAAAGTAACATAGGTCGACTGTTCCATTAGATCAACCTTGGCCAATCATCTCGGCCGACAGAGGCATGTGTGGGGGCCATTTAGATTAATTACATTGTCAATTATTAGATGGGGCAGTTATTAGGAGAGTCCATGCATGTCGTCATGCGTATGATCGATTGCTTGCGTATGATCGATTGCTTGCTCGATCGAGATATTGTGGCATTATTGTTAGCCAAATTCTCGTGGATGTCACTGGATACGCTCCTAATCTTCGTGTGCTAAATAATTGACAATATCGTCAAGGTGTTTGGAGAAGCTCTCGTTTTCGGCAACCTTTAGATTGCTGTCAAGCTTAGGAGGCTAGACCGGCCGAGATGGCGGTTTGCCCATCCGGGGGTTTGGTGGCCAAACCGGCCATATGCGACGGTCTGACCAGGCAAAAGTCTAAAATGTGAGTTTTGGAAATCGACAAAAAAAAATCACGTGTGAAGGAAGGTGAGAGGATGCGTTTGCACCTGGTCTAATTGGAATTGGAGTTTTGAGCTAAAACTAGATAGAGTTTGAAAATTCCAGAGACGGTACAGATTTTCAAGAAATCTAGCGAAGTCATTGGGCGATCTGACTAGCCATTTGCTGGCGGTCAGGGTGGTGAGTGGTCTGATCGGTCAGGGGAGGTTAGACCGGTTGGCCAACGGTCAGATCGGCCATGGGTGGCGATTTGACCGACCAGCTCTGGTTTAAGCATCGAGAAGGCGGTGAACTTCGTACGTAAGGCCAAAGTTATGAGATTCAGTGCATATGTGTTGTATGACGCATGTTTTGGCTAACATGGGTCAAGTTGCGAAGAACCTATGCCCGAAAATGTTTTCTTGATCTATTATTGTGCATGTGGTTTAGAGTTAATGACGGTAAACAGTGAGGATGATCGGGACTAGACTAGGAGAGGTGAGGTCCAAAATGATCAAAGATGTCGGGTGAAGTCATTGGACTCAAGCATCGCGCAAGATGGACAAGGATGACCAAACTAGAGGTTCGGTGCGATGAGTTACCTCAAGTGGCATGAGGGTCGGTGTAAGTGTTATGGTGGTTCCGGTGAGAGCCAGATGAGAAAGGCTCGTTGACATCAAGAGAGCTATTGATCAACCTACACGTGGCGAAGCATGAGATTGCTTCACGATGATTGGACATGGTCTTCGAAGAAGGATCGAGAAGGGGTATTTTGGTATCTTCACCAAAATACTGGGTTGGTGCCATTTGGAGAAACTATGGCGCAAGACGGCACAAGGAGAGATAGTTTAGGTCAAGAGAAGATGAAGATAACGAAGAGACGGATTCGAGAAGCCCAATTCGTCATCTGCTTTGAGAAGTGTGTGTGAGTATAGACTCGTTTGTGTGTGGGCATAACGAGTCTGATGATGTTTTCTCTCTTGAGTAGCATCCACTATAAAAGGAAGGGGGTGCATGATTTACACCTCTTGAGCCTTCCCAAGTGGAAACCCTAATTTGTGATTTGGAAAAGTGGAGTAGAGGATGCTAGAGTTTGAGGGAGATGGATTGATTGAGTGCTTAAGTATTGAGCTTTTATCCTCTATGATGGAGTGGTTGTAAACCAACAATCTTTTGAATTAATCCAAGCAATATTTCCACCTAGATGAGTTATGTCTTGTTCTTACTCACTCTTTGATGCCTTTTAGGATTTTGTGTATTCTTTTGGTTTCCTTAGGTCTTTTGCTGCGATCTAGCTTGCTAGGATGTGTGGGAATCCATTTAGGTCATCTTAACCATCATCCACCTGTGAGCAAGTTTTTATATCAAAGTTCGAATTTCCTCGGTTCTTGCGTCTTCTTCATCTCATCCAAGAAATTTATGGAACCTTAGCTTCGATCGTCCCGATTGTCGATTGGAATAGGTTCCTGACCTTCTTGATGAGCTATGGTTGAAATTTCGGGGGGATTTGGATCACAGAGTAGAAAGTTAGTTCGATTTATGATCTTCGCAGGTTGTTGTTCTTGCAGCTGGCGATCAAACTGCTAGATCGAGCGGTCAAACAGGCTAGCGGCCAGACCAGCTTTGGCAGGCTCAGACCGGTTAACGGTCATACTAGCTCCAGCGGTCAAACCGGCCTGGTCATGGTCAGACCGGCCGTAGGTCTTTGACATCAAGGATTTGTCAGGTTCAACACAACACTTTCGTTGTGGTTGTGTTTTTGATTTTCATAGCTTTTATAGCTATTAAGGTGAAGAAAAAATTGAATACCACCGGAGTTTAAAAAATACTAGTGCTCCTATTCACCCTATCTAGTCACCGTTCTGGTCTAATCAGAGATCTAGGGCTACTAACTCTCCTATTGGAGTACCTTGGTATGACATCATGCTGTTGAGATGTTGATTTCTGCGATCGCTTTCTTGAAGAGAATTTTTCAAGAATATACCGCCAGTTCCTGAAAAATGAACAATCACGATGTTTCTCCCTATAGAAAGATGCCACTAGCAATGTTGTTCTTAGTTAGTACTCTCAACAGTCACAAAAAGAGGTCGTTATGGATAACATGTAGTCAAACTTTATTAATTTTGGATATCAATATTTTTTTGAATAAGTGATAGCAGATGTCATAAAATATATTACAATATAAATAAATGATTAAAGCTGTATTTTAGGTAATGTGTCGGTGTCCAAATGACTTTTTTTTTGTGCCTGGAGGGTACCATTGGCATTGCAGTAGCAGTAATTACAATATGGTTTATAAATTATACTTGCAATAAAGTGATTCCATCCAACTAGTACGGAATGAAGTAGCTATTTCCGGTTTTATTAAGAGCATCTACAACAATCCATCTCAGCTGTTACTAAGAGGTTACATCAGCTTTTAGATGATGTGGAGGAGAGAAGATGAGGAGAGAAGGTGAAGCTGTTTCTACATGAAGAAACTATCAGATTGTTAATATCAAGACATAAGAAACAACAAAAACTCTATCAGAGGCTTAGTTGTTACCTAAACACTCATTTTGTGGGTCCCACTGCCTACCAACAAGCTTGTAGCAATTAAAGTTTTATATACAAACTCAAGAAACAATCCATTAGAATGGTTGTTTTCTTTTTATTAGATTGAGTACTCTCTCTTCTCTTAGTAACAAGCTAAGAAACAAACTATTGTAGATGCTCTAAATCTATACAGGCTACACATTTGACTCTACAAATCTAGATTAAAAACTAGCGATCGACAAATGAGCTAGAGTATGCACAGTGATTTTTATTCCGATCACTCTTTTGTGCCAATCTTAGAAAATAAATTCTATGGAGGAGAACATCAGGAGAGACCCCTCCCCCATCACCGTTGATTCAATCCCCCCTCCTGATATACGGCTCGGGGGGAGGGCCTCACAGTGAGACCCTCCCCCAGAGAATTCGTTTCCCCAATCTTCTAACCTACAAATATCTTATGTGGCTTATTTGTGAGGAATCTACCTGGCTGGTTAAATTTTTCTGCCGGCTTCCGTCCAATTTGGGACTGACAAAAATCACATCAGCGCAACGTGTACGTCAAATCAAAAGTACAAAACCAACGTTATTTATACATGTCAGTAGAGGTGGCCAAATATGCGTTATCGGTCCGGTTGGCACGGCTCGTTGAGGCACGATTTGATTGGCCCAGCTAACTAAACGGGTCGGACTGTGACGACTTGTGGGCTCAGCCACCAACCTAGGCACGACATGTCGATCTCACGGACTGTGCTGTGCTGGGCTAGGCATGATTAGTTCGATGGGCCGGTAGGCCTATGTAGCCCCATCGTGTGGTGTCGGCGCATGCCACCACCTTCTCCGTCGTTGCCTCCGCCGCGGGAGCCTCTGCGATGCGCGCCACCACGTCATTGTCGTCGCCACCTCCTCCTCCACGCGCCGCGGTGGGAGCCACCGGCCTGCCGCCGCCTCCGTCGCCGGTCGTACCAACCGGATTGTGTCCTGTCAGGCCTAGCACTGTGCGTGTCGTACCAGGCTAGCCCATTAGGCCAGAGTGCCGATCTAAACACGACACACCTCGTCGGATCGTGCCGACCCGATCTATCTATAGTGTCGTGCAGTGTCATGTCGTGTGTCGTGGGTTAGCCCTATAGACACAACTCATTAGGCCACCTCTACAGGTCAGGGGTCATTTAGCGAGTGACGAAAAACGTGACTGACACTGATATTTTCTAGAGTTTTTCCTGCTTGCGTTGGTATTTTTCAGTCGATCTCGATTGCGATGGTATTTTACAACTCACGAATGATTACGATGTCTAGAGTTTTTCGTGCTTGCGTTAGTATTGTTCAATCGATCTCGATTGTGATAGTATTTTACAACTCACGAATGATTTCCGATGTCACTAAACAAATTTACCCTTGTAAGTATGTATAGCCAGCCAAAAACGGCTACCGATTAATCCAGCCAGCGATCGACGGAGGAGAACCGGGCAAGTCTCCCTTCTCCTACCCCTGCACTGTAGTCTGTACCACGACACGACGCTGTCCTGTCGATTCGAACAAAAAACCAGCAGACAAATCGCCATCGAAACGGAACCCCCCTAAAACGATCGATCGATGCTGCGCATGGCTCGTCCGCTAGCACCAATTTTCGCAAGTGGCCGTACCCCTGCCGCCGGCGTGTTCTGCGGGATAGTATTCGATGGTATCTAGCTAGCTAGCTGCACTACACGGTCTCTCGTCGGTTTCACGGCATGTCAGCACGCGAAGATCAAGTAGTGATGCATCACATTCACACCGTGTCGGCGCGTACGTCGCGTCACATCACCTGCGGATCAACGGTGAGTGCAACGTAACGTTAAGAATTGCAGATGGGGACAAGGTCGGCCGGCTCGCTTGTAGGTTGTAGCCGGCCGTACGGCACATACAGATACAGGTATGAACCAACGGTGACCGCGAGATGAGGTTGAGTCTGCAGATGGGGACATCTCCTTTTGAGTAAAAGCGAGAGCTCGTGCATGATCAATCTGGCTGGGTCTTGCTGCACCATGGGATTTGTAGGAAACAGTACTGTAGATTTCGGAATAGAGGCAATAGACAGGTGGAGATCGATTTGTAGGAAACAGTGTAGATTCCGTGGGATTTCTGAAAAATCATGTATTTCGAACGGGCCCGAGGAATGCAGGAGGTGACCGTGGAGGGCTTAGTTAGAGTGAAAACATATTGAATTTTTTTTTCATTTGGCTCTGTGATGTCACGCTAATTACAGAAATAGCTCTATTGTCACTGAAATTCCAAAAGTAGTCCTCTCCCGAGCGCGGAAGCACGATAGGCCAACACGTGTCACTTCCCACGCTCGAGGGGCGTGGAACGCGGGTGCTCAGCACGGCAGACCAGATGGACGCAAGAGAAAAGAGCGCGCGGAAGGTGATAGGGCCGGCCACCTTCCATGTCTGCTAAGCTTGGGATGAAGGCGATGCAACTAGAGAATGCAAAATTTTTGTGCATTTAATGCATGCAGCACGGAAGAAAAAAAAATCATGCATGCATGCATGCTGCAGGCAGCGCGGAAGCAAAAAAATCAATACATTTAATGCTGGATGCAACTAAAGAATGCAAAATTTTCAACACCGCTTCCGGGCTTGGGTGCCGTGGAAAGCAGCCCACAGCCTACCGCGCTCCAGTGGCACGGAATCAAGCCAAACCCACCACCGCGCGCCTAGTTCTCGCGTCCGTCTGGCCTGCCGCGCTGAGCACCCGTGTTCCGTATCCCCCGAGCACACGTGTCGGTCTACCGTGCTTCCGCGCTCGGGAGGAGGCTACTTTTAGAATTTTAGTGGTAAAGGAGTTATTTTTGCAATTAGCGTGGCATCACGGGTCAAATGAAAAAAACTCAAACATATTTAGGCGAAGCAGCCGTTTTCACTACTTGTATGGAAGCTAAGGCAACGTGCATGTCATTTCTTGCGTTTCTCTTGCGACGCATTTTAACTATGGATAGCTAAACTAGCTAGCTACTACCATGGGTTAGATCCAGTCCATCGCGTGTAAGATCAGGAATCGGACAAAATGGTATCTCAACAGAGAAAAAAGGAAAGCCGTGTGTGAATATATTAACACAACTATATATCACCCAACTAAATATACAATATTGTTTGCTTAAACAAAGAGACATGGCCCAAATGACACCGACAAGATGAACAATGAAATTTCCAGGATGCAAGAATGGGAGAAAATAAAGAAGAACTTACATAATCCAGATTAAGTTTATTCGAAAAGTTGAAAGGACTCAATATTGAACATTCAAATTTCACGGTCAGCTTTGACGACTCCTTTTGAGTTTAGTTAGATCGACGTTGCAACAAATTATGCAATTGATCAAAAGCAAGCCATAATGGAAATCAATTAATGTTTGGTCAATGAAACCCCACCAACCAATATATAGAGAAGTTTGCACGCAACAATCGTGTCAAATGGGTACTAGTGTACTACATGCTACTGCGCGTTGGAGAACTATACACACATCTCTACCGACACACTTTTCGTGGAGGTTGAGGTAAACATCTATTTTAAACAAAATATGTTGAAGTACACAGTCAGTTGCTAGAGTACAGAGTTTGATGATCTTATTCGAGGACTTTTGGAGTCCAGGCTCCTTGGTTTTCATACACTTCTTTCTTCGAGGGAGTTTTCATACACTTAACAATGATATCCAATAAAACGCAGAATAATTTTACTTTCATATGATCGCAATGTTATAGTTACCGTAAGAAACTAACAATCAAAGATCAATTTTGAGAACATATTGTGCCAGGTCAAACCGAGTCTTACATTTTGCAGCAAAACGAGTATAAAAAATGTACTCCGTCTGTTTCTTTTTATAAGTCGTATTTTAAGGGTTGTAAAACCGAGAGAAAGATAAGAGGAAATGGCCGTGCTACATATGTTATAATTACCTTAGAAATGTGTGAGATAATAGTTTACGATAGAGTTACTTATAAATACAGAAGAGAAAAGATGTGATAAATAAAAGGTAGACAAGGAAAAACATCAATAACTTCGCATGCACGTCTGATGTTTTGAATCAAATATGCAAAAACTATGTCTTATCTTTTGAAACGGAGCGAGTAATTTTATCCTTCCATGGAATCAAACCTTGCACATGCGTGTGGGGGGAAATGGAGCTATCGAAGAGGGCAGTAACTGTATAAATGATTGGTTCTTCATAATTTAACAGTATTGAATTCTTAGTTATCCATAGCCAGACAGAAAAAGATCGCTGATAAAGGCTTTAATTTTTTTTCACACGAGCATATTTAATGTATTGAACCGATGTTGCTTCAAAGTCATGCCACGTAAGCATTCTAGGAACTGAGCTTGTTTTTCTCCAATGTATTGAACCGATTCCTACTAATAACTGGGACCCACGTTACAATAAAAAACCACAAAATAATAATATCATCTCTCAACCGCACTCTCTCCTATGCAGTTGTTTAATGTTCATATGAGTTGTTTAATGCTTTGAGTCCGGTTCTATGCATTTTTTTTTGTTGGAATCGACCCCTCTAATATATAGAATCGATTTAATGCCTTCTCTCTCATCATTTCAACTGGCTAAACGCAACTTTAGAGATGGTCTAAGTAAACCAGGAGTAGCATGCATGGGTGTTGGGTGTGAGGATGAGTGAAAGTTGGAATGAAAAAGTGTTTGTTTACAAAGGGTTAAGATTAAATAACAAGGCTAGTGCATACGATATATCCACATGTCAAATCGAATAACGTATAGCTCTCCTAGTATCTCAAGGAAATGAAAACCACACACATAATTAGCTGGGATGTCAATTCCAGTTGTTCAACACCTACGGAACGCAGCACCTAATACTAAAGAGAACGATCTTACTCCATCAAATGCGACTCGTACGTCACTTAGGGCTCGTTTGGATCTTAGATTTTACCAAAACTAGATTATACTAAACATGTTTTAGAGCCTAACAATTTAAAGCTTTATTTGGATGATGTAACAAACTTGCGGATTACAAAAGCTGGTTTTCGGTAAATCCACATTTTCACGTTTTTGAAAAAACGAATATGGGTATTTTTAACAAAACGAGTTTCCTGTGAACTCCTCAAATCTCAACAACCCAATCATATAGCTATTATCCCCGGTCTCTGTAACATCCCGATTTTCTGAGTTTTAAAAATCTTTTAAATAGTTAGTTGGGAGAAAACTCACTATTTAGTTTTATTTGAGTTTAATTCAAAAGCTTAATATTGAACCTTGTGCATCAAAACAATTTAATATGATTAAAGTCAACAACAACAATGGTCAAAACTATTTTATTTGGATTCTATGTGCTTGGATAAATTTTCTAGATTTTTCTAGAATTTTTCCAAGTTCATTTGCTACACTACTACAGAAAACCTTACCACAGACGGTTCGGAACCGTCATCACAGACGGTTTCCGAACTGTCTGAATTTGTATGTCTGTGATAACAGACGGTTAAAAAACCATCTGTGATACGGAATAACACATATGGTTTTTTTTATTGAAACCATCTGTGAAGGTATATTATCACAGACGGTTTCCATTAAAACCGTCTGTGATCCGTAGAATATCACAGCGGTTCTATTTACAAACCGCTCAGGATCACCATGCACGGTTTGTAAATAGAACCGCTGTGATATTCTACGGATCACAGACGGTTTTAATGGAAACCGTCTGTGATACTACCTTCACAGACGGTTTCAACAAAAAAACGTCTGTGATAGTTCATTACCCTAACCACTTTTTTTTTGGCTAGCCTTAGGAATTGCTAACCATGCCCTATGAAAACAAGCATGCAGAAAACAGATACATCACAGATAATCAATTGTTGATAATTCAAAGTGATCATTACTCAAAATAAATTACAAAAGAATTTGTTCAAGTATTGTCACTATAGTTACAATTGGATTACAATTGAATCAATTGTTTACAGGTGGTTGAGAGGTGTCGACTGGGTGAATCTTTGGGTCGGCGACGGAGTGAAACTCTCCGGTGGGGTTAATGATCTCTGTCTTGATGAAGGCGCAGAGCTTCCCTCGAACGTCCACGATCTCTCTCGCAACGAGTGCATCTAATTCTATCATCAAGTCCTGTCGCTAGCAAGAGTAAAGTGGTAAGCATATATATTTAAAATTATAATTCGGAAATAATTATTTTGAGATTGACAAACCTCGGGATCCTTCGTCTTAGTACTAATGATTTGTTGCATATGATGGCAAACGTAAAATGCACATAACTCATCGTTTTTTTGCTGGCGGCACTGCAAAAATAGAATTACATATATATGTATAGTCGGTTCGAGACGCATTATTACGGAGTATGATATAGTATTATTATGTTGTGGCGCGTACCGAAAACTGTGTCCTGTGTGTCAGTGTGCCGTTCGATCCCCTCTTGTATAGTCCTCTGTCGCGAACATAGGCGGTGAACGACCTACATGATTCCAAAAAGTTATCATCGGCCATTTCAAACGAAGGAAGACTACAATAGAGTTATGTATGGAGGAAATAAGCATACCTGTCGAGTATTTCTGTCAGAATACTGAAGTCATGCTTTTTACTGATTAGGGAATCAAGGTATATTACCTTGCTCCTCCTTGGTACAATGACTAAAAGGATCCAGTAGTATCTACTCATGTATGTTGCTATAGTCATTAAACCTAAGTTCGTGCTGCGTATAAAGTACAAATAAAATTTATATAGCAAGTAGTGAAGCACTTACCCCTGATTGTAGGGCACTACTATGTAGTCCTTGTTGTTCTGAAGAAGCAATGCCTCCGTTTTGTATTCCTCAACGAAGGATGCGTCTTCTTTGATGGTTTGCATAGAGACCACGTGTAGGTCGAGGAAACCCACCGGTTCAGACCATTTTCGGGCTTTTTTCATCATGTATCTATACATAAGCAATGAGTTGTGATATTTATCGGTATTACGTGAATGTAGAACTTGATTGTACACACTTACAGTGTCCAACATCGTAGAAGCGAGGCGTCGAGGGTAACGAGGTTGACTAGGTCGTATAAGTCGCTGAAGCCCACGACGAAGTAGCCCTACCCGTTGAAGAAATGCTCATTCTCGTATCTGACGGTGATTCCAGTATCCCACCCCTTCTCTTTGGTCTTCCGCACGTACCAGGCATGGAAAGCCTGACAACCGAATCCAGCGCGGTCTAATTCTGTATTGGAGCACAACAGTTTTTCGATGGAGTACTTACTGGATTTGGGAGGCGCCTTAATGTACATCAATTTTGATTTGGCCTTAACGACTGACCCGCTACACGTCTTCTTGCGAGACGACTAGGGAACCGATACGGCGGCACGCTTTTCTTGTTCCTTCGGCGCCTTCTCTACGGGAACCGATGAGGTGGCCTTCTAGGGCGAAACATGAGGTGGAGTCATCGAGGGTCCCGTTGGAGAGGAATGGTCGTGTCGAGATCGCGGCACTGCTGGCTCCAGGATGATGTTCTTCTTAGGCCATTGGATAAAAGTGCGCATGACATTCCCTAGTGTTCTGATGTCTTCGTTCGGGTGAATCTCCAGCGGGATGGCCAAGAAATTGTCATGTACCATGTCCACCTGAACCCTAGCGTAACCTGTGCGGTGGGCACCGTGGTCAGCTTGTCCTTCTGGCATGGATACGCCATTTCGCCCAATTTCAATAGAAATAGACCCAACCATCCTCACTTGGAGCTTGTAGGGCGTCGGCTGCTACAAAATGATACACAATTAGCTAAGACATCCTATAGGTCTATCTTTGGAGTATTTCAGATATGTACATTACCTTGATGTCGTCAATAGGTAATTAGATGTCATCATGTTCAGAATTATGCGTGGACGCGACGCTACTCCGATGTCGAGGAGGACTGGCTCCCAAAATAACGGGGACGGCTTGCGACTAGTTTAGGAGTTGATTCATTTGATCCTGCAATTGTGTTATCTGTCCTTGAAATTTTGCAGTAAGCATCTGTACCAACCGGTCCTCGTGCTCGGCCTTGGATCTCTTCCTACTCCTATACGTGTCGTAGTCGCCTCGGAATCCACAACTCCAAGGTACGGTAACCCCAAGGCCTCGTGTGCGACCCGGGTGCTCCTTGTTTCCCAGGGCCGTAGATAGCATATCCTTCTCCTTGTCTGCTTGGAAGGAGCCTTGGGAAGTTTGGGCAGTCAATTCATGCTGCAAGAGGTCATCATGTTATTATAGACACTATCAAGTTATGGACTTATTAACAACTAGGTAGTTCGACATATTTACCAGACGTTGGGAGGCTTCCTAGTCTGCCTAGTTTGTGAAAGAGATGCTGCCCGAAGACGAGACTTTTGCTCTCGCTTTTAACCAACTTTTAGGGCGTGGGTGCGTGATATCGTGAAATGGCCCGGCTTGCGTTCTCGTCCTCCGCCGCCCATTCCGCGGATTTACCCACATACCAGTGTGCCGAAGTCGTGGGGTGAGTGTTTCAGGCTCGAGAGCTTTGTGCATCGTGACTTTGCTCCTTAAATTTGGTCGTCGTCTTCATCCGCACAAACTTGTCCCGTATATCCCGCGACAAGAATGGAAACTTCGTGAAGGGCGTCCGACCCGTGTTTATGTACTTCATGACAAGCTTGCTCTTGAAGTTCCTCCACGCGTGACACATCACGAGCAACGCATGCCATTCCACGCGTGTTCGGTGCGCTTCGATAATGAACGAGGTGAAAGTTACATCCTGTAGCGCCTCTCTACGTTAAATCGAGACTTACATTTTGGTGTGGTGATGGGGACCCGTTCCCTTGCAAGTATCCCGCAGATGGTCCGAAATCTCGTCGCTGATCTCTGGGGACTCAGAGGGACCCCAGCGTCACTGATCTCCATGATGATCAGTCATCCCGCAGGCAATTTCGATTTCCCTCTCCCATCTCGCTTACGTATCACTATCGTTAGACATCCAGATGCATTCGGTGACAGCGACGAAGACGGTGCCTCTGCCATCTTGCTTACTTGCTATCTATCTATATAAGTGCAATATTAGCAAATAATCATAATTAATTCTAGCATAAATATGAAACAATAAAGCATTAATCCAACAACATTTAAATGACCAAATTAACACAATCAAATGTAAATAATTCAAGTCATTTAAATTGATTAAAATGCTAAACATATACCACATGTATATGATTGAAATTAGCACAGAGCACAAAAATTTGAAATTAATGTGAGCTCTCATATGGCGAGTTGCACAAGAAACAAACTTGGCCATCTCAGTACTAAGGTCTATTCTCTTCATAAATTGGATAAGAACACTAAAATTCAGATTTTGAGCTCTATCCAAAGCTTAACTAGACTGACATAACAATCACATGTATAAGAAGTTCAAAATGATACTATCTATCAACCATAGATCATCAAGAACCATCAATATCCACTTCTAAATACAATTTGACAGCAGCAGGCAAGCTAGTGATTACTATGACAGCAGCAAGCAATCTTGTAGAGCTCAAAATTGAACTAGTAATTCTACCAATTTCAGAATTAGAGCATTCCAATCACAGAGCAATATTAAGCCCACAAAATTCACTTTGATATATCTCACAGACCCCATCAATATCTAGGGACCAAACCCTAACCATGCATCTGACTGACCTAGCACAATATCATGAATCCACAGTGGAGGGAGCAAAGGATAGGTTCTCCCCATTCATCTTATATCACACATTAATCTCAAATACAACATTTACAGTCGAGGATTAACCTTTGTGGATATCATGGGGATATGCTCACGATCTTAATGTGATAGTACAATTGGCAATAGCTCTTTGGGTTTGTCGAAACGATCATTTTCGGTTTTGTTGAAATCTTGTTTTCAGCAAGTGTCAGGATAATCGGTAATACCGGCGTGTAATGCGCGGTACTACCATGATCTTGATAAGTACGGCTTGTGTTTAAGTAGTAATCTGCTGGTCGGTATTACCGCAAGCAAAGCGGTATGGTTTTTCCGAACAAGTGTTTTTGGAAGTTTTGGATTTCCTTGAAGAAGAGACGACCGCAAGATTATGGGTCTTGATTATCATGATCTTGAGTAGTACCGGCCATAACATGGCGGTAGTACCGATTTGGTTTCTGAGTTTCGTTTAACTTGGAGAATTGTTTGGGTTATGTCATTTCCATGTTTGTTAATGCATATATGTTGCATATTGCATGTTTTGAGCTAACGTGGGTCAAGTTGTGAAGAACTTGTTCCGGAGACGATTTCTTGGTCTATTCTTTGTGCGGTGGTTTGCGAGTCAACGACGGTCAATCGGCGAGGAGGATCGGGACTAAGCTTGGAGAGTCGAGGTCCGAATCGATCATGGATTGGGTGAGGTCAGTGACTCAAGCATGGCATGTATGGGACGAGGTGGATCGAACCGATAGTTCGATGTATTTGGTTGGATCAAGCGGCTGGGTCGGTGCAAGTGCTTTGGAGGTTCCGATGGGATTCGGACGGAGAGACTTGCCGACATGATGAGAGCCGTTGATCAACCCACACGCATGAAAGCGGCGATTGCTTCGACAGATTGGACTCGGTCCATGGAGAAGGATCGAGAAGGGTATTTTGGTAATTTCACCAAATACGCCTTTGGTGACCTAATGCCAACTCACGGCGCAAGGCGGAGCGCCAAGAAGTGGATTAGGTCAAGAAAAGTGAAGACGGCGCTTTAAAATGCGTGCGTGAGTGTCCTGCTTTGTTATTGGGCCTAACGGAGCCCATTAGGGTTAAGTCTTCTAGAAGCTCTAGGCCTCATATAAATAGAGGGGGTGCTGTGCACAGCAACCAAAGCACTTCATTTGAAAACCCTAGTTTGGTGTTAGGGTTTAGGGAAGAAAAGAGAGGCTTAGGCTCTAGAGAGAGATGAGTTGAGTTGTGTGCTCATGGATTGAGCTCTTGTCCTCCTTGAGGGAGTGGCTGTAACCAGCAACACCATGAATCAATCTATGAGTGATTTCTCAAGTATGCTCTCTTTGTTCTTTCTCCTAGTTTTGTTGATTTTGGGTGCTTTCTTGATCCGATGAGTTTTTGGTTGGTTTTGTTCTCATCTACCTTCTTTGTGGACGTGTGGGAAGACATCTAAGAACATCTGAATCATCAATCTCTCACGAGCAAGTTATTGATCAAGTTTTTCGTTTTGCTCGGTTTTGAACCTTCTTTCGGTAAAACAGAAAAAGATCAAAACTTTGACGTGGATCTGGACGATCGTTGCTTGGAATAGGTTCTAGATATCCTTGAGAAGGTATGTTCCAAGTTTGATCAAGTTTCATCGAGTAGAACAAAAGTTTGATCGATTTTCATTTTTGAAACCCGAAATTCTTCTTTGTTCCAGACAATCGGAACAACCGCCCTTAACACTGCGGTTGTACCAAGACCGAGGTACGACTGCCGTAACATCTGCGTTTGTCAAGACATCGTCGACTGATCGCCTGAATTACATCTAGCGGTTGTACCGATTGTCCCGATTTGTTCGTAACTTCTGCTTTTAGTGTTTTTGCTTAGGGGTTAATCAGATTCATCACATGGCTTCCGCTATGCGCATACACTGATCTTCTTAGCTTTAATAGCTATTGGAGAAAAGTTCGTGTTGAATCTAGTTTCGGTGAAAGTGGAGCGAGCGTCTATTCACCCCCCCTCTAGTCGCCTTTCCGGTCCTACAATTGGTATCAGAGCCAAGTTTGCTCTTTTGTGATCTTTATTGATCTTTGAGCATGGCGACTAGTGTGAGGACTTGTGAGTGTTTCCTTGCATCTTGTCGTGGTTCTTTTACCAATGGTGTTGGCCGTAACAAGATATTTGAATGTATGATAAGTCTAATGGCGATGGGGGAGGATTTCTCCTGTGATATTTGTGGCGAATCCTTTTGTTTTGATTGTTCTAATTTCAGGGATGAGTCACTTTTGGAGCCCGAGGAGAAGAAGCCCAGTGACATATGCACATCAGCTTTTGAGGATGAACATGATGGAGAGGATTCTGATGATGAGCTTTTTGATGATATTGATGACTCTTATGAGGACGATCCCCTACTTGAGCTAAGCAAGGTGAGCAAAGAAAAACTCATTAATGTCTTATATTCATATGATCTTAAACTGCTTGCTCTTAGGAAGAAAGTCAAATTGTTAGAAAAAGAGAAAGGTGATTTGTCTCATGAGCTTGCCGAATTGAAAACCTCCATGAATGCTTATGATTCATTGCTTGTAGACATGGAGAACCTGAATAACTCTTTTGCATGCCTAAAATCTGAAAATGAATTGTTGAAATCAAATGTTTCTATGCCTTGTGATTCTTGTATTGCCTTACACCATGAGCTTGATAATGCTAAGTTAGAAATAGGCAATCTTAGTTCTATGGCTAGAAATAATTGTGATTCTTGTGTAGGCATGCTTGCTGAAATTGAGAAGCTTAAATTGACTAATTCCATGCATCTTGAGCAATTAGAAAATGCTAGAGCTGAGATTATTGAAATTGAAGCTAGGCCTTGTAGCATGTGCTTAGAACATGAAAAATTGCTTAAGGATGGTTTAGTCTCTTGCAAGAATTGTGCTTGTTTAGAAACTGAAATTGATGCTTTGAACTGCATGCTTAATTCGAAAGCATCATTAATTTCTTGCACATCTTGCATTTCATTGAAGAGCGAGGTTGAGTCTTTGCGCGATGATATGAGCGCCAAGTCATGTGACTCTTGTATTTGCCTTCACTCCGAGATTGATGTTTTTAAGATTTTTCTTGCATCTTTGCATTCGGAGTTGGAGTCTTTTTGTGCTAAACGTGAGTCACTTGATGTTGGTTTTTGTGGCATCGCTTTGGATAGCTCTTCTTTGGTGAGTTCGGCTCTCACGGACTCTTCTTGTGTTGTCCAACGGATTTCAAAAGACAAATGTGCTTCTTTCTCAAATGGTACTAAATCTTCAAAAAAGAAGTACCATTGCACATTTTGTAAGAAGAATGGACACACTCTTGGGTTTTGCTTTCGCCGTTTGAAACATGAGCGTCGAGTGCGTTGTCATACCTCTAGGAACACACATAGCCTTTCTCATGGCATGTGTGGGTCTAATGTCGATACGAGGACGAGTCATGATGCTAGTTCTTCCAGGACTTCTTCTTTGAGCCTTAATGGTGCTTCGTCCTCTCGGACCGTGTCTACTAGTAGACCTTTACACCATTGCTCATTTTGTGGGAAGAATGGACATCATGTAGATTTTTGTTTCCGGCGTGCAAAACAGATGTGTCGAGCTCATGCTTCTAAGTCTCCTAGTGGGCATAGTCTTTCTCATGACATGCACACTAAAGAGCCTAGCACGAAGACTCGATTTGTTGATGGCTTCTTTGACACCTTTTCTAGCGGTGTTGGACAGCATCGTGGACTTGGCTTTCATGATTTTGGTTTTGGTCTACGAGCTACCCCGAGGCAGGATTTTCGCCGTTTTCCAAGAGGTGGACCTCGTTTTGTTCATCGAGGTACTCATCCACGGCGAGGTTGTGTGAGTTCTTTTGATGCTTCTGTTGGTTCTCATCATGGTGCTTTCAAGCAAGGCTATTGCCGCTTTCCTAGAGATGGACCTCGTTTTCCTCATCGAGGTGTCCACTCGCGGCATGCCTTAAAGGTTGATGTTGGATCTTCTTGCATGGACCATCATTTGCATCATGCTAACTCACATAATGGGTCGACTACCTCTGGTGGTGGTGTGTCCAAGGTTTGGGTTCCCAAGCATTTGCTATCTAACCCTTCGGGACCCAAGACTCGGACACCTTGCCTTTCTCATGTGTAGGTACCGAGAACGAGGATTGGAGAACATGGACTTAAAGGATTCTGATCTTTTGCTTCATTACATGATCGGGTCACTTGATGGTTCTCCACCTCAACAATGGCCTCCAAGAGGCATGTGCTTTAATGATCGGCATCTACACCTGTTTTGTGAGCAATCATATACCTTCATGCCCTTATCTTTCATGATTATTCGTACTTGGCATATTGTGCTTGCTTTGTGCTCACTTGTACCATATTGGCATGTATTACTCTTGTGATATCTTTTATCATGCCTTTACCTTGCTTATATATCCATGTATCATATTATTGTTCTTTATTTCCATGGGTGTATGAGCTTGAGTTTATCATCATGAGCTTGTGCTGTTTTGTACATAATTTATCTTGCTCGTGTTGATGTTTGTCTTATGTATCCACTTGTTCACTTGATATCCATGTTAGCATACATTATTCATGATTTGTTCTAAAATGCTTTATGCTTACGTGGTTATTGTGCTTTACTGTTAATTGTGGATGCATGAGTCTTGCCATAGCTTTCACTAGCATGTTTTATCTATGACTGTATATATGATGGGTGATATGCTATGTGCTTGTTTGCTTGCTCCTATGCCTTATTGTTGATTAAGGATAGTTTGAGCTTTGTCATGTCTTGGATAGCATGTGTTGCAATTGATTTGTCTATATTCATGCTCATATCCTGAACTGTTGATTATATACCTTTATGAGCTTTGGATCATCTACTGCTATCCTTGCTAGTCATGTGTCTTGGTACTGTTTCTTTAGACAATGTTTCACTAACCCAGTACCAAGGCATAGACTTTTTCTGTCTCTGTTGTGTAGTCTTTTCAGTTAAGAAGAAGAACATATGGTCCTACAAGTGGTCAAAGACTTCAGCTGTTGGTTCTTCTTCATTTGTGCATTCATGCTGGCTATCACATCTTGGAGACGAAGGAATTTGAGATGAGGATGATGGGTGAGCGCGACTACTTTCTGGAGCTTCAAGGAATGAATCTTCATCCATCATGACTACATCTCACTGCCAAGCAGTGGGACTCAGGTTCGAGCTTCTATACCCTACATTTGTGTATGGTATCCCTAGTCTACCTTGCATTGCATCTGGTTCGTGTCAGGTGTTGGGTTTGTTGGGTTCAAGGTAGATAGGAGGCTCTGTTCTAGCACGTGTCTTTTCTAGGCACTCTTCTTATCCCATGATTTGCTAGGATGCATTCTTCTCACAGCCTAGGTCGAGCTTGTCTCACAATCACTAGTGTTAGCAGGTTTTTGAGTTGCTTGTAAGCTTTTTAGTGTTGGTGTTTCGCTCCCTAGCTTTTCGAGTTGCTTTTCCTAGAGATCGTGTGGCGTTTGAAGTTTTTGTGCTAGTCTTTGTGGAGTCCAAGGCAAATTGGCAGATTTCCCCTCAAAGCTTTTTAGACCCAACAAGGTTTGCCACCTTGAGATGCGAGTAAGGGATAATTTATCCCTATGGGTTGGTTTGAGGGGGAGTTGGTTCTTTTCGGAACTTTCTTAGTTCTTTTGTGAACCTTTTAGGCTTTTACATCTTTTGTGCATCTCATTGTATCATATTACATACATATAAAACTCACAAAAAGATACTTGTAATATAAGCTTTACCGCTTCTTTCTTTTAAATTGTTGAAGCTTTGCTTATTACCCTATTGAGCTTTAGTATTTCAATTCTTGCTCAAGATTGTGTCTAGTTCTTTGACTTGCTAGAATTATCATGCTTTTACATGTGCAGCAATGTCTTTGCTATATGAGCTAGCACTTTAAATAACTTGAACTGAAAATTGCAATTTGTGGATCTTTTAGCTACTTGCACAATTAGTGATCCTTTTGTGACATTGGCCCTGTCAAAATTGCTTTGTTAGCTCTGGAATCTAGAATTGAACATCTTTGAGCTTTCAGTTCATTAAAGAATCTAAAATAGCTCTTGTGCAAAATGAAAAATGATCTCTTTTGTGCGAAAAAACTGATCTCACCAATTCTTTCTCATGAGACGGCTTGCCATTGTACTAGGCATGAACTCAGGAGGAGTTTTGGATGACCTAGACCACTCTTTTAAGCTTTTGTTGCTTGGGATGGTCGCAGTGAGGCTTGAGATCTAGCACATGGCTAAAAATGCAATTTGTCAAATGTGGTTGAAGCTTAGGAAGAGATTGTGGATGGCTCCTAGTCCAGGATCTTCTTTACTAAGATAGACCTTTCATCAACTTGAATATTCATTGTAAATGAAAAATAGTTGAAATTTGGGCTTTTGACAAAAATTGAGCTAAATGATTCGATTCAGGACCTTTTGTCTCTAAGATGGTCTTTGCTAGCTTCTGGATCTCACATTGACATTCTGGCAAGGCCATTATCACTTTAGGATGCCTGTTGTTGAACTTGTTAATTTTGAAGCGTTGCTTAATTTTACCCAACAACTTGTGATATATTGAGCTCATTAGCCTAGCTTTGCTATATATGTCTTAACATGATCTTGCTAGCTTTGTCAGGCTTATTGTATCTTGAGTAATGTTAGAAATGCTAGCCTGTTCAATTGAGTAATCTCCAAAGCTTCTTTTATCTAAAAATTGAAAAATCAAAACAAAAATGAAGCCACCCCATTGCATTTCATGCATGCTCCTTCTTTTGCTTCTTCCTTTCTTGTGCATTTGTCTTCTCTGGATGAGAGGAAGATATGATTCCTTGATGAATCCATTGTCAAAGGGGGAGAAGATATAGGAAAAATGTAATGTTAATAAAGAGCTTTTTGGATATGGGGGAGAAGTTTTGTAAAGGGGAGAAGAAATGACTGCTTCTCTTTGTCAAAGGGGGAGCTTTAGCTTTTTGGAGAAAATTGAATATTGGTGATCATAGTGAGGGGGAGTTTTTAAATTGCATTCTTTGATCTTATTGTCACTTCTAAATCTGAATTGCAATTCTTGAAGACTCACAATGATCAATGGTCAAATAGAACAATTGTTCTTTCATATGGACCTTAAGTGAGATTTTGACCCGTTTCTGGAAAATGAAGCTTTCTTGCCTTCTTTTGCCGTATCTCACTTGCTGATACTATTCTGGAGCTAGCTTGGTCATTTCCTTTGCTTTCTCTTGCATTTGAACCAAGTTGTGCCTTTGAACGAAAACGTCGAGTTTTTACTGTCTCAAACCTCAAATTTTGTATTTAGGGAAATTGCCAATGTGTTCATCAGGGGAGATTGTGGATATCATGGGGATATGCTCACGATCTTAATGTGATAGTACAATTGGCAATAGCTCTTTGGGTTTGTCGAAACGATCATTTTCGGTTTTGTTGAAATCTTGTTTTCAAAGAAGTGTCGGGATAATCGGTATATCGGCGTGTCGCTGGCGGTATTACGCATGATGCGGTAGTACCGGCTTGTGTTTAGCGGTAGTACCATTGGTCGGTATTACCGCAAGCAAAGCGGTATGGTTTTTCCGAACAAGTGTTTTTGGAAGTTTTGGATTTCCTTGAAGATGCAGACGATCGCGATTATGGGTCTTGATACTATCAAGATCTTGTAGTACCGCCATAACACATGGTAGTACCGATTTGGTTTCGAGTTTCGCTTAACTTGGAGAATTGTTTGGGTTATGTCATTTCCATGTTTGTTAATGCATATATGTTGCATATTGCATGTTTTGAGCTAACGTGGGTCAAGTTGTGAAGAACTTGTTCCGGAGACGATTTCTTGGTCTATTGTGTCGGTGTGGTTTGGTGTCAACGACGGTCAACGGCGAGGAGGACAGTGCAAGGAGGAGGTCGGTGCAGGGAAGGAGGCCGGTGCAGAGGAGGAGGCCGACACGAGGAGGAGGACGGTGCAGGGGAGGAGGCCGCGGGGAGGAGGCCGGTGAAGGAGAGGAGGCCGACGCGGGGAGGAGGCCGACAGAGGGAGGACGCCGACATGGGGAGGAGGTCGCGCGTCGAGACGGCGCAGCGTCATCGATGTCGGGAGCGGCGGTGTCGAGGTCGGAGACGGCGGTGTCGGAGCTTAAGGGGAGGTTAACGGGTGAGCCCTAGAGGAGGTGAACGAGCGCGCGAGAGCTTAAGGGGCTAAGTGCACTGAGAAGATGAACGGGCGAGCCCTAGGGGTCCTTATAAAGGTATATCACAGACGGTTCTATTATGGAACCGTCTGTGATTACTTATCACAGACGGTTCCATAATAGAAGCGTCTGTGATAGCTTCACATCTGCAATTTGCCGTAATTGCAACATTTCCCTCATCTTGTTACTGTGTGTAGGGCTAGAAAAATAGCTCGAGGCTCGCAAGCCTGCTTGGACTCGTTACGGCTTGGCTTGGCTCGGCTTGGGCTCGTAAATTTTTGAGCCGAGCCGAGCCCAACTTTTGGCTCGTGATTTTTTCGAGCCGAGCTCGAGCGGCTCGGCCGGCTCGTTTGGCTAGTTTATCTCCCTCTGCCCCAAGTCCTCCCGAGTCGGCCTTCCCTCACCCCACCCGATCCCCTTCTCCATCCGCCTAATCCTCCTGATCCACCGCCGCCGCCCACTCCATCCGCTTAAACGCATCTTGGGCTGCCGCTACTTTGAGTCGCCTCCTCCTCACAGATCGCGCCAACGAGGGCATCGCACCGGCGCCACTACTCGCCTCCCTCTCTCCCTCGCGGCCGACGTAGCGAGCCTCAGAATCGGCGACGCCAGCGCCTTCCCCTTGCTCCGGAGCAGCGTGCAGCAGGCCGTGCACAATAGCGGCGCCGCCGCCCTCCTCTACCGTGCTCGGGCTCATGGAGGTCCATCTAGGACTGCGCTCATGAGTCCTTGGGTACGTCACCGCCCTCGTCCAGCTCGGCCTCGAATCCCTCAATGACGCGGCGACGGCTCTCGTCCAGCTCGGCCTCGACGCGACAGCGGCCCTCCTCCAGCTCAGCCTCAACGACGTAGCGGCCATGGACGTGCTGCCGAGGCTACCTTCCACTGACGGGCACTGGCCCTCCATCCGCCGCCCTCCATGTCCATCCCCTTCTTGATTGTTGAATGCACTGATTGTTGAATCTAGTTCTTTGTGTCTTTACTTGTGATTTTGTTGATTGAATCATTGAATGGATGCGCGGATTTTGTTGATTGAATCGATGCGATGCTGTTCTTGGGTTGGGCTCGTTTTGGTTCTGCTCCCACGAGAAGGCACTGTTCTGGCTCGCGAGCTGGCTCGAGCCGTTTTCCGAGCCGAGCCGAGCTGCCCTCCTGGATCGCGCTCAAAACGAGCCGAGCTTATTGTAGAAACAAGCTCTGGCGAAGTTCGCTCGAGCCGCTCGGTTGGCTCATTTCAAATTTCTAGCTCGTGTGTTCACTTTAAATTGCATAACACACTATTGAATCTGCTCCCAATTATGCCATACATTTGCTAACTATTCTCCAAATACATAGTTGTAGCTGCTACTCGAAATCCTTTAGGGATTTGATACATGGCAAACAACTCCAAATAATTTGACTGAAAATTAATTTATCCACTGACAATTCATTTGACTTCAAAAATTCATATCTAATTCAACTCAACTCCAAATCAAGTGAAACCAATTTTGATACTCCACATTACAATGAACGTCTGCATTGACATCAATATCAAAGATGACAAGTCCATAACACATTAACACATGACAATTCCACGTTGACATCAAAATATATGAGAGATTACAAGTCCATAACATATGATGTTATAGAATAAATTAATTACAATGGAGTAAATTCTTAATTAAAATATAGCCCTTCATGATGATCGACGCGCATATAGCTAGCTTCCTCACTGGGTTCTTCCTCGAGCCGGATGCCGTCTCTGAAAGGAGGCAACTCGTCAAATTGATTGTACTCTTTCTCATCCACGACATTTTCAACTCCGAGAATCCTTCTTTTTCCATGAAGAACTACGTGGCGGTTCTTATTTACCGGGTCTGTTACATAAAAAACTTGAACAACTTGCTTAGCGAGTACGAATGGTTCGTCCTTGTATCCGACACATTTGAGGTCCATAGTGGTGATGCCTTACTTGTCGACATTCACACCTTGCGGAAGTTTAACCCAATGGCATCGAAACAAGGGGATCTTAAAAAGTACGTAGTCGAGCTACCAAATCTCTTCTACGAACCCATAGTAGGAGTTCAACCCGCGTGCCCCGGCGGTATTGAACTGCTCGTGAAACGCATCTATGCGGACACCACTCGCTCGATCAGGCTCTTTCTATCCCGAATGCCAGATAAAATATGTACCCATTTATGTCGTATCCTTGCCATGTCACAATTGTAAATTATGGCCCTTTTGCCAACCATAGCAGCGTATCATCACTTGATGACCTCCTAGTGATTTGCACATTTAACCATTCGTTGAACCGACGGTTGTGCTCTCTCGTGATCCAAACCTCCGACCAGTCTGGATTCTGTTGGCGTACCATGTCATTGTGCTCATCGATGTACGGGGACACTTGGATCATGTGTTGCAAGACCGTGAAATGGGCTTGAGCGTACGTATCCAGATCAGGAGTGATTGATTTCCTTCTGATGGCCCGATACCATCCAGTCTCCCCTCATGACGATATAGAGGCACACCTATCGGTTCCACCTGAGCCATGTAGTCGACGCAGAACTCAATGACCTCTTCGGTTGCATAACCTTCAATGATGTTGCCCTCTGGTTGAGATCAATTCCGTCCGTAGGACTTGAGAATTCCCATGTACCTCTCGAACGGGTACATATGACGTAGGAACATAGGGCCGCATATCGATCTTTATCTCTTTCAAAATGTGAACAATGAGATGGACCATGATATCGAAAAATGACGGAGGGAAATACATCTCAAGATGACATAGAGTCGTCACCACCTCAGCCTACAGAGCATCTAGTCCTTGGGGATCGATGACCATTTGAGCAATTGAGTTAAAGAAATAACACCGCATCAAGATTGCCACTCGGACCTTGTTCGGCAAGATACTCCTAATTGCAACAAGAAGCATTTGTGTCATCAGCACATGACAATCATGAGACTTCATACTAATTAATTTCAAATCTTCTATAGAAACAAGTTTCTTAATGTTAGCGGAGTAACCAGACGGGACTTTCACACCATGCAAGCTCTGGCACAGTTCATTTCTCTCGACCTTGGACAGAGTGTAGCAAGATGGGGAAGGTACGTTAGTTCTTTATCGGTCTCTTTCGGTGCTAACTCGGTCCTTATGTTCATATTAACCAAGTCACGCCGTGCGTTAATACCATCCATTGTTTTGCCACTAATGTTTAGTAAGAGACCAATCAAGCTATTACATACATTCTTCTCCACGTGCATGACATCGATGCAGTGGCGAACTTCTAAGTGCTCCCAATAAGGCAAGTCCCAAAATATTGACCGCTTCTTCCAGATGTTCTTCTGACGGGTTCTTAATTTATATCCCTTCCCAAGCACAACATCGATATTCTTAACCATATCATAGATCTCTTTCCCTCTAAAAGCCCTTAGAGCTGAACCGTCCACCTTATTTCCGTCGAATTGTTTCTTCATCTTGCAGTATAGGTGAATCCTACGAAGGAACATACGGTGACACATATACACAGTTTTACGCGAGTTGTTCAGCCATATACTCTCCGTACCATCTAAGCAGTGCGGACATGCTTTGGCTCCTTTTGTATTGAAGCCCGACAGGTTACCAAGGGCAGGAAAATCATTGATGGTGCACAACAACATGGCGCGTAAAGTGAATTTCTCTCGTTTGTTCGCATCCCATACCTGTACCTCTTTGCTCCACAGTGTCACAAGATCTTCCAGCAATGGTGCTAGGTACACATCAATATCATTCCCAGGTTGCTTTAGCCCTTGGGTAAGTAGTGACATCAAAATGTACTTCCACTTCATACACAGCCAAGGAGGAAGGTTGTACATACATAGATTCACGGGCCAGGTGCTATGTCGGCTACTCATGTTACCGAAATGATTCATTCCATCTGTACTCAACTCTAACCTTATGTTCCTCAATTCCGCACCGAACTCTTCAAAGCTCTGATCGAAGTTTCTCCACTGGGCAGAATCAGCAGGGTGTCTTAGCTTTCCATCTTTCTTACGTTCCTCCGAGTGCCAACGTAGCAATCTTGCCTCCATTGGGTTCACAAATAAACGCTTCAAACGTGGGATCACAGGTAGATACCACAACATCTTAGCAGGAGGTCCTTGCTTCACCTTAGCAGTATTCTTATGCTTGTATCGAGATACTTTGCGCATGGGATATACATGCATGTTTGCATACTCTTTACGGCAGAGTAAGCAATCGTTCGGACATACATGTATTCTTTCTACTTCCATTCCTAATGGACAAAGAACCTTCTTTGCTTGGTAGGTGGTGGTGGTGGGCAACACGTTTCCCCCCAGAAGGATGTCCGCTAGGAGACCTAACAACGTCGTGAAACTCTTATCGGACCAACCATTGCTTGCCTTCAATTTCAGCAGTTCAAACACGGTTGACAACCTTGTGTATTCCAGCCTGTAGCCAGGGAACAAAGGTCTCACTGAGTCCTCCATTAAGCCCTCGAATTTACAAAACTCTCTCTCACTGTAGTTCTCTTCTGCATTGCGTAGCATCTGATCTAGATTGTCATCGTGTGACCTATCCTCATCAAAAGCACAGTCCACATCCGGCATATCGTTGCCTTCCTCGGCGATGCCGTCATTATTAACTTCCTGTGTAATCTGCTCTTCACCGTGATTGTTCCAACATGTATACCCTTTTTTGAAACCCCTTCGAATCAAGTGCGCTTTGATCTACGCCGGGTTGTTAAACATCTTCAGATTACCGCAATCAATGCATGGATAATACATAAATTTTATCTCCTTCTTCAACATATCCTGCTCGGCGGCTCTTCTAAAAGAAACCACGCCATTAATGTACTCTTGACTCACACGGCTCTCACCGTACATCCAGTTTCGGTCTATCTATACGCATGTAACAAATCAGTGTCAAATTACATTAATAAACCGCAAGTACAAACTCTTTTTAATTATTGACCAAACATACTTAATTAAATTGCTTAGTGATATAACCTAGAGCAAATATAAAGGATTAAAGATCGTTACCCTCGGAGCTCACAACGAAAATACCAAATATCCCGCGAGATTCCTCTCCTTCTTCTCCGATCCCTTCCTCCTCCCCTTCTCCTCCTCTCTTTAGCTTCCTCCTTTCCTTCTCCTATCTAAGGTGGAGCAATGGGGGGGTGGAGGCAGCAAGGTGCAGGTGGCGCAATAGGGGAGGAGGCACTAGGGGCAGGGGGTCTTGACCTTCTCCTCTCTAAGCTGGCGCAATGGGGGAGGAGCAGCAGGGTGGAGGAGCTAGGGCAGGGAGGTGGCGCATGGGGGATGAGCAGCAGATCTGTGGAGCTAGCGGCAGGGGTTGTGTCGGGTGTTTATAATGCCAGAATTATCACAGACATATCTTAATAATAACCGTCTGTGATAAGCCCTCATCACAGATGGTTCCTATTATAGAATCGTTTGTGATTAGCTAGACTATCACAGATGGTTCGTAATAGGAACCATATGTAAATTATCACAGATGGTTCTAGTTATAAACCGTCTGTGATAGGTACGTATCACAGACGGTTTCTGTGGAACCGTTTGTGATAAGAATAATACAGACGGTTCCAAATGAACCATCTGTGATGAGGCGTTTTCTATAGCCTGTTTTGTAGTAGTGCTATTTTCTATTTGCCATTTGGATTTGCTGGTATTTTATAAAATAGAGAACCTATTTAAATCGTAGTAATCTCTTTGGGCCTAAACCCAATCCCTTCTCGCTTTCGACCCAACTCCTATGTGGCCCCAAACCGCCAAAGACGCCCGCCTCTCACGACATATGGGCCCGCTTGTCAGCCTCTGTTTCCTTTTCCTTCACGCGCGCTCAACTCAATTCGCCACCGTTCGATCAAGGATGGACAGTCAAGATCTGTTGTGCTGTTCAGACAGTTCGAACATCACACTCATTGTGAGTTGTTCGATCAAGAATGGAAGGTCAAGATCTGATAGGCCGTTCGGATGGTCCAAACGTCACACGCGATCTAGAGCGTCCAATCGAAATCGAACGGTTAGGACGCATGGTCCGAACGTTCGCGTTCGCTTAGCCTCACTGCCAAGTGGGACCCACCTTCGTCGTCGTCTCCGAGTCGGCTTCGTCTTCGCCGAGTCACAACCGCATCTGCCATTGAAGAGCTTTGAGCTCCACCTGACAACAACAATTTCCAAACTAAAACCTCATTGATTTCATTACCAAATCCTATCCCCTAGCTTTCTGCACCCGTATCTGGTTTCAATCGTGCCCGAAACCAACTTTATCCCTTCCTAATTTGAATTCCCTTTTTCGTGTTCTTCACGGACTCGATTTGGGGATTTCCAAATCCACGCAGTCCGGCCCCTATAAAAGGCACCCCTGGGATCGCAAGAGCACCCGCACCAAGAATCCTAGCTCAATTTCACCCCAAGAGCTTTAGCGCCGCCGCAATTGGAGATTTAGGTTTCGGTCACCGAAACTCTAAAGCTTCAATTCCGCTCAGTGACGCCCTGCCCTCGTGGTTTGCACCATCGTGTTCCTCGTCATCAGAGCTACCTCTTGGTTTCATCGGAGCGTCGCCAGAGCCTTGATCCAACAACACCCGAAGCCTTCCTCCGCTTCGAGATCGCCGCCGGCCACCACTGTCCACCTCAACCACTCGGAGTTGGTTCATCATGTTTGCAATAGCGCTAGCTACGCGCCTGTACCACTCGCCGCCGGTGGATCGCCGCCATTCGCTGGATCCTTGATTCCCGTGCGCCATCGCCTTCGCCGTTGAGCCACGACAACACCATCTCAGAGCCATATCAGCATCCTTGCCTACGTGTCGTGTGCGTGGCGCCGCGTCAGCACGTACGCGTGGCAGCCTCGCCAAACCAGATCCAGATCGGTTTGGTGGACTTAGTCTACCGTGAACTAGGTCACTAACACATGGGTCCCACACGTCAGTGATTTCTTTTTCCTTTCTTTTCCGGTATTTTCAATTGGAAAGTAATTCAGATATTTCTGAAAATAGGATTTCTTTTAGATTCAAACTTCCAAAGCCCATATCTTTTGCATCCGAACTACGATTGAGCCCATTCAAATTTATAAATTTATCTAAATTGAAGATCTTGTTATCTGAGTTTTTATTTAAATTTTTGGAGTTTGTTTTGCCTCTGTTATTTATTTGTTTTATTTGTTTGCTTCGTTTGCAAGTAGACATTGATACCTCGGGAAGATTTGAAGAAGAAGGAATGCCTCAAGAGCAAGATCGGTACCTAGACCTATTTCAAGGCAAGTTATACCTTTGATCATGTTGAATCCCAGTTTTCTAAAATTACCTTGATTCAAATTATTGCATTTACTTTAAGTATTTATTTAAATGCTTTTGGGTTTAGTTATTAATCCAATTTGTTATAACCACCTTGTCTAATTGTTATGTCTTAATCTTTTGTTGCCCTAGATTGGTTCTTTAATTAGTTGGTATTATCGTAGCACCAACGTGGGTTGGTTAGATACGATTAGTCTACTTAGCCATGCCATGAGTCATCATTTCATGTAAGTTGCTATTATAAACTTGACTAAGTGATTATGGAACTATGTGATAAAATTGTGTGTACTATGTGCTATTACTCGTTGATGGCATATATTGCACTTAACCAACAGGGTGGGAAATGATTTAAACGGAGGCAAGTGGTACTGTGTATTGTTATGGTGGATCTGTGTGCATGAGCTTAAAAATCTGTTTGCATAGGGATTTTGTAGAAAATTGGAAGTCTTACCTTGGTCAATTAAGGACTTAACTTTGTGCGCCATTGAACTGAGCCTTACTGTATGACCACACGCCTGGTATGAGACGGGCCTAACTTAGTAAGTTATGTAATCTTGACATTGCTACTCAGGTTGTAGGTTAGACTGTGTTGATTGGGTGGAGGTGTGCTACCAAGTAGTTACATCACGGGGCGGTTCGCCGTGTCCCTGTCCAACTGTGTGTGTCATACCATCGCTGTGTATGGCTTGGTATGATGGTTTGTAAGCACACTAGGAGTATCAATGCTTGAGATGAAGTTTCTGAAACGTTTTGTTATGATTAGTGCTTGCAACACTAGTTGTATCTTGTGGGTAAAGTGTACAAACTCTGCAGAGTGTTAAATCAATCTATTCGAATAGCCACATCCACGGTCATGGACATGCTCGGGAATTTCACACGAGGGGTATATTTTCATAAAAACCTTGGGAAGGGAGCTATGTGATCTAAGTCATATGGCTATGTGAATAACTTGTTTAGACTATGTGTCTTTGTGAAATCAAACTGTTAAATTATTATTTTTATTTGTTTTACCTTATGCTTTCAATCTATTATTCACATTCAAACTGCAAATATTGCATTTCTGCAAAAGAACCACAGAAGTCATTCCTTTGGAATAAGCCATCATGTATAATTGTATTTCTGTGGTATGACTTGTGAGTACGGTTGTGTACTCATGCTTGCTAAATCAAATCAACAGAAGAGGAGGAGTAATCGCCTGCTTTCGAGGAGGAGTTCATTGAAGGTGCTTGATCGTAGGGTCTTGATCCCAGTCAGTTGCCTGTGGTGAATTGATGGGATACCGCTGCCGTTTCTGTTTTCGCTGCTATTTAATTATTTGTCAGCCATGCGTGGCTTAATAAGTCTAAACTCGACCATAAGGTCAAAACCCTTATTTGTTAAACAAATTACTCGTTTATGCTATTAATCGCCTTGTGTGGATCGATATTCATCTATGTTGAAACTGTGTGCACTAGCGTGATCCTGGACTATTGCATTATACACAGAGGGTTTAGAATTACATTTTTGGGTCCCGACAGCCTCTACCGTCTGCACCACGCCAACCAACGCCTCCGCATAGCACATCAGCCTCTGGCCCTCTCCACTGACTTGTCACCCCCGCCTCCACCACCACCACCAGTATGTGCGACACCTCCCGTGATATGGGGTTGCTCGATCTTCTCGAGTAGGATTAAGATACTCACGTGTAGCCTCTCGAATCGTAGTGATCCCCCGTTGCCAATGCAAGAACGAACACTCTTTAATTTGCAAGAACACACACGCCGAACTTCACGACCACCAAGCGAAGCCCTATCGTGCTCCCAATTCCCACCGGAAAGGTTGAACGATCTCGATTAGCAAGAACTCTCAAATTTCCTCATTGATGCCATCGGCCATCAAGAAGAACATCGTAATCTGTTTCTTTATTAATCTCAAAATATCTGCTCCCCACCACATGAGGACGGCAGCTGCTACTTAAACGCTCGCCAACATGCCTACAAGGCCTTGGGCTGGCTTCTCTTCTAGGCGGTCATGAGACCGAGGTGGATCCTGATGGGTGATCGAAATAATTGGTGCATGGGTCGGACTCAACTAACAAAAAGGTGGTTCAACTACTAACTAATGCATGGGTCGTACTCAACTAACAAAAAGGGGGTTCAACTATTAACTAATACATGCCTTAAGGTTCAGCCGAAAGCATGGGATCATGGCACGCAAGCCCATCCTCCTCATGTGCATGCATGCGTGAAACACTTTCTTGGTATTTGCTACATACGTAGGTGCCCCCTCCAGCCGCATGGATCCTCCTTAATACTTGGTGGTCTTCCAGTGCTTTGGTCTCGATTCTCTCCTCATACCTAATTATGCACAAAACACTAGCGTTAGGTAGTATATTGTTCTCATCAAAAGAAGGAAGTTCATTAAGAAATAAATTCACCTGTTTATTTAAAAGCTTGGCTCATGCTCTAGTCATTGGACCTTTTAGTGCTTCATGAGCACTTGGAGATATGGTACTAGTAGTAGGGATACCCTCATCATCCTCCCCCTCTTGAAAAGGAGTCGTCCTCGACTCTGTACCGTCTTGCCCAAAAAATGGTGATAAGTCAGCAACATTAAAAGTGATACTTACCGCATAGTCGTCTTCCGGAAGCTCAATCTTGTAAGCATTATCGTTGATTTTGGCAAGTACTTTAAAAGGCCCATCACCACGGGCATCAACTTTGATTTATGCTTCTCCGGAAAGCGTTCTTTGCGAAGATAAACCCACACTAAATCACTTGGTTCAAACAACATTTTCTTTCTAGTCTTGTTAGCTTTGGAAGCATAAGAACGTACCTTCGCCTCAATTACCTCTTTAGTCTTTTCATGGAGTTTCTTTACAAAATTAGCATACTTGGAAGCCTCTATATTAGCACGTTCTTGCAATGGAAGTGGCATCAAATCAAGTGGCGTGATCGGTTTGAAGCCATACACCACTTCAAAGACATCCTCATAAGTCTGCAAAACTTGAGAAACCACGCTAGGAAGAGAGGTTAAACCATTAGTAGAAAGCAAAACATCTTTGTACAGCAATACAAAGTGCATCAAAGTGGGATCATCTCTCATCTCTCTCAAATCAGATTTAGTGGCTATCATGACTAACTTTTTCTCTCCCTCATTCTTTCTTTTCCCATTCAGTTTGAGCTTGTGGCTCTCACTCACCTGTTGTGGAATCACACTCTTTTGCTCCTTTCCTCTCTCATTCTCTACGTTCACCCCAATCTTTTGCATGTTACTATTCACAATTCGAGAAGGAGTCAAAGGTCGTAATGCTATTTCTTTGTTATTCCACATGAACTTATATTGATTTGTTCTCCCATCATGAATCATAGATCTATCATATTGCCATGGTCTTCCTAAAAGTAAGTGACAAACATTCATGGAAACTACATCACACTCCACAGTATCTCGGTAATTCCCAATTTGAAAACTAACATCAACAGTGTATCCAACATTCATAGAACCATCATTATTTAACCATTGAATTTGGTATGGATGTGGATGTTTCTTGTATTTCAACCCAAGCTTAGTGTAAAGTTCTTTACTAGCCAAATTATGGCAACTTCCTCCATCAATAATAACTTTGCAACACTTACCATCTTTACTCACCGAAGCTCTTGTTTGGAAAAGATTGCAGCGCTGCTCATGAGTGGGTTTTGCTTGCACACTCAACACCGTCGGTGCACACACAAGGATAGGACCAGCCTCGGGGTCACAAAAACCATCTTCATGCGCCTCCTTCTCTTGTCCTTCTTCATATAAACCTCCAAATCTTCTAAAATTAGCAAGGGCCTCACCTTCCTCTTCGCTAGTAGAGTCATACTCTCTATTCTCCATTAGCAACATAACCTTGCTATTTGGACAATCCCTTTGTATATGACCTCGTCTAAGGCATTTGAAGCATTGGATGTCACTAATTTTTGCTGTAGAGCTCACTGAAGACGAGGTAGAAGGTGCTGAACTTTTCTTGGCAATGGGTGTTGTTGTATTTTTCCCGCCTGGTTCAGCACTGGTACTAGGAGCAAAACTTCCACTAGATTGATTAGTTTGAAAAGAATCAAAACGGGATGTGGATTTACCTCCTGTAGGTGCTGGACGGGGTGTGTATGATGATGTTCTTGTTGCTCTCATATCTTGTTGCACTTGCCTTTCAGCCTTGGTTGCTTGATGCACTAACTCCATCATGTTGTTATAGGGCTAAAATTCGGTGATGCGCTTGATGGAAGGGTGAAACCTAGCAAGGAAGCGAGCCATTGTTTATTCTTCTTGCTCAAATATGTTATCTCGAATCATGGCCATCTCCATCTCTTTATAATACTCCTCCACCTTGAGAGTTTCTTGCTTCATTTGTTGTAATTTATTAAATAAATCATGGTTGTAATGTTTAGGAACAAACCTCGCTCTCATGTGATACTTCATCTCTTCCCATGTAGTGATGGGAGGTTCGTCGTATTCTCTCCTTTGATTTTGAACTTGTTCCCACCGTATGAGCGCATATTTATCAAATTCAAGTGCAGCCATGTGTATTTTCTTCGCCTCGGAGTAGTTGTGCATACGGAACACCTTGTCCACCTTGAGCTCCCAAGTGTGGTAATCTTCGTGATCATGTGTACCTAAAAATGTTGGCATAGTAAATTTAAACTTACCAGATTTCTCTTCATTAGGTCGTTCATTGCCATAGCGGTGTCGGCGGTGGTATCTATCATCGTAGTCGTACAAGTTGTCGTCGTCGAAGTGAGGCAGTCCCCCACCCTAGCCACCATGCCCACGGCCCCTCCCGGGTCCATGGGCGCTTCCCCCACCTCCTCTCCCATGTGGAGGTGGCCGTATGGCTTGTGTCACCACACGGTATCGCCGTTGTTGCGCATCCTAGGCGACTCGTGCAACGACCACCTCATCTCGTGGAGGCATGTGAGCTGGCAGATGCACACTATCTTCCTATGGTTGTGGACGAAGTGCCCACACAACATCATTCACGAGGCTCGTACGTAACACGTTCATTTGTTGATCGAGGTCAATGCGGAGGTCTTGCATATCCGCCTTGAGTTGTTCCCCCATTATAGTGGTGCCAGCTACAAATTCTTGTTGCAATGTACTTCTCAATGCCTGATGTTGGAAGCGAGTTACCGGGGCATTAAGATCAACAACATGCTCCCCACCATAGTTGTCTTCTCCACCTGACATGGTTAGGTTGTGCAAAAGAAGACACAAACAGCAAGAATGTATATGGATTAGTAAAATTCAGTCAATCTCTCTTTTCTCTCCCAAGTAAAGTTCTTACCTTTCCAAAGTGAATTAAGGCCAAAGGAAACTTACACTTGGTGGAAGCTACAATAGCAAGGTGATGATCAAACAAATTTAAGAGTGTTCACAATTACACAATAACAGTTATTTGATGGAGCTTGGTATGGAGGTGTATATCCTAGCAATCTGAAATTCTTGATGTTGTAAAGCTAAGTAACAATCCAAACTAGAATATTTTGCCTAAGTGCTGATCCAAAAGGTTTAAGTGAAATATATGAACGCACACGCAAAGATCAATGTGACTCAATGCAACAAAGGAATGAGCTAGTGAGTTGCAATCTGAAATTGAGATGAAAACTAGCTCGTTTTTGCACCAAGTACTTGGAGAGATGCTAGCCAATTACAATAATATGAATTGTAAGGGCACAAGATTGCTCAAATAAATTAAATACACAATCTAAAATTTTATGAACTAAGGTTATCTTTTTCCCAAGTTTTGGCCAATATCTTCTTCTTCTTTTTTACTTCATAGCCACGACTTTTTTTTGACTTGTGGTTTGTCTTTTCTTTCGTTCTGTCTTTCTTCTTCTTCTTCTTCTTTCCTTTTTTTTTTTGCCGAAACTAGGGTTTAAGCTCCCCTCACACAAGTTCAAATTTTCAGCAAGTGTAAATAATCCAATGAACAACCCCTAAGCAATTATCAAAGACTAGTCTCAAAGATGAAGGGGTTTTTTGCGCAAGTATGTAGTAAAGGCGAATTAATCTTGGCGTCCGTGGTAATCAGAGCTAATCGTAGTCAGAAGTACCGATGACATTATAGCAAAGACGCGATCTTGATTTATCCGAACCATCAGAAGCGACGGCCATCAGAAAGTAATCAAGAACCAACATTCTTTTAGGGTTTTGATTGGACACAGAGATTAAGCAACGTAAAAGAACACTACGATCAACACTAAACAAAAATTCTAATGGATTACAACCTAACTAAACTCACAGGAAATAACAGATGCAAAAACTAGGGTTTGGAATTTTTGTGTTGCAATTTTCGGTTTATGGACTCTAGGTATTAAGAACAACAAATAAAATCAATCTAATTTAGGGATAAGTAATCCTACCGAGTCAACCGCGCTCTGATACCAAGATTATATGGGGTTGCCCGATCTTCTCGACGTAGGATCACGTGTAGCCTCTCGAATCATAGTGATCCCCCATTGCCAATGCAAGAACGAACACTCTTTAAGTCGCAAAAACATACGCACTGGACTTCACGACCATCAAGCGAAGCCCTATCGCGCTCCCAATTCCTAGTGGAAAGGTTGAACGATCTCAATTAGCAAGAACTCTCAAATTTCCCCATTGATGCCATCGACCATCAAGAAGAACACCGTAATCTGTTTCTTTATTAATCTCAAAATATCCGCTCCCCTCCACATGAGGACAGCGGCTGCTACTTAAACGCTCGCCAACATGCCTACAAGGCCTTGGGCTGGCTTCTCTTCTAGGCGGTCATGCGACCGAGGTGGATCCTGATGGGTGACCGAAATAATTGGTGCATGGGTCGGACTCAACTAACAAAAAGGTGGTTCAACTACTAACTAATGCATGGGTCGTACTCAACTAACAAAAAAGGGGGTTCAACTGTTAACTAATACATGCCTTAAGGTTCAGCCAAGAGCATGGGATCATGGCACGCAAGTCCATCCTCCTCATGTGCATGCATGCGTGAAACACTTTCTTGGTATTTGCTACATACGTAGGTGCCCCCTCCAGCTGCATGGATCCTCCTTAATACTTGGTGGTCTTCCAGTGCTTTGGTCTCAATTCTCTCCTCATACCTAATTATGCACAAAACACTAGCATTAGGTAGTGTATTGTTCTCATCAATAGAAGGAAGTGCATTTAGAAATAAATTCACCTGTTTATTTAAAAGCTTGGCTCGTGCTCTAGTCATTGGACCTTTTGGTGCTTCATGGGCACTTGAAGATATGGTAGTAGTAGTAGGGATGCCCTCATCATCCCGCATGAGGATCCGATCTCTAAAACCACCCAATAAAGACATCGCAATGATCGTCTCTCCACATGAGGATCCAATCCTACATACCAACCAACAAACCAAGAAGAAGAAACAACTTATGAGCATATTGATTGAGCCCACGAACTCACGAGCAACACCACTCATGCCCAAAGAAAACAACGAGTGCTCAACGTTGAACACTTGCCGCTCACGAGAATGACACACTGGCCAGAACGAAAGAGACCACTATGGTCGAAAGACTTAGGGCCACTGTGCTTGTGTCGTTCTTCTTGACATCGGCCTTGTCTCCCATGGCATGTCAGTGGGTCTTCAGCGCAGAGGCTTCTGTTGCTGGAGCCATCGCAAGTCGGTCCAAGCGACAATGCGCCATCGAAGAGCCCCGCCGATAGTGAATCGACTGGCAACGCGATAGGCGTGTAGAGTGAGGAGGGAATTGGGAAGAAGAGGTGATTGATCGATGTACTCGGTGGTCGGAGTAGAGAGAGATGACGAAGGGATGGGAAAGTAAGAGAGATAATTGTGTGGGAGTTGGTGTCAGGTTGGTAAATACATTTTATTGTTCTCTCAGCCAAACATTGTGCTAGTAAAACTATATTTTCGATTTGTGTCATCCAAACAAAAAAATTCTATAGATGCATGCTAACAGAATAACAACCTAAAACTGGTTTTCCTAAAATTCCTAGAAAAACATGTTTAAGAAAACTGATTTCTATTGTATTAGATCCAAACAACCACTTAATTATCCAAAATGAACTCGTGCTAATTTAGGTCGGATTGACAGTTTCACACCTCATAAAGCTTCAATTCAAAGTTTGTTTCGGGGCAAATATCAGCTGACAGCTAGGATTACTGGATTAGTATGCATGGTTGTCAAAGTTGTGGTAGCCTGTTTCGTCGAACGCTAAAAGGATCGGATGAGCGACAATCAATGTAAATTATAGGAAAAGAAAAGGAAACAATACTACATGCATGATTAACACAGCACATGTCATACACTATTGCTTTAGATCATGCCGGGGAGACTCTCAACCCTATCACGTTATATATATTCTGGAGAGAAGCAATCCAGATCTACCAACCAATAATTGTGATATCTTATCATATCATGGCACGGGACATGAAACTTCCTACGCAAACCGCGTCTGTATTTTACTTGCTTAAGGCTAATGGTAGAGAAGATATCTCCTTGGAGAAAAAAATTAACTAGTTCAGATTTTCATATCGGGGATGTGAAATGCTTGCGCTCCACGCCCACATGCATGTTAGTAGATTCGGTACGCCTGCATGCACGTCTACATGCCAACCACTCACTTCGGCAGGACTGCTTCCTTCAGCACGTCCCAACGACATCACGCACGATGGGCTCAACCCTCAACATCTATTCCTGTTATTTAGCTTGTACCGTTGCTTTCTCCTTTGATGTATTCAAACCATGTACTCTATATATTTGTGATGCAATGGAATACAAGTGTGCTACCATATACAATTAACATGGTATCAGAGCAGGTGTAGCTCGATCCCATCTCCACCATGAGCAAAACTGGTTCGCCGTCTGTGACCGCCACCACCGGTGGCACGATCTCTTCCTCTTCCTCCACCTCCGCCTCCTCCACTAGTTCTCAATCAGAGTCTCTCTTTGCTCAATCCACCTTAGCCCTCCAAGTAGGAAAGATCAAAGTCTTCATCCCTCTGGTTCTGGATCTTCAAGTTCCAAACTACTCCCAGTGGCGACATCTCTTCCTTGTGCATCTCGGGTGTTACTCTCTACGTCGCCACGTAGACAGCTCCGACCCACTGCATGATGATCCACTTTGGGTCCAAGAGGACTACATCGTTCTCCAGTGGCTCTACACCACCATCAACGTCGAGCTCTTCGACATGGTGATGAAGCCCGACGCCACCGCCTATGGGACTTGGATAAGTCTCGAAGGACTCTTCCGCGACAATCAGTCAATGCGTGCCATCTATCTTGAAGCGGACTTCCGTGCCACGATTCAAGGTGATCTTACGATCTCCGCGTACTGCGCTCACCTCAAGTCGCTGGTGGACGCCCTGAGTGACATTGGACAACCTGTCTTCGATCAAACCCTTATGCTGACATTGCTGCATGGACTCAACGACAAATTCTCAGTCCAAGGTTCAATGATTCTGATGCTTCGTCCATTCCCGTCATTCCTAGAAGCCCGGTCCATCTTGATGCTCGAAGACCTCAAGCAAACCACTCGGCAGACGAACCCCACAGCGCTGCTCTCCGTAGGCTGCGCACCTGCCGTGCCCGTCTCGTCTGGGTCCTATAGTGCAGGGTTTGGCTCCACCGGTGGCGTTAGTAGTAGCCAACAATCTTGGAGCAATCGTGGGACGGGTAACGGCGACTGGAATAGCAATCAAAAGATCAAGGGCAAGGGCAAGGCCTCCAACGACAAGCGCAGTTCACAGGCTCCAGGAGAGAGCTCTTGGCGCCCATCGGCAAATCCGTGGACCAGCATGGTGCAGGCCTAGCCCATGCTGTGGTCCACTGCCTCCTGGTCTGGTGCGCCGTGGCCTGGCAGGTCGCGCCCCTCTAGTGCGCCCGGCGTTCTTGGTCCCCGACCACCGCAGGCGTACACTTCATTTGCACCGTCGCACCAGCATGGATTCCCACCTGCATTACCCATGGCAATCGCGCCCGCACCTTTAATGTGGGATTAGTCAGCACTCATGCAAGATCTGAACAATCTTTCGGTGCAAGGAGGATCCGATTGGGTCTTCGACTCTGACACATTCACCCACATGACTGCGAATCCTGGTATGTTGTCGTCCCTATCTTCTTTAAATTCCTTTCCTCCCATTTTTGTTGGCAACGGGTCTCATCTTCCCGTATCGCACTGCGATCACTCCATCATATATTCCTCATTCTCATACTCCTTTGCATTTGAACAATGTTCTCGTTGCACTATCTTTAATCAAGAATCTCACCTTTGTGTGTCAATTTACCATAGATAACCATTGCTCAATTGAGTTCAATCCTTTTGGGTTGTTTGTGAAGGATCTTCGCACTCGGGAGGTGATTCTTCTATGCAATAGCACATGCGATTTGTATCCCCTGTGTGCTGACGTTGCCATTGCTTCATCAACGGCCCTCACCACTTCCGCTACCTCCATTGATTTGTGGCATCGTCGTTTAGGACACCCTAATAATATTATTGTTTCCAATTTACTTCAGAATTTTTCAATTCCTAGCGATAAGCAATCGCATGATTCTACTCTTTGTGATGCTTGACAAAGGGGAAAACATGTATGTCTTTCTTTTTCCAATTCCTTATCAAAGACCTCTTGTTCGTTTGAGCACTTGCACTGTGACATTTGGACATCACCGGTTGTTAGTGTTTTCGGTTTCAAGTTTTATGTTGTCATTTTGGATGACTACTCCCACTACATCTGGACTCTCCCTCTACGTTCTAAGGACGACGTTCCCTCCACCCTTCTTCACTTCTATCAGTACGTTTCCACTCACTTCTCTTCTCCCATTAAATTCATACAATGCGACAACGGAAAGGAATTCGACAACCACAAAAACCGCACATTTTTCTTGCCCATGGCATTCTACCACGCTTCTCTTGTCCCTATACCTCCCAACAAAATGGTAAAGTGGAGCGCGCCTTGTGTACAATCAACGATGTTCTTCGCACACTCTTGTTGCAAGCTCATACGCCACCCATCTACTGGGCTGAGGCATTACGCACCGCATCCTACTTGCTTAATCTTCGCCCCACAAAATCTCTTCATCTCCCCACTCCCCATGAAGTTCTTTTTTCAATCCACTCCCTCCTATATGCATTTGTGCGTCTTCGGATGCCTCTGCTACCCTAACACAACAGGCACAACACCACACAAGTTAGCACCGCGCTCCACTCCTTGTGTCTTCCTAGGTTATCCGTCGTGTGCTTATTTCTCATCATGTGATTTTTAACGAATCCACCTTTCTGTTCCAGCATGTTCAACCCAGTTCTTCCACCCAAACATCTCCTGACGAACCTGAACATTCCATTCTACCAGCTTCCTACATGCATGGCACTTTTCCCAGCCAGCACATGCATGCACCCATCCTAGCTTTGACCGAGTCAGCCCTGTCTAGCCCTTCCTCAGTCCGCCAAAACTTCGCCAAAAATTCCATGCCCACGCCACATTCTGCACTGGACTAGGGCCCCTCTTCTACGTCTCCGACCATGCAGATTCCATTCCAGTGGAAACACTGCTTACTTGCTTCTATATGTCGATGATATTGTCCTAACGGCCTCATCGTCCTCATTCTTGAATGATATAATCTCTTCTCTCCACACTGAGTTCTCAATGACTGATCTTGGGTCTCTTCATATTTTCCTCGGCATTGTTGTTACCAGGTCTAGTTCTGGTTTCTTCCTCTCTCAATGACACTACATTCTTGAGCTTATCCAAAAAGTAGGCATGACCGATTGCCACTCCTGTCGCACACCAGTAGCCATCGGGCCAAAACTTTCTTTAACAGGCTCTCCCGTTTTTGAGCCAACCTTGTATCAGAGTATCACTGGGGCACTCCAATACCTAACCATCACTTGACCTGACGTGGCTAATGCTGTTCATCAAGCTTGCTTATTCATGCACGATCTGCGCAAAATGCACATGCATCATGTCAAACGAATCTTGCGTTATCTAAAAGGCATTCTCGATCTTGGCCTTCATCTCAACACTTCCTCGCCAACCACCTTGACAGCTTACTCGGATGCAGATTGGGCCGGGTGCCCAGACACGAGACGTTCGGCGTCAGATCTCTGTATTTTTCTCGGTGACAACTTGGTTTCATGGTCCTCCAAGCGTCAACTTATGGTTTCACGGTCGAGTGTCGAGGTGGAATACCGTGCGGTCGCTCACGCAGTTGCTGAAACGAGTTGGCTTCGTCAGTTGCTCGACGAACTTCAGCGACCGATCCAGCAGGCCACGATTGTATATTATGAAAATATATCGGCTGTGTACATGCCAGCTAACCCGGTATAGCATAGGCGCACAAAACACGTCGAAATAGACATCCATTTTGTACGTGAGAAGGTGGCTCTAAGTGATGTTCATGTCCTGCATGTTCCGACGACTTCCCAGTTCACAGACATTTTTACGAAGGGACTGCCATACGCCGCCTTCAGTGAGTTTCGCTCTAGCCTCAACGTCGCTTTCACCGGACATTGGTCACTGTGGGAAGGGTGGTTAGGCGACGGCACGCCTGCATGTACGTTTGCATGCCAACCGCTCACTTTGGCAGGACCACTTCCTTCAGCACGCCCCAACAACATCACGCACGATGGGCTCAGGCCTCAACAACTATTCCTGTTATTTAGCTTGTACCATTGCTTTCTCCTTTGATGTATTCAAACCATGTACTCTATATATTTGTGAATGCAATGGAATAAGTGTGTTGCCATACACAATTAACAACGCACATCCCCCATGTGACTCGCGCATAAAGAAAAATGACCATGAGTCTCCCGGGATCTGTTGGCTAGCACCATAACGAGCTAGTCAATTTGGGTTCAAATTATCACTATTTAAATAAATAGTGAAAAGAATAAGTATTATCTCTCTGCACCATCATTTTTTAGTAGAGAAAAACGGCGAGAGAGAAGTTCTAAACAGAGCGTCAAAAAAACGGCGAGAGAAAAGTTCTAAACGTAGCGTCAAATCTGCTTGCCGGGCTACCGGGTCGCCGTCGCACCGACCATACCAAAAACTTCCACAAACGTCAAACGCCAACCCAAAAGGAACCCGAAAACACAAGAAAACCTGTGCGGCCTGACGCACGTTCCAAGTCCGAACCCACCAACCTGGCAAACTGCGTCCAAACTCACTGGCCGATCTGCCAAATCTACCCCTCGCGGTCGCCCAATACCACGGTGGGAGGCGAGGGGCAGAGCCGCCCGCCGAGACACGCCGACGCACACCCACCGCGCCGTTGTTAAAAAAGCTGCTGTTTAACGCCCGCCCGGAGCCACAGACCCAATCAAGCGATGATCACCGAACCCGACCCAGCCAGGCAGCCCTGCAAAGGTCACTCGCACGAGACGAGAGAGAGAGAGCTCGTTGTTTTAACACCACCTTCCCATCCCACCACTGCGCCATAGAAACGAACACCGCAACTCACCCCACCCCCACCCCCACCCCGCGACCTCGCCGCGAGTTGCTCAGTCGCAGCAACGCAGGCCACAGAGCGAGCGAGCGTTCCAGCTGGGTTGCGCTGATTCGATCCAGGGCGAGATCTATCGTGCGGTGCGGGGCAAATGCGGGTAGATTCGTGGGCGGAGGAGCGGTGAGGCGGCCGAGGAGCGATGCAGGCGGAGCAGCAGCGTAGGAAGGTGAGAGGAGGGCTCTCGGTGCCCGAGGCAAAGTTTCGTCTTTCCTACAGGGTGGTTGAGTTTGGGTGAGGGTGTGATCTTGTGGGTTGTTGGCGTTTGGAGATCGGTTGGTCCGGCGGATTGGACCTTGGGAAATATTTGGCTCTGGACTCGTGGGATTTGTGAAAAGGAAGGCGTTTTCAGTTAAATTTTGGACTTGGATGCGTGTGGGCGTAAGGATTTGTTCTTGCCATTGTTTTCTGCTACTTTTTTTTCTGTCTTTTTGTGTGGATGATTCCGTAGTGTTGTGGTAAATTTGAATGGATTTGAGCTGTGGAGTCGCTACAGTGCTGTATTATTATGTTCCATGTGTTTGCAAAAGAGATTTTTCACACTCCTTTTTCTGGTTCAGAAGTTATCTGAATTATGAGAAGGTTCTCTGTTGGATTGGCCAGTGGATGCTTTCTTGATAATATCTTAAATCTTCTGGTCGGCAACGTCTTCTTTTGTGCCTCGAAAGGAAATGGTATCCTTTTGCAACTTTTCCATGTCAGTCGAATACTCATTGCTCCTTAAAAGATTGGTGAGACCTTTTCCACCCCTGCTAATCCGAGATAACACGCCAGAAAAAAGGCTGATTCAGATGCAACTTAGAGGTATCACAAATGCGGCATTAGATTTGCTGAGTAGATATGTTTATCCTAACCCAACTCTGTGGTCTTCTTACCTTCTTTTTTCTTGGAAGAAAAGGATATAGCCAATCATGTTAATTGTGCCAGTGGATTAGCTCGTCAATATATTCTATACCCACTCGGGAGGCATATTGATTGAGATGGTTTTATGCCCAAGAACACTTCCATAAAGAGTCATTATTTGGCTTCTGCGAGTATCATTTTATCTTGCACTTGATCAGTCCTGTTTTGCTCATTTCTGGAGACCAAGGAGGCTTGCATCGGACGGGGAGGAGTAGCTACCGTCTTAGTGTCTGATACATAAGATACCAGAATCCAGTTGTTCATGATAGATTCTGTGTTAGTTGAACACAGATTATGTGTCTGCTGTTTCGGTGGTCTGTTCGGTAAGAACTAAGAAGCAAGCTTCTATACAAAGCATCGCACAAGATCTAGCGGTCTTATTGCAGACTGTTATCTTGAGGATTCTGGTGATTTATTTGAAAGCTCGGGATTAGCTTTGTGTTATTTTTATCAAAGTTTTTTGATGCAAAGCTTTATGTGATGAGTACTGAGGGTAGTATTTATACACCCTAGGTTCATCCAAAGATTGATTCAAACCTTTTCTAGTGCTTTACTAAGCTATATTTTTTGGCTGGCTGGGCCATCTGACATTGAGCTTTGTGCTTGGGGCAGAGGCTACTCAGTTAAATTGGGTCTTGTTTTTTGTTCATTGCGTGTTTTCTGTCTCTTTTGTAAAAAAAAGTTGTCCGTTGTATAGTGTTAGCTCAATTTGTTGAACTTTTTCTCAGGGTTCATCGGAGATGGACTTCTTCAGTGAATATGGTGACGCTAACAGATACAAAATTCAGGAAGTCATCGGCAAAGGAAGTTATGGTGTAGTTTGTTCAGCTATTGACCAACATACTGGTGACAAGGTGGCAATCAAAAAAATACATAATATCTTTGAGCACTTATCTGATGCTGCCAGGATCCTTCGTGAGATCAAATTACTCCGGCTATTACGGCATCCTGACATAGTTGAGATCAAGCATATAATGTTACCTCCATCAAGGAGGGACTTCAAGGATATTTATGTTGTCTTTGAGCTAATGGATACAGACCTCCACCAAGTCATCAAGGCTAATGATGACTTAACCAAAGAGCATCATCAGTTCTTTCTCTATCAGATGCTTCGCGCACTGAAATATATTCATACAGGTATGCTTCTTTTTAGAAATTGAGGTCTGAGTTATCATACAGTTCTTTATTGTTGCATTATAATATTTGTTAAGTGTCTAGGGATAGTTTTTTCTCCCTAAAATATCAGGACAAGTTCTATTCACACTTTTGTATTGGTGCTTTGTTATGCTCCATTAGGAGCATTGACGATTGGAGTAGTGCGCTCACACATAAATTTCACTGTAGTGCTAACCCAATAACCAAGGCCACTACACTTTAAAGAAAAATTGTCCTTTGCCCTCCATTAATTATGTGCTTTGTTGATTGTCTGTTCATTGTCTCCCTTGTGCTTTCTCAAGTTGCCTTGAGGTTCTGATTTGTTGGCATCCATTGATTGATCTTAAAAATATCTCCCACTTTATTTTGGACCTTTTGTTAATAAGTGGTCACTTTACTTGCATTTACTTTCTGTATCTACTAATTGTACCTTTGAGGTCATCATAATTATTTTCTACTATCCCTTTCGAGCACTTAGCAATATCAGCTTCGAAAATCCTTTATGTCAAGTTTAAACTGCATGCTCATTTACTAGATCTTTCAGAACGGACAGATACAATTGGTTTATCTGCATTGGCTATTATCTGACTATACTTTTATGTGGTTGCAGCTAATGTTTATCATCGTGATTTGAAGCCAAAGAATATATTGGCAAATGCTAACTGTAAACTCAAAATATGTGATTTTGGTCTAGCAAGAGTGGCATTTAATGACACTCCTACAACAGTATTCTGGACGGTATGTCAATTTTGCTAGACTAGATTCATATATTGTGTTGTTTGCCAGATCAGATTCATATTTAAGCATACTTCTTGGCATGATTCTCATCTTTTATTTCATAATTTTTTGCAGGATTATGTTGCTACTAGATGGTATAGGGCTCCTGAGCTATGTGGGTCTTTCTTTTCTAAGGTAATTAATCTGCACATCTCTGGTGTTGTTTGCTACAATATTGCTTGCTACTTTCTCCAGAAACTTGACGTAAAGCACCATGTAATATTGTTATGCACCTAACAGTAAAAGAAAAAAAAAATCATTATCACATCCCTATACAAGGTTTCACTATGGTGTTCCATGTGCTCTTTGGCTTTGCTGCACTGGAGATTTTATTTTATTTTTCCATATCATTGCAGAGTCCTGTTTTTGTATATAGTATATTGTACAAGACTGAATTCATGGTTGTTCATACTACTACTGGTCCAAGTGGCCTATGCCATTAAAATGGGCATGACATATCTAGAGGCTAGTATTCATGGTTATGCATACTATACCGGTACGAGCCAGTATATTGGTATATGGGTAGTTGTCACTTTGGGGCCCTTAACTGATATGTCAGTCACTAATGAATCTAGTGATGATCATAGTAACTAGTACCCTAGCTTAGTGGCCTTAATATTATCGAGCATTCACAATTCAAATTAAATGGTATTCTTACTTGTCATCATAGATATTGCTTCACATTTTGTAGCCTCCTGTCCATTCCTCGAAGCTTATGCCTTATTGTCTTCATTATCTTTGATAGCACAAACCTGGTCCTGTGCCTATTTGGATTCGTAACAGGATACATGTTTTGCCATATTTGGCCAATTTTACTTGTACCTTGCTGTAATTGGAAAATATTTAATTTCAAGCTCCCTACAAATATGTACTTAATCTGATTGGCGCTCTTTTTAAACTCGGTATAGAACCAAAACTGTTGCTTGTATGTTTATCCATTTCTTCCAGTCTTTTATTCTTTGCTCCCTTTTGGTGTATGCAAATTAAATATTCTTATATGTCATCATCTTTTGAAGGATTGGATGGTCTATATGTTAAATTATTTTGTTGTGTATCATGACCCTTTTATGCCCAAGTACCCCCATAGCTGAATGTGATTTTGCATCAGGCCATTCATCTCCTGTTATTCCAATTTGGCTACTTACCAACTGGCATACCAAGGATCATTCCTTCCAAACTGTCTTGTTCAGGAGCTGCATTCTCCTACAGAACTTAACATTCTAGATGGCATTTGCTACCTTTTAGTAGGCATTGCCTTCATTGATAATCATAGATAAAGTGTAGTACTAGTATACTTTGGTTGGGTGTGGGAAGTATATCGTTTACAGTAATTCAGGGTGCTTATTCGGCCATTCAGGGACTATTGTTGAGTACAAGCCAAGAACATTAATGTAGTTATATAGCATTCTTACAACTGCTATGTTAGCTATCAATTAATATCTTATCTCCCTGTTTAAATTTAATTTGGATGTTGAGTTCAGTATGCTAAATTGATTGTTATGTGCAGTATTCACCAGCTATTGACATATGGAGTATTGGTTGCATCTTTGCGGAGATTTTAACTGGGAAGCCTTTGTTTCCTGGAAAAAATGTGGTTTACCAATTGGATTTGATGACTGATCTCTTGGGTACGCCATCACTGGATACTGTTTCCGGGGTATGCTTTTTCATTCACGCTTATTGCACCAAAGTAAATTGTCCATAAATGTCAAGCATTATTGATCCCTTCGCAACTACAGATTCGGAATGAGAAGGCAAGGAGGTACTTGAGTAGTATGAGGAAAAAACAACCAGTACCTTTTTCGGAGAGGTTCCCTAAAGCAGATCCTGCTGCACTCAAACTTCTGCAGAGGCTTTTAGCGTTTGACCCCAAGGATAGACCAACTGCTGAGGAGGTAAGTGTTTCTTAATGAAGTGTCGAATTTGAAATTCGTTTTCTGTGTTTATATGCTGCACCCAGCCATCATTAGGTGTTAAAATCATTGTAACAAATGTTTGTTGATCATGAATGCACATAATCAGGCATTGGCTGATCCGTATTTTAAAGGGCTCGCGAAAGTAGAGAGAGAACCATCATGCCAGCCAATAACGAAAATGGAGTTTGAGTTTGAACGGAGAAAGGTGACCAAAGATGACGTAAAGGAACTTATATTCCGGGAGATATTGGAGTATCATCCTCAGCTTCTCAAGGATTACATGAACGGAATTGAAAAAACAAACTTCCTATATCCTAGGTTTTTTTTCCCTTAAGACCTCTCTAAGCTTTCATTCCCTCCATTTTCTTTATTTGTTTATTCCCATCTGCTACATGCCAATGTTCATAACTGATCCGTTCTTGGTTGTGCCTAATTGTCATTATGCAGCGCTGTTGATAATTTCCGGAGGCAATTTTCTAACTTGGAGGAAAATGGAGGAAAGGGCGGGGCAGTCGTTCCATTGGACAGGAAGCATGTTTCGCTCCCAAGGTGACTAAAACTTTCACAGTTTTTCTTTCCATCGCAAATATTTTATCAATGATATATGCTGTCATGTTCTGCTTTATGTTTAAAAATATTGCATTAAATTAAACGAATAGCTCATATTTACATGGTTAAGAGACTGTTCTTTGATGATCTTGTGGTACTATGAAATCGCTTTACACAGCAAAAATGGTCAGGTAGCCAGGAATTTCACTAGAAGTTGGATAATTTTGGGGTGATACTAATTACAGAGACTGCCCTCAAAATTTGCTGCTGACCTTTGATTTGCTATTTGCAGGACGACTACAATTCATTCTACTCCAATTCCTCCAAAAGACCATCCAAATATGACTTCCCAAGTTCTGCAAAGGATCCCAACTGGTAATAGTTTCTCCTAAATAGATATCCAGCGTTTTGTTCTCGAATGGAACCAATTGATATATTTTCTTCTCTGAAAATTTCCCAGGTAGACCAGGAAGAGTAGTTGGCCCGGTAATACCATTTGAGAATTCAAGTGCTATGGATCAATACAGTCAACAAAGGGTAGCGAGGAACCCACTACTTCCTCCGGCCACCACCAACCTATCAGCGTACGCCTACCACCGAAAGCCAGACAACTCAGAGAGAGAGCTACAACAGGAACTTGAAAAAGATCGCATGCAGTACCAGCCATCACAGCGTTTCATGGATGCCAAGGTGGTGTCACATATGTCCCCTGACTTGAGGTCTTCCTCCTACTACATTCCAAGGGGTGTCCCAAAATCTGATGTAGCAGAAAGGGCTGCCTTACAGTCTAACATGATGCAGGGAATCACCCCGTTTAATGGCATTGCAGCAGTTGGAGGTGCCTACAATAAGGTCCGTGCTGTTCAGTATGGAGTTTCTAGGATGTACTAGTGCAATGGCCACTTCCAAAATGCTCGGCTGAGCTGAAGTAATAACATGGAAGAATCGAAGTACTTCCTAAGTTGCCTTATCAGCTGAGGATTCAAACAGTGGATTGACAATCTCTGATCGAGGAGGAAGTTGATGTCCGGTGAAAATTAGATTATGCCAAAAGGACAATCATCCTGTCTAGCTGTTCAACAAAGGAATGCCATCAGTTATTTGCTGCTAAGAAGGAAATGAAGTCAGAAGATGAGAAGGAAGTCTATGTACTTCGAAAGAAAGGGAACATGTGGGAATAAAAATGGTGATCTTATGTATATACCATAACTTGATTTAATATATTAACATCAAAGCAACAAAACAAAACAGTAAGACTGACGATCATATCAACCCCCCCCCCCCCCCAACAACACACACACACTGAGACCTCAATTGCAAGCATCTGGCCCTCGCCCTCCCAAAATAGGCAAGATGTCCTAATATGAAGCTCCTCGGACTGTTTAACAGTCGAAACATCGTCACGCAATATGCGACTGGAAAGGATAATAAACAAGGAGATGTCTAGGAGGTACGTGAGTATTTTTTAGGGAGTACGCGAAAAGATGAAAGGAAGTCGAAGGAAATTCTGAGAGCGTAAAAATGCTAAGTCGGCGTACTGAGGGGATTTTATAGGTGCACCTATTTAACTGCAAAAAGTAGTTGCCTGAAAGTCCAACAGACACAAATCCTTTCAGTTCTCTAGGCAACTACTCAACTTTAAAGTGAATGTCAACCGCTTCGTTTTTCTCGCCATTAAATGAGGAGTTCCCCGATATAGATTCCATCGGAGAGGGTTCACATAAAAGTTTGGGGGCTAGCTGATGGGGATTAAATTTCTAAATATTGGTTTAAACATTTAATTAAAGACCGTATACCCTCTATGGTCATAACCCCCATGGTTAATGACCCCTGTGATGGGGAGAAACCCAGAGGTTGCTTTACGAGCACCCTGGTCGGAGAGGTCCTGTGCCTATTACCCGACCAATTAACTACTTGTAGGATCTTTGAACTGATACTTGGATTTGATTCCATGCATATTCCTTCCGTGTGATGAATGGAACATATGCTTTATATGCTCCAAACTGTATGACGCTTTTAGCCCTAAGTCACTGACAATAACCACTATACAATTTTATCTCCCACTGACATCAACCGGTGATTAGTTAGCGTTTCACTAACTGCAACTAATCCTCTGACCAGATGCGACATTTCCCAAAAGGTGTCTTCTCCAGGAGTAACCACCACCCCTTCGCTAGGTATTTAAAGATGGATGGTGAATAGCAAAGGAGACTAGAGAGAGAGACCCCAAGAGATCACGATCAACAGGATCAAGGCCAATTGGATTCAATCTGAATTCAATTGAAGCATAACAAGAAATATACTCAGTATAATTAGGGCTAGTCTATCGCTTTACTTAAGGCACCACCTGTAATAGCCAGTTCATCGCAATAAAGAGCAACCATATTCTCCTTCAAGAACTCTTAATTATTTTTCTTATTTTTATTTCGTAAGATCGATGACTTGATCGTCGATAAGCACAGAAATTTGTTTCTGGAACACTAGCTAAGAAAACGTGTGCCAAATTGTCAAGGAATAATTCAGAATTTGCCACAGTGAACAGATGGATTTTAGAATTTGCCGTCTTATGTGTCTCTAACATGTGGGTCTTGGATCAACATATCATAGACACATGGGGAGTAAATACTGAAATCCATCTATATCATAATAGCATTCAAGCCTTCAACGACTGAATCATGGGCCAAAATGTCAGGACACTCAGATTGTGTTGAGTTTTTTTTTTAAGATCCAGCGGAGCCGGCTTTTATATTAACCAGTGGAAAAGGAGAACTAGGGTGCCAGATACCAGCTAAAGAATTACAGACAAATTAGTTGATGTACGGATGTACTATCTTCAGACACAGAGGAGATATGTCCTATAACACGTACAGTTAAAATCCTACTAATTTGACCAAAGATATTATTTAAAATGTATGATTTGGATATGTGAAAAATACTATGAGTGAATTTATCATAAAAAATAGGAATAAGTCCAAAATACCCCCTGAACTCAAACCGTTTTGTTTACACCCTCCAACTGCCAATACCATCTCACCCGACCCCCTCCGGCTGAAACCACCCGGTTTTTCCCTAACGTGGCATCTTGAGCAGTGCAATAGATGACTTGTTTTTCGAGTGGGTCCTACTGTCAGCCAAAGAGAGTGGGATGCACAGGGACTTCAGAGAAGGGCAAAAGCAGAGGAGGTTTAGGGCAGCTCGGAGCATCGCTCATCGCCGGCGAGTGGGTGGACTACGGTGGCTGGGAGTGGCGAAAATGGGACCTTGGAGGGGAGGCGAACAGGAGGGCGGCGGTGGCTCGACCGGAGGTGGATGGTGGCGGGCTGGAGGTAGCACGCGGCGGCCGGCCATGGAGGGGAAAGGGTGCGGCGGCGCTTGGATGGGGTAGGGCCTAGGATAGCGAGAGCATGGGCACCGGTGGGTTGTGGGGAGCTTACCAAGCCGATCGGTGGAGGTGGAGAGAGGCCAGAGAGAGCTAGCGACGGCGACCCGGGGCGGCGCGGGGTAAGCCGATGGTGGCGGCGACCTGCGGGGAAGAAGAGAGGGAGTGAGCGATAGGGGGAGGTAAAGGGAGTCTAGGGGATGCTCACGTAGAGAGGAATCGAGCGGGGGCTCGCTGGAGGAGGCGCAATAATGGTGGCAGCGGAATTGGCCAGAACCGGAGAAGAAGGAAGGTGTGTGGCGCTCCAGTGGTGGTAGCTTCAAATTGGTTGAGGGGTTCGGCTCCTAGAGTGCTGGGACGCAGTGTGACGCGGTCGGGGGTGGTCAGAGTTCACCGATGTGGCTGGAACGACAAATTAGGCTCGGCAGTCGGCGCTTGGCATTCGGGATTTTGCTCAAATAGAGCTTGGAGAAGGGGAGAAAGTGGAGAAGGAGATAGGGAAATGGCTCAGCGGAGAAGGCAAGAGGAACGAGAGGAGGCCGGGCGCGGCTTAAGTAGTGGGGGAGGCAATGCACTCGGCATGGCAGCACGGCATGGGCACGCGAGTTGGCAGCGTGCCAGCACTCGAGGCGGGACCACGGCTCCCACGCGCCGTCACTGGCTGGCCGGAGGTTGAGCCACGCGCCCGGGTTGGAGGGGCAGCCAGGGCCTTGGTCGACGCCAGCGTCTGCTCACCTGTGTCGGAGAGCACTAGCAGCGCGGCGGCGGTCTAGCACGACATCTGAGAGAGAGAAGAAGGGCATGAGTATGCCACATCAACGGAACATGTACATGTGGACGCCACGTCATCCAAAACTAGGGTGGTTTAGGGTGAGGGGGTGATTTGCTCTGGTTTTAATAATTGGGGGGGGGGTGTAAAGTGAATGGTTTTGTAGTTGAAGGTGTTTTTTGGACTTGGACCATAGTTTAAGAGTGTAAAGTGGACTTATTCCTAAAAAATATTCCCTTAGTTCTTTTTAAGTGATGTTTTTGACTTTTTTTATGGTTTACAAGATGTCACATTGACCGTTACTTTTTATAACTCTATCTTAATATATACTAATAAAATTATAATATTGTGAAAGTATATTTAAAATGACAAATCTAATGATATAGTTTTATGTAACCAATCTAAATATTTTTAAACATATCGTTGATCAAATTTTAGAAAGTTTGACGGTACAGATTATAGGGTGTTACTTAAAAAAGAATGGGCGAGTACTTTCACAATATTGCCCTTTTACAATATATATATATATATAGGAAAATGGTATGGTACACCTAGGCTGGGAGTACGTATTCTTACTTCTCATATACCATTTAAATTGTATGATGGTATCTCTTTATCTATTTGAGCATACTCTAATAATGATTATAAGATACTTCAAAGCGAGTTCTATGAAAAATTTCATCTAAGTCCACTTTTTATAGCAAAATTTGTGTATATACGTCTTTTATATATGAAAAGGGTATATATCAAAAATAAAGAGCTCCAATGGAAAATTTTCAATCAAGTCACATTGGAGTATCTTATAATTGGTATTTAAGTATACTGGAAGTGATAAAGAAGTATAATATGTTCATTAAAGTGGTATATTGGAAGTGAGAGTATGGAAAATGCATACCCACACGGCAGCTGAATAGCTTATTTTGCGCATGAGTCGTAGCTTAGGCTACGCTGCGCGCTTTCCACATAGGATTGGTAGTAAAACAAGCGTGCGCGCATTGCGAGTGGCAGTAAATGGATCAGTATCCTCCAAACTGGTAGTAAAACTTCTGTATCACACGATTGGCAGTAAAAAACGGTCGCTCCTAGAATCGATAGTAAAACCCGCAAATCGAACGATGCTTGACGGTAAAATTAGTCCCAAAAACACTAGTACCGGCAGTAAAAAGGTACCCGTAAATCGTTTTTTGTCCACCCCACCCCACCCCGCCCATGCACTGCTGTGCATGACATATTACACCATTAGTGCGACACACTTTACTGTTTGCTTCGATCTATATTACTGTAAATGTCATGAAGTATTACTACTCATGTGTATGTAATTACTGCTCTTATTACTAGTTTTACTTTACTACAAAAATGTATTTTACTGTATGATAACGAATTCTCTATATGTTCATGTGATCCTTGTGCGTGCCACAAAAAATCACTCCCCCATGTCCTCCCGCGCCGCAAAAGGCAGGCGATCCCATGCATCCCACAAAATGCGCTCCTCACATAACCGAACATAAAATCCGCCACACCCCTCCCACGTTCGCACGATCAACATCACTTCCCCCCTCCCCAACATCCCCTTCCGATGAATCGGCAGGGAGAATGACTATTGGTCGTCCCCCGTAAGGCGTGGAGGAACCCTGTTTGGTAGAGCTCATTCTACATCGCCCGTGTCAGTCAGATCTACCTCCAGCACTTCAAGATTCCCCCTATTGTTTACTGCCATGCCCGGTGGGACGACGGACACCTTGAGTTCCTCTATGTATATAGCTATGCCAGCGGTAAATGTTGTACCTGAAGGGATACGGGTATGCTACGCTAGTTGGCAATTCAAAAATTCTACCACGTAAACCAGGAGCAAGTAGAAGATCACAGATCGTTACAACCAAACGCGCAGTGCAGCGGAAGAAGAGTTGGAGTAGCCTGATCCAACGAAGTGGTCGTAGTCGATCGTCTCCTCAAGCAAGCTCCAACGTTCCTTGTAAAGATCGCGGATCGTCCTTAAGCGCAATAGCAACCGTAGTAGCGCCTCTACGGTATCCACACATCCAGGGAAAGAACACCGTACACCGGTGGCTAGCACCAAGTCGTGCGGTAGGGCTCTCTTAAGAAGATGGCAGCTAGGGTTTTGGTGGAACAACTCACGTGTCTCATCTCTTCCCTAAACAGCCTCATGTATCTCCTTATATAGGGCCCATGACGGATCCTACCCTAACACGTTTTGTTCCAACCCGTTAAGTGTGTGACCTTGTAGGCTCATGCATAATCGGTTGTGACTCGGAAACCATTTCTGACCATGAGTCGTTAGCGGTTTCTAGCAGGACATAACGATTCCTGAATACACACAAATTATATCGGACGAACCTTAATGCAATATAATCTACGACCAGGTCCTTATCATTAATGACTAGCTCGTATCTCTATACGATCAGTTCATATTTAGTCTCGACCAGTTCGTAACTCCTTATGGGTAGGTTTCAACCACTTAGTGATTATGTTCGACCAGTCTACGACCAGCTCGTATCTTCATACGACTAGTCCGCATCTGATCGAACTTAACGACCTTCTTGTGTATTCTCCATTTGCCTCATGATATCTGGTTGTGTTGGGTGGCAGGTAGGCTACGATAGCTACAAACAAAAATTTCTACCACGCAAACCAGGAAGCCAAGTAAGTAGATGATCATAGATCGTTACCACCAGACGCGTAGAGCAGTGGAAGAACGGTTGGAGCAGCCTGGTCCAACGTAGAGCGCGTCGATGTAGTTGTTGTAGTCGATAGTCCAACGTCTTCGCGAGTCGATCGTCTCCTCCAGCAACGTCTGCAGTTCCTTGTGAAGATCGTGGATCGTCCTCAAGCGCAACAATCGTAGTAGCACCTCTACGGTATCCACACGTCCAGGGGAGGAACAACCATACGTCGGTGTGCTAGCACCAAGTTGCACGGTAGAGCTCTCAGGAAGATGGCGGCTAGGGTTTTGGTGGTGCTTTTTCGCGTGTCTCCCAACAGCCTCATGCATCTCCTTATATAGTGCTCATGACGGATCCTATCCGAACACGTTTACGAATTGTATTTGTACTAGTTTGTTCCAACCCGTTAAGTGTGTGACCCTGTAGGTTCATGCGTAATCGGTTGTGACTCGGAAACCCTTTCCGATCACTAGTCGTAACGGCTCCTAGCGGAACATAGCGATTCCGAATACACACAAATTATATCGGACGAACCTTAATGCAATATGATCTACGATCAGGTCCTCATCACTTACGACCAGGTCCTATCTCTATACGACCAGTTCGTATGTGGTCACGACCAGTTCGTAACTCCTTACGACCAGATTACAACCACTCTATGATTACGTTCGACCGCCATTGACCGGCTCAGATCTCCATACGACCACCAGAATCGATCGAATTGAGTGACCTACTCGTGTATACTCCCTTTGCCTCACGATGTCTGGTTGAACTCCATGTGAGATGTTGTGTCATCCATGGATCTGCTCAATTCTTTCTCGATCGAGTGTCGATAACTTTACGTGGTCGAACACTTCGACCACTAGTGGCACGGCCATGCACTTTCTTTATCCGATCACAACGAGGGGCCTAGAGACATCTCTCCTGTTATGTTAGAAGGGGCAAATCCCATATCTGACCAATCACATTCCTCTCCATGTTTCACAGCATACCCGAAAGCTACCTTTATAACTACCCAGTTACGGAGTAGCGTTTGGCAACCCCTAAGAATGCTATTACACATGTAGGAAATCATGCTGATCTTAGGTCTAAGGATTATACATCATCATTGCTTGAGACCAACTAACGACACATAGAATCATAACAATCTCAATAGTGTCTCAAGGTGGGTCTTATCCAACACCATGTTCTCTAACATGTGTCCATATTATTAGTTTGATATCTCCATATCTATGACTCGTGAAACACAGTCATCAACCAATACATATGCTAGTCTATTCATATGTGTCCTCATATATTTCCAACCAGGGAACGTTTAAGAATAATCATCGCAGAAATATAGAGTTTCACAATCAAGTCACATACTTGATAATAAATATTAACAATATTATTCTAGGAACAAGATAACACATTATCCAATGTCATGAACATAATGAAATATAATCATCTCTATGATTGCCTCTAGGGCATATTTCCAACACTCTCCCACTTGCACTAGAGTCAATCATTAAGGTATCTAATACCGATATCTCTTGTGTGTGCCTCATGCTTTTGCTGTGTAAGAGGCTTTGTCAACGGATCAGCAACATTTAAATCCATATGAACTTTGCATATCTTAACATCTCCTCTATCCACCAATTCACGAATAAGATGATAACGCCTGAGTATATGCTTGGACTTCTGATGGGATCTAGGCTCCTTAGCTTGAGCAATGGCTCCATTGTTGTCACAATAGAGATCCATTGGCCTCGAGGCACTTAACAATACCCAATTCAAAGAATAAAATTTCTTATCCACACACCTTCTTTTTGCGACTTGTGGCGCAATGTACTCGGCGTCATCGTGGAATCGACAAGCGCCTCTTGCTTAGAACTTTTCGACTCAACGCTTCCTCCATTCAAAATGAATACAAAACCAGATTATGAATGATAATCATCTTTGTCGGTTTGAAAGCTTGCATCGGTGTAACTATTTACAACGAGCTCTTCATCACCGCCATAAACTAGGAACACATCCTTAGTCCTTCTCAAGTACTTAAGAATGTTTTTCACAACCTGTCCAAATGACCTTCACCGGATCGACTTGGTATCTGCTCGTAACACTTAGAGCATATGAAATATCTGGTCGTGTACATATCATGGCGTACATAATAGATCCAATGGCCGAAGCATATGGAATATTACTCATTTTGTCTCGCTCATCAATGGTCGTAGGACACTGATTCTTACTAAGATTAATGCCATGTGCCATGGGCAAGAATCCTCTCTTGGAATTTTGCATGTTGAACCGATTCAACACTTTGTCTATGTACATGTCCTGGCTTAATCCAATTATCCTCTTAGATCTATCTCTATAGATTCTTATTCCCAAGATATATGCTGCATCTCCTAAATCTTTCATTGAGAAACTATTTCTTAATGAAGTTTTAACAGATTCAAGCATTGGAATGTCATTTCCGACCAGTAGTATGTCATCTACATACAAGATCAGAATAACAAGTGCGCTCCCACTAACCTTCAAGTAAACACAAGGTTCTTCTTTATTCTTGATGAAACCAAACCTTTTGATCTCCTCATTAAAACGTATATTCCAACTCCGAGATGCTTGCTTCAACCCATAAATGGACTTTTGAAGTTTGCATACTTTACTAGCATTCTTTGGATCAACAAAACCTTCAGGTTATGTTATGTACACATCCTCATCTAGGTTTCCATTAAGGAAAGCTGTTTTAACATCCATTTGCCATATCTCATAGTCGAAATATGCACAATTGCTAGAATGATCCGAACAGATTTAAGCATCGCTACTGGTGAGAAAGACTCATCGTAGTCAACTCCTTGAACTTGTCGAAAACCTTTTGCGACTAGTCAAGCCTTATGAATGTGAATATTTCCATCCATATCAATCTTTTTCTTATAGATCCATTTACACTCAATGGTTTTAACACCATCAAGTGGATCGACCAGATTTCAAACCTGATTTTCTCTCATGGAGTCTATCTTGGATTTCATGGCTCCAAGCCATTTCTCAGAGTCTGGGTCCATCATCGCTTCCTCACAAGTCTTAGGCTCATCATTAGTCAATAATAATACGTCATGCCCATACCTTGTAGGCAATTGACGTGGCCTTTTAGATCTACGTGGGGCTGGTGCCTCATCTACAGGTTCAACAACATTTTGTTCATCCAAGAGAGGTTCAAGAGGAGTTGAAACACTTTCGAGATGTTTCCTAATTTCTTCGAGTTGCACCTTTCTCCCACTAACTCCTTTTGAAAGAAACTCTTTCTCCAAAAAGACACCATTTCGGGCAACAAAAACTTTGTCTTCTTCCCGGTTGTAGAAATAATATCCTTTGGTTTCCCTAGGATATCCTATAAAGAAGCATTTATCTGATTTGGATGCGAGTTTGTCAGACGTCAAATGTTTAACATAGACATCACAACCCCATATCCTTAGAAAAGACAAACAAGGACTCTTCCCAGTCCACATCTCATATGGTGTCTTATCTACTGATTTAGATGGTACCTAATTCAAAATGTAAGCGGCAGTTTCTAGAGCATAACCCCAAAAATACAATGGCAGATCTGATTGACTCATCATTGATCGAACCATGTCCAACAAGGTCCTATTACACCACTCGGACACCCCATTCCATTGTGGAGTACCGGGTGGTGTAAGCTGTGGAACAATTCCACATTGTTTCAAATGATTTCCAAACTCATGGCTCAAAAACTCACCTCCACGATCAGATCGTAAAGATTTGATTGTCTTGCCAAGTTGATTCTGTACCTCATTTTGGAACTCCTTAAACTTTTCAATGGATTCCGACTTGTGCCTCATCAAGTAGATATATCCATATCTACTATAGTCATCGGTGAAAGTAATGAAATACTGAAAACCACCTCTAGCTGTCGTACTCATTGGTCCACACACATCAGTATATATGAGTGCCAACTGGTAAGACGCCCTTTCACTCCGACCAAATGAAAGGTATCTTGGTCATCTTTCCAACCGTGCAAGACTCGCATGTTTCAAATGATTCCAAATCAAATGAGTTTAGAATTCCATCATCATGGAGCTTTTTCATGCGTTTTCACTTATGTGACCTAAACGACAATGCCAAATGAAAGTGGAATTCGCTTCATTAGGCCAAGCCTTTTCAGATTAATATTATAGATGGACGATCAACAAGATTTAAGATAAACAACCCAATCAAAACAGTGCATAGCCATAAAACACTTCATTCAAAAATATAGAACAACCATTGTTCTCAATAATGAATTTATAACCCTCGCCATCAAACATGAGGCAGAGATAATGTTTCTACTAATGGCTAGAACGTAATAACAATTATTCAATTCCATAATAAATCTTGAAGACAAAAGTAATGGCAAAGTCCCGACGGCTAATGCAAAGAACTCTTGCTTTATTCCCGGCGCGAAGATCCATCTCGCCTTTGTAATTCTCCTACTCCTTGTTAGACTGTGATCGAATTGCAGATATGAGCAACCGATCCAGATCAAATACCCATGAGTTAACAGAAGAGTAAGCAAGAAAAACATCTATAACATTAATACCTGTAGTGGAAGTTTTAGTCCTACCATTCCTTTTCTGATCAGCCAGGTATTTCTTGCAGTTCCTCTTCCAATGGCCTAGCTCTTTGTAGTAAAAGCATTCATTCTCTTGAGTCGGGCCGGACTTAGTCTTGGGCTTAGGCTTATTAGTTTTGATCTCATCCAAACTTTAGCCTTACCCTTTTTTTGACCCAAGTCTTAGCCTTCTTCTTGAAGCTTGTACTCTTTTGTACCATCATCACATGATTGTTGCTTTTCTTAATGTCGCCTCTCATTGCCTTAAGCATCATATGCGATTCGGTGAGATTCTTGTCTAAGCTGCTCATATAGAAGTTCAAAATGAACTACCCATAGCGCCGTGAAGCGAAGCAAGAATCAAATCAGAGCCAACTCTTGACTTAGTGGAAAATCAAGTTTTTCCAAGCTCGTGTGTAACCAACCATTTTGATTACATGAGGGCTCATCGACCACCCTTAGCTAGCTTACATCCAAACAAGTTCTTTGAGATCTCAAATCCTCGTTCTTGCTTGTGTCTCAAACATGCCTTTGAGCGCCACGATCATATCGTAGGCTTCTATGTTCTCAAACCGCTTCAAGGTCCGAGTTCATCGCAGCAAGCATGAGACGCCTAACATCAAGGACTCATCACATGCCTTTTATAGGCGGTTTTAAGAGCAAAGAACAAAGATTCTCTGAGGCACATCTGGAATTGGTTCATCTAGAACATGTTCCTTTTATCTTGCCTAAGAACAATTCTTAGGTTGCGGGACCAATCCGCAAAATTTATTCCATTCAGTTTTTCCTTTTCAAGTATCGAACGTAATGCAAAACTGGATGTAGGTACAGCAGTTGGTGCCATGATCTACAACATAAATATGCAAAACTAAGACATATGTTCAATCAAAGTAACTTCTATTAAACACTTTAACAAAGATACTCCCACTGAATTCCATATCCCTCTTATGATATTTTAGTGATTCAAGATCCATAATCATTTAATCTACTAGTGAGCTATGGCATCACTGCTAGAAGACTAGTGAAAATGGTAATCATCCCTTTGCTATTCATATCTCTATATGACTCTTGTTGTTGGGCAGCATCTTTATGCTTCGGCACCCAACCCTTATGCCCCAAGGTCCACAACTGTTATGATAACCTTGTTAAGTTAAACCAATGCTTAGCATGTAAGTGTCTGACACAAACCCATCTAGTCAATTATTGTTGATGGCACTCTGCTAAAAAACATGTATAGAAATATAAAGGCATTCACAGACAATCAAATTGCATTGTGATATAGTATGACCCTTCTCCATGGTGATCTCCATCGCCATGCATCCTGTTCACTGTGTCTCCGAGTGGTTGACTCCTCCAAGTACTCCCACTAAGCCATTACTCCTAATAGCACTAGTAATGAATTACAAGGAGTAAAGAAGCATCACAAGTCTATTACACGAGGTCAAGCCGTTATATAAAGACATAGACACCTTTGGTTGCAATAAGCATGACACGCAGTCATGTAAAAACAAGTTATGCATGTAATCCAATTCTATCGGACGACATGAGCACACACTACCTATAGCGCCTTGATCACGAATACTCCAAAGATGTGGTCCCGCTTAGCCGGTTAGCGGGCGGGGTTCGAAGGGGCAGCGCTCTCGAAATTTTTTCCGAAACATGAATCTTATTCACGTACCCGAGCCTTGGAAATCATCAGATTAATCGCATTAACCCTATTCCAAACCACTCTGATCATTGCCTTTGATACGACCACACACTGCAGCAAACTCTGATGGCGGAATTTCAACCAGTAGGAGTGATATGCAGTCTGGTCGTGAACAAGCGCAATTAATCATCTAGTCCTTATAGCTCATACCTCCTCGTAAACCCATCTACTACCACCGAGAAACCGATCGATCAAATCGACCAGGGCCTAGATCGTTCCATCTATACGAACCGATCTAGGTTATCAGACCCGACCAGTAATAGATCCAATCTACTATTACCACATATCAAGTATATGCGATCGATCCAGATCAAAAACTACGCAGGATGGCTTTGATACCACTGTTGGGTGGCGGGTAAGCTACGATAGCTACAAACAAAAATTTCTACCACGCAAACCAGGAAGCCAAGCAAGTAGATGATCATAAATCGTTACCACCAGACACGCAGAGCAGCGGAAGAACGGTTGGAGCAGCCTGGTCCAACGTAGAGCGCGTCGATGTAGTTGTTGTAGTCGATCGTCCAATGTCCTCGCGAGTCAATCGTCTCCTCCAGCAACGTCTGCAGTTCTTTGTGAAGATCGCAGATCGTCCTCAAGCGCAACAATCGTAGTAGCGCCTCTACAGTATCCACACGTCCAGGGGAGGAACAACCATACGTCGGTGTGCTAGCACCAAGTCGCACGGCAGGGCTCTTAGGAAGATGGCGGCTAGGGTTTCGGTGGTGCTTTTTCGCGTGTCTCCCAACAGCCTCATGCATCTCCTTATATAGTGCTCGTGACGGATCCTATCCGAACACGTTTACGAATCGTATTCGTACTGGTTTATTTCAACCCATTAAGTGTGTGACCCTGTAGGTTCATGCGTAATCGGTTGTGACTCGAGAACCCTTTTCGATCACTAGTCGTAGCGGCTCCTAGCAGAACATAGCGATTCCCGAATACACACAAATTATATCGGACGAACCTTAATGCAATATGATCTACGATCAGGTCCTCATCACTTACGACCAGGTCCTATCTCTATACGACCAGTTCATATGTGGTCACGACCAGTTCGTAACTCCTTACGACCAGGTTACGACCACTTTGTGATTACGTTCGACCGATTTTACCAGCTCAGATCTCCATACGACGACCAGAATCGATCGAATCGAGTGACCTACTCGTGTATACTCCCTTTGCCTCACGATGTCTGGTTGAACTCTAGGTGAGATGTTGTGTCATCCATGGACTGTTCAATTCTTTCTCGATCGAGTGTCAGATAACTTTACGTGGTCGAACACTTCGACCACTAGTGGCACGGCCATGCACTTTCTTTATCCGATCACAACGAGGGGCCCAGAGACATCTCTCCTGTTATGTTAGGAGGGGCAAATCCCATATCCGACCAATCACATTCCTCTTCATGTTTCACAGCATACCCGAAAGCTACCTTTATAACTACCCAGTTACGGAATAGCGTTTGGCAACCCCTAAGAGTGCTATTACACATGTAGGAAACTATGTTGATCTCAGGTCTAAGGATTATACATCATCATTGCTTGAGACCAACTAACAACACATAGAATCATAACAATCTCAATAGTGTCTCAAGGTGGGTCTTATCCAACACCATGTTCTCTAACATGTGTCCATATTATTGGTTTGATATCTCCATATCTATGACTCGTGAAACATAGTCATCAACCAATACATATGCTAGTCTATTCATATGTGTCCTCATATGTTTCCAACCAGGGAACGTTTAAGAATAATCATCGCAGAAATATAGAGTTTCACAATCAAGTCACATACTTGATAATAAATATTAACAATATTATTCTAGGAACAAGATAACACATTATCCAATGTCATGAACATAATGAAATATAATCATCTCTATGATTGCCTCTAGGGCATATTTCCAACAGGTTGAACTCCAGATGAGATATCATGTCATCCATAGACTGTTCAATACTTTCTCGATCGAGTGTCGGATAACTTAATGTGGTCGAACTCTTCGACCACCAGTGGCGTAGCCATGCACTTTCTTTTTGCAACCACTTCGAGGGGCCCAGAGATATCTCTCATGTTATCTTAGGAGGGGCAAATCACATATCTGACCAGTCACATCCCTCCGCATGTTTCATAGCATACCCGAAAGCTACCTTTATAACTTTTCAGTTACGAGTAGCGTTTGGCAATCCCTAAGAGTGCTATTATATATGGAGGGAACCATGCTGATCTCAGGTCTAAGGATTATACATCATCATTGCTTGAGACCAACTAATGACATAGGAAATCATAACAATCTCAACAGTGTCTCAAGGTGGGTCAATCCAGCCCCATGTTATCTAACATGTGTTCACATTATTAATTCGATATCCCTATATCTATGACCGGTGAATCATGGTCATCAATCAATACATGTGCTGGTCGTAGAGTCACTGGTGTTCCGACCAGTGACATCCGATCAGGGATACATTTAGAATGACATCATATAAGTTAAAGAGCTTCACCAACAAGTCACATACTTCTTGATCTATATAACCGATGATTCATTCAAGGAACGGAATAACATTTGTTCAATAAATCATAAAAATAGATGTGATACAATCATCTCTATGATCGCCTCTAGGGCATATCACCAACGGTACCTCTATACGCCACCCCCCCTTGTTTCTCCGAGCAAGATGTGTGTTTTACAGTTCTTTACGCGTGTTTTTACTGTCAACATGTTGTTCTATTACTGACTTTACTCTCCCGTCCTATTTTACTATCATCTATAACTATTTTTACTTAACTTTCTATTAGATATTACTATGTTAACTGGGATTTTACGGTTGTCTAGACGAGGATGTTCCCAACCATATGGTGTCGTAGGTCTGCATGAGGTTCGATAATTTGGGTGTTGCTTACCTGTTCTACTATCGGTACACGTGACATGTTGGTTTTGGGGTTAGAAATAATAGGAGCAGGAAGACGATCAAGGAGTTTTGTTGTAGTCTGGAGGGAAAACACGACTTCTACATGCCAAAGGAACATGAATGTTGCAAAACCTCCAAAAGGATTGAGTGTAGGGCATTCGTGAAGTTGAAAAAGAGCCTGAAAGATGGTTCCATCTACATCGAGCGAGTTGTGTTGGAGCACAACCATTCCCTCGCTAGGACGCCGTTCTTGGTCACGTTCATGCTGTCACACAAGAACTTTGATCCCTCCTTGATGCATCTCGTCAACACCATGCAGGTCGGTAGGGTCCCTCACAATGCTACAATGAACATTTTGTCAGAGATGCACGGTGGCAGCATAACAAACCATTCACCGTGCGCAGCATTGAACACAAGTTTTAACTTTGTTCTATCATTGTCTTTACTGCTATGATCATGTCGATTTACTGTTTTTTACCATCCATTTGTTGGACTGAAAAGGCGACTAGAGGGGGGGTGAATAGGAGCATGATATCTTTTTTCTCCTTGATTGGATTCAACATGATTTTCACTCCAATAGCTATGAAAGCTATGAAGATCAATATACAAGTATAGCGAAAGACTTGTATTGAATCCAATCAAAACTCCGAAGCAAATAGACCTAAATCACCAAAAACTCAGAGTTGGGCGGTCAGACCTCTCACCAGGGGCAGTCTGACCTCTCACCATGGGCGGTTTGACCGCTATGTACATGGCGGTCCGACCTTTAGACCAATGAACAGTAAAATCAGCCCGAACTCAAAATCACAAATTGGTCGAACTTTTGATCCACAACTCCAAACTTCACGAAACTTGAAACATACCTTCTTTAAGATGTCAAGAACCTATTCCAATCAACAATCCTCAAGATCATTGCCAAAGTTCTGACCTTTATCCGTTTTAGTGAAGGTTGCTTCAAAACCGAACAAAATACTAAAACAGTGATTGAGAGGATTTCGTGGGAGGAATCAATCCAAGATGGTTAAGGATAGTCTCCCATACGTCCTAGCACCCTCAATCACAGAAAGAATCAAACCAAAAGCCCTCAAGAGCAAAACCCCTAAAATCATCCTTTCTTTCACCAAAACCGGGGCAAAATCAAACTTAGATCCAAAACCTTGCTCGTTGGTGGATGATGATCAAGATGACCTTAGATCATACCCCACACATCTCAGCAAGCAAGATCACAGTAAGATCCCAAATAAAAACCTAAGAAACACCAAAAATCCCAAAGGCATCAAAAAGAGAGCAAGAATAAGATAGAACTCAACTTGGGGCAAATCTTGTATGGATTGACTAGATAAATTGTATGTTTACAGCCACTCTACCATGGAGGACAAAAGCTCAACACTTGAGCACTCAATCAGTCCATCTCTCATGAACCCTAGCCTCTCCACTTTCCTCTCCTAGCCCTAAATCCTAAATTAGGGTTTCTAGAATCAAAGGGTTGGGGGTTACAACCAGCACCCTCCTATTTTATAGTGGAGGCTAGCCCTAGAGAGACATCCCAAATGGGCACCCGTTAAGCCCACACACAAATGAGTTTCACTCATGCACGCTTCTCAAAGCGTCGTCTTCATCTTCTCTTGACCTAGATCGCCTCTCCTTGCGCCCTCTTGCGCCGCGGTTTCTCCAAGGCCAAGAGGGTGATTTCGCACACCACCACTTACCACTTTTCTGGTTTAGGGCAATTTCCCAAAATGCCCCTCTACCGACCTTTGGCGATTCCTTCGCCTCGAAGCATCTCCCATGCTCCGTCATCATCCATGTGGCCCCAATGACTTCCCGCCAAGCCTCTCACGCGTCCGGATCCCATCGAACCATCCTCGTTTGCAACTGGGACCAAGTTACTTGGCGCACCATATGTCTCACCATAACTGCACCCGGCTTCCTTGACCGTTCAAGACCTCAGCTCCTCCCTGAGCCTAGTTCGGACCTCAATTCCTCCCTGAGTCTAGTCCCAGTCAACCTTGCCGATGCCTGTCATGTTCATCACCGGTAGCTTCCACTCCAGTTCCTTGTCTTCTCGGCTTGTAAGCACTCCGCTAGCCTCAATCATCTTCCAGCATCACCTCGATTGTTCTGGACCTCGGTTCTCCTAACCTAGTCCCGATCTAGTCCGCCTCACCATGACCTTGCTCCGGTGTCCTACAACCATCACAAACAAGCAAACCGTTATGTAGCACCGCACGATACGCAAAATCATCAATTCACATAATTGATGAGGCATGAGCACATACTTTCACAAAGGCTTTTGCTCAAACTTCGCCTTGTATGGTTCTAGTCCATCTTGCGCCTTGCTTGAGTCCAACCATCTCACCCGACATCCACAACTGTTCTGGACCTCAGTTCTCCTAACCTAGTCCCGGTCCTCCTCGTCGTTGACCATAGTTGACTCCAAGTCACCTGCACAACCATAGACCAAGCAACCATTTCCGAGCACAAGTTCTTCACAACTGACCCATGTTAGCCAAAACATGCATCATGCAACATCTATGCAATGAAACCCATGAACTTGACCTAACCAACAAACATCACTGACAAGCTGGCCGACGAACAAGTCAAAACCAGTCAGACCGCTACCCATGGCGGGCCTCGATCGCTTCGACCGACCGATCGACCGCCACCGCTGCTCGACCGCCTCAAGGACTTAGCCAAATTTCCACCCTGGAAATTCGAAACTCTCTGGAAATTTCAAACGAATAGATCTTTTGACTCGAAGCTCCAAAAATTATGAGACCAAGTGTAGAAGAATCCCCTCTCTTGCCTACACCCTCTATTTTTGGCCCACCTCCAAACTCAAAAGTCATTTATGGCCGGCCAGACCGCCGCCTCTTGGCCGGTCAGACCGCCAACCTCATGGCCAAAGCCAGGGCCGGTCTGACTGCCAGAGGTGGCCGATCAGACTGCCACACAGGCCGGTCTGACCGCCGCCTCTTGGTCGGTCTGACCGCCTACAGCCTGACAGCAGCAGGACTTTACCGAAAACGAGGGTTTCTCCAAACACCTCGACGCTATTGCCAATTGTTCAACACACTAAGATTAGGATCATATCCACGTGATCTCCACAATCTCCCCCTTGTTGAACACATTGGCAATCTTCTCAAAAATGCAAATTGGAGGTTTGAAAATAAAAATACTCTCGTTTTCGCGCAAAGGCACATCCTGGTCCACAAGCCAGAAAAAGCTATAAAGATGACCAAGATGGCTTGAGAAATGCAGAAGCACAATAGATAAGACGATATAGATCATGAAAGCTTCAAATCTAGAGAGAACACAAAAATTCACTCAAGGTCCATATGAAAAAACAATTGTTCATTTTGACCTTTGATCATTGTGAGGTTTCAAGTTATGCAATTCAAACCAAGAATTGAACATTAAGATCAAAAGAATGCATATGAGATGCTCCCCTCACTCAAATCATCCAAAATTTTGAATTTTCCATTTTCTCCCATTTTTCACCCCCTTTGACAATAACTCATCCATTTATCATTTTTGTCATTTTCTTCTCCCCCTTTGACAATGGAGTCATCAAGGAAATACGTCTTCATCTCATCCAAATATAACATGTCAAGATGCATGGAAGAAGCATAAGAAGGAGCATGCATGAAATGCAATGGACTGGCTTCATTTTTTTGTAACTTTCAATTTTTTTGTATAAGAAGCTTTGGAGATTACCCAAAAGAACAAGCTAGCATTTCTACTATTACTCAATATATATCAAGCCTGAAAGCGCTAGCAAGATCATATTAAGACATATATATCAAAGTTAAGCTAGAAGACTCAAGATAAAGCGATAAATTTCTAACAATTTAAGCAAGGCTTCAAATTTAGTAAGTTCATCAACAGGGATCCTAAAGTGATAATGACCATGTCAGAATGTTAATGTGAGATCAAGAAGCTAACAACGACCATTGTAGAGACAAAAAGTCCTAAATCGAATCATTTTGCTCAAAGAACCTGAATCACCCTTTTTTACAACAGTTTTTCATTTGCAATGAATATTGAAGTTGACTAAAGGTCTATCTTAGTGAAGAAGATCCTAGACTAGGAGCCATCCACAAACTCTTTGTAAGCTTCAACCAGGGTGACAAATCTTAAGGTTCATGTCAATTTTGACAAGCAGTCCCCATGAGATCGTCTAGATCATCAAACTATCTCCAAGTTCATGTCTTTGACATGCAATTTCGTGAGAGTAGTTTGGCACAATTTAACCACATGAGAATCTCGAAATTTGATTTTTCATTTTGCACAAGAGCAATTATTGATTCACAAGGGAACAAGAAGCTCAAGAAATGTTCAATCCTAGATTCAAGAGCTAACAAAACAATTTTAACAGGGCCAGTGTCACAAAAGGATCACTAATTGTGCAACTAGCTAAGAGATCCACAAATTACAATTTTTAGTTCAAGTTGTCTTAAAGTTCTAGCTCATTTAGCAAAGACTTAGCTACACATGTGAAAGCATGATAATTCTAGCAAGTCAAAGAACTAGAGATGACATTGAGCAAGAATTGAAATACTAAAGCTCAAGAGAGTAATAAGCAAAGTTTCATCAATTTAAAAGATAAGCAATAAAGCTTATATTACAATGCATCTTTTTGTGATTTTTTATATGAATGCAATATGATATAATGAGATGCAAGAAAAGCTCGAATAGCCTAAAAAGATCAGCAAGTTCAGAAAAATATCAAGAAAAGATCAGATGAACAAGAAAAACTCAGAAGAGAACCAACTCCCCTTCAAACCAACCCATAGGGATAAATTACCCCTAACTCACTCTTCAAGGTGGTAAACCTAGTTGGGTCTAAAGGCTTGGTAAGGATATGTGCCAATTGTTCCTTGGACTCCACAAACTATAGCACAAAGACTTCCTACTCCACATGATCTCTAGAGAAAAAGACTCGACTAGCTAGGGAGCGAAACACCAACACTAAAAAGCTTACAGGCTGCTCAAAACCTGCTAAGGACTAGTGACTGGGAGATATGCTCGACCTAGGCTATGAGAAGAGTGCATCCTAGCAAACCATGTGATAAGAAGAGTATCTAGAAGGGACACATGCTAGAACAGAACCTTCTATCTACCCTGCGCTCAACAAGCTCAACCCCTGACGAGAACCAGATGCTATGCAAAGTAGAATAGGGGTACCATACACAAGTGTAAGTTATAGGGGCTCGAACCTGAGTCGCACCGCTTGGAAGTGAAATGTAGTCGAATGAGAAGAAGCTGGACCATATTGTGCCTCCAAGAAGTGATAGTCAGCATCGAATGCGCATATGAAGAAGTAGAACCAACAGCTGGAGTCATGAGCCACATGTTCTACTTCTCAACTGAAAATACTATACCAAAGAGACAGAAGAAGTCTATGCCTTGATACCGGGCTAGTAAGACATTATCTAGGGAAACAGTACCGAGACACATGACTAGCAAGAATAGCAGTAGATGATCCAAAGCTCATAACAGCATATAATCAGCAATTCAGGGCATGAGCATGAAGATAGGCATATCAATCGCAAAACATGCTATCCAAGATACGATAAAGCTCAAAATATCCTTAATCCATAATAAGGCATAGGAGCAAGCAAGCGCATAGCATATCACACAGCATACAACCAGAAGGGTAAAGCATGCTAGTGAAGCTATGGCAAAGCTCATGTATTCATGATTAACAATAAGGCACAATACTGTGTAAGCATAAAACATGTTATAGAACAAATCATGGATAATGTATGCTAACATGGATATCAAGTAAGCATGTGGATGCATAAAGCAAAAATCAACAAGAGCAAGATAATAAAAGTACCAAACAGCACAAGCTCTTGATGACAAAACCAAGCTCATACAACCATGGAAATAATGAACAACAATCCAATACATGGATACATAAGCAAGGTACTAGCAAAGCATGTGTCGAAACCTAGCAATCCAATACTTCTTCTCCAATTCAAAAGCCCAATTTGAATTTGGGGCAAATTAAAGAGGTTTCAAGTGTGGAAATATTTTAGTTGAGTTACATATGCTCTGGTTTGCTTATTTGAATTTTCTGGAACTTTTGGAAGTTAATTGGTTTTTTAAAATTTGCATGTTCAAATTTAAATTTGAATTTTAAAATACAAACAAATATTGTGAACAGTGCCTAGAAATAATTTTCATAGGTTCTGGAAAAAATAAAAAATTCACCTGCAAAATTTCATAAATTATAGAATTAGATTAGTATTTTTCAGCAACCAATCAAAATTGCAAATTAAAAATCAAATACCAAAAACAGAAATTTAAAAGAATTCTAGGAAGAAATTCAGTACATGAAAAATTCTAGAAAAAATATACATTAATTTACTTGGTGTTAGGAACTTCTCATAAAAATTTCAGGATTTTTTTTTGAGATAAACATCTAGGTCTAACAATTATCTAATCACCCTCAGCCATCTTTGCAAAGCCTCGAAAAAATTCTTTTGCTTATATCTTCACTGACTGGCCAGGCCCACAGTCTAGGTTCCTTCATCCACGCACCCAACCCAGATGCCATGTATCGCCACCTTCACCCCTGCATGTACGCCATCTCGCCACTGCTCATGTGCGTGTCCCTAAGAGCATCTTTAGTGTATTGAACCGATGTCGATTCAAAGTCATGCCACGTAAGCATTCTAGGAACTGAGCTTATTTTTTTCCAATGTATTGAACCGATTTCTACTAATAACTGGGACCCATGTTACATTAAAAAACCATAAAATAATAATATCATCTCTCAACCACACTCTCTCCTATGTAGTTGTTTAATGCTCATATGAGTTGTTTAATGCTTTGAATCGACTCCTAAGTAGAGTCCAGTTCCATGCATTTTTTTGTTGGAATCAGCCCCTCCAATGTATTGAATCGATTCAATGCCTTCTCTCTCCTTATTTGAACAGGCTAAGAGCATCTACAACAGTCCACGTCAGCTGTTACTAAGGGGTTACCATATTAGTATTTAGGTGATGTGGAGGAGAGAAGGTGAGGAGAGAAAGTGAGGTTATTTCTAGATGAAGAAACTAGCAAATTGTTAATACCAAGACACAAGAAACAACCAAATACTCTATTGGAGACTTACTTGTTACCTAAAAACGCGTTTTGTGGGTCCCACTGTCTTAAAGCAAAATATACACAAGATCATTTGTGCAGCCCGACTTTATTATTGATATGATAAATAAGCTAAAATATGTAGGCCACAAAGTTGTACTTCATTATTGATCATCAAGAATTATGCACACTTGTAGCAATTAAAGTCTTAGACACAAACTCAAGAAACAATCCATTGAAAGACTTGTTTCTTTTTATTAGATTGAGTACCCTCTCTCCTCTTAGTAACAAGCTAAGAAATAAACTATTGTAGATGCTCTAAAACACAACATCGGAGAGTCCGGTTCCCGAGCGCATTGCTGCCTTGAGCCCTCCACCGTCTCCTTGCCTATTAAGCAGTGGCGGAGCCACAGTGGATGCATGGGGGTGCAGTTGCACCCCCAAATTTTTTTTGCAAAACATCTGATATATACACCCCTTAAATACATAAAGTATATGATACATATACTAACATACAAACCGTCATACTCCTGGCAGCCCATTTAGGATTTAGCATTAGGCCCATTTAGGATTTAGCATTAGGCCCAACTAGTCCAGAGGCTTCTTTTGGTTGTATCTCCCCTGGTGGCTGGTGTCTAGTGCTCCCTTTTTGCTCTACCTTTCTCCTCTTATCTCTCTCTCCATTTATTTCTCTTTGTGGTGGTCTTCAAGTCTTTGGCTCTTGGCCGAAGGGCTTGTACAAGGGGCGCCGCCACCGGCCACCGGTTGCTTGTCCTCTGCAGCCTGCATGGCGTCGCCTCCTGCATGAGCCTCGCCGCCTTCCGCCGGCCTCAAGAACTCAGGCCGTCTCTGGCCGGCTCGGCCCCGCCCGGCCACAGACATGTGCTCACTGCCATGCGTCGTCGCCGGTTCTGGGGGTGATGCTACCAATGCCGTGTGTACTGAGGTACTACTATCCGACCCTGTCTCCATCCTGCTCCCTCCCCTTCTCTATGATGTGGATACTGTACTGAGGCTAATGTCCTATGCTTTGGACCCTTTGGTAGTGCTCTGTGAATGCCTGAATGGGTGATGTTATTGTTTGGCTCACTGAGTTGATTGATGTATGGTTACAATGGCTAATTCTTAAAATTTAGAGCTTAGTTCATAGTTATGGACTTATGGTCAAATGACAAAGGTTGTTTTGTTGTAAATGTAGGTTTGTAGAGCACTAAAATATTTTGTGATGTTGGTTATAGTGCGAACATGTGATTTGACATATTTGAACTTATGTACTATGTCATTTGAACTTGTGTTGGAACAGATGTGTCTTAAGTTCGCACCCCCATTGTTAAAATCCTGCCTCCGCCACTGCTATTAAGCGTTGCAGCCTTCTTGCCTTGTTCCGTCTCTTCCCTTTCCCTTTTCTCCTTCACCGAGAGACATGTAGCCACACTGCTGGCCCCTCGCCTCACTTTGCTTCCACCACCGAAGCTCACATCCCACCTGGCCGTGAATGGTGCCGCCGGTGCTTCTCGTGGGCTTTGCTTCTACTCGGTCCGGCCCCTATGGCTCCGCAGGTGCTGCCGCCTTCCAGCTCCCTCGCACCTCTCTGCCCATGGTGCCACCGGAGCACCGCGTCGGCTTCTCCTGGGCCACATCATGCCGCCCTTCCCGACGTCCCGAGCCACCATGCTGGTTGCCTCTCGGTCTTCCCGCACGACGACACCACTGTCGCCACTCACTCACCCGCCCCGCTTGAAAGCTGCGCCGCCTCCACCCTTGAGGCCGCCTCGCTCGGCCGGTTCGATTCGTCATTATTCGTCACCGCCGAGTTCCCTCACCGCCGACGTTGAGCACGCCCGAGCCATTTCGGCCTTGGTGTTTTGATTCACTGCTATTAATCAAGTTGCTAGCTTCAGGCTTCCTTCTCTACACTTTTGTGCTGTCCTCTGTGTGTATTGTTTTGGGTCCTTTTGATTAGCTTGTCAATTAGCATGAGTTAGCTTAAGCAAGATAAAGGCTAATGGAAATGGTTAGTGAGAATAGTATAGGGTAATTTGCAAAGGCAAGGTTTAGGTTAGAAGCTGTACCAAAGTAATTTTAGTTGGCTCAAATGAATGCTCCATGGTAGTGGATGAATCATTAAGGTTAATCAGAAAATGCTAGAGGTATGTCCATATATTTATGTGCAGCCTTGTATGCTAAATGGATGATTAGCAGCAAGCAGATGATCTTTTGCAAGATAAATGACCAGAGAAATTGATCTGAATACTTGTAATGACATTTGACCAATAACATTTCTAATACAAGTACTGAGAAAGCTTCTGATTCAATTAGTACTCAAATGGTTTAACCAAATGGAAGTTGAGTTTTGAAAGAAGTTAGATTACAGCACTTCATTTCAACAAAACTATGTTTTGTCTGTCGGTTGAACAGTAAGGATAATTTGATAATGATCAGATTTACTAATAACCTTGCTAATACAAGTATTTTGAAATGCCCTAGACTTATTTAGCCTTTGAACCTTTATCTAACTAGCATCACACATTGTACAGTCATAAGAAGAATTTTTAAGCAGAGAAGATGTAGATGAAAATATGAAAAGACTTTACTATGACAAGTAGTTAGCAATTCTAGTCCATCCTTTGAGTCTTAGATATTAAGCTTTCAGAGATAAGCTAGCGTGTGTTATAAACTGTTAGCTGTTATTTAGGCCACTCTAATGGTCTAACAAAACTGAAGATTGAAATTTAAAGGAAGTAGTTAGTAACACTAGGTTAATGAGTTAGATAAATATCAATGGGTAAAGCTTTTAAATATAAAAAAACTCATTAGCATATATTTAGCATAAAATCTTAGGATCATGCTCTCAGTAGAAAATCCCAAAATAAGTTGTTTACAACATGAACTTGGTTAAACTTTGAAAATTCATAAGAACTCCAATTGAACTAAAATTTTTCACCTTATGCATCTAAAATCATTATCTTTCTTTTGTATTAATTTCTTAATTTTTGGAGACTTTTTGGAATTCTGGTGTTTATTCGATGTTTTTGCTTTGTCAGTTCCTACCGTTAGATGACGATGATGTGGGAGTGCAACCATATTAATCATGAGAATGTCCAGAGTTCCAACAAACAAAGGCAAGCAGTTTTCCGTTGATGTACGTTGATCCTATTATGTTCAAAAATTATTATTTTATTTTACAACTGTAGGTACGCATGCTTTATTTGTCAAATTATGTTTACGATTAGAGGTAGTTAATCATGTTGCATGAATTCCTTAAAATTGTTTGTCCCCTGCCACTAGCCTAGGTTAATAATCCTGCTGGTGAATTAGAGCTCGTTGGATGTTATATGGTCTATTTATGTTTACTCAGTGTTATGCTTAGCAATTCTTAGTTTCCGTAGATTGGAGGGTTGTTGACTTAGTCGATAATCTTGATCACACAAATCATTTTTATTATGTTATAACCAACACCTTCTGCTATTATATTTGGAAAACTAAAAATAAAAATAAAATATTTTAGACTTGGGCACATTGGTTGGCTGGTGTGCTGTTGGGTGTGTGCTTGGTGCCCGAGTCAACAAGGATCGAATATTTTGTTACATTGAACCAAGCATTATCGCGTTCAACCACATGAGGGTCATATGGATCCCCTCTTGACTTAGTACTCTGGGAAGTGTTAATTAATGAGTCGCCGGTGGTAGGTATAGGAGAATCAAAGAAATGTGTTATGTTGTTATCGGGCATGTGACGGGGTGGGTTCCGGGTAGGTTCCCTTGCCCGAGGATCATTGGCAATTGCTATGGCTGGGCCGATGTGTCCGACACAACGTATGAGTTCTCGATGGGAGTCCAGGTAGGGCGGTTCACGAAGGGTTAACCCCCATACATGCGGCTCTTAATTAACTCGTTCCATTGGAAAATGTCTCGTAGGACTTAGCTTTGTCGGCATACCTTTGAAAGTGTGCTTCATCGCATGGCAAAAGGAGCGGTCTGACATGTGGGTAAAGTTATACACCCCATGCAGGGTTTAACCTATTCGAAAAGCCAAGTCCTTAGTTATGGACATGCTTGGGGAGGTCTTTCGAGAGTTAGACTCAACATTTTGGATTTTAAACTTAAAACTTGATGGGTAGTATTGAGAATGGTTTCTCATGCTATTCCTGTGTGCTGCCGGGGCAGCCACATGTAGATGTTTTGTTAATGTCTAATGTCAATTACTCGCTGTTATTTGAAGTATTAAAAATGTTTGCTAACTTGCCATTTGAATCAACTACGTTGTATTTAAATTGAAATATTGCTTTGCGCTGAAAATAAACCCTATAGCTTTCTCCTTTGAGTAGAGCTTGCATGTAGCTATGTATATGTTTGTTAATCATAAGTCTTACGGAGTACATTCGTGTACTCACTGTTTACTTTTATTTACTAATCTGGACAGCAGGTATTGAGATCTATTTGGGTAAGAAAAGATGTGCAGGAAATGTCGACTTGCTAAGGTTTTAACCCCAGTCGGTTGCCCTGCGGGTTATGGCAAGCCATTGGGACTCCATCGCTGGTTATTTTTAATTTCAGTTTATTTATTATTTTTCGCTACGTAATTGATATTTTATCTTGCAATATTATAATTACCTGTGTGCGGTTTGATACTATGTTGTGAAGGTGTATGTGTACCGCTCTTGGGAGATACATAATGCATTGAGAGCGAGGAAATTTAATTTGTAATACTATGACCAATTGGGGGTTAAGCATTACAAGTTAAATCGTCCGACGGCTCTCACAACGGCTATCACAGTAATCGTGTGACATGTTGCCCACTAACCCACGATCCCCACGTGTGACGCCACGCGTCCAATACAAGCTTTGACGAGGTGCATCCAGTACTGAGCACCCTAGTAAAATACAAGAATGGAGTCCAGTAAATGTTTTTGTAACAGAGCAGTAAAGTCACGTGGAGGTTGCAGTAAATCTCTTTTAGCGATGTAGTAAATCTTTTTTAGTAAACACACAGTATGGTTTTTATTTGCGACACTTATATCATTTTGTTACCCTCGTCCTCACCAAACTACCGGTGAAAACCATTCGTGAATCGGAGTTTCCAATCAAAAGTTAATGCTAAAACAAGAAAAGAAACATTCATGTCCAAAACAAGGAACCGATTGTTTACTAGTTGGTTGTCTATTTGTCTATACTAGTTACCAAAGATGACAGTAAAGTCATGGGCGGTTGCTGTAAATCTTTTTATAACTGAGTAGTAAAGTCATGTAGAGGTTATAGTAAATCTTTTTTAGTAAATGCACATGGAGGTTTTTGAAACACCCTAGCTATGCGGAAGCCATGATGTTACCTAAGAGACTAACATACAACAGCAATACGGAATAATTTCAACCATTTTTCAAAAAGTAATATTTTAACCAAATAGAACTAAGACATTTCTCTAAAATCCGGCAGAACCTCCTTTGTATAGATGGCTATACCGGAGGTTCAAACAGTTTAATATAGCATCATTCAACAATCAAACCATCCAATTTAACGAATCATCAAAGGACATCCAGGATAAGCTAAACAACTATAGCATAATCAAAAGGGCATCCATAATCTTCTAATCAACTCTATTACAAATTATTGAGACTCTATTGAACCAATTAATTTCAACAACTTAATAAACCATCAACCAAATATTCTAATCCATCAACGAGAATTAAATGAACACAATCAACGAATGAATAAGAACATAAATGGGTCATCCATGACCACAATTAAAACATCCACCACGAAGGATGGCCACAAAACTGAAACTAAAGCAATTATCAATAGTATGAATTTGTGGATAATTGGCTCAGGTTATTCAGTGTGAGTTGTGTTTATGTGATGTGCACCATGTCTACCCCTTCCCATGCATGTCGCTGCCTCGAGAGGTACCTAAAAAGCACAACACAACAAGTGTGAGTCCACGACTCAGCAAAGTGCAAGAGCAAATCAAACATAGCATCATAAGCAGTCAAAGGGAACAAATAACTCCGTCATGAATACAACACTAATTACCTCAAATCCATCTCTTAAGACAGCGTCATAAGTAGTCAAAGGGATTAAACAATCCCCACCTGAACAACCACCTTATATACCACAATCCATCTCTTATGTCAGCATCATATGCTAAACAACAAATCCATAACTTATGCAAAAGTGCAATGAATATGCCATGAATGCAAAATACTTCAGTTCTTTGCAATTACCGGTAATGCCGAGTATGTATCTGTCGATACATACCCTAAGCCTGAGCCCTCTAGGCACAGGGATCCAAAGCCCACACTCCACGAGTGTGGGGACCAGGCCCGTCCAATGCAGGATGGGGATCTCAAGGAAACAACCCTTGGCTACCACGTAGTCCAAGGTTCAGGAATGAATATGCAGAAATGCAAATGCGCATGTCCATTATCATTATCATGATTCATCATTAACAAGGTAGCCTCATTGCTCAACTTGTCCCATCATTCTTGCCATCAACATATAACCATTATCATGTAAGCATCACCATATAAACATCAACATGTACGCATCATCATGTAATCATTAGCGTGCAGCATCAGGTAAACATTTCCAAGTAGTAAGCATCATCATTAAACTATGACATTTAGGCTCATCAACATTACCAAGCAACAATCAACATCAATCAACTATGGCATTCATTAAATATGTAATATAACAACTCATTAATAATACTTGCACTTGCCTTAACCGTGAGACAAGACAAAAAGGCGGAATGCTCTATCGCCGGGGTTCACCTCCACCAAATGATCTCATCATGGCCCACATATAATATAGTATCAGACATCCATTACTCAAACCAAACCTACATCGGGAAACGAGCTGGTTTTTAGTTTACTCTTGCACTTATTCAGTGGCGAACCTTGAGCCAAATCTCAAAGGGTGCCAAAGGCCAAGGTAAATACATAACTATTCAAGCGCTAAATCATACTGCTACCACATGATATAATCTATAGCCATTGAAGGGCAGTCGATTGATCTTGTCCACATTTGGGTTAGAAATTACCATGCCTGAGCAAGTTTCAACTATAAACTACTATAAAAAAAAAGGAATTATACCAAAATACAATTTAACATTGGAGTTAATCACTACTCACTACATCGTTGGAAGCATCCACAACAAAATGGTTTGACATATTAGAAGGGACTGACTTCTGCAAAGATGGGGAATGGCTTTCTCCAAGTTCATCTTGCCCTCTATCTACTATTTCAGTGTTGAAAACAGCCATTTGATTTGCTGCACTATCAGATGAAAACTCATCGTTGCCAAATTGGTGGCCATCAGTGTCAGACAACATAATCCGGCTCTTCTTCGATGGTTGAGAGGATTTAGAACTTTCCATGGGGTTTTTGCACAATATTTTCTGGATTAAGGCCTAGGTACTAGGAAAGCATGTACCAGCACGGGTGGATCTCTGGTGAGGGTTGGAAGTCGGGGGCGATTAGACAGTCCCGACCGGTGAGATCGAGGAAGGTAGGTGCGGCTGGCAGTTGGGACGAACCGGGAGGACGGCGTGGCGGCGGAGGAAGCAGGGCCCGACGACGCGGTAGACCTCGGTGACGGCGGCAGTGTCGCCGGCGCGGCAGACGTTGGCGGCGATGAGGAGGCCCGCCAGCTTCTGCTCGTCGCGCTCGCCCCGGAGGAGGTGGAGGCCGTCATCGAGCGGCGGGACGGAGGCCAGCATCGGCGCATCGGCGGTCGAGGTGGAGTCCATGGATGTGAGCTATTCTCCTTCGCTGCGGTCATGGCTGTTGCCTCCCTCCCTTCACCTCACAACTTGGCGCGGGCGAGCGCGGTGGCCACCAGATCCGACGGTGGAGAGAACTGGGAGGCAGAGGCAGGGTGGAGAGGCGAGGAGAGACCGGCCGGCAAGAACCAAGCGGCGGCTGGAGAAGAACAGTTGGCACGCGAGTGTACTGGGCGCCTGGCGACATTGGCAAGACAGGAGGGCTGGCCTGCATCAAGACTAGAGGCGCATGGGGAGAGAGACCCGAGGCCGAGGCGAGGCTGAGCAAGGAGATGGCGCTGAGCTGGCTGGGGAGGAGGTACAGATGTGGCCGGTCAAGGCAAGTCATGAAGGAGGCGCACTCGAGTCGCAGGCAGGAGGAGGTGAGGGTGGCGGCGCCTGGACAGGAGGAGGTGACCCATTGGGGTGAAGGGCGGTGGCTGCTCAAATGGGGAGAGGAGGGGTGTGGCTAGGTTAGGGCAAAGGGGCACCCCCCCCCCCTTTAGATCACTAGTGGGCTGAGAGCTCAAGGCCCACTCTACCAGAAAAAAATCCTGAATTTTATGTAATTGCCTCTCCAATATGTTGATCTCTTAAATCTTTATTGCATTCGCTAACCAAAATTGAATAAAATTTTCTCTCCGAATAATATTCTACTAATAGATATTCGGGGTATTACAGTTTTTTTTATCATTCTATTACTCTCGCCGTCACCAAGCTACCGCTGTAAACCGTTCGTGAATCAGAGCTTCCAATCAAAAGTTATTGTGAAAATAAAAAAAGAAACATTCATGTACAAAACAAAACAAGAAATCTATTGTTTGCTAGTTGGCTATTTACTTGTCTGCACTAGTTGGCTAAGATGACAGTAAAGTCACGTGAATGTTGCAGTAAATCTTTTTTAGCGGTGCAGTAAACCTTTTTTTTAGTAAACACACATAGCGGTTTTTATTTGTGAGACTTATATCATTCTGTTACCCTCGTCGTCACCAAGCTACCGGTGTAAACTGTTCGTGAATTGGAGCTTCCAATCAAAAGTTATTGTGAAAACAAGAAAATATATTCATGTATAAAACAAGAAACCGATTGTTTGATAATTGGTTGTCTACTTGTTTGTACTATTTGGCTAAGATGATCGTAAACTCATGTGAATGTTGCAGTAAATCTCTTTTAGCGATAGTAAAACTTTTTTAGTAATGCACATAGGATTTCATTTGCGATACGTATATCATTCTATTACACTCGTCGTCACCAAGCTACCGGTGTAAATCGTCCATGAATCGGAGCTTCCAATCAAAAGTAATTGCGAAAAAAAGAAAATAAGCATTCATGTACAAAACAAGAAACGGATTGTTTGCTAGTCGGTTATCTACTTGTCTGTACTAGTTGGCTAAGATGATAGTAAAGTTATGTGGAGGTTACAGTAAATATCTTTTAGCGATGCAGTAAATCTTTTTTAGTAAACACATAGAGTAGTTTTTTATTTGCGAGACTTATATCATTCTATTATCCTTGTTAGTACCAAGCTACCGGTAAAAACCATCCGTGAATCGGAGCTTCCAATCAAAAGTTATTACTAAAATAAGAGAAAGACATTAACGTACAAAATAAGGATCCGCGTGGGATTTACTACCAAATTGGACGATACCAAGGCTTTAACCGTCGATTGCAACGCACGTGCATGTGTTTTACTGTTGATCCTAAGTAGGAAGCACGCGAGCCGACGCGCCTCACGTAGCGTGGGGAGCGGGGGGGAGCCAACTCAGTAAATGACAGGGGAGCGCGCTACTGTACACACACATTCGACTCGTGAGCGTAGAATAGCTAATTATGCACGTGGTCCGCAACCTGGGTCGCGCGATGCGCAGCACGCGAGCCCACGCTCTCCGCCCCGCCCCCTCCTTCAGAATCGACAATAAAATCCGAACGCCGCACAGTGCGCTTCACGTTGCAAACAATAGTAAAATGGCGCGGGAGCGCCCTACCGCGAGTAAAATCGATTCCCTCGGAGCCGACAATAAAACTTGGCATTAAAAAAAAACCCCCATCGCCCGTGTTAGCGGTAAAAAATATCACCCTTTTCCCTAGATTGTGTGCTTCATGATTTGCCTCATCCGCTTCTTTTTAACTGCTGAGTTGTCGTTTTACTGTCATGCCGCACAGAAAATGATGTGTGTTTTTGGAAATACTGTGAGTGTGGCAGTGTTTTACTGTCAGTTAAATTGGACTTTACATATATCAATCCACATTCTGAATTTGCTTACCGCAAAATGTCTTTTACTGCGTAAGACATTTTTCTGTATGTGTGTTGATGTTTTACTTTAATTCAAAATGTCCTTTACTCCATAAGCATGAGATACCCCCGCGGCCCCAACTACAAAAAAAAAACCACATCCCCCTGTGGCCCCAAAATAAAAGGCGCGTGCGCCCCACGTAACCGATTGTAAAAAACTCTCTTTCCCATCGCAAGTCCGACGTGCATACAAGAACCAGGCATTCCCGTACTCGATCAACCACCCTTCGTCCCCTTCTGACAAATCAATAGTAAGAATGAATTCAAGCCGTCCCCGCGCGGGCGCGAGGGTACCCCGATCGGTGGTAATCAGTCGTCGTCACCCGTGTCAGGTAGATCTGCCTCCACTGCATGCAGATTTCCACTGTCATTTATTGCCGTGCTCAGCAAGACGGTGGACACACCGAGTTCCTCAATGCAGACGTGTACTTTGGTGGTAAACGACGTGCCTCTGGCAGTAAGCCCCCCCCCCACCCCCACACAACATGGATCTTAGCTCCACGCCTCGGTCTTGACGCCACCCCTCGCGGTTTCTCCGAGCGAGATGAGGACACCGGACACAGAGCGGTCATTCACTCACGTATGTTGTTTTTACAGTTTTGTATGCGCTCTTTTATTGTGTCATACCTTTTTATTACTTACATATTCCCTGTTGTGCTTGTATCACATGTTTTACTTCATTCCATATCTAGCTTTTTACTAGCTTTCTGGTTGGAAATTACTGTGTTAATTATGTTGGAGCACAACGATCCCCTCGCTAGGACGCTGTCCTTGGTCGCGTTCATGCAGTCACACAAGAACTTTGATCCATCCTTGATGCAGCTTGGAGACACTATGCAGATCGGCAGGGTCTCTCACAACACCATGATGAATGTTTTGTTCAAGATGCATGGAGGGTAGCATAACATACCGTTCACTGCTCGCGACCTCGAAAACAAGTATTTAGTGACTCGCCTCACTGTCTTTACTATTGGTGATATGCCCTAGAGGCAATCATAGAGATGATTGTATTACGTCTATTTTTATAAGTTATTGAATAAATGTTATTATGCTCCTTGAATGAATTATCAGTTATAAAGATTAACAAGTATGTGAGTTATTGGTGAAGCTCTTTAACCTATATGATGTCATTCTAAATGTATCCATGGTCGGATATCACTGGTCGAAACACTAGTGACTTATCGACCAACACATCTATTAATTGATGACCATGTTTCACCAGTCATGGATATAGGGATATCGAATCAATAATGTGAACACGTGTTAGAGAACATGGTATTGGATTGACCCGCCTTGAGACACTATTGCGATTATTATGATTTTATGTGTCATCAGTTGGTCTTAAGCAATGATGATGTATAATCATTAGACCTGAGATCAGCACGGTTTCCAACATGTGTAATAGCACACTTAGGGGTTGCCAAACGCTACTCCATAATTGGGTAGTTATAATGGTAGCTTTCGGGTATGCTATGAAACATGCGGAGGGATGTGACTGGTCCGATATGAGATTTGCCCCTCCTAACATAACAGGAGAGATATCTTTCGGCCCCTCGATGTGGTCGGATAAAGAAAGTGCATGGTCGTGCCACTAGTGGTTGAAAGTCGACCACATGAAGTTATCCGTCACTTGATCGAGAAAGTATTGAACAGTCCTTGGATGACAAAATATCTCACTTGGAGTTGAACTAGATATCGTGAGGCAAAGACAGAATAAACAAGTAGGTCATTCAGTTCAACCAAATACGGACTAGTCGTATGGAGATACGAGCTGGTCGTAGATTGGTCGTGTTGGTGGTATGCCTTAGAGGCAATTATGGAGATAATTGTATCACGCCTATGTTTATGAATTATTGAATAAATATTATTCTGTTCCTTGAATGAATCATCGGTTATAAAGATTAACAGGTATGTGACTTGTTGGTGAAGCTCTTTAACTTATATGACGTCGTTCTAAATTTATCCCTGGTCGAATGTCACTGGTCAGAACACTAGTGACTTAACGATCAGCACATGTATTGATTGATGACCATGTTTCACCGGTCATGAATATAGGGATATCAAATCAATAATGTGAACACATGTTAGAGAACATGGGGTTGGATTGACCCACCTTAAGACACTATTGAGATTGTTATGATTTTATGTGTCGTCAGTTGGTCTCAAGCAATGATGATGTATAATCCTTAGACCTGAGATTAACATGGATTCCTACATGTCTAATAGTACACTTAGGGGCTGCCAAACGCTACTCCGTAACTGGGTAGTTATAAAGGTAGTTTTCGGGTATGCTATGAAACATGCGGAAGAATTTGACTAGTCGGATATGACATTTGCCCCTCCTAACATAACAGGAGAGATATCTCTGGGCCCCTCGATGTGGTCAGATAAAGAAAGTGCATGGCCATGCCACTAATGGTCGAAGTGTTCGACCACGTAAAGTTATCCGACACTTGATCGAGAAAGTATTGAACAGTCCATGGATGACATAACATCTCACCTGGAGTTCAACCAGATATCATGAGGCAAAGGGAAAATACACGAGAAGGTCGTTCAGTTTGATCAGATATGGACTAGTCATATGGACATACGAGTTGGTCGTTGGCTGATCAAACATGATCACTAAGTGATCGAAATCTGGTCGTAAGGAGTTATGAGCTGGTCGAGACCAAATATGAGCTAGTCGTATAGATATACGAGCTGATCGTTAGTGATAAGGGCCTGGTCGTAGATCATATTGCATTAAGGTTCGTCCAATATAATTCATGTGTATTCGGAAATCAATATGTCCTGCTAGAAATCGCTAACGACTCGTGGTCGAAAAATATTTCCGAGACACAACTGACTATGCATGAACCTAACGGGTCACACACTTAACAGGTTGGAATAAACGTGTTTAGATAGGATCCGTCATGTGCACTATATAAGGAGATGCTTGAGGCTATTGGGAGATATGAGAGATAACATGAGTTGCTCCACCGAAACCCTAGCCGCCATCTTCTCAAGAGAGTCATATCGTGTGAGTTGGTGCTAGCACACTGGCATACGGCGTTCCACCCCTGGACGTGTGGATACCGTGGAGGCGCTACTGCGGTTGCTGTTGCGCTTGAGGACGATCCACGACTTCTCAAGGAAAGCGATTAGTTACTGGAGGAGACGATCGACATCGAGGAACGCTGGACGATCGACTACGACCGTTACATCAACACGCTCTACGTTGGATCAGGCTACTCCAACTCTTCTTCCGCTGCACTGCACGTCTGGTGGTAACGATGTGTGATCTCTTGCTTGCATGACGTCCTGGTTTATGTGGTAGATTTTGAATTACCAGCTAGTGTAGCCTACCCGTGTCCCTTTAGTGGTATCAGAGCCATCCTGCGTAGTTTTTGATCTAGATCGATCGCATATACTTGATATGTGACAGTAGTAGATTGGATCTATTACTGGTTTGGTCTGGTAACCCAGTTCGCTCCATATGGATGGAACGGTCTAGGTACTAGTCGATAAGATCGATCAGCGTTCGACGATAGTAGATGGGTTTGCGGGAGTTATGAGCGCTAGATGATTACTCGGCTTGTTCACGACCACATTGCATGATACTCCTACCGGTCAGAATTCTACCATCAAAGTATGCCGCAGTGCGTGGTCGTATCAAGGCAGTGATCAGATTAGTTCGGAATAGGGTTAATATGATTAATTCGATAATTTTCGAGGCTCGGTTACGTGAATAAGATTTATGTCGTGTTATATAGTAGTATGTGTTCATGACACCCGATAGAATTGCATTCTTTGTATAATTCGTTTTTGCAGGGATTCATGTGAATAGTATGGCTCATTGTGTATGTGATGCATGTATGGATTTTTATGGCCTGCGTGTCATGCTGTGATATAGCCATCGAGCTACATATTACTGTATAATGGTCTGTGTGCTGACATGTGATGCTTGATATTATTCTATGTAATTCATTAGTAGCTTTTAGGAGTAATTGCTTAGTAGATGATTGTGGTCGGAAATTTCAAGCATGACGGTCAAAGGACAGGAAGCATGGTGATGGAGATCGTCATGATAAGGGTCATACTATTTCACAGTTTTATTTGATTATTTGTGAATGTTTATTCTTGTCCAGCTATTAATCATGTTTTATCATTATATGTTTTAACATGGTATAATAGTATCCCTCAAGAAAAATTAAGTTAATTTGATACCTTTCCAATTGTTGCGCCTGTGAAAGATAGGGTGGGTGTCGGACACCCACATGCACAGTGTTGATTTAACTTAACAAGGGTATCAAAGTAGTTTTGGGCCTTAGGGCATAGAGATGCCACCCAACAAACAAGAGTCATATGTGATATGATTGGCAAGAGGTTGCCCACCTAAATCACTAGGTTTCTAGCAGTGGTGCCAAAGCTCACTAGGACTTAATGATTTTTGGATCTTGAACTCACTATATGATGTTAGAGGGAAACATGGTTTAGAACATATAGTGGGAGTATCTTTTATTGACTGTTGATGATTAAGTTCAACCAGGTATGAACTAATTGTATGATGATACGACTAGGTTCAGACTAATCATATAGAGATACGATCAGGCAAAGACTAGTCGTATGGAGATACGAGCTGGTCGTAGACTGCTCAAACATAACCACCAACATGAGTGTCTAATAGAAGATCTTACATAAACACAGTGCTGAATTTTTGCATATATTTCTGTTGTAGATCATGGCACCTACTGCTTCTTCTACACCCGCCTTTAATTTGCGATCTATTCTTGAAAAACAAAAGCTGAATAGAACCAACTTTATTGACTAGTTTCGTAATCTGAGAATTGTACTCAAGCAAAAAAAGAAGAAATATATTCTAGAGGGTCCCTATCCCGAGGAACCGAATGCTGATGCTACTCATGCTGAAAAGAATGCTTATGAGAAGCATTGCAATGACGCAGTCGATGTACACTACCTTATGCTTGCTACCATGAACTCTGAGCTTCAGAAGCAATATGAGACCACAGATGCTTACAATATGATTGTGAGTCTAAAGGGTATGTTTTAGGATCAAGCAAGGACAGAGATGTTTAATACCTCTAAGGCATTGTTTTCTTGTAGGCTGTCAGAAGGTAACCCAGTCAGTCCTCATGTGATCAAAATGATTGGTCTCATTGAGAGCTTAGAAAAGCTTGGTTTTCCCCCTTAACCAAGAGTTAGCTACTAATATGATTCTCCAATCGCTCCCTGCGAGCTTTGAGCCTGTCATATTGAATTTTTATATGAATGGTATGGAGAAGTCAATGATCGAGTTGCATGGCATGCTTAAAGGTGCTGAGGAGAGCATCAAGAAAAGTTCCAATTATGTGATGATGGTTCAAAAGACTACTAGCTTCAAGAAGAAGGGTAAGTCGGGAAAGGGAAAAGGCAAAGAAAAAACTCAAGATGAGATCGAGAGTCTCAAGACTAAGCTTAAAAAGCTTAAGCTAGGTCCTAAGTCTGACACAGAATGCTACAATTGTCATGAGACTGGGCATTGGAAGAGAAATTATAAGAAGTACTTAGCAGAAATGAAAAATAACAAAGGAAGTATGACTTCCAGTTCAGGTATAAATGTTATAGAAATTAATCTTGCCACCTCTCCGACCAGTTCTTGATCGAGAACATGAAGTTATCCGTCACTTAATTGAGAAAGTATTGAACAGTCCATGGAAGACAAAATATCTCACCTGGAGTTCAACCAGATATCGTAAGACAAAGGAAGAATACACAAGCAGGTCATTCAGTTCGACCAAATACGGACTGGTCGTATGGAGATACGAGTTGGTCGTAGATTAGTCGAACATAATCATTAAGTGGTTATAAACTAGTCATAAGGAGTTACGACCTTGTCGTGACTAAATGTGAACTGGTCGTATAGAGATACGAGCTGGTCATGAGTGATAAGGACCTGGTCGTATATCATATTGTATTAAGATTCGTCCGATATAATTTATGTGTATTCGGGAATCATTATGTCCTGCTAGGAACCGCTAACGACTCGTGGTCGGAAAGGTGTTTCTGAGTCACAGCCGATTACGCATGAATCTACAGGGTCACATGCTTAACAGGTTGGAACAAACAAGTTCGGATAGGATCCGTCATGGGCTCTATATAATGGGTTGCATGAGGCTATTGGGATGAGTGAAACAAACGACGTGAGTTGCTCCACCGAAACCCTAGCCGCCATCTTCTCGAAGGCCCTACCATACGAGTTGGTGCTATCACACCGGCGTACGTGGTTCTATCTCTGGACGTGTGGATACCGTAGAGGTGTTGTTGCGATTGCTGCTGTGCTGAAGAGGATGATCCACGATCTTCTCAAGGAACACGATTGGTTACTGAAAGAGACGATCGGCATCGAGGACGTTGGACGATCGACTACGACCACTTCATCGACACACTCTACATTGGATTAGGCAACTCCAACTCTTCTTCCGCTGCACTACGCGTCTAATGGTAACAATCTATGATGTCTTGCTTGCATGGCTTCTTGGTTTACGTGGTAGATTTTTTTAATTGCCAGCTAGCGTAGCCTACCCGTATCCCTACATTTACTGTTATGTTCTAGGGTGATTTACCGTGTTGTTTCTTAGAAACTACTTTTACTGCATGCCTATGTATATTTACTGCACTTACTAATCCATTTTACTGTCCATATTAGGAAGGCTACTAATACGTGCGATGTGCACGCCGACGGTGTAAACAAGCCGATGGCTTTCTTAAAGGAATGTCGGGCGTAGAACGACAAGTTCTACTACGACATACAGGTGGATGAGAATGACGTGAAAAACATATTCTGGAGCCACGCGAGCTGCCGTGCGGAGTACGCTGACTTCGGAGACATCGTCACATTCGACACGACATACATAACCAACAGGTACGAGATGCCTCTGGCTATGTTTGTTGGCTCCAATCACCATCTGTAGAACACCATCCTCGGCTTCGTGTTGCTCTAGGACGAGAAGGCAACATCCTTCGAGTGTCTGTTCAGGACGTTCTCAACTTGCTTGGAGGGCAAGGACCCCATCTGCATCCTAACAGGTTATATTTTTACTGTGTTTCGTATTAACTCCATTTGTTGAACACATTTACTGACCCTCGCATGTGTTCTTTACTGTGTATCAAAAAACCCACTAATTTTCACTATGTTTGTTAATGTTTATTGCATATGCTAGACATATTTTACTAATTATTGTGTGTCTATTTTCTGCAGATAAGGATCCGACGGTGGCCGCAGCCATCCCGCGCGTCTTCCCCAACACGCAACATAGGTTGTGCAGATGGCATGTGCTGAAGAAGTATAAGCAACTCTTGAACAAGTTATACGCAGTACACAAAGGGCTGAAAGAGTGTTTGGTTTCCGTCATAAACCGTCCACTTACTCCGAGGGAATTTGAAGATGCATGGGGGAGTTGGTATGAGAATACAACCTCGAGTAGAGCCACGCCATTGCTAACCTCTATGACCCATGGGAAAGATGGATTGCGACGTACTTCAAGGACATGTATTGTGGCAAGATGACATCTACACAGAGAAGTGAGAGTATGAACAAGATAGTCAAGTGGAACTTTGTGGATCACATGACTTCGCTACACCAATTCGTGCGGAAGATGCACCGGGTGCTGCAAAATAGGAAGCGCTTCAAGTCTCAGGAGACACACTACTCCACTGTAAGTAACGATTTTACGGGACTTTACATAAATATTTCCGTCACTTTAGTATATGGTTTACTGCTAAGTCTGTTGTGATCAGTATGTAGCAATCCTAATCTGCTTTCACTGCAACACATATCGAACATTACTTCATGTTGTTTATATATCTACTGTATGTCATGTCTGGTCTTGCGTCCTCGCAGAGCCAACTGGTGAGGGACACTCTGTTTCCGTTCAAAGAGCAGCTGAGCAGGGTGTACACCCGTACGGTGTTCAAGGAGTACAAAGAGACTTACTTCTCAAGTACAGCCTTCTGCATCAGGGACGACCCCAACTAAGATGGGCTATATCTTGTGTCTCATGGGAAGCAGTCCACAGAGTTCACGTGGTCGTGGCATGATTTCAAGGTGCTTGCCGACCAAGATTCTGGTAGCTACGGTTGTGAATGCAAACGGTTGGAGCACACATGTAACTTTTACTGTCTAGTAGTCTAACATGTATTGTCTAAATACTGTACAAATTAATGTCTACCGATGTGGATACACTACACCATTTTTACTGTATGTAACCATATAATTTACTGCTAATGCCTGCACAAATTATTGTATATCGATGGGGATTACATTATACCATTATTACTATATATAACCATATAATTTACTGTTAATGCCTTTTGCATTCCCTGTAGGGTTGTTCTACGCGCACCTGGTTAGGGCATTCACCTACTTGCAGGTCGAGAGTATCCCTAGCTGATACGTGATCCGTAGGTACACGAGGAATGCAAGGGTGGATGTGTCGTACGATAGGCATGACTCACGCAAGTCGGTCCCAACGGAATGATTAAGATGTATCGGCACTCCACCCTTCTGACAGAGGCTATGGGTGTGGTGAGATCAGGGTGCAGATCGAGTCTTACGTATGATAGATACATGGATGTCCTCAAGGCTCTCTGGGTCCAGCTTGATAGCATACCCAATGACATCAACACGGTGGCTGCCGAGGCCGATGAGCCTGACAACTCGAATGACCCGACGATCAATCCATTTGCGTCTCTGCTGTCTCAGGCCAAGGGTCGGAAACGCGGCGATGACAAACTAGAAATTACTGCTGCCCCCATGGAGAAAAAAGATGACCCAGGCTTGCAGCAAGTGTGGCCTGAAAACCTGCCACAATTGTACCACCTGTCCAAGCTGAGGGAGAGGAAGGTCTTGTGCACGGCGCCAACTAATTCATGGCGATGGATCGAAAGAGTGCGAAACTGATGACAATTGCACTAGTGGATTGGATGACAACGATGATTGCTGAACATACATGTTTTTACTTCCGAAGTATGACACATTAACTGTATTACCTTAGACATGTTATTGTGTGACATCGGCCACTTGGCACAGAGCGTGCCTTCGGCTCGCATGATATGTTTCACTGTTCTATATGATCTCTCTTACTCTAAACAACATGTGATATTACTGGACATGGATTAGCGGGACTACTGTGTGTGTGGCTCTAGTTTACTACATTTAAAGTTGATGTTTTACTGGGTGTGGCACGAACGGTAGCTATGTTTGTTGGGTCCCTGTTGGTTGGTTTACTTATCTATACAATCGCCCTTATTGTAAAATGACGCGTGGTATTGCTGCCTTGGTGTATTGGAACTACTGCGCTTGTGAACAATATTTACTGTGTTTCGAATAGTCATTTATTGGCGGTTACGTGGCTATTACTGTTTTTTTTTGTAGATAAAACCAACGAGTTGTGACATTGTTTCATTTACTGATCTGTATGAGCTCTTTTATTGTATGATGCTAATAAAGTTATTGATGTTTAGTTTGTTCGGAATAAGGTTTTACTATATTATGATTTGACGTTTACTGGACTATTTTCACACTTTTTGTTTTTATTTACGTGCAAAAAAATGATATCACATCAACTGATTGCTCATTTAAACGCACCATTGTCGCTCTAGCTCCTGATGTGTCTCTTCATCTTCCGCGCTAACTTTACTACGTGTTTTATGAAATGGACATCCACTAGCGAAAGGGGAATTATCACAAGCTTTATCTTTCTTCAAACTCCAAAAAAGGTCAAAGACACTTTTTCCAACCCCTCCCCCTCCCATTTCCGCACACTCCCAAACAAAAATGGCTTCGGACTCTTCCTCCACTCTGGCGCCAACTTCTCCCCTCACATCGGCCGTACTAGCCTACCTCGCCCTTATCTACGAGCACCTCTCTGGATGGACCCTGGGCCCGCTGGATCTCCTCCAGCAGACCAATTCCATGGTCTCCAGCATCCGGCGGGTTAACCTCGTCATCGAGATCATCCTCTCGAACTATGTGGTCTGCACCGAGGAAGCGGCCCGGAGGCTCGACAACTACATTGAGATGCAAGGGGCGAGGGTCTATCTCGCCGGGACCGAGGATGAAAGGGCAGATGGCCTCTGGGAAATCTTCAACGTGATTCATAGTACGAACAGCTTGAAGCGCGACTCGACCGCGCGAAGAAGAAAATGGAGGCATTTGTTCAGAAAGTCGCTGATCTCGCCCCCATCGAAACCGACGAGAAAGCTTACGAAGATTCGAAGTCTAGGATATGGTCCTACCTTGGCCAATAGGATCTTCATCTCTTACTCTCTTTTTTTTCTTTTTCTATCTCTTGTCATTTAAGAAAGGATGGTCTTTTGTAAAAGCGATTGGCCACGCTACGTGGCCCTCAAAATATAATTAAGAAGTATTTTGTCTTCAACTTACTGTTTTTTATACTAATATTTACTGGAGATTCGTTTTGTTTTACTGTCGACGTAGAGACAGTATCATCAGTGAGAACACCCAAAAAATGTTCGCGTCCCAAACCAGTAAAAATGGAACACATTTACTTTATGTACATTCAATTTTACTTCTATGTGAATGACTTTATATACATTCAATTTTACTTCTATGTGAATGATTTGTTACTATCATACTAACTTACTAACTTTACTGGACATCTCATTGTAAATTATTGGTATGTCTCACGTATCACAAACGTTGTTCGTGTTACATCGTTCTTATGGGCCCGATAGTTTGGGATTGACCACGGACACCTGTACCCCACAATTTTATTGTATATCTTGTTAATATTTACTGTCAAGTCTGCCATATCACAAATGTTTGTGGTCCCCACCACTTCGTAAATTAAATAGTACATCCCATAGTGATAAAGTAAACTTTGATATATGAACAAGTAAAAGTAGATGTGTAATGCGGTAAATCCAGAGGACGGGTCACTGGTTATGGGCTGTATACTTATTATCACAAAAATTTACTTCGCGTGTGTTACAAATTGTTACTACCAGATGTCACGTCTCACGCGGGATCGTCCTTAGCCCAATATACAAAAGTGTGCTGTGACATGATGATGCAGTAGAATATATTCATCATAATTACTGTCGCATATGTTGCAAGTTACTGCCGGATATGACCTCACACGGTGGGGAGGGGGGATGTGGGATCGTGGCCCGATAAAAAAATCACATACATGTGATTTGGTGGTAAAGAAAGGTAGCACAATTACTTTGCTAGCCGTTACAATTTACTGTCACGTGCGGATCGTGGTACGGTGGCCCCCCACAAAAAAAGTACCCTACAGGATAGTCTGGCAGTAAGAATGATATTATAATTACTATCTCATACGCTATCTATTATTGTTGATATGTGTTGCCCGTGGGAGCGCTGGAGGTTTCTAGTCCATAACTATTCTTATTAGGCCGTCCCAAAGGAGGTTTGCACATGCGCATTCCACGCGGTGGGCTAGCAGGCAGGTAGAATAACTATTATGTTCGTAACTACATAATAGTATATCTATATATAATAATAATAATAATTCAGTGATCAAATAAGCGTATTGTCGACTTCGAGAAGTCGACCGGAGGCAGTATTGACTTATGAATGTTTTTGTTATGGAAATGACTCATGAATGTTAACAGTAGTAAATAGTTTCACAATTACATGTTTTTTAGTTGGCAAATCAAGCGTCCATGCTAGAACAATACAAGGTGGTTCGTTTCCGGCCGAGGGACAACCAATAAGCAATTTTACTAAATGGGTACCTTCAGCCTCATTACACAAGAAACGTGCAGTAGACATGATTTAACAGACGCACTCATCCGTCGACCTTCGAACGGACGCACTCGACCGTCGAACGGCAAAAGTATGGAACACATGGCAAGGGTGCAAAGAAGAAATTCGGAAAGGAGGTTCACTTTCATTTCGAACAGCGTTGTATGTACAAAATTGTATAACAGAGCTGAGGATATGTACAATTCACAATAAATAGCTCTGGCACCAAAATTCTTAATCCTATGAAACCAACTCGCTGTAAAGAGAAAAAGAAAACAAGTCTAAACTAGTCCAGTTAACATGTCATGTAAGTTATTGTTCCTCTAGAGTAAACAATAGACTATTCCTAACACTTATTGGAAAACCTCAGCAATTATCCTTTTTGTTGCCAAACTTCTTGGCAATGATGGGTCGGACGTCATCCGCAGCAGCAAGGGTCTCCAGGAAAGGTATCAGCTGAGGTAACGCCTCGTCCGAGGGGTCGTTAAACCAACTCTCTATGGGTATACCATTATTCACTTGCAACTGAAAAACCTGAATGAAACACGGAATAAGTACTCAGACGGTGGAGGCTTTCAAACAGATATGTTCGTTTAAGCCGTTATTCACAATCAACTTTTAGTTTAGGGAACTCATAAATAAAACATGTGACAGAATATAACAGTGGAAGCTTTCAGGCAGAGATGTAGGTTCAGGGCACATTTTTAAGACCTTTAACTACACTATCCCAGTAGTAACAGTATTGAGGAAGAAATGCTGAGTAATTTATCACAGCAATTTACCTGCGGAGTGTTGTCAATTATGGCAACCTTTGCGAGGTCAACTCCAACAACAGTCAGATCCTTTGTGTAGCCACTGTCCGTAAATACGCATGACTCACGGAAAAAACGCTTGGAGAACAATTTTTTCTCTGGGTCCAGCATGTCAAGCAGTTGATCTGCATAAACACTTTGGCTGGCTGTGAATATAACAACCTCAAACATCTCGGCCATCTTTTGGAGGAACGTGTGGAGATGTGGCCTCTTTCTCACATATACCACATGTTCTTTCGTATCAAAGAACACTGGGAAAGTAAAATCAGCATCATCACAGTGCTCCATAGTTGAATGAACAAGGGTTTCTGCGCAGGAAGAAAAAACAATGTTATTCTCGAGGGCAAGCAACAAAGTTCTCAAAAGATACTAACTACTTTCACGATAGCAACATACCATCCAAATCAAGTACAAGAGTGACCTTCCTGGTCCCTTGCTCTTTAGATACACAAGCAGCATTTGAACCCAATTCAGTAAAACTAAAATCAATAAGATTAGGCAAATCCTCCTCGGGCAGATGTGGATTAAGCCACTCTAACACCTCAGAGTTACTAAAGCACATATCCCCCTCACTAAAGCACATATCCCCCACAGATGAGCATGGCTCATTACCAATACTTGCCTCCGCAGTGCTCTCAGTAAGTGGGAATACTCCACATCTGCCACTCATGTTTATCAATGCATCAATGGGTACAAATTCATCACATAATGCAGTGTAATTAGCCAGGAAATCAGTTGGAGAATCAAATAAGAAAGCGAAGGCATCATCAGGATTATAAATGTCCAATAGACTGCAACCCTGATTGGAGCCCCAGCTTTCTTCATCATCATTAACAGCACAAAGATTATGTGTTGCATAATTTACATCTTCATCTGCAAAGCCTGCAATGCAAAATTATAAATGAATATGCACAGATTAAACTTGCTTTTGGGCGTAATAAATGTTTTGCTACAGATATAGATAAATAGACATTACAGAGAAGATCGTATGCCATTAGGTATCTACATTTATCCTATGGAAAACTATTAAAATGAGGTTCATTTGGGGAAGGAAATAGGGAAATATCATTCAGATTCAGCTTATCACTGCCTAGTTAGGTAGTTACCACCTCAATTATTAATATGTTCATTTCAAATAGATAAATAAATGACAAATTACATGAGAAGCTTTTAATGATATATTGATATAATATGTCTACACTATCTCCATGAAATGATATTGACATGGGGTTCATGTGGGGAAGCAAATATCATTCAGATTCAGTTTCAGTCAACACCCAGCCAACACATGATGGTCAATTGTTTCTCCCCTTTGATATAATGGGCAAGCAGATCTTGCTTATCAGGGTTTTAGGCGCAGATATAAAAAAATATGTGCACAACAACTTGCCCTCAATATAAGACAAGCTTCCTAGCTTAGTTCCACAATATAGTGTTGAGAAGATGAAAAAATGCTTCAAAAAGAAGGGGGGGAGTTAGTAAAATGCCATCGTAAAGGATGTGGTTCTGAAAAATACCACTGTCTATGAGACTGACATATGGATCAAGTGTACCTGGCCTAGTTACTATGTGGATCTAGTTTATAGATTTAAGAAAACATTTAACTGATAATCAGGTGCGCCTTTTGTAAATCAAACATATAGCGTGCATAGCCAGATCACCAGGTTAAACTAATCTTAACTGATCATCAGGTGGGCCTTTTCAAGGAGTAGGCACATTTGAGGTGCTTCATCAATTGCAATTAGAAATATGCTTTCCAGATGCATGCACCTGTGTCATATGAACTTTCAAAATTTTGCTTCCTGCTGGTGCTAGATAGATGAAAGCTAGTAGTGTTCTAATGCATGAAACCGCACCGTGGCATGCAAAGGACATTGGCCATTAAAGGAAAATTATCACTTAGATGGGCCTGATTCATGCACCTAATATAGGCACACTACATATGTGGCACAAAATTTTCAGATCAAGAGATGCAATGAAGCTAAAAAATGGGCAGCCAAGCAACCCAGAATTTGTCAAATGTGGTACAAATAGCAAACCATTAATTAAGGTCATTAGCGTGTGTCCAGTTTCTGAACAGAGGTAGTTTTGTCCAAGTTAAAAAGGTAGATAACAGTAATTACTTGTAAAATACTCTTTACAATATTTGAATTTTGAATATTTTTTAGGATCTGTGACATCATATTGCGTATGCTGTTTGAATTACAATACTAATTAACTGACCTCATGGAAGTGCAAATGTGGAATACATATCAAATTTACACCTGTTAATTTCTCTTTATAGATCTATAGTTCTATATTCTTAGCACCGTTCTGATACTCAATCCCAACATAGATACAATTATTGGACGGGAAAGGGTTACTCCTTACCTTTGTCAACATAATTTACTACATTTAACTGAGATTTGCTGTCGTCATAATTAGATAAGGAATCAGCCTCCAAACCTGGTGAAACCGCCACTTCAGATATTAAATCCTGTAAATCAATACGACAATCTTAGGTTGCAAGATATTCTTCAAGATAATAGAAAAATAATGATGCTGATACAGAGCGCTGAAGGCCTCAAAAGGAAATCGAACAGAAGAGAACACACAAAAATAACAAAGCAATGTACTACCCGGCCTTCAAATGCTAACTTAGATCATAATACAACAATACCAAACAAAGGTGATGTCTTCTATCATTTACAAGAAATATTTTTAAGTTGAAGTGAAAGGTGAAATGACAACAGGCAGCAGATACCTGCGTAAGTTATATCCCAGTCATCAAAAGTTGTTAATAGGTAATCTTTCATTATCCCAAACAAAGGTGATGCCTTCTAACCTTTACAAGAAATATTAAAGGCTGTTAATCATTTATTTTTTTAAGTTGAAGCGAAAGGTGAAATGACAACAGGCAGCAGGTAATTGCATAAGCTATATCCCAATCATCAAAAGTTGCTAATTAGTAATTGCATCTTTCATTATACACCCTTTTCACTGGATCAATCAATTTGGAAATCAACACCGAGAACTTATTGAGGAAGAAGAAAGGAATCATCCAAACATATTTACAAGCAAAATGAAGAGAAATTTAAAATCCAATTAAGGTTGTCACACCATCATCAATTGGGATGACAACAAAAGCATCAATAATGAAAGTTAGCATTAGAAAAACTTCCAACTGTCCAAGCACCCAACAGTACCCTAAGTGGCATTATTACAAAGAAGGGAGGTTTGCTAACCAAATGAAGAATGTGATCTTTTGCAATTGAAATACAAGATGCCACTAACACAAATGAAATGGAAGGTATTTAACTCAAATGATTAAACACGAGGGTAAGGGAACAATATATTATCGCTGATTTTAATACGAAAACAGTCAAATCTGCAGCACCTTGAGCGGAGCAATAGATGTTTCCCCAAGCTCATCACGTAAGCCAGAAGCTTCCATGATCCTAATATCCTGGCCAGCTAGCTGAGTTGTCAGATCAGGCTCTGTGGAAAAAGGAGACCCTGTCAATCCATAAAATATGCACATGTTCACTAACCTTCAATCACTAGCAATGCATGATGTAAATATATTGTTCCGCTTTGTTAACACATAGTACATGTAAAACCAATTTAACAAAGGCAACACTACTCATCAAATTTCCATGAGATTCTCTAGCTATGCATTGTGTGACTATCAAAAATAGCTTCTGAATATACCATTAAGGACATACATAGTTCCCAGTCAAGGACACACATTCATCAAGCATCAAAGAGAACTAAGAATAAACAGTAGAGCTAATTTAAAGGATTTTTTATGCGAAACTTGTGGAATTTCCATGTCATTCTTAGGGAACAAGACACCTAGTCCATTGCACATGCAGTCACCTCTTTTCTTGAGAGAGCATCCATGCAGTCACTTACCATCGTGAGGATCTTTATAAGATGAATTCACCACAGCTGACTGCTCTAACTCCTCGACTTGAAAATGCAAGATTTTCATAGATTTCATGGACTTGCTGTTAAACTCATTCCCAAAACCATCATCATCAAATTTCCTCTTCATCCTCAGTGCCGGCATCTTGATCAGTGTTGTGGTTCAGAGTATCAAAACTCTCTGGAGACCCACTACAAAAGTTAGAAAAAGGTGACTTTTGAAAAGGAACAGAAGTTACAGAACATTGAGGCTCAACATTTAAAACTATACAAGGAAACAAAAGCATAATGATTTAATGAATACATGATAAGATATAATACTGCTGTCTATATGAATTAAATCTTCTATCTATCCCTATTCAGTACAACAGACATGGCCACAGAGTTGGTATATTGATCCGTACACAAAATCCTAAACCCACAGTAACTTTGCGAAAGAAAGTAAAAAATCATCATCATGCTTCTGTATACATACACACCTACAAGTGAATAGACCTCTTTAGTAACTACAAAGTGCAAATAATGTAGGTCTGAAGTTACTTGAAAGTATGATCTGGATTTTTCCAACCTAATGCATGTACAGCGTCAGTATCAGATTCATTAGGGAGCGCATCACTGGCCCAAGCATCACTGACATGGCTGTCCAATGTGAAGTATAAGTAAAGATCTATTTCTGTGCTACTACACAGTGTTACTGGGTATTGGATATGCAGGTCAGCTGGTTCATACTCAAGTAAAAGCAACCATGCAAAGTTGTCTGCAAGTGAACTAATATTGTGTGACACATCCACTTCTCCTTACTTACCCTCCTAGATCTGGATTTTTCCAACCTAATGCATGTACAGTGTCAGTATCAGATTCATTAGGGAGCACATCACTGGCCCAAGCATTACTGGCATGGCCGTCCAATGTGAAGTATAGGTAAAGACCTATTGCTGTGCTACTACGCAGTGTTACTGGGTATTGGATATGCAGGTCAGCTGGTTCATGCTCAAGTAAAAGCAACCATGCCAAGTTGTCTACTCGTGGACTGATATTGTGTGTCACATCCACTTCTCCTTACTTACCCTCCTAGCCCACAGAAACAAAATAATGCCAATAATTAGTGCGCAACAAACAGGAGTAAAATATCCTACACATCCAACCTTTGTGGATCACAATTCACAATTTCCAGTGTAATTAAGACTGCAACCAAGAATCTAAACAACCAATACAAATCTACTGCATCGCAGTTCACTAACATCGTGAATCTTCCCACACCTTACGCCCTCAACCTTGTGCAACACTGCTGGTGCCAATTCTGGACCTGAGTCAAACTAGTAAAGGAATATAACTATAACCTATACCTCAAAAGGCCCACCTTTGAGCAAAGGCCTTGCCTTCACAGACGGTTTCCACTCTTCAATCACATATTTCTGCAAGTGTTCTTTTGCTTACGCAAAAGCAGTATCCTTTTACCAGCAAAGCAGGGGCAACCGTAAGATGGGTTAAACACTTAAACTAGTATAGTTTATTTCTTTAATTGCACAAGCAATCGCACAAGCCTAAACTTATTAGACATGGTTTTATTAATTACTTTGTGCTGTGCAACATCAAAGGGTAGAGAAAATATTTCACGCAAGAAACAAGCTAGAGTAGGAAATTTGAAAACATGATCATTTGTGTTTCTAGCGTACTACAACAGAAAATAGATAGCATCTAGATCGGTAACAAAACCCTCTATAAAAACAAGAAAAGGCGTCAAATACCTTAGTTCCATGCAATACGAGAACCCAAACCCTAGAGAAGAAGAATAAGTAATTTTACACCAGGGGAAATTATCTCCACTAAATTACCACAACCCACTAGCAAAAGGACAGCTCTTTAATTGGAAAAAAAACTGAAATCCCAGTGAACAAACCCTGAAATCACTCAGATCGCCGCTGTGCCCTAGAAACCCAAAAGCTCTCGAGTCAACCGAGAAAGTTAGCTCGAAATTACAAGCTCCCTTTCGGGGAAAGGACACGATTGCGACAAAAAAAAACAAAATAGAGAGAACGAAGCAGCTCAAGTTCAACCCGACGAAGAAAAGTAGAAACCCCCAAATTGAACCGAACCGAAGAAGGAAGGAAACAAACATCGCAACTGTAAGAAGTAAGAATCTACCGAACCCCGAAGCACTAAAACCCCCCCAAATTTCTAACTGAACCGCCATCCCCAACTTACATTCACCGATAATTTTTTAAAAAAAACACCAAAACCCAAACCCCCAAGCCAGAACAAGCGAATCCCCACGGCATCCGCGCACCACAAGCACGAGAAGACCCCGCAACACGCCAAACCCAATCGAATTCTAACGAATCGAGCAGAGCTACTACTGCCTGCTACCATCTCTAACCAAACCAGACCAAATCAACGAATCGAATTCCACGAAGGGGGGCCTCGAATCTTACCAGAATGATACTGCGCAGGTTGCTGCTAGCTCTCTCGCCTCTCTCTCTCTCTCTCGCTCGCTCTCGCAGAGGCGGACGGAGGAGGAGGAGAGAGGAGAGGAGGGGGAAGGAAACTGGTGCGCAGAGGCAGGCAGAGCAGCAGCAGCACCCACCCAAATCACAAGAGGGGAAGGGAGAATTATGAGGGGTCGGTCTCGAATTTGGTAGCCACAATTGCCCCCCTCTCCACTTGCCTCCCAGAGAGTAACTGACCGATGGGCCTGGCATATACGCTGGGCCCAGATGTCATGCTGACAAGTACAGTTGTGGCTCACCGTGTCGAGCTTCCCGAATTGATCGCCCTCGTACGTGCCGCGCCTTGCTACCTGTGCTGCACTCTGGGGTTTCTTATTGCAGTTACTGTCACGCGGGGTCCGCGCAGTGGAGGTTCGGCATGTCAGTGAGAGAGAGTGGACCGCGAAGTGTGGATGGGATTACGGCGGTCTGGAGGTTTGCGGCTGGGAGGAGGCTTGTCAGGGCCGACATGTCATCGAGGGGGTTGCGTGTCGGGGTTGGTGAGAAAGGGTCAAAGCCGAGGGCACGTGGACGGACGAGATGAGGGGATTTGGGTGAAGGGGCGGTATCTGAGCCGTTGATGCCCCGGTGACTGAGCTCAGAGTCATCGGTCGTCTCACTCCTCACGCCACGGGAGAGGAAAGAAAGGCGGTGCGCTGGCCCCGTCGCAATCTGCACCGCCATTTCGAATGTTTTTCGTGTTTGAACTGTTCACTGGAACTAATTATATCAAGATTTTGAATTCCTTATCAAAACAATGTCCAATTTTTGCATTTAAAACTGGGAAACATTGAACCCTTCTAAGTTACGGCAGGATGGGATTCACCAACGACAACAAAAAGCAACTATACAACGTTTTTGACTGAATTTTGTAAGAGTCACCTGCATGACATTGCCAGATGGATGAGGATGAGATGGGCTCATGGGCACTAGGAAATACAGGGGAGAAAGGTGACCGACTAATGAGCATCATCGAGAGCTGATTTCTTGCTCCTCTGAGTAAATTGCATAAATATTAAAGAATCAATCAAGGGTGGTGTAACATCCTAAATTTCTGAGTTTCAAAATCCTTTTTCAGTAGTTTAGTCCTTTGGAAAAATTCACAAAAATTTATTTGAATTAATAAAGCTTAAATGAGACTTTTAAATTTTAAAATAACTTAATGTGACTAATCTGAACATCAATTAATTCTAAAACTATTTTATTTGAGTTCTTTGTGCTTAGAAATATTTTTTAGATTTCTCTAGAATTTTTTCGAGTTCATTTGATTTTTTTAATTTGCTATTTGGATTTTTCTGGTATTTCTAAAATAAAAAATCTATTTAAAATCTCAGGAATTTCTTTGTTAAGAATAAATTTTGGTAGTCAGATCTAAAGCGAGAAGTCGCCCTATGTGACATGTGTTAGAGAGTAAAAGCAGAATATCAGAGACCAGTACACCTGTTACAGCCCTTGAAAATTCCAGGGTGGAAATGGGAAGAGATCGGAATATATTTTATCACCGGTTTACCTAGGACTCAATCGGGTTACAATTCCATTTAGATAATAGTAGATCGTTTGACGAAAGTTGCACATTTCTTACCAGTCAAAACCACTTACTCGGGAGATCGCCTTACAGAATTGTATATGACAAGAATTATCAGCTCGCATGGTGTGCCTAAGAAGATAGTATCAGATCGGAGATCTCAGTTCACCTCCCATTTTTTGCAAAGTTTACATGAGGCTTTGGGGACTCATTTAAATTTTAGTACTGCTTGTCACCCTCAGACGGATGGGCAAACTGAAAGAGTAAATCAAGTATTGGAAGACATATTGAGAGGTTATGCTCTAGCTCATATTACTAGTTGGGATAAGAGTTTGCCTTATGCAAAGTTCTCATACAACAATAGTTATCAAGTTAGTCTACAAATATCACCATTTGAAGCTTTGTATGGTCGTGCATGCAGAACCCCATTGAATTGGAAATAAACAAGCGAACATTTGGTATTCGGGCGGGACGGATATTATTCAGGAAAGTGTCTATGATCAGAGAAAGATTAAAGATAACTCAGTCTAGACAGAAGAGTTATGCTGGTAATCGTCATCGTGATCTAAGCGTTGAACCAGAGGATTATGTTTATCTTCGAGTTACTCCTCTTAAAGGTGTTAGAAGGTTTCATGCCAAAGGAAAGCTCTTCCCTAGGTATGTCGGTCCTTTTAGAATTGTGAAGCACCGAGGAGAAGTTGCTTACCAGCTTGAACTACCACATTCTTTACCAGGAGTACATGATGTCTTTCATGTCTCGCAGTTGAAAAAGTGTCTTCATGTGCCAACAGAACAAACTCCCTTGGATTTAATCGAGTTGAAAGAAGAACTCACTTATAAAGAACAACCAATTAAGATTTTGGATGTCGCAAAGCATTTGATCAGAAGTAAGATCGTTCATTTTTGCAAAGTTCAGTGGAGTAACCATTCAGAAAGTGAAGCAACGTGGGAGCATGAATGTCGGGACCCAAAAATGTAATTCAGGAACCCTCTGTGTATTCTGAACTAGTACCAGATCAGTAGCTAGCTTACATAGGAAATAGTGATAAAATACCATCCATTTATTCGATTTAACTCAAAATATCTCAAATTAACAAATAATAATAATAACTGGACTTTATGGTCAATATTTACTTAACTTGTCACGTAAGGTTAAGAAAACAAATAAACTCTTGTAGAGGAACGAAAAAAACATGGAAAGACCAATCAACATACCCACAAGCAATCGAGTGGAGAACGCATCCTAATCCGCGAAGTCTTCATAGCATTCCTTCTCAAAGAACTCTTGAGCAACTTGATATTCTTCAACTGAGCAGCAAAAATTAGAATTGTGAGCACATAAAGTACTCAGCAAGTCGTAGGGAAATAGTATGCATATAATATTCATCTAATGCTTAAACAAATGTTAGTTGTATGGTTCTTTTGCAGAAAGCAGTATTTGACGATAAATACAGTAAATAGATTGAGATACGTAATTGAAAATAATAATAAATAATTAAACAATTTCTTTGAAACAACTAGTGAATTCCCCATTCACTTCCCTAGACAAACCACCAAGTAAATTACACATTCATCGAACGAACATTATATTCATCAAGTGAACTTCTCATTCACACTCCGATACATTTTATGAAGAAACTCTATCTCTCGTGTGAAATCCCCGGACATGTCCATAAATGAGGACACGGCTATTCGAATAGATTAATTAACACTCTGCAAAAGTTGTACACTTTACCCATAAGATACAATTAACTCATTATGACTACCATGACTCGCCATACGGAAGTATGCGATTGAGCAATCATAACAAAACATTTTGGAAGTTTCATCTCAACAATTAACTCTCCCATTGTGCATACTGTCAACCCCAACCTCACCATTGGTTCGACGCACACCGTTGGACCTGCAAGCGGCAAACCGACCATCGATGTGACCTTAGAAATAGTACACACCTCCACCCATATACTGCCTAAATAGTCAATACCAAAACTCCACAACTTACTAAGTTAGGCATGTCTCATACTAGACATGTGTTTGTACGATAAGGCCCAGTTTAATGGCACACAAGATTAAGTCCTTGACAAGTTACTCGGACGAGTCTACCACAAACCCACAACGTGTTATAACCACACCCTCAATCCACAACCGCTCGTCTGAGCAAAAATTATTTTGTTTAACCAAGACCCATGATATACCCTATCATGGTACACAAATTTTAACAACAGTGGCTAACCGCCACAATTCCATATGTCATTAAGTCAAATTTAATCATTATACACATGTGATAATAAACCCATCGCAACTAAGCTTCGCTAAGCATCAATACGATACCCATGTTGGTGATACAATTATGTCCAACTAAAATTATCCATGCTTGGGAAACAAATGATTTATGGCATTCAAATATTCAATGGATGCATAATGACAACAGGTGATAGCTAATCCCCAAACAATTGATATAAAGATAGCATGCAATTGATATAAAACAATATACTTTTGAAATCATAGGTTCAATATGATCAGAGCAATACAACTTGCCTTAGAATAGATCTTGGTACTGGTCTTGGTCTTGGTGCACTCCGCCTTGCTCAAAATTCCCCGAAGTATCAACGTCTACTCGCAAACGAAGCAAACAAACAAAATAAATACCAAATAGAGAGAAAAAAACTCTAAAAATTAAATAAAAATCTCAAAAAAAATAGAGATCGAATTTAGATGAATTTAGATATTTGAATGGGCTCAATCGGAGTTCGTATAAGAAAGAACGAGCTTTCTAAAGATTGAAATCACATGAAATAATGAAAATCAGAATTTTAGGATTTACTAGAATTATTTTCTAAAGGAAAAAACAATTAATTGTGTAATGCTGACGTCAGTGGAGAAATTTCAGCCGAAAAGAAAAAGAAAAGGTAAATTGGAAATCTCCCGACATGTGGGACCCACTGGCATAGGGATGGTGTACGGTGGACTAGATCCACCGAGATTGGATCTGGATTGGGTTTGGTTGTGCCACGCGTGCGCGCATGTGGTGCTGACTAGGCTAACACGTAAGCTCCAGGGTTGACGTGGCAGATGAGTTGGCACGCCACGTTGACAAAGATCAACAACGGCTACGGCTCAATGTCAGTGATAGCGATCAGCAGCGACTGGCGGCGCATGGTGGTCATCACCAGGATGCTGGTGCTCAAGCGAACAAATCCAACGGCTCCGATGCAGTGGTGGTTGGCCGCAAGGGCTTCAACATCGACGAGGACGAAGGCGACGGTTCAGGTCGACGGCTAAACGACGATGAGGTGCTCCGGTGGGGTTTTGGTTGCACGCAAAAGATTCGCAAAGACTAGGTGATGCTTCCAGGTCATGTGTGAGGCCCAATGGTCGCCGACGACGACCGGAATGCTGCTGTGATGGGGTGGCAGTGTGGCGATTAGGGCTTCTATGGTACGGTGGCGCTACGATGATCCCCTGGTGACGAGGACGTGCGCACCAGGTAGAACACGACGCGGTGAACTCGGAGATGTACTTGATGGCGACTGGAGCTCACCGACGACAGCAAATTTGACGAAGAACAGTAGCGGCGGCGCTAGGGCTATTCCTTTGATTCCGGCGAAGAGGAGGCGGTCTAGGGTTTGCGGCTTCAGAGAAAAGGCGGCTAGGGTTAGGGCGATGCTCGTGACACGGGTGCGAGCTCTTAAATAGGGCCAGAGAGGTAGAGTCCGAGTCGAAGCCGATGGTGGCACACGCGAAGAACTCAGAAGGGATGAGTCCGTGCTAAAGACAATGCTGACGTGGTGGCTCCGGACTAACGAGGCGGGACCACCCAACAGCGAGAGAAGGAAGGGCGAAGGCGGCTGGGCTGCGCGCAAAAGGGAAAAGGCCAAATGGGTTGGGCTAAGGAGTGAATAGGAATGGGCCGAAGCAAAGGAATTTAGCCCATTTGATTAACTGAGATTTTAAATGGCTTTTCCAATTAGAAAATACAATAAATGCAAACAACAAAAGAAAAATAGTAAATAAACTTGAAAAAATTCAAGAAAAATTTAGAAAATATATCTAAGCATAGATAACCCAAATAAAATAGTTTTAGAATTAATTGATGTTGTAATTAATCATATTTAATTGTTTTGGTATTAAAAGTCTATATTAAGCTTTATTAAAATTCAAATCAAACTTTGGTGAATTTTTCCACAGAGCTAAGCTACTCAAAAAGAGTTTTTTTAACTTTAGAAAATTAGGATGTTATAGTGAAGAAGAGCTGAAAGTCGAGTTCCCTGGCCTTTTCTCTAGCTAGCCTGAATCTCGGGGTCGACATTCCTTTAAGGGGGGAGGTTTGTAACGTCCCAAATTTCTGAGTTTTAAAATCCTTTTCAGTAGTTTAGTCCTTCGGAAAAATTCACCAAATTTTATTTGAATTAACAAAGCTTAAATGAGACTTTCAAATGTCAAAACAATTTAATATGACTAATCTGAACATCAATTAATTCCAAAACTATTTTATTTGAGTTCTTTGTGCTTGGAAATATTTTTCAGATTTTTCTAGAATTTTCCGAGTTCATTTGCTCTTTGGATTTTTTTGGTATTTCTAAAATAGAAAGTCTATTTAAAATCTCAGGAATTACTTTGGGCTGAATTCCCTTTGCCCCGGCCCATTTCCTTCCTCAGCCCAGCCCAATCCACTTGGCTCATTCCTCGCCACAGCCTAGGCCGCCTTCTTCCTTCCTCCTCTCACTATCGTGTGGCCCCTCTTTGTCAGTGCCGCGCCGCCACATCATCTCATCTTCATCCTAGACTCCATCTCTGAGTCCCACACACGCACGCCTCACCATCGGCATCTACACGGACACGCCCATCCCAGCCCTATTTAAGAACCCGCACCCGTGTCAAAAGCTTCGCCCCGCTCTCCTTCCTTGGAAACCCTAACTCACCTTTCGAATCGCGCCACCTTTTGGCTAAATCGAGCCCAAGAAGCATCCGACTGCCGAGCTTTCTTCGTCGGACTGTGTCGTCACCGGTGAGCCTTCGTCCGCTTCGTCGTTGGAAACGAGATCGCTTCCTCGCGTTCTAAATGATGCGTACTTCATCGTCTTCGGGGAGCCGCTACTTCACTATCGCCGTCGCAAGCCGCAAGCTGCACCGCTTCGCCGCCTTGAACCTCATTGCCACCGCTGTGATCGTCTTCGATGAGAATCAACTGTGTCATCATGATCCCCGTGTTTCCTTTGCCTAGATTCCGATGCTCGTCATCATCGGCGAGCCGCCGTTCGTCGAAGTCCATCGGAACCCAAGCTGCCGCCACCGTTGAGCCTGCGTCTCAGCCACATGTCGCCATGTGTTCGCCGCGTGTACGCCATGTCGAATCCACCTCAACCACATGTTTGCATGTCAGCCACGTCAACGCCGCATCAACACCCATCCGCAAATGCGTTAGATCCAATCCCACGTGGACTTGGTCCACGATAAACCCAACCACTGCTATGTGGGTCCCACATGTCAAATCTAGTATTCCATAGACCAGTGAGCCATAGACCTTAGACCAGAACTGTGGACTTGGTCCACAGACCAAGGTTCCCACGTGTCAGACTTTGTTTCCTGTTTTTTGGATTTTCTTTTAATTCTGAAATCATTGTTGACGTCATGTTGGTGCAATATTTCGGGATTTCCTTTAGAAATAAAATTCGAAATAGTGTTTCTTTTCTCTTTTTCTTAGATTTAAATCTTCCGAGAGCTCGTTCTTCCTCATACGAACTCCAATTGAACCCATTCAAGTTTCTAAATTCAAATTCTACCTTCTTGAGATTTTATTTAATTTTTGGAATTTATTTATTACTCTATTTTGTATTTATTTGGTTTTTGCTTTCGTTTACGGGTAGACGTTGATACTTTGGGAGCTTTTGAGGAAGGAGGAGTTGATCAAGCTCAAGACCAGTACCAAGACTTGTTCCAAGGTAAGTTGTACCTTTGACCATGTTGAACCCAGTTTTCGAAAATTACCTTGATTCAAATTATTACATTTTACTTTAAGTTGTTATTTAAATGTTTTGGGATTAGCTATTCGCCTATTTAATTATATCCACTTTTCTCATTGTATTACCATGATCTTTTGTCACCATAGCTTGGTTAATTATTAGTTGGTATTATCATAGCGTCAACGTCGGTTGGTTGGACACAAATAGTCTGCTTAGCCCTGCAACAAGTTATTGAAATCATTTTGAGTTGCAAGATATAAAGTTGGCTAAATGATTATGGAACCTGTTATGAAAAGACTATGTGTTGTATGTTGTTACTCACTGATGGTATGTGATGCACTTAACTAACAGGGTGAAAAAAAAGATTTAGACTGAGACGAGTGGAAAGGATTGGTAGTATGATGGACCTGTGATTGGAAAATGTGAATTGCGGTTACTTAATTAGAATTTTGGCAGTCTCGCCTTGGTCAATTAAGGACTTAACTTTGTGCGCCATTGAACTGAGCCACAACAGTACAACCACATGCCTGATGGGACAAGCCTAGCTTAGTAAGTTGTGGAGTTTTGACATTGACTACTCAGGTAGTAGGTTTAGTGATGGTAGAGGTGTGGACTATTCTGAAAGTCACATCTATGGGCGGTTCTTTGTCTCCAGGTCCAACGATACACTACTACAGAGAGGGTTATCACAAACAGCTCCAAACTATCATCACAAATGGTTTTTGAACCGTCTGAATTTATGTGTCTGTGATAACAAGCGGTTATTACATATGGTTTTTGAGCCGTCTGTGATAAGTCACAACACAAACGGTTTTTAGTTGAAACCGTATGTGAAGGCCTACTATCACAGACGGTTTTCACCAACAACCGTCTATGATATGTAGGATATCACAGTCAGTTCTATTGATAAACCATCTGTGATTAGAGATATATCATAGACGGTTAATAAAAATAACCGTATGTGATATCCGACATATCACAGACGGTTGTTGGTGGAAACCGTCTGTGATAGTAGGCCTTTACAGACTGTTTATATGATAAAACCGTCTGTGATAGTTCGTTATACCTAACTAAATTTTTTCTGATTTTCGACTAGCCTTAGGAATTGCTAGCCATGCCCTCTGAAAACAAGCAAGCAGAAAATAGATAAATCACAGATGAATCAATTGTTGACAACTCAAAGTGATCATTTACAACTCAAAATCAATTACAAAACAATATCTTCAAGTATTGTCGCTAGAGTTACAATTGAATTACAACTACTCAAAGTGAATTACAATTGAATCAATTGTTTGAAGGTCGTCCAACGGTGTTGACGGAGTGAAACTCTCTGTCGGCGTTAATGATCTCCGTCTTGATGAAGCTGCAGAGCATCCCTCGAACCTCTGAGATTTTGGTCATAACCAAGGTATCTAAATCGAGTATCAGGCCATGTTGCTAGTAGGAGTAAAGTAGTAAGCATATATATTTAAATTTATAATTAGGAAATAATTATTGCGAGATTGACAAACCTCTAGATCATTCGTCTTAGCACTCATGATTTGTTGCATATGACAACAAACGTAGAATGCACATAGGTGATCTTGTTTTTGCTGGTGGCACTGCAAAAATAGTATTACATATATAAGTACAGACAGTTCGAGACGCATTATTATGAAGTGTGATATATGATTATTGTGTTGTAGCGCGTACCAAAAATCACGTCCTGTATTGCAGTTTGACGCTCGATTCCTTGTGTATCCCTCCCTCGGCAACATAGGCGCTGAACGACCTACGTGATTCCAAAAATTTATCCTCGGCCATTTCAAACGAAGGAAGACTACAATAGAGTTATGTATGGAGGAAATGAGCATATCTGTCGGGCATTCTTTGCAAAAGGGTGAAGTCGTGGTTTTTGTTAAGTAGGGAATCAAGGTATATTACCTTATTCCTTTTTGGTACAATGACTAAAAGGATCCAGTGGAACCTACTCGTGCTGCATATAAAATACAAATGAAATTTGTATAGCAAGTAGTGAAGCACTTACTTCTGGTTGTAGGACACCAGTATGTAGTCCTTGTCGCCCTGCGCAATCAATCCCGTCGTTATGTCTTTCATGACGTAGGATGCGTCTTCGGTGATGCATTGCTCAGAGACCAAGTGCGGGTCGAGGAAACCCACCGATTCTAGCCATCGTCGGGCATTTTTCATCATGTATCTATACATAAGCAATGAGTTGTGACATTTATCGCTATTACGTAAATGTAAAACTTGATTGTACATACTTACAGTGTCCAGCATCGTAGAAGCGAGGCGTCGAGGGCATTGAGATTGAATAGGTCGAATAAGTCGTCGAAGCCTACGATGAAGTGGCCCGGCTCTCGGAAGAAATGCTCCTTCGTGTATCTAACGGTGATTCTAGTATCGCACCTTTTCTCTTTGGTCTTCTGTATGTATCAGACATACAAAGACTGACAACCTATTCCAGCGCGGGATAATACTGTGTCGGGGGCCAACGGACTTCCGAGGGAGTATTCCCGGGCTTGAGAGGCACCTTATTGTTTTTCGATTTTGATTTGGCCTTAACGACTCGTCTACTACACATCTTCTCGTGAGACGACTCGGGAACTGATACGACGGCACACTTTTCTTGTTCCTTCGGCGTCTTCTCCACGGGAAACGATGAGACGGCCTTCGGAAGCAAATGATGAGGTGGAGTTATCGAGGGTTCTGTTGGAGAGGCATGGTCGTGTCGAGATCGCGCCACTGCAGGGTCTAGGGCGATGTCCTTATTGGGCAATTGGATAAAAGTGTACATGGCATCCCCTAGTATTCTGATGATTTCGTTCGGGTGAATCTCTAGTGGGACGACCATGAAATGATCATGTACCATATCCACCTAGACCCTAGTTAACCCTGCACCAGCTGGGCACCGTGCAACGCTGTCCCTTCCTGGTATGGATACGCCATCCTCCATCTAGCCTCAATAAAAATGGACCCAACCAACCTCACTTAGAGCTTGTAGGGCATCGACTCCTACAAAACGATACACAATTAACTAAGGCATCCTATAGGTTTATCTTTATAGCATTCTAGAGATGTACATTACCTTGACGTCGTCGATAGGTAATTGGACGTCACCATGTTCAGAATTTTGCATGGGCGCGACTCTACTCCAATGTTGAGGAGGACTGGCTCCCAAAATAACAGGGGCAATTTGCTATTGGTTGAGGAATTGATTCATTTGATCCTGTAATCTTGTTATATGTCCTTGAAATTTTGCAGTAAGCATCTCTACCAACTGTTCCTCGCGCTCAGCCTTGGATCTCTTCCTACTCCTATACGTCTCGGAGTCGTTTGGGAATCCCTCACTCCAAGGTACGTAAACCCTAAGGCCTCACATGCAACCCGGGTGTGTCGGACCCGGGAGCGAAAGATCCCGAACCCTCGTGTTCATACACCATCCCAGATTTCCGGTGTACGATTACAAAAATGATAACATAAACATATCTCGCATTGCATTAATAGTTAATCAGAGTTTGTTACAAAAGAGGCTTACAAGCCAACAATAAAGAGCACAGCGGAAGACGAAAAAGGTGTAGTAGAGTCCGGTTAATCGCCACGCAATCGATCAGAGTAGCGGCATAGTCGTCGAGATCCACACCGATGGTGAAGTTCTTCTCTGTGAAATTTGTTTGCACAAGGCAAGTATGAGCACAACTACCGTGTGCTCGCAAGTTACACCCAATATGGAATTGTAATGCATGCATAAGGTAAACAAAGGGCATTGGCGGGGTTATTTTAAATAAGCGGCAATTTTAATTTAAATAATCATAATAGATTGCAAGGCTATTTTCATACAGTATTTAAAATCATAAATTTAAATGACAAATGTAAAATGTGGATAACCTCCAAGAAAGGTGATGGATATCCTCCAATCACAATGGCTAACCGCCCAATTTTCCACAGGACTAACCATCCTGAAAACATCTGTTGAAATCATTTTAAAACCAAAAACAAGTCTAACTCAAAGTGGCTTTCCTAGCATGTCCATGACCGCGGACGCGGCTATTCGAATAGTTTCTACTCTGCAGAGTTTGTACAGCTTTACCCACACGAGATATTATACCCTTTGTGTCGGCCAATCCACGCTTCCTAAGGCGTGTGACTGAGCAAATATCACAAGACCGTTACAATGATCTACCTCAAAGTACTCATGCCCGCTAAGGTTTAGCCCTTTGGACTAACCATCCGCAGTTCGGGGCCCCTCTTGCGCCAGTGGGACTATAGTCTAACCGACACCCACTCATACAAATGGCACGAATATCACGAGGTATCCCAAATTAATAAGCCAGTCCCGCCCATACGGGACGGTGGTGGTACTGAGAAGAGCATAGCAAAGGCAGCTCAAAGACCGGTCCTTAATCGACTTGGGCGTCTCTCAAAATCAAACCCTGGGTTTTAATCCTAACCAGATTAAACTCGTGCATAAACCTGCACCCACCATTCATCCGTTTCGCCCAAGTCCAAACCATTTTAATTTTATTTTAGCGAAAACCACCTTTACAAACTCTCTATGGTAAAACAATACCATAGATTTAATTTTAAACAAGTTGTAATGGTTTGGCTAAATCCTCCCAAAATCAAAATCATGGTCTAAGCATTTGCTAAGCATTTCCAAACAATTTTACCTATGGTGACAAGGGATGGCATTTCAATATACAAAATTGGCCATACAATAACAATTGGAATAACTAAGTATTTAAGCAGGTATTAAAATAATTGACTAAAAATATGTATGCAATAATAATTTTAAAACTGAATTTAAATAACTTTAAAATAGTAGGTGCAACATGGTCAAAGTGTAACTTGCCTTGATTAGACGTTTTTTCTCAAACGGTGTCAAAATCCGGTCGTCCGAAGTCGTCGAAATCTATACGCGTAAACGATCCAAATTCAAATAATATTTAAATAAAATCCAAATAAAATCCAAAAATTATAAAATAAATACTACTAGGAAGGTATTGACTTTTTATGAATTTAGGAAGTTGAATCGAAGGAATCGGAGTTCGTATGAGGGAGAACGAAAATCCGGAAGGTTGAATGTCACATGAAATAATATAATTCCGAAAATTTTACTATTCATCGAAAATTGTAGTTTCGGATGGCTAAGAACAAAGAAAGATCTTTATGGCCATGGAGAGAAAGTACGACGTAGAACACGTTGAGGCGAACTCAACGGTGTCGACGGCTTAGCGAGATGATATTCGATGGCGACGCAGTCCGACGGAGAAGACCTATCAGCGGGCGTCGGGCGATCGTAGGCGTTGCGGGCAAACGGAGAGGAGTTAGCGGATGAGGTTTGTGGCGATTTGAAGAGGGAACCGTGGGGAACGCAACGCTCACCTCGGTTGGGGTGGAAAGACGCGATCGGCCGTGGCAAGAACGAGCAGCATAAAATGCACCAAATGATTAACAGAAATTAAATAACATCTAAAAATTATGAAATAAATACTAAAAATAGTAGATGAATTTAGACGAATTTAGGTGAAAGAATCAACGGATTTGGACTTTGCATGTGAGAGCAATAATTTTTGGAAGATAAAAATGCTTATGTACAAAGGTAACACATGAAAAATTGATTTACTGTTCATTCATCTCTTTCCTTGTGTCGGCCGAACAGCAAAAAGAGGTGAAGCATGGCGCATGGAGAAGATGGTGCTCTGGTGAGTTCCCGGCGACACGGAGGTGAGCAATACGTAGAACGCGAAGCCGCGATGTCGGGGAAATAGACAACGTGGCCGGAGCTAGCTCGATGGCGACGTAATTCACAGTGGAAGGAGCCTCAGTATACGGTTCGGATTGCGATATTGCCGGCGAACGACGGCGTCCGACGGCCAATGCGAGGTGGAATGAGAGAGGGTATGACGGGATTCGGTGCTCACCTCGGTTGCGGAGGAACGTGTACGGATGGTCGAGGCGAGGATGACGACGCGTCGGCGGCTTGGGCTCACGGTGGCGGCGGTGCTCGGCGATGCTCGGCGAAGGTGAGGAACCAACGTAGAACGTCGCGAGCGAAGCTAATGATGTGGTCGATGGTGCTTGGGGCTCCCAGAGAGAGCGCTAGAAGCGGCGGAAGGGAGCTCGGCGTCGAAGAAATGCCGATCCGGCAAGGTGAGAGCGAGAGAGAGAGGTGAGTGGTAGGGATGGGTTGTGTGAGGAGAGGCACCTTGTGCTCCCTTTCATAGGGTCGGGGATCACCGGCGGCGTGGAGAAGTGGGGATCGTGGCGGCGATTCAGGTCGTCTTGGCGGTTGCGATCCCGCTATTACGTGCGTGATGGAGGAAAACTTGGGAGTGGTAGCGGGATTGAGTCGCGGTTTGAATCGTCTGAAACCGTCAAGGAAGGGGCGAAAAACGCAGGTGATTTGGAGCTTCACGCGTGCACTAATGGTGGCATTGCCATTGATGTCATTGTATGGAGCTTGCGGTTCGGTTTTAGCGACAAAGAAAGAAGAGAGAGAGAGGAGAGGTGTGCGGGGTTGGCCGGCAATGAGGTGGTGCAGGGTCGGCCATGGGGTATGTGGCGTTGCCATGGGCTGCTTTTGGAAGGAATGTCAACAGAGAAGAAAAGTCCCGTAAGGAAGAAGGTAGGAGAGAGAAGAAAAGGAATAAAAGGATAAAAGAAATATACATATCGATTGAAACTAATTTGGCAACTTGGCTGTGCATGCTTTGACAACTTGCACGTTAAGCGTGCTTAGCCTTGAGCAGCACCGGGAGGGGTGACCCAATGGGAAGTTCATTTTTTTTATATATATTTATTAATTTTCGAAATTAATTCAGATTACACAACAAATCAAAAAAAAATTTAGAAGATAACCAATAGAGTCCAAAAATTCTAGAAAAATTCTCAAAAATTTCTAGAATTAGTTTGAACTTAATAAAAATAATTTCAACTTAAAGTCGGCTTTTTATTTTGTAAATAAATTATTTTAGCTTTAAAATAATTAGGGAAAAGCTTTTAAAATCTCGAGAAAATTCCAGAAATTAATTAATTTTTATTTTTCAATTTTAACTCAAATAAAACTTCAAAACTTTAATAATTTTTTTGACTTTTAAAACTTCAGAAATTCAAATAAAGCAATAAAACTCTTTCAAATTTCAGAAAATTCAATAAAATAATAATTTTTATTAATTTTAAATTAGTATGTAACTTTGGGTCATTATCTGGTGCTCCTTGTTTCTCAGGGCCGTAGATAGTATATCCTTCTCCTTGACTGCTTCGAAGGAGCCTTGGGAAGATTCGGTAGTCAATGCGTGCTACAAGTGGCCATCATGTTATTTTAGACATTATGAAGTTATGGACTTATTAACAACTAGGTCGTTCGACATATTTACCAGATGTTGGGACACTTCCTCATCTGTCGGGTTTGTGAAAAAGATGCCGCTTGAAGACGTGGATGATGCCCTCACTCTTAACCTGCTTCAGGCGTGCTCGTCTGTGATCCCAGCAAATAGCCTGGTTGTGTTCTCGTCCTCCGCCGTCCATTGCGTGGTTTTACCCGTGTACCCAGCGGTGCTGAGTTTGCGGGAGTGAGTGTTTTGTGCCTAAAGAGCCTTGTGCGCCAAACTTTGCCCCTGAAATTCGGCAGTCGTCTTCATCCGCCCATATATCCCGCGACAAGAATTTGTACTTCGTGAACGGCGTCCGACCCATGTTCACGTACTTCATGACAAGCGTGCTCTTGAGGGTCCTCCACGCATGTCCCATCGCGAGCAACGCCTACCGTTCCACACGTGCTTGGTTTGCTTCTGGGATAGTGAACGAGCTTGAAATATCAGTCCACAGCTGGCCTCTCTCTACGTCCGTCAGAGACTTTTAGCTTGGTGTGGTGATAGGGACCCGTTCCCTTCCAAGTATCCCATAGATGGTCCGGAATTTTGCCGCTGCTTTCTTGGGACTCAGAGGGACCCCAAAGGTACTGACCTTCGTGATGGTCATTCGGCCCGCAAGAAATTTCGATATTCCTCTGCCATCTCGCTTACGTACCACTTTCCTCGGAGATCCAAACGCATTTGGTGACGTCGATGACGGCGGTGAAGATGGTGCAGACAACATCTAGCTTATTTGCTATCTATATGAGTTACATACGCAATGAACTAAAATTTCAGAATTCAAAGTTTAAATAAAATGGATTACAAGTTGATATCCACTAGGTATTTTCAAAGATAATTTCCCTTGGCCAAATAGAAGTTGCCCAACCAATGAACTAAAAACATAATATCCCGCATAGAGAATAATATGCTCAACACATACACCATTAGAGCATAAAAAATCAGCATAAAGCTAAGATATAAGATGTTGATGAGTGCTCTCAGAAGACGAGTTGCAAAGGAATTAATCTTTGTCATCTCAACCCTTTAGTCTATACTCTTCACAAATTGAGTAAGAAAACTAGAATTCAGATTTTGAGCTCTAATCAATGCTTTACTAGTCTCACAGATTAGTCGCATGCATAAGAAGTTCAAACAGTTGCTTTCTGACAGTCCATGGCCATCAAGAATCACAAAATCCACTACTGCAGTTTACACAGACGGTGCTATTATGGAACCGTCTGTGATTACTTATCACAGACGGTTCCATAATAGAATCGTCTCTGATATGCTATTATGTGATAGTTCATTCTATAGCTACTATGTTTTTAGGCTAGCATGGGACCAAATTAAAAAAAATCAGAGATATGTGTAATAAGTATTCTATAGCATACTAGTTCATAACAATAGAATCCATAATTTGGCATGAGAGCACATGAACCTTTGTAAGCCATACAAATCCATAACACATGATAATTCCATATTGACATCAAAATAAGAGATTACAAGTCCATAACATATGCCACGTCCACATTGATAGCGAAATAATAACCAAGACTAGAAAACACAGATCATGTTTCATGTTATGGAATAAATTACAATGGAATAAATTCTTAATTAAAATATAGCCCTTCATGATGATCGACGCGCATATAGCAAGCTTCCTCACTGGGTTCTTCCTCGAGCCTGATGTCGTCTCCGAAAGAAGGCAACTCGTCAAATTGATTGCACTATTCCTTATCCACAACATTCTCAACTCCGACAATCCTTCTTTTTCCATGAAGAGCTACATGGCGGTTCTTATTTGCCGGGTCCGTTACATAAAAAACTTGAACAACTTGCTTAGCGAGTACGAATGGTTCGTCCTTGTATCTGACACGTTTGAGGTCCATAGTAGTGATGCCGTACTTGTCGACCTTCACACCCTGCGGAAGTTTAACCCAATGGCATCGAAACAGGGGGATCTTGAAAAATACGTAGTCGAGCTCCCAAATCCCCTCTACAAACCCATAGTAGGAGTTCAACCCACGTGGCCCGGTGGTATTGAACTACTCGTGAAACGCATCTATGCGGACACCGCTGTTCTGGACCGTGTGATTCCTATCCTGATCTGCCGTATAAAATGTGTACCATTTATGTCGTATCCTTGCCATGTCACAATTGTAAATTTTGTCCCTTTTGCCAACCATAGCAGTGTATCATGACTTAATGACCACCCAGTGAATCACACCTTTAACCATTCGTTGAACGATGGTTGTGCTCTCTCGTGATCCAAACCTCCGACCGGTCTGGATTCTGTTGGCGTACCATGTCTTTGTGCTCGTCGATGTACGGGGACACTTGAGTCATGTGTTGCAAGACCGTGAAATGGGCTTGAGCGTATGTATCCAAATCAAGAGTGGTTGATTTCCTTCCGATGGTCCAGATACCATCCAGTCTCCCCTCATGACGAGATAGAGGCACACCTATCAGTTCCACCTGAGCCATGTAGTTGACGCAGAACTCAATGACCTCTTCGGTTGCATAACCTTCGATGATGCTGCCCTCCGGTCGAGATCGATTCCGTACGCAGGACTTGAGAATTCCCATGTACCTCTCGAATGGGTACATATGACGTAGGAACATAGGGCCGCATATCTTTATCTCTTTCACAAGGTGAACAATGAGATGGACCATGATATTGAAAAATGACAGAGGGAAATACATCTCAAGATAACATAGAGTCGTCACCACCTCGGCCTGCAGAGCATCTAGTTCTTAGGGATCGATGACCTTCTGAGCAATTGAGTTAAAGAAATAACACAGCCTCAAGATTACCACTCGGACCTTGTTCAGCAAGATACTCTTAATTCCAACAGGAAGCATTTGTGTTATCAGCACATGACAATCATGAGACTTCATACCAATTAATTTCAAATCTTCCATAGAAACAAGTTTCTTAATGTTAGCGGAGTAACCAGACGAGACTTTCACACCATACAAGCTATTGCACAATTTATTTCTCTCGGCCTTAGACAGAGTGTAGCAAGTTGGGGGAAGGTACATTCGTCCTTTATCGGTCTCTTTTAGTGCTAACTCGGTCCTAATGTTCATATCAACCAAGTCACGCTATGCGTTAACACTATCCTTTGTTTTGCCACTAATGTTCAGTAAGAGTCCAATCAAGCTATCACATACATTCTTCTCCACACGCATGACGTCGATGCAGTGGCAAACTTCTAAGTGCTCCCAATAAGGCAAGTCCCAAAAAATTGACTGCTTCTTCCAGATGTTCTTCTGACGGGTTCTTAATTTACGTCCCTTCCCAAACACAACATCAATATCCTTAACCATATCATAGATCTCTTTCCCTCTAAAAGCCCTTGGAGTTGAATCATCCTCCTTATTTCCATTGAATTGTTTCTTCATCTTGCGGTATGGGTGACTCCTGGGAAGGAACCTACGATGACGCATATACACAGTTTTACACGAGTTGTTCAGCCATACACTCTCTGTAGTATCTAAGCAGTGCGGAGAGGCTTTGACTCCTTTTGTACTGAAGACCGACATGTTACCAAGGGTAGAAAAATCATTGATGGTGCATACCAACATGGCACGTAAAGTGAAGTTCTCTCGTTTGTACGCATATCATACTTATACCCCTTCATTCCACAGTGTCACAAGATCTTCCAGCAATGGTGCTAGGTACATATCAATATCATTCATAGGTTGCTTCGGCCCTTGGATAAGTAGTGACATCAAAATATACTTTCGCTTCATACACAGCCAAGGAGGAAGTTTGTATATACATAGATTCACGGGCCAGGTGCTATGTCGGCTGCTCATGTTACCGAAAGGATTCGTTCTATCTGTACTCAACCCTAACTTTATGTTCCTCGGTTCCGCACCGAATTCTTCGAAGCTCCGATCGAAGTTTCTCCACTGGGCAGAATCAGCAGGGTATCTTAGCTTTCCATCTTTCTTACGCTCCTCCGAATGACAATGCAGCAATCTTGCCTCCTTTGGGTTCGCAAATAAACGCTTCAAATGTGGGATCGCATGCAAATACCACAACATCTTAGCAAGAGGTCCTTGCATCACCTTAGCGGTATTCTGACGCTTGTATTGGGATGCTTTGCACACAGGACATACATGTATGTCTTGCATACTCTTTACGGTAGAATACTAAAATTGATTAGCGATTAACCTAGGGCAAATATTAAGGGTTACAGATCGTTACCTTCAGAGCTCGCGACGAAAATCGCAAATATCCCGCGAGATCCTCCTCCCTTTCTTCCTCCTCTCCTTCTCCTCCCTAGCTTCCTTGTAGGATCGTAATGGCAATCGAAGGGGGGTTGAATGATTGCAACGAATTGACCCCCCTAATTCCAACTTCTTCTTGTGTGCAAGAATTTCAGCAACTTCTCTGTTGACACTTGAAGAGCTTCACAACCGAGACCACCTCAACAAGACGGAAGAACACCAAATCAAGAATCAAAGTAGAACGAATCTGAACTTTATATATCAAACTTGATTTGTGTCTACAAAGTGCTCAAGAAGCACCCTCAAAGCCCCAATTGAAGGACATCTAAATCGCAAAGAACAACAACGACAAGCTACGATCTCAAAAACATCTAAAACTCACGTGTAAAAACTCATACACAAGGTGCACCCTCTGCCTCTTCTTATAGCCTAGAGTCCTATCCACGTCCAACACGACACCAATACAGACTCTATCTCAAAACAATCAGATTTGGAACTCCTTCCAAATCTGTCTTTCCAAAACTCCACGCCAGAAGCCTCCAGACTCGCCCCGTAGCTTCCAGGCACCCTTGATCTCCACGTGCTCCAGCACGATCCAACCCACCTCTTGACATCCACGACTTCCAAGACCTCAGACTCCCCATCCTAGTCCGAGTCAATCCCGTCACCGACCGTGATTCGTCCTCAACACCTAATCTGCACATGCACATACCAAGGAAACCAATTCTTGGCACAAGTTATCCAACTTGACCATCCATTAGCTCACTCACACCCATAAACACTATCATGCAACATGCAACAAGATATAGCTCACGAATTTAACATATCCTCAGTCAAATCCCCAAAACGACAACTTCCCAGAGCATAATCGGAACTACCGTCATTATACGTCCGGTACTACCGCACACGTGGTCGTACCGCTCAAAGCACTGCGGAACTACCGCTCATCGGAAAAACTCAAGATCTTGCAAAAACAAGCTCTCTGGAATTTCCATACAGCAACCTTGCGGTCATACCTTTGTGCGGTACTACCGCCATTCAAACTGAGGTATTACCGTCCTGCGGTCGTCTTGTTTCACGGTAGCGCAGACTACCGATTTTGACTTAACAAGACTGCCGAAGCTCTCTTTCTGAAAAACCAAGTGCGGTACTACCGCCATTGACACACCTGTACTACCGGACAACACGGTACTACCGCGTTCAACAGCGGTACGAATGTTTGGCAAAACTTCACATGAACCTCAAAGAAGCACGAACGGCCCAGATGAGTTGGCCGATCGGACCGCGGCTTCGGTAGTCGCCGATCTTAAGCATCTTTGTAGCAAGTCCGAACATTCACCTCAATATCAGCCATTAGATCAAGATCTAACGAATCGAGCAAAAACGCACTTTGAGAAAAAGACTTGCGGTACTACCAGAACTACTCATGTACTACCGCAAAGCGGTAGTTCCGTAAAAACAACACCGGTATTACCGCAACATGAAAAAGCTCAAAAACTTCAGAACAAAGCCTTTTTGCCACGTGGACGCTCCAGATGACACGGCCGATCGGACCACGCTTCATAAACGTCCGATTTAGAAAATACCGTATCAAGTCCGAACGTTCACTTCAATATTAGCCATCAGATCAAGATCTAACGGTTCAAGCAAAACACCATTCAGAAACAAAGACTTGCGGTACTACCGCTGCGTACCCGCGGTCATACCAAGACCGGTAGTTCAAGATGTACAAAGCGGTACTACCGATAATCTCGACAAGAACCGATTTTCAACAGAAACTGACAAAACTCAAATGCAAGTCAGTTAAAGAGCACAAACAAGTTCCAGAGACAATGTATTCATCTTTAAGTACTGAGACTAAGTCTAGCTTATTGTCAATGTGTTCATCATCAAATATCATGACCAAAGACCTCTTGGTCTTACATTCCTCCTTCCCTTCTCCTCTGTTTAGCTTCCTCCTTTCCTTCTCCCTGCCTCCTTCCTTCACTTCCTTCTCCTCTGTAAGGTGGTGCAATGGGGAGGAGGCAGCAGGGGTGGTGGCTCAAACGGGAAGGGGGTGGAGGCGCCAGGGGAGGCATGTCTGTCGAGACTACTGGGTGTATAATAGTTGCATATCACGGACGGTTCTTATTAAGAACCGTCTACGACGTGTCCACTATCACAGACGGTTATTATTAAGAACCGTCTGTGATAATTACGTGGAACCGTCTGTGATAAGTACAACACAGACCATTCCAAAGGAATCGTCTGTGATGAGGCGTCCAGTATAGCCTGTTTTGTTTGACTAGCGAGTGAGGTTGGGGTCGACTGTATGCACATCGAGAGAGTCAATTGTTAAGATAAAACTTCTGAAAGGTTTTCTTATGATTGGTGCTAGCTACATTGGTTATATCTTGTGGGTAAAATGTACAAACCTCTGTAGAGTGTTAATTAATATATTCGAATAGCCGCGTCCTCGATCATGGACATGCACGGGGATTTCACACGAGGGGCGGATTTTCATAAAACAATTGGGAGGGGCAGCTGTGTGAAAGAAACTTATTAGAATATGGGAGCTTTGTGAAAATACTTGTTAAAAATTGTTGTTGTTATTTGTTTTAAATTTTGCTTTCAATCTATTATTCATATCCAACTGCAACTGTTGCTTTTATGCAAAAGAACCATAGAAGTCATTTTCTTTGGAATGAGCCATCATCTATAATTGCATTATGTGGTACAACTTGTTGAGTACTCGAAGTACTCATTCTTGCTACAATCATTCAGTTAAAGTGAAGGAATCTTTTCCTACTTTTGAGGGGGAACTATACGAGGATGGTGATCGCTAGGTCTTGATCCTAGTCGATTGCCTATGGCAAGCCGATGGGTTTCCACTGGAGTTGTTTTTGTTCCGCTACCGTTTCTTTATTTAGTGTCAGCCCTGTATGACTTAATAAATGTAAACTCGACCATAAGATTATAACTGCTATTTATTAATCAAATTAGTCGTTTATTCTTATATTCATCTTGTATGGAATGATATTTATCTATGTTGACACTGTGTGCACTAGTGTGATTCTGGACTAGTGCATTATACACAGAAGGTCCATATTTGCATATTTAGGTCCCGACAGGTGGATTGAAGTTGTTTGCCTCTTGGCAGTGCTTTAATATTTGTGCAACCTCTAGACGAGACGAGAAGCATGGAAGCACTAACTGCGTCGGTATCATCTTATGACAACTAAAATGTTGGAACAACCATTGAAATTAGCCGGGTACCTCGTGCCATGGGAGACATAGGAAAACAGAGCTTGTAGATTCTCCCTCTCACGCAAAATATAGTTATGTTTTACAGACTTCTCACAAAAAAAGAAGTCGCGAAATTAACATTACTTTGCCCACTTGCACACATAAATAACAGACATATTATGAATCAAAAGTACAAAGATGAGGAGAAATATATCTATATTTTGAAAAAAAAAGTACACTTATACTAGCCACTTTTGATAAAGAGATCTATTGTAGTACATATTAGGCATGCCTTTAGGGGTGGCAAATTCCCCTGTCGAGCTCATGGGGTCCCGGTAAAATCAAAAAGTTATTTTTTTAATTATAAATTATAGTTTTTTTACATGGGAGATGATATTATTTTCTTGTGTATTTGGACTAAAACTAAAATCTATATGTTAGAATATATATTTTGAAAAAAAAGTGCCTAAATACTTACACATTAATAAATAAAGACACATTATTTTTAAAAAAATATTTAACCTACACTATAATCACCCACGAGGATCAGGTCCCCGCGGGGACCGTGCCATCTACCCCGAGAGGCCTAGCGGGGGTGGGGCAGGGCTGTGCTAGTAGGGGTCAGGGTGTCCCTCGACACCCACTATCCCTGTTGCCACCCTACATGTCTTTCATAATGACATGCTAACAAACACTCATTACAATAACACGATCATTGGACAATTTCATAAATTTCTCTACCTTTTAGTAACAACTCACAAGCAATATATGTTTCCCAGTGCCTACAACATAGATGATTGTTTGCCATCAAGTGACTAAAGGTATGTGTCCAAAAAGTAAGGCACAACAGACCATTGAACCTTCATATGCAAAGTACCATACTTTGTTTCTTTGCCATTTGCCATATCACTAACATAAAGCTCAGGCCGGGCCGACATAGAAGAGACAAGATGAGCTGTGTTTTTCTCTCAAATCTAATTGGAAGCAGGAACAATGATAATGAAACATGAGTACTGACTTGAATCCATCATTTTCTTAACTCATGTACACAGACGACACGGTCTCACCCATGGCTCTCAAGGCTCGCCTTCGCCTCTCTCTCGTCGGATCAACGCTGACCATCGTCTTCCTCTAGGGATCCACCCCAAACCCACCCACCTCTCCTTCTCCCTCAAACCCACCTCCACCTCAACTAGCACACCCAACATGATGCCAACACTAGGTGCTGGCAACTAGCATTTCTTTGCTGCTAGTAAGTATAGGTTGCATTGCCTAGTTGCTCGCAACTAACAACTTTTGGTGCATGTAACTAGCAACACTAGGTGTTGGCAATTAATAAATCTCCTCTACTAGTAATTATAGTTGTTGCTATCTAGGTGCTGGCAACTAGCAATTTGAGATGTTGGTAACTATCAACTCTAGTGTTGACAGGTAGCAACTTTAGGTGCTGTTTATTATCGACTCTAAGGTGCTAACAACTAACAAGTTTTCACAACTATAGTAACTATAGGTTTCACAATGTAGATGCTGACAACTAGCAATTCTTGGTGTGGTAATTATCAACACTAGGTGTTCGCAACTAGCAACTCTAGGTGTTGTTACCTAGCAACGAGTAAATCTCATTTACTAGCAATTATAGATGTTAGTATCTAGGTGCTAGCAACTTTAGGTTCTAACAACTAGCAACTCTAGGTGATGGAAACTGACACTCTAAGGTGTTGGAGACTAATAATTTAGTTTATCATTATGTCACTAAAACATATGAATATGGATCTTGTTTTATTCAGTTTGTTATATGGAACACAATAGTTCAAACGAAATGCAAGATGTATACTCGGTTGAATAGATGTAATCATGTATGAAGTGTTTGGTTGGGAGATGGGGTGACATGGTGTTGGATGATCCTACTTTTGTGGATGGGATGGGATGAGATGGAATGATATCAGTTGGGTGTTTGGTTGAGGGGATGAGATGATACAATATTTTGTTAGGTTGAAGGGATGGGATGGCCTAGAACGAACCCAATTTGGTGTTTGGTTATAGGGTTGCGATGGGATGGGATATAATGCAGTAACCTCCTCTCTAAGGTGGTGAGAACACCCCTAAATAATGCTCAACTTTTGAACCCTTGGATCAAGATCTATTAGTTCTCAGTTATTTTCTTCCCCATGTCCCTAGCATATCTTCTTTCCCACGGTTGACCGCATCCTCCTGTGTGCGGCCACCCCCACGCCTTTTCTTCCCTATGGTCAACTGTGTCCTTCTGTGCGTCGCCGTCTCATGCCATCGCCCCAATGCTTCTTCTTCCTCCTGCTAGACTGCTGCCCCGCCACCCCAATATCCAAGTTTGATGAGATTCCATTCCACCTTCCTAGCAATCATTCCCCTCATTTAATTTTTTTTCCTCACAGTCATTCACTAGAATCGAACCCACCTCCATCACCTCTACCTCAAGCACCACCATCGCCAAATTTGCCAACTCTGGTGAGTCCCCTACCGTCAGCTACCCCACCATCGTCCTTCTTATGCCGCGTTCTTCCTTGTGATTGCCTCGCCTTCATCGGAACTCCACCGGAATGTAGTCATTGCCGCCCGCCTCCGCCACTCAACGCTGGCCCTCCACCAAGTGCCTCTGCCCATGGTACGACCACCCCTCGTCCCCTCTCTGTCCCAGGGACCCATTCCTACCGTTGTCTGTGCCTAGCAAGCTGCCGATCACCGGCGCTGCCACTGTCCATAACATTGTCCATGGTCACAGCTGGGTGTAGACTAAGTCAACCGAAGGCAGTCACGTGTGGTCATGTGAGCCGCTTGCACACGCCCGTCCCACCACGCCGTCCCAAATCAAAATGGAATATTCCCTTCCCTAGGATGAGTCCATCTCATCCCGTCCTCCTCGTCAATCTGGGAGCATCTGTGGGTAGCTGTGGTAATGCTTCGGGGGCCTGGTCGGCGCTTTGGGTGGCCTTTTTCGCTGCCTCCCTTCTGTGCATCTTGGTCTGCTCATCCATAATCTTTTAGAGTACTTCGAACTTTTGCTATTGGTTCTGGTTGCACAGCCACTTGAATAGGTTCATCAAGTCCTTGTTGCGGAATTATTTGTAGAAGTTTGCACCCAAGTGCCTCATGCACCACCTGCTCTGCAGACCCGCCCAAGGAAGTAGTATGTTCTCTCCTTGTTGTAGTTGAGTTATTGCACTTAGCAGGCCCGCATGCCGATCATGTATGAGGCATGTGTTTGGACGGCCTTATACAACAGAAATCCTTAAATTCTTCAGGAACCACAACCAGTTGTCCGTGTTCTCGCTTTCAACGAAAGCGAATGCCACGGGAAGAACTCGATTGTTCCCATCCGTCGCTATTACAGTCAGTATCTAGCCTTTGTACGTTTCAGTCAGGAATGTGCCATCGACGCACAAGATAGGACGGCAGTGCCGGAATACATTGATGCATGGACCAAAGGCGAAGAATGCTCGCTGTAGTACCTTCTTATTGGCCCACTTCTGATGTGTGGCATCTTGAATGTCGACATGAGTGCCGGGATTCCTGTCTTGAATGACTCGGAGTAGCCCGGGGAGGTTGTGGTAGGAGTCCTCGAACGTACCAAACTTTGATTCTAATGCCTTCTGTTTTGCCCTCCACACTTTGGCATAGCTGATTGTGTACTAGAACCTTGCCTCAATCACCTGAATGATGGACTGTAGTTCAAAATCTATATTATCCACGTTCTCACCGTACATGAGGTTGGCGATGAAGCCTGATGACAGGATCCTGTGAGACTGCACTGACTCAACGACGACACGTGTGAGGGATGACTATAGAGCACTTCCAGTAGATGTCCCACTTAGGCTGAAATGCCTGCACTCACGAAAGGCATCCCTCTATGTCGTACTTCACGTCGTAGGATCTTGGGGTAGACTTGATGACTCTGAATGTGCGCCGCACCGATGAAGCCCAGAATTTGACCGCATCCTGCACAGCCTCCTTGCATTTGAACATAGCTCTTTGCCTAACCTCGCTCTGGTCATACTCCCACAGCACAGGGAGCCTTCGTTGATGACGAGGTTGTCGAACTGGTATGTGTTCCACTCGGATGGAACCGCCTGCTAGTCCACATCATCCTCATCGTCGGAACCTTCATCTTCTGGCAATGTCATGTAGTCCCGGTCTTCGAGATCTATCCTTTGCACTACGGCTTCCACCTCCTTACCCTCGTCAGTAAGACCACTAGCTTGCCTGACCAAAGGAGCTACTTTTGCAAGGTCTTCATCGACAGCATCAGCAACTCCAGGAGCTTCAGCCATTGTGCGCGTCTCGCTGTGGCTGGAGTCCCTGACTTCTTCTTTGGTGTCAGCACCCCCTTCTTGTTAGGCTGCGGATAGAGGAGTGGGCTTGGCATATGCGTGGGTTAAAAGGACGAAATTCCACTCTCCCTCCCTCGCCATGCGTACATATGACTACCATGAATTTGTTCCCTTCAAATGCACTAACTCCCAATATGTGGGCTGTGCTGCCCGGGGGGCAAGGCAACTCAAAGTCAGATTGTACACATCACGATCCACTTGGAATGTGTGGAACAACCACCGTATCACAGCGCCCCATTTCCGCTGGTCTGGTCTTTCTAGTGGCATGATCGCTGATTGAAAATAACATAAATCAATCCCCTCGGGACCCTCCATAATAGTCCCCTGACCGTAATAAATTTTAAAATTGGCAACGTCAGACATATTTAACGCACTGCACCATAAAGAATATTTCCACGATTAACCACATATCTAAAACTAGACTACCCACCGAAAAATATTATGTAAAACATACTGCACTACGTAACCGTACATATAAAACTATGTAATCCACTCGATTAAACAAAAATTACCCGACAGGTAGGCAAGGTAGTCAGAGTCGAGATCCCGAGTCGGATCGATTTGCCTCCGGTAGGATCGAATCGTAGTATCGAATCGTAGAATCGGTGATTCTACAGATTTGTAAAAATACACATATTTAACATCTATACTATAAGTTTGTATGATTCTTATAAGGTTTACCACTTACTTATTACCAAAAAAGAGGTAAAACACTTCTTATCACACAACAGAAAAACATAATGGTACTGACATGATGGGTGATATAGTTCTAAACTACAGGAGAACAGCCAATGGCCTTGACTAGTTTACTACAATTAATGAGAAATGTTCACAAGTTTTGTAAATCAATATCTAATTGCAATGCTTGCATGTTCCTTAAAAGCAGCTAGACATACTACAGGAATAAAAATAGATTATCATTATCAAGCTCAAGATTGCTCATGTCATAACTCATAATATAGATATTTGCACTAGTAGTGCCACACTAATATAATATTTTGCATGCTCCTTATTTATTTATAGTTTCAATCTCAGAAATTAATATCAACAAATTTTGCTCTAAAACAAAATATCAGCTAAGCTGAGCCTCAAAAAAAAATTGCAAAAAAAAAAGAAAAAAATTGCAAAAAAAAATTGCGACTCTACCACGATTCTATACGATTCTACCCTTTGGGTCACGACTCTACCACGATTCTACCTGATTCCGATCCACAGTGCGATCTGGATCGACATGCCGTCGTGGGATCGTAGAATCGTACGACTTTACAAGTAGGATCACGATTTTAACTACCTTGCAGGTGGGCAATCGGACAAGCAGCGCTTCGCTAGCTTCTCTCCTCCCCTCTACTCCTCTCTCTTCCCTCCTTCTCTTTTTTTTTGAATAAAAGTGAGTCATGTGCCGAAATTTTGGGTTTGAAGGGTTTTTATAGGGTCACGCATCTCTGTCACCATTTGAACTGGCGAATGCCACCTGTCACCATTTGGATTGGCGATAGCTACCTGTCACCATTTCAACTAGCCATAGCTGCCTGTTGCTATTTCAACTAGCGACAAGGCGATGTCACCAGTTGAACTGGCGACATGACCCTAAACCCTAGACTGGTTGGTGTGTTTGTGATTTTCATAGATTATGAATGGTACAAATATGTTAGACTCGCAATAACATTTTGTGATCATCGTATGTTGTTGTACTGCGATGAATTTATGAAGAATTTTGTGAGGACGATTGAGGTATTAATGATTCGTAAGTAGGAATGTAAGTTATATTGCGTTGTGCCAGAGAATTCACAACACATGGTTGTAAGATCGAGGGGGTGAATAGGCGGTTTTAAAACTTCTTTGGCTAAAACCAATTTCTAATGCGGAATTATACACAAATCGGTTTTGCACAATGAAAGCCTAAATCAACTAGTCTTTACTAAGTGCACCAACAATATGAGACTATACAAAATAGCAAACATACACATACAAGTAAGCAATTTAATATAAGGAATGTAAATTGCAATATAGTAAAGCACAAGAAATCAAACCACAATGACACAACGATGTTTTACCGTGGTGATCAGAGACTTGCCGGTCTCCCCTAATCCACGTTGAGGTAAGCCTAAAATCAATTGGACCGGCTCCACGAATTAAGCCAAACACCTCCGAGGTAAGTCCAACCACTTGGACCAGTTCCAACAAGAACCAACACCTCGATCCACTTGGGTTGCTCTTCCTCCACTCCGGAGATGGTGAGCACCAATCCACTCACAAATGCCCGGATCTTCTCACGACTTCTTTGAGAAGATCACCGAACCACGACGCCTCCACGCTGTCTAGGTGTCGGCAAACACCAAGAGTAACAAGTCTAGAACTCTCACTTGAACTAATCAAATGTCTAAGCTTAAGCGGATACACAATCCACTACCTAATGCAACATATGCACTTAGGATTTGCTCTCCAAGCTCACTAAGTGCAACACATGTACAAAAGAGATGAGAGGGCTTACTCTTAGCTCAAGGGAGTGTGTAATGGCACCAGCAACTCTCCCACAACCGGCCAAGGTGGGTATTTATAGCCCACACACAAAAAACTAGCCGTTGGAAGAGAAGATGCTGAAAAATCAGCACAATTGGTAGTACCGCCGTTCAACGGCCAGTATTACCGCACATCGGCTCAACGGTTGGATCAGCCGCAAAGAACGCTCTGCACTAGCCATTGAAAAAGTGGCGCGGTAGTACTACCGCTGGGGCCGGTCGTACCGCTCACCAAGGGGCAGTACTACCGTTTCTCAAAAGACCCAAAAGGGTGCTCTCTAGAAAATACGTACCGCTCAACAAATCGGAACTTCCGGGTTGCGGTCATACCGCTCAAGGAAAGCCGGTAATACCGCTTCACAAAAATGACCAGATCAGCTTTGCTCGATTAGACTAAACACGTGGACGGCTCAGATCAAGTGGGCTATTCGGACCGGGTGTTTTAACCGCACGATCGAAGCAACGTTCGGACGGTCCAAACGGCACATGGTAGTTCCGCCAAAGGAAACGCGGTCTTACCGCAAAGCGGTATCTCCGCCATGAAACTCCATGTACTACCATTTGCCAAGGGAGCACAAGAGCTCCAAAAGTTGTTTCTCTGGATTTTACGATCGCCAACAAACAACGGCGCAGCCAGGGCTGCGATAGCACCGCACCTGAGCAGTTATCTTGGCTGAGCGGTAGTACCGCAGACAACACGTCGGTACTACCGATTTTCCTGAGAAAGACAGCAGATTGTATTCGCTTCAAATCAATTTGCAAAACACATTTGCCAAATTGATGTGCAATGCAAAGAAAGGTTAAAGACAAGATTCTCAACAAGTTGCAAAACATATTTGACAACTTTTAGAATCAATGCCACAAGGAATAAGGTACATGGACTTAAAATATTTGTAAAACACATTCGCAAATTAAAGTCACATGCTACAAGGATTATGCATGAGCCTCAACTATTTGCAAAACGCAATCACAAATATAAGCAACATGCTAACGAGAGCTAGAGAAAGCACAATGAGCTATCAACACATGACTAACTCAAGCTACTAGTCAAAGACCCCTCTTAATAGTACGGCAACCTATACTAGCAATCTGGTCTTCCATCCAAACACCAAGACCGGTAAAAGACTAAGAACACATCCTTAGCCTTAGATAGTCATACCTTTGCCTTGCACATCCTCTTGAAGCTTGATGACGCACATCTTCACTTCAAGTCCGAGTTCTTGACTTGAACATGCATCAACCCATGATGCACTCTTTTGACTTGATGATCAACTCACGATCATTTCTTCTTAGAGATCTTGATACGCATCAACACATGATGCATCCTTTACTCCAAGCTTTTAACTTCAATATCATCAACACATGATGATCTTCTCCACTTCGAGATCTTGGCTTGAACATCATCAACACATGATGATTTCCTTCATCCTGAGTATTGACTTGATGACGATCAACTCATGATATCATCCAAAGTCTTCAACATCATGGAACATAACCTATTTCACCAACTCATGGAAAACATTAGTTCCATAAAGTGATTGTCATTAATTACCGCAATCATATCATTAACTCATAATAGTGGGACAAGATACTTCAGTCTTTCCCTCTTTGGTAATTGATGACAACTATTTCAATTACAAATAATTGAATAAGGATAGATATGACTATGTATAAACTACACAAGTTTTGTATAATCATATGATATGTTTCAAAGTAAAGATCCTTAATATATCTGGATCAATACTAATGAAACCACAAAACATAGAGTGAACTTCCCCTAGATGTGTGCATACATGAATGTATAATGAGAACATATGCACATATTTAAGTTAGACTATTTGTGGAGTTTAAGCTATATTTTGGATTTGAGGAATGTAACAAGATATAAGATTATGATGTCGAATGTATACATATTTGATTTTCACCTTTATATCCAACTGAGACTAAACAATAGGTATAACAATAGAAGTGTTAGTCTCACAAGCAGATTTGTCATTAATAACCAAAATACTCCATTAACTCATAATGGCGGGTCTAGATTCTTCAACGGTGCACAATTTTGAACAAATAGTGCAACAATAATAACACGACAGTTGATCCGACAAGAGGGGTTACATGGTACGCAGGCTAACGAATCAAGGACGGTACACGCATGCCTTTAGGGAATTAGAAATACATGGGACATATGGATGAAGAGGGTCAGACTACTGCGTGTATTGGGGCCAATTGCCCTTCCTTGTGAGCTTGGCGTTGTACTCCTCACCGACCGCGTTGGCCTTGGCCGCTATTTTCCTCTTTTTCTCGTGCTCCCTCTCGCGAGCCTCGCACTCCCTGCACCTGCACGCCTCAAGATGGGCCTGCGTCTCCCGCTGGATACGCTGGTTGTGCTATGCGGTGCGGCGTTCCTCCTCCTTCCTCTCGCGGTTTGTGTTGGCATCTCACTCCTCGTAGTTGAGAGTCCACTGGTCGTGTGGGTGGATCTCTAGGTTGATTCATTTGCGGTAGCTACATAGTGGATACGGGGACAATGGGTAGACGGGAGATGTTGTTAGTGCGGACTTTGAAAGAGAAATAGTAGGGAAACATAATGCTAAATGTCCTTACTGACTGCCGATAGCGGCTCGTGTCCCAATGACGGTTGGGATTGTCACAAGAGTAGTTAGCACAAGCCTAGTAACGCATGCCCAGGCTGAGCCGATGCTTGGACTTGAAGAACTTGCATATGTCCCTGCACCAACAGAGGGGCGGCGTCTCCCCCTCGGGCGGGTGTTGCGGCGAATGCTCGGTTGGGATATTCTGGTAGGGGTTACTACTACGGGGGGAAGGGGGGCGTCATTGCGGGGAGGTGGCCTCCTGTCATGCTCCCTTTGCTCCTCTTGGGCTGCATACTCTCTTTGCAGTTCGTGGATCTCCTTCAAGTGCTTCTCCATCTGAGTAAGATTGTGTTAAAGTCTAGATGCAAGAGAACCCGGCGTGGAAGGGGTAGTACTTATATGCCGAGCCGGCGCTGTGTACGCAGCTGAATTGTAATTCGGTTGAAGGAAAATCACGTCCACGAGGCAGCGGCCCTGACTCGTCGAGTCACGTCGCTGCGCAAAGCTAACTCGTCAGGTCACATTGCTCCGCAAAGTTGACTCGTCGAGTCACGTCACTACGCAAAGCTGACTCGTTGGGTCACGTCGCTGTGCAAAGCTGACTCGTCGGGTGTGGGGTGTCCCGATGCAGAATCCCTCACGTGGTCGCGGTTTGCACGCAAAAAAGAGTTATTGAAACACGAGATTAGCATAATAATAGTTGTACAGAAATTAATATTTACACGGCATGACTGATATTTGGAGGAACAAATATCTACTAGCGGCCCCTCTTGGGGTGCACCCCGTGTGTCACCCCTGGCCTCGCTCGACGATGGTCCGAGTACGTCAGACGATCAGGCTGCCTCACTACCCGACCGACGCGAGTAGCCTAAGGTGGTGTTGCGAGGAGGGGGGGGTCCTACGTCGGTTGAGTCGGTCCTAGTGCTGAGAAGCCCTTACGGAGAACTGGGTGCCACATTGGTCCAAGAAGAAGTCCCTGAAGCGTGCCTCCTCGTGCGACAAGTAATCGTCCTCCCAAAGCGGTGGTTGATCTGTGAAGCATGATGTTACGCATGTAATCACGGCGAAAACAACGAAAAAAGACATTACGAAAGCAAGCAAGGTGGTCATACCTGGTGGCACGAAGGCATGCCCCGACGACTCCGCATACTCCTGCCCCACGTTCCAGTGGAGCTCAGGACCTGCAAGACAAGATTGCCGTTAGTAACTAGTGGGGTTCGAAATAAAGAAGCATTACGCTACGCATGTAATCGTGGCGATAACCACGAAAAAGAACGTTACGACAGCAAGCAAGGTGGTCATACCTGGTGGCACAAAGGTGTGCCACGATAACTCCGCGTACTCCTGCCCTGCGTGCTGGTGGAGCACAAGACCTGCAAGAGAAGATTGCCAGTAGTAACTAGTACGGTTCGAAATAAATAAGTGGAAGTAAATGTCCCATGCTCACCTCCAAAATGTCCAGTGGTGCTCCCACCACGGTGCCACGACGACACGCCCGCCACGTCCAGGGTAAGAGCCTGTGGACGTGAACCACCTTGGCTGACCCCTCGTCCTTGCACTGGTCGGTCCACCAGGTCCCTCGGCGTGCGACAAGTGGTGATCTAGATGCCTCGTTTCGCCTTCTTCATGATTCACTGTAGGACCCCTATGGTGTCCCCCAACGTCATTTGTTGCGCAGAGGCTGCCAACTCGAGAACCTCCCGGTGTAGATCCGTCTGCACAAATAATCAACAAGTTGGAAACCTAAATCTTGTAAATTAAATATGAATTAAGAATCGTTCAATACGTACAGAGTGGTGGAATGCGGAGTCCGGTTGGGTGGGGTACATGTCGGACGTCGCAGCCTCGTGTCGTGGTGGGTCAACCACGACTCGGACGCAACGAAGCCGCGTCCGACTGGCGTACCACTCCATGTACTTCTCATTCGTCTTGGGGTCGTAGGGAGCATCCTCCTGGATGAGGTCGTCGTAGACCTTGAGCCAAACCGCAACCCAATAGGACATCTTGTCCAACCAATAGCCTGTGCCACGTACTCCCTTCGTGGTGTACTTGTGGACGGCAAGACAATTATTTGGTCGGCATGTAACGCACATTGTATGAAAGAAGTAAAACGTGAACTTACGCATGGATGTGCGCTGGCACCCGCCCCGCCCCCCACGGGGCTGGGACCTCCTGTCGCACACCGAATTGGCATATGACCCGCTGCACCTGGTGCTCCTCCATGAAGACATCATGCACCAAGGCCCTCCGCGTGTACCAGTATACGTAGTCTCGCGTGCATAGGCTCGACAGTCCTTCGGGCGCGCGCGCGTGCACCCTCTCTTGAGTGTACGGTGTCTAGATGACGCAGTCATCCGTCAGCTAATCGAACATTGCAACGTACTCCGGGTAGGACCCTTGCAAAGTGATCGGCGTGCAGGTGATCTGTGGAATATAACAACGGAAACTTATCACTCGAAATTGTGATTACATTACGAAAAATAATAAATGATCATGAAACTAACCCGTCAGCGGCGCCACACCGTGCCCATGGTCGGTTGGTCCACAACGTCGTCTTTCGTGTACAAGCTGACCACGTATGTTCCCAAGTCCAGCTATGGTCGTCCGATTTAGAAGTGCTCGAAGGACCACAGCTGCAGAGTAGCGGACATCCGGAGAGGATGGAGCTGTCCTGGGTCCGGTGGCACGCGTCATACAGTGCGCAGTACGTCACGCATAGCACGGTCGGACCCCAGGCGTAGGGCTAGATCTTGGCCACCGGCCAGTCTGCCAGCTCATGTGCGTACCGAATGTAGTGTTTGTCGACGCTGTCACCGTGGGACCCTAGGAACATGACCGATCCGAACAGCCACAACAGGTAGGCCTCGAAGTGCCTCCTAACAATGACGTCGCATGCGTTCTTCGCCATACGCTCGGGCTGCAAAAAGACATGTACACGTCAGCGATGTTCACATATGAATTGATGTAAGAGGACAATAGTTACGAAGACTTACGTAGAACTACCAGATCCACCTCAACGTCGGCCCATGCGGGCTGCTGAACTCCGTTTACCCGCTGCCCGGCAGCAGCACATCGTGGAACCTCGCTAGGAGGTCTGTGCGCCACGTGGTCGGGGTGTCGTACATTGCCATAGGGAAGCCAGTGCAGGGCAACCCGGTAAGGAAGGTGATGTTCTGAAGGGTCAGCGCCATCTCCCCGCACGGAAGGTGGAACATATGCGTCTCTGGCCTTCAACGGTCAACCAGCACCGTTAGTAGGGCCCGTTCGTATGGAAAACACTTAGGCGTATGACCAAGACCGCGGTCCTGGTCGTCCTCCCACGTCGCCTCCACCATCGTCACTAGTAGAAGGAGGCCTGCCGCTCTCAACCTGCGTCGAAACGGTTAAGAATAAATGTGACTGCACGCAAAAGTAGTCTTACTGCGATTGAGTGCATGAAGGTCAAAACTACATGTATCTCAGAACCCAGTCAGGGTGCAGCCTCTATGCCCTGATGGACGTGAGCAGACGCAACACGCCAAGCTCAATCGGCGCCTCGCCCTCTGGGGGAGCATGGTACTGAGGCAGCTACGGTGATGCGCGTTAACCACCGGGTCAAGCAACTCGTAGTGGTCTGCGTCCGTTATACCTAAAAATTAAGTGCATGCATTGTCAAGACTGCGAAAGATGTACAAAAACCAAATTTCCTACTTTAAAAATAATTTGCGACGTTAACAGAATAATTACCACATAAAAATATAAACCAAATCTAAGCTACTCAACAATTTTTTTTGACGTAAAAGCAGGAGGAAAAACTCTCATCATATATATATATATATATATATATATATATATATATATATATATATATATATATATATATATATATATATATAAAAGAGGTAATAATGTACAAGAGAAGGGAGAAGGAAAGAATTTACAAGAAACAACAGACAAAAATAACCGAAATCTCTCAACCAAACTATGAAGACATCCCGAAGAGAAGGTTTGACCCTATGGATGCTACTCAGCAATTTAAACAGATTTGTAATATGGTCTTCCAATTTAGTGGATATTTTAAAATATTTTCCAAGTGCAAATATAAACAATAAACAAAGTTCTTCCCATTTTCCTAGTTTAAAATTATTTTTTGATATTAACAATATAATTACCACACACAAATGAGAAGCTAAATAAATCTGGAATTATTTTTTTACATATTTGTAATAGGCGTCTTCCTATTTCTGCAGATTTATCTTAAATCGTTCGAGTGTTGTAACATTCATAACATGTGCACGACGAACTACACTATACATAGCTCAAATGATGTAGTACATAATTTGACTACAGTTTATCTAATCTACTGAATTCTATGTCATTATTTTATTGAATTCTACATACTTGTACTCGCTATTATACTTAATTCTACTCGCTACAGCTCAAATGATGTACTTAATTCTACATAATTTGACATAATGTACAAAGTTACAAAAAATGTACCTGCAAGATGGCCGATTGGATCTGATGCTCTGTCAATCTTTCTCATCCGCGACGAACTAGCAGAGCTTCATTACCTTTCTTCTCTCTCTCTCCTCCTCTCTTCTGTTTTTTCTGGAATTAAAATGAGATTTTGAGTAATATTTCGGGGTTTTATACATAGAATCCTGGCGACAAGTACTTGTCGCTGGTTCAACTAGCGATATGAAGACTGTTCACTTCCAATCGCTAGTTGAATTGGCGATAGAGCTGGACCAGCGATAGGTGGTCAACAGGGTCTCTGTCACCAATTGAACTGGCGACAGAGGGCCATTTTTGTAATTTTTTGGGCGGCTATTTATTTTTTTAATTACCTTTTAAAATAATTCGATGATGATCTAATAATAATCCAACAAAAAGAGACGGTCGTTGACTCCCACTGCTAAACACCCGAACGACACACGCCTCGAACCACCCATGGCTCTCGAGGCTCGCCTCCGCCTCCCTCTCGCCGGACCAATACCGGCCACCGCCTTCCTCTCAGGATCCAACCCCAAACCGACCCACCTCTCCTTCTCCCTCAAACCCACCTCCACCTATCTCTCCGCTGCCAATGCGCCGCCGCCCATCGTTGTCGTGGGCTCCGCCAACGCCGACATCTACGTCGAGGTCGACCGTCTCCCGCTCGTCGGCGAGACAGTGGCCGCGCGCGCCGGCCGCAGCCTCGCGGGGGGAAAGGGCGCCAACCAGGCCGCCTGCGGGGGGCGCCTCGCGCTGGGCCCCACCTTCCTCGTGGCGCGCGTGGGGACGACGCCAACGGGCGGCTCCTCGAGGGCGCCCTCGCGGATGCCGGCGGCGTCCGCCTAGACCGCGTCGCGCGCGCGGCCGGCGCTCCCTCGGGGCACGCCGTCGTGATGCTCATGCCCGACGGACAGAACTCCATCATCATCGTTGGCGGCGCCAACATGGAGGGCTGGGCCGCGGGGGTCGATCCGGAGGACCTGGACCTGATCCGGCAGGCCGGCGTGCTACTGCTGCAGCGGGAGATACCCGATTGGGTCAACGTGCAGGTTGCTCAGGTGGTTGCTGTAGTCCTTTCTTACTTACCCAACTTACCCACTTCTGACTTCTAAGGTGTTTTTCATCGCATTAGAATGAATCTGGTAAGGGTTTGTGCTTAAGTTGGCGCTCTTTCTCCAAGAAAGAAAAAAAGATTGAATTACTTTTTTTAATGTTTTGTGCATTAGGTTGATTAATCTGGTAAGGGTTTGTGCATTAAGTTGGTGCTCTTTCTCCAAGAAAGAAGAAAGGATTTAATTACTTTTTTTTAATGTTTTGTGCATTAGGTTGATTGCTTTCAACTTAGTATCTGAAATTTAGCTACTCCTTCTGAAGAGTAATTAGATGGTGTTTTGTCAACGGAGTAAATTTGCTAATGGCGTCTAGCTTGGCAGTGTTTGGTCGTTTGTTAACTTAAAGAGTGTGGTGTGCTTATCGCGTTAATACAGATTAATAGGCCGTGATGCGGTAAAAAACAGTTTGTTGGGTTGGGTGTTGTCAGTTAATTGGAATTAGCTCTGTTGATTTAGTTTGATTTGTGAATGTGTTGATGTGATTGTTGTTCTGGTTTGCATTTTGATCTGACAGTTGTTATGTTCCTGCTGCTGTGGCATACAAACTGCACTGGATTGGAATGGATTTGGATAGGTTAGAGGAGAATTTGGGGTAGGATTGGGAAAAAGAAGAGGGATTGGGGGAAGAGAGGGGAAGGGGAAGGGGAGCCAAGAGAAGAGTCAAGAGAGGAGGCAATAGTTCAGAACTTCAGATTACAGTTTTCAGCTCACCTTTCCAAGTTCCAACGATGGCCTTGCTTGCTGCCCTTTTAATTGCAGCACCCTCCAGCTCACATGACCGAGGCCCACAGCCCAACCCAGTGGTAGCAACAGCTCGTAACCCAGCCCATGCCACACCTTGACATGCACAGAGTCTGTGACAGCGGTCAAAGGAGATAGCACACAACAACTTTAACAGGATCAAAGGAAAGAAAAATAACTGATGAAACACAATGAATATGAGTTAGATATTTTCCGAGCTGAAAACTACAGCCTCTTTTATTTGCCAAATCTCTCTGTAACTTGGTGTGTTCAATGCTCAATGCTCACCTTGTTCTCTAAGTGAATTTGTGTTGTGCACTTTTGTTTGTTTAATTTACTACTAAATTTGAGCATTGTTATATGTTCAATTTTTTGGGGTGAAAGAATTAACCTTACATTGATGCTAACGTTCTTTGCTCATGATGTCACACGATTTTGGAGCAAAATAATTTTATGCACACTGTTTATTTGGAATGACCATCATATAAGAGGATAGATAAAGCCTTAAAAATATGGTGGTTAAGGTTAAGCCAGCCTATATTCAGGCCAACCTGTGAGCTCTTTGGGTCTGACCCAGCTATAATCCTGACAGAATGGTGTTTGCGTTGTTAGTCTCCAGTTGTCTATCAAGCATTGAACTGCTGCTTCACACCTGGATAACAACCAGTGTAGACTGCTCTAGCTACTTCGTCATTATTGGCCAGTCCATCCAAGAGGACCTCCATTTCCTCTTTGACAGTTGCAATCCTGTTGCGTACACACCTAGTGGCTCAGCAATGGTAACCACCAGACAATTGAAAGAACACAATGCTCCATTCCTAACAACACCACCGTCATTACATGGACTTTAATTCTTTTAGCAGTTGGCAATTCCCTCTCCCCCCTCACTCTGCGCACGTGTGTGTGTGTGTGTGTGTGTGTGTGTGTGTGTGTGTGTGTGTGTGTGTGTGTGTGTGTGTGAATGTGAAGGAGGGTGGAGCATCATCTTGAAAACAAGAAACACTTTCAGGCTCATGGCATCTTTATTCATTGTTTAGAATTTACACAGTGTGTTGCTGGTATGAGTGCTTAATGGGCTTTCCATGTCCTGGAGGTGCCAAAGGCCTTAAAATGTTGACCCATTGATCACTTTAGTCTGACCCACAGCAAGGGCCAAAGACCATCATGGGCCTGGTTTTTGGCAGCCCAGCCCCCCTCGCACACACACCTACACTTAGCAAGGTTTGGAATTTAGAGAATGAGGAAAGTGGATGCTTAACTCACTATGGACTTTTAAACACAAAAGGCCCTTTTTGTTTTGACTTTAGCATAAGGTGTTGTACAAAATTTTCTTAGGCTCTAGACCATCCAGCAGGCTCTGGTTGCTCTAAATAAAACGCTGTTAGCATGTGAAAGGAGCTATCCATATGTTTAATCTGTTTCACTGAGCTCCATAGAGGCAACGGAGTTAAGGATTGATGCAGTAAGAAGAATGAAGATTTCGTCAATAAGGGTTGAAGACAAGACATCTGGACTTTGGAGATGGAGAGCTCACTCTCTTGCGAGGATAGCATAATTTTGGAGAAACTCAATTCTATATGTCCGTTGTAATGGGCTTATGTAGTCTTTGATTTTAAACCCTCTCGGAATTTGGAAGGTAGTCTCCTAATTTCCTCCAGTTGAACCTCTTTGCGCAGCTTACGGGTAGCCCAAGTTGTGCAACTAGATATGTAGCTTCTAGGTATTGTCTATGCTCTGCTAATGGAATAGGTGGCCTTATTGGAATGCAAAAGAAACTAGAGTCAATGTATTGTGACTTGAGACGGCGAAGAAATGAAGCAGCTTGTCATCTTCTCTGAGTTGCTTCTATGTAAGTCTGAACTCTGAAAGGGAGGGTCTCTTTGTCTGTGTGACCGAGTCCTGAGAGCGAAAGCCTTTAGAAAAGGAGATCCAGTGGTGCAGAAGGAAGGATGTTTTTATTTTTAATTTGTGATATCTCGAGCATGTGTCCGTGCAGGTATATGTGCAATGGTGACTGATCTCAAAACACACATCATCATGTGCTTTAGTCTTTTCTAGCAAATGGAGGAAGATTAGTATCTTAGAGATTCCATTTGGATCAATCAACTTGTTTGTTGAATGTTGGTACTTCATGTTGATATCCCTCTATAACTGAATTTTCAATGTATTGTCAGAATAAATCCAATCATTATTATAGTTTTCGTCTGTTGTACATTTGTACAACTATGTACTTAGGAAAAACGAACTTTTGAAATCTAAACTAAATTGTTTGAAATGCAGGAACCACCTTGTGCCTTTAGGTATATTAAACTATACTGGGGTTCTTTTTTAATAAATTGACACTTTTGTTGCCAGGCTGCAAAAGGTGCAGGTGTGCCTGTTATCATGGATGCCGGTGGAATGGATGCTCCTGTCCCTGGAGAACTACTCAGGCTGGTGGATATTTTTAGTCCAAATGAAACAGAGCTCGCACGTTTGACTGGGATGCCTACAGAGACTTTTGAACAGATCAGCCAGGCTGCAAGAGCATGCCATAAAATAGTGAGATGTCTGAATTGAATTTATTTGAGTTAATTTGTTTCTTTGCATTTCCTCTATATTCAACTATATCTTCTAATTTAAGCCTGGCCAGCCGAAGAACGGCCAACCAAATTTTATTAAGAGAGAGTGAGAACAGAGTACAAGTAGTTGACAGAAAGCTGTCGATGAAACAACTACCAGGCTACCAGCCTGAATAGAACACCCAGGCTAACCACCTGGAAACACTAACACAATAACACCACAGCAAGCAGGCACACTAACCCTCTTGTATACAAGCACACCAACGTACACGCCTTTAACCGGTGACTTCCTCCTGATGGCCAGTGATCTGTGACTCCTGTGGCGTCTTGAACAGGCCGGCTGCACACCAAGCCCAGAATTCCTCCTTGATTCCCCCGAGCAGCTCTAGCGGTGACTTCGACTCAGACCGGAAAACCTTTGCATTCCTCTCCCTCCATATGGGCCAGTGAACAAGGATGACAAGGGAGCCGAATGCTGATCGGAATTGCTTAGCGAAGCTCTTCTGGGCAGTACACCACCACCATAACTTCTAATTTAGATGACCTGTGCAGTAGTCAGTACTCTTTTGTTGCTTTTGGTTAGCCAGAACTGTGGATTTTAATATCATTATTCAAGACACTTTGATTAATGATTTTGCATTATGATGTTCATCTGATAATAATGATCTTTAAGGAACGCGTTACCCTCCTTTGTTTGAATTGTTTCTCCCTTCATGTATGTCTGTGTACATGTGTTTCCCGTACTTTTATAAGGACTGATATCTCCTTTTGTTCTAGTTGTATACAAGTTTTCAAGGGTGTCAATTGTACCTCTGGATGGAAGAATTTGCTAGATAATCTGTGAACATACATGCAGTCTACATACAAGTGGGATATGTAGATATGCGAAAGCTATATTAACACTTGATTTTTAATTACTACCTGTGAATCGGGCTCCTAGTTAAACAATGGTATGCTAATAAGAAAATCATGATTCAGCAAGATATTTTAATCATTTGTACATTTTGGCCTTACCTAGCTGTACTCTATGCCAGTGGCCCAACAACTAAGGAAGTGCCCCTATAGCTTTGGAGTTGTAATTCTGATCTGCTGGCTTGTTTTTATGTGCACCAGTGAGTTTGGTAAAAGTAGACTTCTCTCTCTCTCTCTAATAAAATGGACAGGGCTTACATTACTTATTTGGTTTAGAAAGCCAAGCCCAACAATGGTACCGGTCTAGTATGTTGGCACAATCAGAAAAATAATAGCAGCATCTGATCACAAAGTGGCCACTTGCCAGAAGTTCATAATCAAGTTCAACACGTGGAATCTGTGTGCTTGCTTCAGTGCTTCAGTCTGGTTGTAATGGTCTAGGATTAGATGACAATTGCTTCTTGGGTTTTGATAACCGCAAATGTAAGGTAAGCAGTATAATTTGACGGGATATTGAAGTAAGAAGAGAAATGTAAAGACCTGCAGTGATATATTAGAACTTAAAACTGATCTCGTTTCTTCTTTTCACATAATCGCATAGCGGTGAATTTGCAGATCTCCATGTTGTTATAGGTTGATAACATTTACCCTCATCTTGGTGTTACATCAGTATGCTTCAACAGTATGTGGGCCTCCTATTAAAAGTGCCAGTACAAGGATTTGGTTCTTCAACTGAATGTTTTCTTGTTAATTAGTAGCTGTTATTTACCTTGATTATGGTTTCTTTACTAGAACTAGTTCAAAGTATTTTTCTCGTTGGCCCCGGAGGTAAATAATTCCTGCTTCATATATTATGTTAACGAGATGCATTATCTTTTACGAGGATGGTGATCTTATACAGAAGTTGTGAATCCCTTAAACATAAGACGATAAGACACTGGTGTTATTTTCCATATGCAGGGTGTCAAAAAAGTGCTGGTTAAACTCGGATCACAAGGATCTGCTTTATTTGTTGAGGGAGAGGAACCAATCAGGCAGCCGATAATTACTGCCATAGAAGTTGTTGATACCACGGGTGCTGGTGACACCTTCACCTCAGCTTTTGCTGTAGCTCTGGTTGAGGGGAAGCCTAAGAAAGAGTGCATGAGATTTGCTGGTACTGAAAACACCCTCTCATCAACATTTGATTTATTGGTTTGTTGATATTTTGATGTGAGGCTTCATTTTCTTGAATTTCAGCTGCTGCTGCCTCTTTGTGTGTTCGAGTAAAGGGAGCCATACCTAGCATGCCTGACAGAAAATCTGTGATGGACCTTCTGGAATCTGTGCAAGTTGAATAACTGCAAAAACTGTTGATTGTTTCACTTTAGCCCTATTCATCCACAATAATGTGAGCTGTTAACCTTCATTCTCCTTATCATTTCATTTTTTTTCTGATGGTATATTTGGAGTCTTGTGTAAAATTGCGGTATAGGAAAAGAAGAGAAAATAGTATTGCTTCTGCATTCCTCCGTAGAAATAGCAACACTGATCGAGGAGTTTTAGGTCTGTTGTTTTTATAAGCTTGCCTGTTTGTGCCATAGCTTTACTATCATTAGACATTGCCTGTGTCCTTCTCGACCTAAATGTTTCCTGTTGGTAGATCTCATTAAATTTCACAAAACCACAACACCCTGAAAGTGTTAATTTCTGGAACCCTGTCAATTTCAGTATCCATTTGTTGGGAAACATTGCTCATGCAGGAGGGTTAGTCAGGTGTCATTGTCTACCTCAAATCTAACCAGCATTTATTATCTTTGTCAGGGTTGCTCAGGCACGCGGAATTCGACGGATCCAATGAACTTCTCCTAGACCCTTGTGTGCTGCCCCCAATAATGTGATAAGTCTTGAAATAGGAACGCATTTTCTGCTGCCATCCAGAGTAAAGCACCCACCCCAAATAAAATGGACGTCATGTCCGTTTCTTGCCTTGCGCCCATCATTTCACACACCCTCTAGCCTCTAGGTACTGTGAATACAATGAACAGTTTCACGTTGGCCTGGAGCTTTCAGACGGTGACAATGTTCTTACTCTGGTACAAGTCAACGCATAATCTTAAGCCGGCCGATGTTATCCACTCGCAGCAGCAATGGCTGCGGCTGCTGCTGAAATTAACCCATCTTTACTTTGGTTGCTTCTGCCTCGTCGTACGACGCCGACAACTGCTTTTCATTTGGCGTTCTGTTCTCTTTTCTTCGCTTTCGACGCTCGGATCGTCCTGGGAGATATGGGTTGTCTGTTTTTTTTTTTGCTACTGTTGTGACGGAGCCATCGCACGGCTGCTCGCAATTAGGCTACGGTACGGTGCTGCTGCTGCTGCTGCTGCTGCTGCTACAGGTCTAGTGGCAATGGCATGCTGGCCGCTTTAAGTCTTTCTGAAGGCTGAAGCTTGAATGAATGAATGAATCATAGAATTCATGATCGCTCGCTGAACAGGCGACCTCGCTTTCGCAGATGACTTAGCAATCCAGCTTCCTTCGAACACCGCCGATTAATTAATGGCCGTGTCTTGTCACACCTATATATATTTATGGAACCGGAGACCACGGCTCACACGTGTAGTATATATATTTGTGGAACCGGTGACCACGGCTCACACGTGTAGTATATGTAGCTTGTTGCCTTGTGCATACGCTTCTGTGCCGAGAATTTTATACTTGCAGCGAAACGAAATGGAATGTGCGTATAGATAGGTTGTGAATGGGAGAGGCACGGCGTACCTTACCGGAGACTTATACTGCTACGATCTTTTCTCTCATCTTTTGGCATCATTCTGAGCAGCATTATTTGATCAGCCTGGCCGGTCAAGTTTCCATGTCGACTGCGAGCCCTTGAAGCAGTCGGCTGGCCAAAGTCTTTGGACGTATGCATGCCGATGGTCGGAGTTATAACGGTGGGCTTGACTACCCTAGTTCCCTTGCGTTCAAAGGAATGGATCGCGCGAGCTCGTTTGTTGAAGCTGAGCCTAATTAATGGTCGACGCGACGGCCGCTGTCACCCGCGTTAACCTCCTGCTTCCAGGAGCTTAAGCTTATCGCTACAAAATATCTTAAACTGAATTACCTCGATACTAATCCAAAACAGTGCTTTTATATTAGTTGTGCCCTTGCAGAGTAGGGCTAGACCTGTTCAAATCTTGGGCGGACCCCGGTCAGTAAATGGGCAGTTCGAGGTCTTTGCCCGCCCGCCCAAAATCTGTTTTTTTCTAGCAAAAAGTATTATTTTAATGTTTTTTTGAATAAACAGTAATATTTAATTCATTTTAAGAATAAAAAAGGGGTTTTTATATTTTTTTTATTTGTTTTGTCTGACTCGGGCTTTGAAATTTGAGCCATCTGCCAAAATGGAGTCCTGGCTGCCCGGACTGGTCGGGCTCGGCCGACCAGGCCAAAGCCACCCATGAACACCTCTAAGTAGGAGTAATGAGCTGACGACTGATTAGGCTAACCAGTGTAGTCAGGAAAGGAAGCTAGAGAGGGAAGCAGTGTGAGCGAGGTATTCGATCTGCGTTTAGCAAGCATTACTGTGACACAGAAAAGCTCACGATTTAGTATGAACTCTGTTGAGAGTCTTGTACATATTAGTAGTCTCTCTCTTTGCCCATATAGCCCATGAAACTTAACTCGTCATGTCTATATATATTTTCTCAATAATGAATAAGTTGCATAGTTGTTAATAGCAAAATCCTCCTCTCATTATTATCAGAGTGTCTCTACCCAAATCCTAACCCTTTTCCCATTACCTTCGCCGCCGTTGTCGTTGACACCTTCTCTCCGCCGCGAGCCAGCGGGCCCCGAGCCACCGCTGTGCTCGCCTCCCTCCTCTGCTCCCGATCGACGCTGCTCCCTCCCAGATCCAACTCCGCTGCACCACCTCAAGCCGCGATACTTCGACGTCACCTTGCTCTGCCTTCGGATTGGCACCGCCGCCTCCCCAAGCTGCTCCTCCTCCTCCGACGTCGCTCCCGACGGGCTCCACCTCCCTCTCTGCCTCCCTCCTCTGCTCCCGATTACTCGGCTCTAGAGGGTTTGTGACGCTGGATCGGGTCCTCGCTTCGCATTCTCAGTCGTTGGCCTTGTTGCTTTGCGACGTCGACGAATGTCGCCCTAGCGCATTGGCCGACCGCTCCGCTGCTCCAAAGACTACCACCGTCGGCTCGATTCGTACACCGCCTCATCTCCATTTCAGATCCATAGATATCCAGCGCAATTTGTGGTTACTGTCTCGTCCTCTACAGAATCAACATAGGTGCTCCATGCTCAGTACTTGTGATTTGCTACTCTTGCTTCGCTACTGCTATTGGCTCTACCGCTGCTCTGCTACTACTGTTGATTGCTCTGCTCTTGCTCTGCTACTGTTGTTCATTGCTCTGTCTAAGTGCTCTGATCTACTTCTATTGGTACTACTACTATTGATATGCCCAAATCCTCTACTCCTGGTGTTGTGCTGCTGTTGCGTCGTCACCGGTAGCCTCCTCTGCTTCTGCTGCACTGTCACCAGATATTGGCGTTCGAAGGTGATACTGCTACTACTTCTTCTGTCATTGCTAATACTTTGGAGTCTTGTGCAACTCGGTTTGGTTAGATACAAGCTCAAATGAGCAACCTTCAGGCCTAGCGCTGCTGCCAACTAGCCCTCTACTCCAGCGTCACTGTCGTCCAGCTCGATTCGTGCCGCCGCCTCATCTCCATCTCGGATCCGAAGAAATTCAGCGCAATTTGTGGTTGTTGTCTTGTCCTCTACAGAATCCGTGCTCAGTACTTGTGATTTGCTACTCTTACTCCGCTACTATTGTTGGCTCTACTGTTTCTCTGCTACTACTGCTGATTGCTCTGCTCTTGCTCTGCTCCTGCTGTTCATTGCTCTGTCTGAGTGCTCTAATCTACTTCTATTGGTACTACTACTGTTGATCTGCCAGAGTCCTCTGCTCCTGGTGTTGTGCTACTATTGCGCCGTCACCGGTAGCCTCCTCTGCTTCTGTTGCGCTGTCACCAGATCTTAGCGTTCAAAGGTGATACTACTACTGCTTCTTCTGTCATTGCCAATGCTTTGGAGTATTGTGCAACTCGGTTTGGTCAGATACAAGCTTAGATGAGCAACCTTTAGGCCCAATTGTGTCAGCTACAAGCATCTCCAGTGGATCCACCAGTTTTACCGCACCATCATGTACTGTGTCGGGTGCTTCACTCCCATGGCTATTGGATTCAGAGGCTTCTTTCCATGTGACATGTGATGTATCTCAGCTCACATCATGTCGTTCGACTATAAAAGGTATCAAGATTCAGACAGTTGATGGAACGCCATGCACGGTCACTCATCACTCATCAGGGGGCTCTTTCCGCATTTCTCTTCGCAGTTTCAGATGTCTCACTTGTCCCTACGCTCTCCATGAATCCCATCTCTGTTAGGTAGCTCATAGATATGAATTGTTTTGTTAGGTTTGATGATAGCTCCTGCTTTGTGCAAGATCGTCGAACATGAGGTTTCATTGGTATAGGTCATCATAAGAGGGGTTCTATAGGGCTCTATATTCTTGATTGTTCGAGTCTCCCTTTATCCTCCATTTCTGGTCCTACTCCTGCTCCTATTCCTTTATCCTATGTTGTTCGTCCATCTACTCTTTGCCCTTATGCATCTACTTCTGTTTGTAAGTGTTTTCCTCAATGGCATCATCGCTTGGGGGGCACTTGTGTGGCTCACGCTTCTCTATCTTGATTCATCAAGGTGTTATTGGTCCTGTTTCTATTGACACCAATTTTTAGTGTAAGGGTTGTAGATTTGGCAAGTAATTACAACTCCCATGTCCTTCAATTTTTTCTAGATCTGATCGTTCCTTTGATTTGGTCCATTCAAATGTTTGGTCTCCTCCTTTTGGTTCGAAGGGTGGTCACAGTTACTATGTCATCTTCATTGATGACCATACTTGATACACTTGGATCTACTTCATGAAACATCATTCGTAGTTGATTTCTATCTATTAGTCTTTTGCTCATATGGTCCATACTCAGTTTTATTCTGTCATTCATGTTTTTCGTTCCGGCACTGGAGGAGAGTATTGTCGGTGTTTTAGAACCAATCTTACGTAATGATTGTTTGATTCGGGGGGGGGGTGTCTCCAAGACTCAAATCACATAGAGAGGATGACACATGGATTTTTATACAGGTTCAAGCCTTCTCTGGAGAGAATAACAACCCTCCTCCTGTGTGGCTATATTGAGTATGCTAGTTACAGATCAAGAGAAAGACCAAATTCTAATGTCTTGTGCTCCTGATTGCACCCTCGTATTATTTTCTCTCTCTCCCTCTCTGTCGTCTGCTGATTCCGCCCTTTATATAGTGCTCGGAGTGGGCAGCAGTTTCTCCAGTCCAAAGGACGCCTCAATGTTTTAGATGATGAAGCAGTTACTGAAGATTATTGTTGGAGTAGTAACGTCTCCACGTCGCCAGGCGGTTATCATCAGGATAGAGAGTTTAATCGTGTAATTATTCCAAAGAATAACAGCGTGCACTAATTGTTTAGATGCCATAATCAATTGTGTCTACTTGTCTGCAAGATCAATCAATTATAGGGTGGTCGTACTTGACCTAGTTGTAGAAAGACTTACGACCATATGGTGGTCGTAGAAGAACTTACGACTACGTGGTGGTCATAGAAGAACTTACGACTATGAGGTAGTCGTAGAAGGACATACGACTATGGGGGTGGTCATAGAAGAACTTACGACAACGCGGTAGTCGTAGAAGGTCTTACGACTCCAGCTTCTCCCTTATGAACATTAAGGGGTATACTCAAGAACCATATGATGGTGTTATTATTCATAATAAGAATTACAGATAAATAATTAAATAAGGATTATTAGATCCTCGTCATCTAGCCCCTAGCTTCAAGTGAAAGTACCTTACTTGGAAAAGGAGCCGTAGATGATTTTACAACCAGAAGGTGATCGTAGAACAGTGATCGAAGGAAAGACTTTTCGATCGGTATTTCATTTGACCAGAAATAGATTTGGTCAAGAAGGTTGTAGGAAATCTTACGACTACATGGCAGTCGTAGAAAATCTTACGACTACAAAGTGGTCGTAGTATGGTTAATCGGAAGTAAAACCTTTCCGACTGGTATTTCATTTGACTAGAAATAAACTTGGTCAAGAAGGTAATTTTGCTTGAGGTGTAAAGACAGACTTGGTTTTCTCGAACAGACAAATTAAAGAATCTCAATCGACTCTCATAGACCTGTCTGTTGGAGCGGTTCTCAAAGAGGTGGTAACTGTTGGGTTGCCACGTTTTTAACTCAAGTGTGTGGTTATAAAAACTTACCGTGGGTGTGATTATATGGTTATTACTTTTCCCCAATAACTCCAACTATTCATCAAGCTCTTGCATTCTCCGTCCCCAACCAAGTCGTACACCTTCTAGAGACCTTCTCAAATCCAAATGACCCTCTCTTGAGAAAAATGACTGGAACCGCTTCCTAGTGGGTAGAATCGGAGATGGATGTGGCCAAGATGAAGGCTTTGGTCGCCGTCGAGAAGATCCTGAACAAAGAGTTTGTGAAGTGGATTGAGACTGCTGGGCAACATTGGCTGTCGAGGGAGATTAGGCAGATTCCCGTCTTCCAGGGCGTACTGTGAGTATGGCCTTCGATTGCCTGCTCACTCTTTTCTCACACTCGTACTTGAACACTTCGGGGTGGAGTTGGTGAATCTCGTTCCCAATTCTATCACGATGTTAGGTGTGTTCGTATACTTGTGTGAGGCTTACCTAGGGATTCCGGCTGACTTAGAGCTATTCCAGTATTTCTACAGGATGACCAGAATAGCGGGAATCTCCGGTAGCTATGGTCTGAAGCTCCACGATGAGAAGTCAAAGGAGTACATTCAGATGTTTATCCGGTCATCTTGGCAGAGATGGAAGAAGAGGTGGTTCTACTAGGAGACGACCAGTGAATACAGCATCTCTTTCGCTGGGCATGCTGCCGAAAATATTTCTTGCTGGGATTCGACTTCCAAGGATCTTGACCAGATCACCTCTTACATTCAAGCCATCAAAGACTTGAAGGAAGAGGGGCTCACTGGATGGCGCATGGTAAAGAATTTCATCACGCGCTGTATTAGCCCTCTGAAGAAAAGAGCTCATCCCATATGGAGGTACCCAGGGCCAAAAGACCCGACCAGAGATTACGAAAAGGGTAAGTAAATTTTTAACTTAGCTCTCTTTCTATTGATTTCGAACTTGACTATTGAAAGTTTATTTACTCCTGCAGATCTCTCACAAACGAAAATTGATGCTCGAGTCAAACTCGTTTGTGAGAAATTCCCGCCACACAATGTGGTGGCTCCTCAAATCCTAACGGCCTTGTCCGTAGAGGATAGAATGGAACGCTTAAAGGTAATCAAAGATTGATTTCACCTTTAAGATCTTATAGTCGTAGAAAAAATTACGACTAGGTTTTGGTCGTAGGAGAACTTATGACCAGGAGATTGTTGTAGAAAAACTTACGACTAGGTATTGGTCGTAGGAGGACTTACGACCAGAGGATTGTCGTAGAAAAACTTACGACTAGATACTGGTCGTAGGAGGACTTATGACCAGAGGATTGCCGTAGAAAACTTAGGATTAGGCGCTAGTTGTAGAAGGACTTACGACCGCTTAGTAATATGTTTTTTCTGACTTCTGCAGAAAGTAGGCGCAGAAGACCATCAAGACGACGAAGAGGTCGAATTGATGATCAATGGCACGGAGGCGGAGCAAGTTAAGGCTCCTCCAACCAAAAAATATCGACTTGTAAAGTCTGTCGACCAAAAAGGAGCAAGCTCGAGTTCGGCTGCTTTGATCCGGCCTTTTGAGAAATTCGCTACAGATATAGCTGCTACAGAGAAAGCCAAGGCGGTCGAAGTGGACGAAGCTGTTAAGCGCAAAGCTCCTAAGACCAAGGTACCGTTTTACTACGACAATAATTCTTTCACAGTTTATGCCTCCCGTGGCCTTGTTAAGCAATTAGAAAAAGAGAACTAGAAGAGTTTTATGTCTTTTGTGAAGAAAACTGCTGCGCCAGCAGGGCCTACGGTCAAGGGAAGTGTTACTCTTAGGGTGGTCGAGACATGTCTCGACCATCCGGAAAGTCAGGAGGTCCAAGGAGCGGCAGTTCTCGCTCAAGACCCACAACCAGATGTGGTCATGGTTGGCTCCATTCCTCAACTCGAGTTCCGACCAGACGTGGTCAAAGAGAAGAAGTCGAAGAAGTCTTCTTTAGGGAATGTTTCTTCCGGATTCAAGATCAAATCCAGGAAATGAAGGTATGTAAAAATACAAAAGTGTAAGAACATTATTTACCTTTTGCTATCTACAATTTGACGTGTTTTCCATTTTGTAATATTAGCCCGACTCCTCCAACCCTCAAGGACATTTCTGTCGAGAAACTCACTGCTATTTCTTCGGCAGTCGGAGAGATGACAGTGGAAGTGGTCGAAGGGTCGTCCACTGTCCTTGAGGTGGAAAGGGCTATTTTTGCTGAAGCGGCTACGACCACTGAGGTGGTCGTGGAGCCAAAAGCGAAGACGACGAAAGTACCGGCGGAAGCATCCAGCCATGGTGGTGAAGCCTTCGATCACCGCGTTGGAAATAAAATCGTTGTAGATGTTCCTCCCGACCCCCCAAGGTCAAGCTGCGGATGCCACCATCACCGAAGAAGAAGAAGGATCTGATTTCTTCGACCGTTCCTTTGGGTTCTTCGGCCACACATCTGTTGTGGGATCTTCGTAGTCGTTTATGTTTCGACCACTTGCACAGTGTTCATGGGGATTGTCGTAGAAGTATTTACGACTAGGTACTAGTCGTAAAAGGACTTACAACTAGAGAATAGTCGTAGAAAAACTTATGACTAGGTACTAGTCGTAGAAGAACTTACGATCAGGGAATGGTCTTAGAAAAACTTACGACTAGGTACTTTATCGTAGAAGTACTTACGACCAGCGAATGGTCGTAGAGAATGACCACTTATTCTGTGCTCATGTCTACTCTTATCCTCTGTAGGTTCAAGAGCGACGAAAAGACCTTGGCTGATTCACTCAACTACGAGAAAGTCAAAACAAAAAAGCTAAAGGAAGAAAATGAGGCCCTTCTGAAGAAGCTTCAGGAGACAAACTCTGCAATTCAAAAGTTGCATGGACGAATAAACAATAAGTTCTGAACTTAGGACCGCTTACGATAATGACCTTCTTTCCTTTTTCTAACTCTTATTTTTTTTTCAGAAAAAGAGGTCGAAATGGGGAATCTCGAAATCAAGGACAGACAAAAGATCTTGATCATTCATGAGATTTCCCGTATCACCAAATAAAAAGACCAGGAGATTAAGTCGTGGGAAGAGTGATATGCAAAGAGCACTACTTCCCATGATGATGAAGTCAAGAAGCTGGACTCTCGACTAGCAGGTCAGCAACTCTTTACCTGCGACTAGTTTGGTTTTCTAGTCCTTTAAGGGTTATTTTGTCTGACTCGTCTTACTCTTTTTAGAGCAAGCAGTCGAAATAAAATAACTATGTGATGCTTCGACTCATAATCAAGAGGAGATGAAGTCGATGAATATCAACCTTCAAGACAACATTTATCTCTTGAACAATATACTTAGTGGGCTACGTGCTGAGGAGGTCACTCCTCATGAAGACACGATAATTGCTCACTTGAGTACCATTGGAGAACAAGTCGGGATTTTACAAGAGTTGGTGACCACTTTGAAGACCAACCAGGCTGATTCGATAAGGGAGACGATCGAAGGCGCCTTAAGTTATGCTCTAGCAAAACTTAAGGCTCATAACCCCAATCTTAGTATGCATCCAATCGAAGCCGACTTTGACTGCTCTGAAGCAGAAGCGGAGCGGTTGATTGAAGAGATGCAGTCGATCAATAAGAAGGTCACGGAGGAGATGCAAATAGGATCTCCTTCGTAAGAGTAGTTTGTAATAGAAACCTGTAAAGACTAGTTTTTGTTGATGAATATATAAATCCGTTTTTTCCTGCAAATCATCTTGTCGAGTAGTTAGTAACTCATAAGATAATGAATGGAAAAAGAAATTAAGACTAAGAATTGAAGTCATATTAATAACTTTAGCCTAGCCCCCGACCAATTGCTTAGTTTATTTAGATAAACTAAGTAAATAGTGTGAAAAGGGTTTTCTTAAAAAAGAGGGAGGTTTAGCTAACTTATAGTCATCACGATTATCATGCACATGTCGAAATAGTAGGAACGAGTCGACACTAGGAAGTTCCTTCTACTGGACAGGACTACGTGTAGAAAGGAAAGACTTCGACTAGGTGATGTTACCCTCTCCGACCAGATTAATCAAATGAAGAGTGGCAACTTGAGTTAGACAAACATTTGGAGTACCTTAAAAATTCGTTCGACCTATTCTAGTGCACTTGGTACGTTTGCACTGGTAGCGAGAGTTAGAGACAGGACGACGCTAGGAAGTTCCTTCTAGTGGGCAAAACCACATGCAGAGAGGAAAGACTTCGACTAGGTGTTGTGTCTTTCTCCGACCAGTTGGAACTAACCAAGATTACCAAAAGTAGTCGAACAAATTAAAAAAGTGTACTATGCTTAGAGTATTTTTCAAAATGAAAATGAATGAAGAAATAAACTAAGGTGATAAGAGTTGGCTTGAAAATATTTTGACCATGTTTTTTGAGCCCGAGCTCTTTGTATTGGCAGCAAAAGCGAGGATACAGTCGACACTAGGAAGTTCCTTCTAGTGGGCAGGACTACGTGTAGAGAGGAAAGACTTCAACTAGGTGATGTTACCACCCTTTCGACCGGTGTAAAGAAATACTGGGTACTGGTTGTAGAAGGACTTACGACCATAGAATAGTCAAAAAATTATCAAAGCGCTACTCAAAGTAAGACAATAAAGATAGAAAGAACCTGATACTTTATTGTAGGGTTGATTGGTTACACACAAAATTTGCGTAACTGGTCGATATTCCAAGAATTAGAGAGAATCTGGCCATCTTCCATTGTTAGTCGTACCGAATCTGGTCGCGTGACTTCGACCACTGTGTAAGGACCTTCCCACTTGGGAGAAAGATTATTCCGATTAGACTGGGATTGGATCTTCTTTAATACCAAGTCACCTACAACAAGGCTGCGTGGTTGGACCTTACTATCGTAGTATTTGCACAGGGCTTGTTGGTAGACTGCTGAACGGATTAAGGCTTGATTTCTCTTCTCTTCGAGCAGGTTAATGTTATCTGCTCAAAGATGTGCCTGGGTAGAGTCTTTGAAAGTTTTGACTCTTGTCGACCTGATCTTTAGTTCTGGTGGAAGCATGGCTTTGACACCGAAAACTAGGGAAATGGTGTTTCACTTGTAGCCCAACTAGTAGTCGTACGAACTACCCATAATACTGGTAATTCTTGTACCCAAGCCCCCGAGCGCTTGACAAGCTGGTCGAAGACTCAGGTTTTGATTCCCTGCATTATTTAGCCATTCGCTCTTTCGACTGCCCCATTGCTTTAAGGATGGGAAACAGAAGCGTAACACAATTTGGTACCCAACTTGTCGCAAAATTCTTGGAATTATGCACTCAAAAATTGTTTACCATTATCTGTGATTACTCGACTTGGGACCCTAAACTGAGTAATCACGCTTCTCATCATGAACCGTTTTGCTACTACTGTTGTTATCCTAGTTACTAGTTCGGCTTCAATCTATTTTGTGAACGTATCCATAGCTACAAAGAGAAACTCGAAGCCACCTGGGGCTTTTGGGAACGGTCCTAGGATATCAGACCCCAGGTCGCAAAAGACCATGATAGAGGGATTGTTTGTAATGTCTGAGCTGGTTGGTATATTTGCCAGTTATAAAACTAGCATTATACACACTTCTTAACCAGCTCTTTGGCATCATAGAGGGTTGTTGGTCAGTAAAAACCTTGTCAAAAGGGATTTCCGACCAGTGTTCTGTAGAAAGCATGAGTTCCACAGATGCCCCTGTGTATGTCTTAAAGGAGGTTTAATCATTCTCTCTACGATATGCATCGCATGAGTACCTCTTGAGTGCCTCGTTTATAAAGGATTCCTTCAACCAAAGTATACATTTTGGTCTTTCGGGAAAAGCGATCCGTCTCGAGATCATCAACAGGTATTGTACCCGTCTAAAGATACTCGTAGATGGGATTCATTTAGGTATCCTCGTACTCTAGAGAGGCTGTCTCAATAGGATTTGACTCTGGTGTTTCGACCAGAGACGGCTTTTGGAGCTGCTATAAGAAGACTCCTTTTGGTACTTGTGATTGGGAAGAAGCCATACGAGCAAGCTGATCTACAAGAAAATTATCCTTTCGAGGGATAAATTGTACATCGAAACCGAAAAAATATTTTTTAAGCTTTTGAACTTCCGATAAGTACCAAGACATGGTCGAGTTAGAGCACTGGTACTCTTTTTCGACTTGATTCAAGACTAGTTGAGAGTCTCCTCTCACGAGTAGTCATCGAATCGCGAGCGCTTTCGCGGCTCGTATGCCAACCAGTAAACCTTTGTATTCTGTGATGTTGTTAGTGGCCTAAAAGTTTAATTTAATGGTATATTTTAAGGTCTCTCTGGTAGGAGATTCTAGGACCACCCCAGCCCCCGAGCCACTTAAAGCAAGTGACCCGTCAAAGTACATATCCACTGGTCGTGGGTATCATACTGGGGATCCTGAACAGGTTTAGTATTTTTTTTTTCATTCGGTGACAAAGTCTGCCAAGATCTGGGATTTAATGGTCGTTCGGGACACGAAATGGAGGTTGAACTCCCCAAGTTCTACTGACCATTTTGCCATACATCCCGTTGCTTCCCTCTTCTGGAGGATCACTCCTAAGGGAAGCTCAAACGACACAATTATCTTGTGCGTCCGAAAATAATGTCATAGTTTCCTCAAAAACATGAGGAGGGCATATAGAAGTTTTTGGACTTGAGGGTAACGCTCCTTAGGCCCGTGCAAAACTTTTCACGTTGTGGCGGTCGTTGGGCGTTTTCACGTTCTCTGACCGATCTTGCGCCTTTGCTTGTGGCGTGGCAGCTAGATAAATTAAGAGCGTCTCTTTAGGTTTTGGAGAAACCAAAATAGGAGCACTCGTAAGATACCACTTGACATCCTCAAAGCAAACATTTGCCTCTTCTAACCACTCGAAACCCTCGTGCTTCTTTAGAAGTTTTAAAAAGTAGTCCTTTTTCTCCTAGTCGAGCGATGAAACGACTTAAAGCCGCCATGCACCCTGTGCATTTCTGGACTTCTTTCTTCATGGTTGGAGGGTGCATTTGCACGATTGCCTTTATCTTTTCGACATTTGCTTATTTTCCTCGTGAAGAGACAAGGAATCCAAGCAATTTTTCTGAAGAGACTCCAAACACACACTTATCAGGATTAAGTTTCAGGCGGTGTTTTCTAAGGTTGTCGAATGTTTCTTACAAGTCAGAAACATGACTAAGTCGCTTGATGCTTTTTATGACTAGATCGTCAACATAGGCTTTCAAATTTCGGCCTAGTTGAGGTGAAAAAGTCGATTGCATCAAGCGTTGAAAAGAAGCGCCAATATTTTTTAGACCAAATGGCATTTTGCCATAACAAAATATTTCAAATAGAGAAATAAATACGATCTTTTCTTCACCTTCTAGACACATATTAATCTGATGGTAACCAGAATATGCATCTAGAAAACTTAATATTTCGCAACCTGCAGTAGAATCAACCAACTGATCGATACAAGGTAAAGGGAAATCATATTTTGAACAAGCTTTATTGAGATCAGTGAAGTTTACACACATACGCTACTTGCCATTAGACTTCCTAACCATTACAGGGTTGGCCAACTACTCTTATAAAGTCTGCTGTAAGTAGATTGTCCAATTCTGATCGAATAACATCTCGTCAATCAGGTGCAAATCTCTGTAATTTTTGTTTTACGGGTGTCTTGTCAGGCCGTAAAGCTAGCCTGTTCTCAATCACCTCCCTAGGGACTCCAGGCATGTCGGATGCTTGTCACGTGAAGACATCTGCGTTAGCTCAGAGGAATGTGACGAGGACGTATTCCTGTTTGGGGTCAGAAGTATCCCCAATGCGAACAGTCTTCGAGGGTTCTTCTGGATCCAGAGGAACCTCTTTGACCTAGTCGTTCAGCTTTGGTGTAGTTTCAGGCTTCGACTGCTTGGTCGAAGGCTGCTCCTTGCTTTATTCTTAAGTTGGTATCTGACCAACCATCTCGAGGGATCGACGGTCACATGTATGCACCATCTTTTTATCACAGTGAATTGTGATCACTCCTTTGGGACCTGACATCTTAAGACATTGATACCCATAATGAGTCGCCATTAAGAATTTCACCAAAGTTGGTCGTCCGAGTATGGAATTATATGTCGTATCGAAAACGACCACATCAAAGGAAATTTTCTCTGTCCTGAAATTGCTAGGAGAACCAAATGTTAAAGGAAGAGAAACTTGGCCAATGGGTTTGGCTGAACACCCTGGTACAATCCCATGAAAAGAGTATCGTATCGGTCTTACCTTGATCCTAGATACTTGCATCTCGTCCAGGGTACTCATAAACAAGATGTTTAACGAGCTGCCACCATAACCAACACTCGATTTACTCAATAGTTGTTGATGGTGGGCTCGACCACGATCGGGAACTGACCTGGTCGAGTAGAAGGGATTGGACAGTCAGTCTTCTCGAAAGAGGTATGACTTTCGATAATTTCGGTAATTTATTGACAAGAGGAGGGTCAATGGAATTTACCTCATGTTCGACAACCTTAAGATGTCATTTTGACTCGTATGCCGATGATCCCCCATAGATATGTTCAATGGTATGCTCAGGATCTTAGAATGGCATCTCCTCATCGTCGTCCGACTGTTTACGACCACTCGCTTGCCCTACTTGCTCGAGGGTAGGAAGTGGTCCTTTGTCGTTGTAATAGTCATCGAGTTTTCGTTGAAAAACCTAGCAGTTGCGAAGGTCATGTCCTACCTTTTTCTGGAAAGGGCACCACGTAGGCTTGTTGTTCTTCCTTTCAGGGTGCTTATCATTACCTCGATCGGAGTATGGCTTCGAGCCTTGAGGCTTCTTATCGCTTACGTTCAACACTTCCTTGAAACTGTTGATTTGAGGCTTTTGACCCTTCGCCTTGTTCTTGAATTTCTTGGCCTTCTTATACTTCTTTTTGCTACTTTTGCCTGCTTCTTGAGGATTTTTGTCGTCTCGATTGATGGTTTTGTTCCACTTGACTACTTCAGCAACAGTTGCATATCGATCGACCGTCTCAAAGAGTTCGGCGATAGTAGCAGGAGGATTTAAAGTGATATCCTTTGTGATCCTTCTACTACGGACTCCCTACTTAAAAGCTCTGATGACAGAAGAATCAGAAACTTCAGGTATGAAATTTTGAACCTGACTGAAACATCGGATGAACTAGCGTAGAGTCTCGTGGTTGTTTTGTCTCATTCTGTGCAGATCATCCTCCTTTCTAGGACGATGGTAGGTGCCCTAGAAATTGGCCAGTAGCAGGTCGCAGAGGTGTTGCCATGAATAGATCGGCTCAAGTGGTTGATTTAACAACCACGGTCGAGCAGATCCCACGAGCACAGTAGGAAGGTAATTTACCATTACATGCTCTTCTCCTCCTGCTACTCGGATAGCGGTCGTGTAGATCTGAAGAAATTCGATGGGATTTTGAGATCCATCAAACTTCTCCATGTTCATTGGTCGAAACAGAGGTAGCCAGCGAACTACTCGGAGGTCGGGTGAGAATGCCTGACTCCCAGCAATGACTTCTTGACGCCTTCTTTGTGGAAAAGAAGGGTTGATATCATCAGGCGATCGTAGGCGACGATACCCAGTTGTGGGTGGACCCGACCTGTGGTGGTTCTCAACCTTATGAGGGAAATACTCCTCGTATTCCATCTGTTGTTGCAGATTTCTAGGCCAGAGTGGTGAACAATTACCTCTCTTAGGAGCTTGTTGATTATCAGACGTTTGAAGAACTCTTCTCCGACTGGAGTTAAGGTTAGGAGATCGACGTAACCTGTTGTCGCGCTGATCTCCTTGTGGTGATTTGTTCGAACGACTGATAGCTGATAGAGTCTTACTGCTACGACTTCTGGGATGATGCCGGTGAGGATGCTCGACTCTAGCTATTGTGCTTCGAAGTCTTCGTGCGATATCTTCGGCGAAGAGGTCGTAGCCGGGCATTCAAGCAAGTTCTCGAGTTGGGTTCTCGAGCAGATCATTGATGCATTGGAGTGCTTGAAATTCCTCCGACTGATACTGAATGCGTCCAGGCAGATATCTCTGAGCCGTAATTCTTCTTTGTTGGGTTGTCTCGGGATCGTCCATATCTGATGCTCGAGTTTGCCTCAATGGAGTACGATTATTTCGCGGATCTCCCTCACGCTCATCAGAGTGTTGACCCTGTTCAACACTAGAGGTGTCCTCGCCATTGCCACGAGGGGTTGTATTGTGTGATCGTCGGGGAGCATTCTCAGTCTTGTCTTTAAGAGAGTGATTATTATCTAAGGGATGTACGAAGACCTCCTGTTGATGATCTCCACTTGCGTTTGAGGCCTCCTCGCTTGAGGAGTAGTCGAAATACACTGTCTGACGACTTGAAGCAAGCCCCTTTAGGGACCGTCTCCATTCGCAGGTAAGCCCTACGAGGGCATGGTCGAACTTGCAGGAAAAGCATGCTCGACCCCATCCTCTGTGGAGCTATTCGAAGAGAAATGACCACTAGATGCTGATGAAGCTCTGAAATAATGGCTTCCAGGACTTGTCGTGCCAGGTCAGACTGTCTTGGACTGACTTGAATATTTGGAGGGGGAACCCTCATTATGCTATGAGCTTGCCTTGATGCAGTCCTAATTGTAGTCGGATTGACCCTTGCCCTCTGAGGAAACTAGTCCCTCAATTGGACGTAATGTTGCGGGGGATAAGGATCCCTCCTCAACTCCATCGGTGGTATGGTCTCCTGGATTTGATAAATGATCTATGGAGACGATATTACCTTTGGATGAAACAATACTCGGCTCATAGTTGAAGCCGGCATCCATATCGATATCCGCGTAATCGACTAAGTCGAACCAGTTCTTCTCGTTCCACTCTCCTGCCATGGAAGCATTAGTGTTGAGAAAAATGAAGGAAACCTATCGACGAGAAGATCCCCACGGTTGGCGCCAACTGTCGATGTTTTAGAACCGATCTTACGTAATGATTGTTAGAACTCAAATCATGCAGAGATGTTGACATAAGGATTTTTATACAAGTTCAGACCTTCTCTGGAGAGAATAACAACCCTATTCCTGTATGGCTATATTGAGTATGCTGGTTACAGATGAAGAGAAAGAACAAAGTCTAATGTCTTATGCTCCTGATTGCCCCCTTGTTTTCTTTTTTTCCTCTCTCTCCCTCTCCGCCGTCTGTTGATTCCGCCCTTTATATAGTGCTCGGAGTGGGCAGCGGTTTCTCCAGTCCAAAGGACGCCTAAATGCTTCAGATGATGAAGCAGTTACTGAAGATTATTGCTGGAGTAGTAACGTCTTCACGTCGCCAGGCGGTTATTATTGGGACAGAGAGTTTAATCATGCAATTATTCTAGAGAATAACAGCGTATACTAACTGTTTAGATGCCCTAATCAATTGTGCCTACTTGTCTGCAAGCTCAATCAATTATAGGGTGGTCGTAGCTGATCTGGTCGTAGAAGGACTTACGACCATATGGTGGTCGTAGAAGAACTTACGACCACATGGTGATCGTAGAAGGACTTACGACTATGGGGTGGTCGTAGAAGAACTTACGAACACACGGTAGTTATAGAAGGTCTTACGACTCCAGCTTCTCCCTTATGAACATTAAGGGGTATACTCAAGAACCATATGATGGTATTATTATCCATAATAAGAATTACAGATAAATAATTAAATGAGGATTATTAGATCCTCATCAAGTATCTTTCATCAGCTTTTCGTCAGTTCTATTCTTTTGAGGGTACTCTTCCTCCGCTCTCGTGTTCTGGTGCTCATGCTCAGAATGGTGTTGCTGAGTGCAAGCACCGTCACATAATTGAGACTGCTTGTACTCTTCTCATTTTCTCCTTTGTTACCTCTCACTTCTGGAAGGAAGCGGTCTCTACGACAGTCTATCTCATCAACTGTCACCCCTCTTCTTCGAAGCTTGAGGGCAAGTGTCCTAGTGAAGTCATGTACAGAGCATCTGCTTGTTGTGCTCATCTTCATGCTTTTTGTTGTATCTATTATGTCCTTCTAGCACATCATGAGCACACAAAGCTGAGTGCTCAGTCGGTTGAGTGTGTCTTCCTGGTTATAGTCTTAAGCAGAAGGGCTATCGTTGCTATGATCCTTCAGCACGTCGCATCTGCATCTCTCGTCATGTAACATTTGATGAGATTTGACCCTTCTTTTATCATCCTTGCACACACTCCACTCCTTCTTCTTCCACAAATTCCACCTCCTTTTGTATCTACCTCCCATTCCTTCACCAGACTCGCCCTCTCTAGATACACTTTCTCCTCCAGTTTTACTTTCTAGTGTGTTTCCTCCACTAGTTCCACCAGTTTCTGACACTTTCACTTTTCCGTTTCACTATAGTTACTGACAGAGAGTTCATTATGATAATCAGACTTACATTCCTCTTGAACCTTCTGATCCTCGGTAATCCTCTCCTCTACTTGACCCTCTAGCCATTACCATGAACTCTGACGATCATTCTACTACGTCATGGTATGCCCTACATGATCGTTCCTCTATTCAGGCACTAGAGAGATGGTGTTTTTCTTGTGCATGTGCAGTATCTGAGTTGAGTACCTATCAGAAGGCAGCCAATATACCTGAGTGGCAGTTGACTATGACTAAGGAACTTACAGCATTAGAGTGTACATGCACTTGGGATCTTTGTTCTGCTACCATCTGGAGTTGTTCCTATAACTTGCAAGTGGGTGTACAAAGTAAAGACCAAGTCAGATGGTTCAATGCAACGATACAAGTCTCGTCTTGTTGTGAGAGGTTTTTAGCAGACTTATTGTTGATATTATGATGAGACTTTTGCTCCAATTGCTCATGTGACTACAATTTGTACTCAAATTGTTGTTGCAGTGGTACGCTCATGGACTATGTCTCAAATGGATGTCAAGAATGTTTTTCTTCATTGTGATCTACATGAGGAGGTCTATATGCACCACCCAGGTGTTGAGGATCCTACAGGCTATGTTTGTCATGTTAGGCATGCTCTATATGGTCTCAAGCATGCTCCTTGTGCTTAGTTCGAGCATTTTAGTTCTGTGATTCGAGCTACTAGCTTCACTCCAAGTAAGCATGACCCTGCCTTGTTTATTCAGACTACTCAGCGAGTCGTACTTTGCTTCTGCTATATGTAAATGATATACCAATCACAGGGCATGACGTGGACTATGCGGCTTTTGTCAAGAAGAAATTGAGCAAACAATTTATGATGTCAGATTTGGGACCATTGTGCTATTTTTTGGAGATTGAAGTTTATTCTAATGGCGATGACTGCTACCTTTCTCAGCATCGCTACATTTAGGATATGTTTGCTCATTCTGGTATGACTGATACTCGCAATGTTGCCATACCCATGCACCTCCACATGCAGCTTCGTCCTATATACGGTGTACCACTGACAGATCATTCCTGCTATCGTCAGCTCATTGGGAGCATTGTTTATCTCACTGTCACCAGGCTAGACATTGCTCATGCTGTTCATGTGCTCGGCCAGTTTGTTAGTGCTTCCACCTCAGTCCACTATGGTCATATTCTTCGTGTGCTGGAATACTTGAGGGGGACTGCATCAATACATCTGTTCTATGCCCGTTCAAGTCAGCTCCAATTCCACGCTTACTCTGACTCCACTTGGGTGAGTGATCCTATTGATCGCCGATCTATCACTAGCTACCACATCTCTCTTGGTGCTTCACTCATTGCCAAGAAGTCCAAGAAGTAGACTGTGGTGTCACGCTCTAGGGCAGAGGCTGAGCTTCGAATCCTTGCCGTTATCACCTCAAAGATTGTTTGGCTTCGATGGCCTTTGGCTGATCTTGTTGTCCTTTGTGATAATACTACACATTTGTTTTGTTACAATACAAGTGTCTTCCGTATTGCTAGTGATTTGGCATGAGTTGACAAATCATATTAGTATTGATACATCATTCACACGGTCTCATTATCAAGAGTCGACCATCAACCTCTAGTGTGTACCATCGGAGCTTCAAGTTCCAAATTTCTTCACTAAGGCTCAAACTCAAGAACAACATCGGCTTCATCTACTCAAATTAAGTGCATCAGATCCTTCTTATCCAACTTGAGTTTGATGGGGGTGTTAAGAGTCTTATACATATTAGTAGTCTCCCTTTGCCCTTGTAGCCCATATAGCCCATGTGCCCAAGTCATCATGTATATATATATATATATATATATATATATATATATATATATATATATATATATATATATATATATATATATATATATATATATATATATATATATATATCTTCTTAATAATGAATAAGCTACATAGTTATGAATAGCAAAATTGTTTTATCATTATTCTAACAAACTCTACAAAATTATGGAATTTTATTAACTTAGACAAACTCAGTGCAATTTTTTTCCTGAGAGTAACTGAGTTCAACTAGCTAGTGTTCAACAAATCAAGCTAACAGATTATCCATTATCATCAAAAAGAAAGTATCTTTTCTACCGTGAGTATGCTACATACAGTAGGCGTACTGGAGTATTTTGTTTTTTTTCCTTTTGACGTAAACGTGTATTCGGGGTTAGACTCTGAACACGAGTCTACGCTGTATTTATTTATGTGCCGGAGAAAAAGAAATGCTCGATCGGCAAGTTGGTGCACACCGTGCATTGTGGCTTTTAATGCTTTTGACCTTCTAGCAGTCCGGTTCTAGTAGCTATTAGGGTAAGATATATTGGCGATGTTGCATCCCTGGACTTCCAACCAAAGCTGGCTTATCTCCTCTCTATCTCTTACGCCGATCACCGTCGTCACATCAAATTCCATCCGACCCATAAGTAATCGTAACAATATATATATTCTACGCCAGCCAGCTCACCGTGCGACCTAGGCTAGGTGTGACGATGTGCGCACGCAACCCCTATACGGCCGTCCACCAACTACAGTCGGCGGGCCAGAAACATCCGCACCTCGCGCGGTACTCACTTTTGGACGGTAAATAATATGAGACATGGTAGTATTTTGTGAATCATTTTACTACCATTTTTGCGGCACGCGACCTTTTATCGAGCTTGTATGTTTGATAGTAAAACATAATGGTAAGATAGTAAAGTTGGAATGTGTTTTACTGCCTTTATTGTGGCATGTGACCTTTTCGTGCTCGTACTTTTGATAGTAAAACACAACGGGTAAGAAAGTAAAGTTGTAATGTGTTTTCTGTCAAATCATGGTAGGGATTTTGTTTTTACGCTCGAACAGTAAATTTAAGCAACACAATATAGTAAAATTATACATACAAAGCAGTAACAAATGAAGATGACATCTTTTTTTACACATATTATGGGTGATTCGGCCAAATAACGTGGACGGTCGCTTTTGTTTTTATGTACATTGCATGATCTAATACAAGAAGAAGGAAGACCCTTGTGGCCAATGTAGGACCCTAATGCAGTCCTCAAGCATTCATAAGCTTGCTTTTGGGCTTCGGCGGGAACAGGATCGGGGAATATGTGGAGGAATGACAACACCTGGTCCTTCGCGGCAGCAAGTCGAGCTTGGAGCTATTGGTATTGAGGGTACACGTCAACCATGTGCCAGAGGATATCTTCAGCCTCTTCCACTCTATTGGTATCGTCGACCCTCGAGCTCAGCTCGACGATGTATGCATAGTACATCCGGATCGACTCTTCGACATGATCCAAGCAGTTGGTGAGCGTGACCTCGAGCACGAGGTTTGCTCGTTGGACGTCGAAGACCAAGCCATTGGTTCCGCTAAGGACGATGTGTAGTCCGCGGATGATCGGAGACACGATATTCGGGAGACAGGGGGTGGAGATTGGAGGATTTCGTGGACTGCATAATGGTCAACAGCATCGCTAAGGGTCTGACCAGAGAGGTAATCGCATTCAAGGCTGAGGTAGGCCAGAACTACCGTGGGCAGTTGAGAGGAAGAAGAGCTCGAAGGCATTTTTGTTTACTGGTTAATGTGGAAAATAATACGGGACTTTGTGTGTTTCTTGGTTAGCGGATATCCATCCTTATAAGGCGTAGTGGGGGAGACGAAGAGACGCACCGGGCAGCCCAAGCGGCACCACACGTTTTTGTTTTGGAGACGAAGAGACGCATTTGTACTCGTGTTTTCAGTTATGCTCACGCAAACAAACAAAAGAAAGAAGATCAAAGGTAGTACAATAAAATATAGGCCCCAATGTAGTAAAACATGTTACGCTTGCAGTAATTCCAAACAAATTAGAAGTTCAGTAATTGCTTGCGCATACAGTAAAAGAGCTATCACATATCATTTTTTGTAGTAAACGTCAAGCGGGCAGTACAATGCAAGTTAGTGTGACAGTAAAAGCGCATACAGGAAGACGTGAAACAATCATTTATAAAGTAGTAATTCTGTATTTTTTTTATCGCGTTTTCATGTGTTACCGTATCCTCTTTGTGTTTAGCCAGTAACATAAAGAAATTGTGGTAGAAATGTTATATATACATAATAGCAAATAACAGGATATAAAATTTCTTAAATATACTTCGGCCAAATAGCGTGGCTGGACGTATTTTATTTTATTTTTACATTGCCTGATAATAACAAAAGAAGGGAAGAAAGGGAAAAAGAAATGAGGCTCTAGTGGCCAAGGTAGGACCCTATCGCAGCCTTTAGTCGTTCGTAAGCCCGCTCGTGGAGTTCACCGGGGGCTGGATCTAGGAATACGTGGAGATATGCCTCCACCTGCTCCTTCGCGGTGGCGAGCCGAGCTTGGTGCCGAGTGAGCGACGGAAGTCTGTCGACGATAGTCATCTCTTCCATGGTCTCGTCATCGTCGATTCTTTCGGTTTTCCTACCGATGTAGTCCTCGAGCCTCTGGATGGATGCCTTGACACGATCCACGTAGCTCATGAGCACAAAGTCCAGGATGAGGTTGGTTCACCGGACGTCGGACATAAGGACATTGGTCCGACTCAGCAGGAGACGCAACGTGCGGATGATTGCAGCCTCCCTCTCTGGTAGACACGAGAGCGGAGCACGGAGGAGGTCGCAGACATAATCATGGTCTGCAGCCTTGATCAGTCACCGCCCAGATAGCTAATCGTATACGAGCGATAGGTAGGTTAGAACTATCGTTTGCAAGGGAGCGGAAGAAGTGTTTGGAGTCATGTTTTGTTCCTTGTTGTTTGTGTTCAGTGTTTTTTTGGAGTTTTACTCTAGGTGAAGGATTTGGGGGCGTTGTGCGCACTCAACACTACGAAAGCTGATGATACATTATATTTATAAGCCGTTTGGGGTGGAGACGAAGAGACGCATCGGGGAGATGGAGAGGCAGTGTGTACGGGTTACAAGTAAAGCCTTTTTTACGCATACAGTAATTCAATATAAAAAATCTATGCCAGTAACGTTAATGGCATCAAGTAGTAAAATAGCTACCACATATTAGTAGAAAGAAGACAACCCATTGATCACTGCGTTCTTTTATTCGCAAAATAATAATAATAAAGCAGTAACCGATATTTCAGAAGACATTAATAGATTATGATCAACACAGTAAAACAAAGTAGTAATACCACGTTATATTGCAGTAAGAGAGTTCGAATATACAGTAAAACATGCACGGTGAGCCGCATAGCGAGCTCTATTTTCCAGTTAGCAGACACACCACAGTAGCACACATACGACAATGCAGTAAACGCTCTTCTGAAATGTGAGTAAAGAACACAGCTATTCAACACGTATCGCTGTCATCTGACCCTGCGGGAAGACTGTCGTCATCATTGTCCTCTTCTAATTCGTCCCCATGAATCAGCTGGCGGCGTGTATAGGACCTTCCTCTTCCTCTTCCTCTTCCTCACCCCCTCCTCCCTCTCCCCCTCCTCCCTCCCCCCCTCTCCCCCTGCCACTTCCACTCCTGGCCCCTCGCCCTTTATTTTGGGGTAGCGTTTTGTAGGTAGCACTACTGTGACCAGCTTTCAGACCGCATATGCTTCACACATCGTCATCTTCTTCCCCACTAGTGCAGAACTTTGCTCTGGTTCGTCATTGGCTTGTTTGAGACCTTTGGTCTGCAACAGAGGAGGCGCTGATGGATTGATCGTATCGTCGTCCGCTTCATCGAGCTCAGCGGTCTCCTCATCCACCTGGCCAATGTCGTTGGGTACAGTATCAAGCTACATTCGGAGCACCTTGAGGACCTCCATGGCTCTATTGTACGCAAGACTCGATCTGCACCCCGACCTCAAAGTGGTGTGCCGATACATCTCAGTCATCCCATCGGGTCTGACCTACATGAGGCCGTGTCTGTCATACGACACATCCACCCTAGCATTCCTCATGTGCCTACAAAGCACGTAGCGGCGGGGGATACTCTCGACCTGCAAGTGGGTGAAAACCTGCACCAGGTGTGTACAGAACAACCCTATGTGATGGTAAACCGAAGATAGATTAACAGTAAAATATGCTGTCAATGACAACAAAATGAACATACACCCAGGTCAGTAAAAGTTTAATAGATGGAACAGTAACTACTAGCTGATAGACAGTAAAAAGTACCCGTGTGCACCCAGCGTTTGCATTCACAGTTGTATGTACCCATTTCCTCTTTGGCTACCACCTTGAAATCGTGCTGCAACCACGCGAACGTCGTAGACTGTTTCCCGCGAGACACGAGGAATAAGCCATCTCGGGTTGTGTCCGCCCTTATGCGGAAGGTTTTACTAGAGAAGTAGGTCTCCTTGTACTCTTTGAAAACCGTAGGCGTGTACACCCTGCCCAGCTGCTCCTCGAATGGGAATAGAGTGGCTCTCACCAGTTGGCTCTGAGAGCACGCAAGACGGTATATGTCATGAAGTAGGTATAGAAACGATATAAAGTAGAGACATACATGGGTTGTAGTAAAATATGGAGGGAGGTGAGAGATGCACTAAAAGAAAACAACCAACAGTAAATCATGGGAGCAATTGAAGTAAATGCGTATGGAAGTCACATTAAACCTATTTTTTTTATCTACATACTGTGGAACAATGCATGTCCTGAGCCTCGGAGTGCTTCCTCTTCTGCAGCACATGGTGCATCTTTCACGCGAAGTGGTGGAGCGAAGTCATGTTATCCACGAAGTTACGTTTGACCATCTTGTTCATATGCTCGCTTCTCTGCATGGATGTCATCCTACGCGATGAGCGTCCTTGCAAAGACCTTGACAATCCACCTTTCGCAAAGGTCATAGAGGCTAGCAATGGCCTGGCTCTGCTCGAGGTGGTACTCTCTCGCTAGATTCTCCCATGCATTCTCGAACTCTCTAGGAGTAAGCGGATGGTTTATGATGGAAACCAAACACTCCTTCAGCCCGTCGTGCTTCGCGTATAGCTTGTTCAGGTTCTGCTTGTACTTCTTCAAAGACGTGCCACCTACGATCGGTCTTTGTGTGTGAAACTCTGAGGATGGCGAGCGCCATGGCCGGGTCTAGATCTGCAGTATAATAAAATATATTAGGCAGTAAAACGTGGGCAAAGAAGCAGCATTTTTTACCAACATTGACACTACGTTCAGACTAGATATAGAGCGCACAGTAAAACACACGTGCGATAGGCAACAAACTTGATAGCAATATGCAGTAATACATCAGAACGGTATGTGAATCACCGGTTAGCATGCAGATGGGGTCCTTGCCATCCATGCAAGTCTAGACCATCCTAAACAGCCACTCCAAGGATGCTGCCTTCTCATCACGGAGCATCGTGATGCCGAACATGGTGTCCTACAAATGGTGGTTGGAGCCAACAAACATAGCTAGAGGCATCTCGTACCGGTTTGTTCTGTAGGTAGTGTCGAACGTGACGGCGTCTTCGAAGTCAGCATGGCAACTCGCGTGGCTCCAGAAGACATTTTCACAACGTCGTCATCATCCACCTGTATGCCGTAGTAGAACTTCTTGTTCTGCACTTTGAAGAAAGCCATCAGCTTGTTCACATCGTTGGCGTGATCAGCGCGTGTATTCGCAGCCTTCCTGGGTTAGTTAGTACAATGGACGGTAACTAACGGTAAATATACACCAACATGGTAGTAATAAAGCGAATAAGGAACGGACAGTAATTCATCACGATTACACAAGTAAAGACAACAATGAGACATAGTAAAAACTTGTTTTCTAGATCACGCACGGTGAATGCTATGTTATGCTGTCCCCCATGCATCTCTAACAAAACGTTCATCATAGCGTTGTGAGGGACCCTGCCATCCTGCATGGTGTCGACAAGCTCTGTCAACAAGGGATCGAAGTTCTTATGTGACTGCATGAACGCAACCAAGGACAGCATCCTAGCGAGTGGATGGTTGTGCTTCAATACAACCCGCTTGATACGTACAGAGCCATCTTTCAGGCTCTTATGCAGCTTCACAAACGCCCTGCACCTAATCCTCTTGGAGGTCTTGATACGTCCACGCTCCTTCTCCAGCATGTAGAAGTTGTGTTTCCCCTACAGAGTGCAACATAACTCTTTGATTGTTTTCCTGCTCCTGTTCTTTCTGACGCCAAAACCAGCATGTCGCACGTACCGACAGTAGAACTGGTAAGCAATACCCTCATTATGGAACTTCATGCAGACCTAGTCCTCGTCCTGACATCACTAAAAACACAGTTAACACAGCAATATACAATAGAAAACAAGTAATGCCACTAGATAGAATAGTAAATAATTGAAGAGTGTAAACACAGTAAATGGAAGTCAGACTAGTAGTAAAAAAATGCGAGCAAGGACCCGTAAAAAACAAACATACATTGGTGTACGTCCGACAGGCGTTGGGTCTCCTTATCTCGCTCAGAGAAACACCGCCGGGGGGGGGGCGAGGACCAAGGCGTGGAGGAGAGGATCTCGGCTATCGGGGGGGGTTCTGACCGAGGGTACAACGCGTTCTGCCGGCGTAGCCATCTGTGAAGAGAAACTTGGGTCGTCAGTCATTCTCGGGCATGGTAGTAAATGTCGGGGATTTGCATGCGTTGGAGGAAGATCTGACCGACACTAGCGACGGAGAATGAGCACCGCAAAGCTGGGTTCCTCCGCGCCCGTGGAGCGAACGTCCAGTAGTCATTGTCGTCGAAAGGGATCGCTGGGGGTGGCCAGGGGGGAGCGATAATGACCGGGTGAACGTGGGGAAGGGAGGGAGGTGGGGTAGATCTTATGATCGGTTACGTGGGGAGCGTGTTTAGTGAGATGCATGGGAATGCCCGCCTTTTTCTGTTGTTTGGCGCCGCGGGAGGACATGCAGGAGCGTTTTTTTTATCCGAACGAACGGTTATCGAGTGCTCATATCGATAACAGTAAAACTCACTTTGGTGTGAAGTAAAACTAGTCAATAGGTTCAGTAATTAGATACATATCCTTGGCAGCAAAAATTCATGCACTTACAGTAATTCGGCCGGAAAAAAAAAGTAAACCTAGTTGCACACAGTAAACGGGCGAGATGATAGTAACCAATAAGTGAGTCGGTAGTAAAAATAGGCTAGGTACACGTGAGTCTACCGGTAGTTTTGTTACCACCCACCAGTGATTCTTTGCTTTTACCGTCAATTCCGGGAGTAATAGTTTTTTTACTTCCGATCTAGGTGACGTGTGATCGTCTTTTTATTGTCAATTTCGTCGACAATCGTTTCGATGTTTTGTTTTACTGTCAGATTGTATGATACTGAGATTTTTACCACCGATCTTAACACGCGCGCGTGTGCTTTATTGTCGATCACACACAGGAGGCGTGGGTGCTGGTGCACCGTGCGTAACGCCGGTGATCGTGGGCTGATGCGCATCACATAGCGCGGCCTGTGCTGTGGCCCTCGCGCAGAATAGCTATTCAGCGCGCGATATATTCATGATCTTCATGGACTCACGTTGCGATGGTTAACATCAGTTCGTCAATCAACAAGACTAGATAGCAAAAAATAAAATTAATCCACAATATTGAAATCATTAAGGGAGAACGATTTTGTGCATGCAGCAGCAAGCAGCTGGTAATTTAATAACAGCGTATATCGCATGTATGATCTCACAGCGCAAAAGAGCCGCAATGGCACTCTGCCGATACGAGAGGTACACGTGCATGCCAAAGCCAAAGGAGACCGTGAGAATATGCTGTGGGTTAAAAGCTACACAGGATTTTGTCAAAGCTGCGTCAATCCACGGAGATGAATGGTCCATGCATCATCTCCGTGGTCAGTGCTACTAGTAGTAAAACAAAGGCAAACGAGCCATGAATCATGGCCTTGACGAGTTCAGTCGCCGAAGTACAGTTGCATGCATGCACTGTGCAAGCATCTTTTGCCTCTCCAATTAATGGGATGGTCACCGAAGAAAGTAGTATAGATTTCTCTCGATGGCCTAGTGCTTTGAATTAAAGAAAGGTGATTTCTGTCACATGTGTATTAACGTTTTCTCCTAGACCAGTCTGCCAAAGGTACTGATATACTTATCCTAGAGGATTGATTATATACTCCAAAATTCTGCTTCGTGTTTTTTTTAGAGAACACCTTCTGCTTCGTGTTTGAGATCGTACTCTCATCACGTATTTGACCCTCTAACACCATGCATTTATAAAAATAACCTTCATACCAGTTTTTTTGCAAATCTAGCCCCCCTCTCCCTCTTACCGCGGTGGATGAGCGCGGAAAGAGGACGTTCAGCGCAAATCTCCGCCGGGCGGACGGCCATCATGGCAAGCCACTTACTGGCTCGGCCACCGCGGAAGCCTCTTCCCGCGCTCACGGACCGCGGTAAGTGACCGATCTCGCGCCGGGCGCCTCTCTGAGGTCTTTCCGCGCTCGGGGAGCCCGGAAAGTGACATTCCGCGCTCCCGACCGCGGAATGAGGAAGAGGGGGTCTAAAAATGCAATTTTGTGTGGAAGGGGGTTAGTTTGGGAGAAAAAAAGGGTTGAAGGGCCATATATACAAAAGATTCGATATAGAGCACAGAGCAATTAAGTTCTGCAGCCAGCTGAAATATTTGACCCTGTACAGGTACAATTACCGAGTACTCCTTCTCGTGCCTTTTAAGTGACGATTTTGAGTTTTTACGGTCTCGACTATTATTTTTTATAATTTTATATAATAATGAAAATATTTTTAATGATAAATATAATGATATAGTTTTATGTAGCCGATCTGAATATTTTTAAACATGCTAATGGTTAAAAATTTAGAAAGTTTAACGAAACAGATTTTAAGATGTCACTTAAAAAAACGAAGGGTACGAGAATATAAGCTACGCATCACGATCATCCAATCTGTTCCTCGCGTACGGCTCACGTCACACCTATAGTCTATAGATATGGTTGTGTAACACCACAGAATTCATAGCATGAAACAAATATTGCCAATAATTGTATTTTATTTTTAGTCATTGTAATATTGGTGAATGGGTAAGCTTTCATTGGAAAGGGGGGGAAAACACCTTAAAAAACGATGTCCCATTCCACTGAAATGTCATATGTCACCATATCTAATTGACCTGCTCTCTGTACACCCAGAAATATCTGCTATATTTCATGCTGCTGCGCGTATGACCGGTGCACATCCCCTTCCTTGCATGGCACCAAAATTTGGAAATTGTCAATCAGGGGAACCGACGAAATAGCAACCAATTAAATACATTGAACTGCTAGCTTTATTAGATCTAGCTTAGCTTTGTTAGTACGAGTCACACATCATTGCATAGTACTCCAAGGTCCGAACTCCATCCTAAATTCCTTAACGCCTCAGTCACGTTTAAATGGAATTACCCGGGATTCACCACTATGAATAGGTACAATTGAGAATTTACTCTCGATATCTTAGTGACATATAAATCACGGAGTTAAATATAAGTAAAACATCGAGGGATAAATACTCAAATGTATCTATCTGGTATTGGTAGACCATCGGATCCCGTTTAAACTTGGTGTATCATAATTCTGGCAAACATGGACTGCGACATATGAATGATCATCTCTGGTACATGAATCCATATAAGTATACATGCCCGTACGTCCAAGTTTTGCATCAATCATACACACAGCCGTCTGGTAAGGCAGGTTCACATCACTATGCATGAGTGGTAGTGCTAGTAGAACGTACTACTAGCTTTGGAACGACCTGATCAAGTGATCAGTACTTGCAAGAACACAAGCAGCAAAACGACCCTAACAACTCTTTGTACCAACCACGCGAACAATCCCATCATGACAAGTTAATATCCAAGATCGTTGTACTTCTTCTTGCCACCAAGAAGAAATTAAGGCCATGCATGGTCGATTACCCTGCAAGAAACCTTAATTCTTCACTACTAGTGTCTAGTTAAACCATACTAATCTTCCATTAATGGAGCCAGGAGAAATGAAAAGAGGAGCATAAAATTATCATCATAGCTTATGGTCAGTACCGCCACAGAGTGCTATGCATGAGCTGGGGAATTAGGTACGTACATGTACAAGAAACGCTAGTGCTAGGAGCTAGCTAGATCATACAAATGATACGTGACCCAGAAAACTCTGTACCATGACCATCTCGCAGCACAAGCCAGCGAAAACAAATCAATAACCAAAATTAAGAAGTGAATCAGGAGGAAAGGCAAGATGTTAATTAAACAGCAAGAACCAGATCTCTTATCTAGGCTAATGAAGCTTCCCATGACGATCAAGGCTGGTTGTTGCTGCTGCTGTTGGTGCTGTGAATGAAGGACGGCAGCATGTCCTGCAGGAGCCCAAAGTCCTGCGCCATGAAGTGCTGCATCTGAAGCGACGGAGGAGAGGTGGAGGCGGCGGCTACGCTGCTGATTGCGCCACCCAGGCCATGGGGCGCGTGGCCCGTGGCGCCGCTCATCGGCGGCATGGCGTGGTGGGCACGCGGGAGGAGGCCCAACACGTCGATGCCGCCACCGGTCCGGTGGCCGAAAGGCGAGCCGGCGCCCATCTGCGGCGGCGGCGGCGGCATGCCGAGATGGCCGCCGTGGTGGTGCAGTTGCGCGGCCTGCGCAGCGAGGAGGTGCGTGCTGCCGCGGAACGTGGCGGGGATGGGGTGCGTGTGCTTGCCTTCGTACGTGGTGATCACCACCGCCGGGTCCTGGTACGACCGCTCCACCCGCTTCTTCACCGGGCACTTCTGCGTCGTGCACCGGTAGTAGCTCCTGCACCCATGTTGCACCACAGCTAACCTCCATTAGAATTAAGAACCAACAAACTCTACACGATCATCTACGTACACGTATAGATCTACCATGTACGTACACATGAGGTGCAACTACATAGCACAATTGTACGTGGCATGTATGCAAATATGCATGCGTGCGCCTGTACGTACGTACCTGGGATATGCGCTGTTCTTGACGGCCTTCTGGCCGTACTTGCGCCACCGGTAGCCGTCCTCGAGGTGGTCGACCTCGCTCTTGGTCATGAAGGCGAACCGCGGCTGCCGCTGCCGCTTCTCCCCCTTGCCCTTGCCTCCCTTCGCCGCGGCGGCCCTGCAAGATTTCGGTTTCGCGTGGGGGATCAGCGGAAAGTGACGGGATTAATTGTACCATTCGATGGGTGGGTGCATGGGGCATGGGGCTTTGGATAGAGATTTTGTTCATACGACGACTGGCCGGGAGATGGCCGGGATCCCGTTCAAACATGGTTGTTGGCTGGATTTGCAAGTCTGCGTCCACATGGTTTTAGTAGGTTCACACCGTGTCTGGCCTTTTTGCTATCTGGATTTCCTGGGAGATGCGTCAAGACTGTGCTATGCTACGCTAGAATAGATTGCACCAAAAAGGAGGCTGCGCAAACAAATTCCTATAGTACAGAGGGGAGCTAGCATATCTTGGGTGGCTATAGATACAGGTCTTTGGTTTAAGTTGGAACAAGATGTTGGAGACCAAGCAAGAAATCAAGAAAGCATAGCAAACAACGACAGGAAGGGGCAACTGGCTAGCTAATACGCTAATCAACTTTTTCGAAACCATGACCAGGCTTTTTTAGTTTAGTTTTTTTACGATGCCAGTGTTAAACCCTAGCTAAGTTCACACCTTTGCAAAACTACCTGAAAAAGGAATAAAGAACAAAGAACAAAAAAACAAGGAATAAAAGAAGAATGAATGAATGACCAACAAGCAAAGCAAGGAACAAAAATCTAGCCCACAGAAACCGGCCTCAAATCTTGATCCAAGAGCACCCAAAAGCACTAGATAATCTGGTGGTGTTAATTAGCAATAAGATCAAGAACTCGTCAAAAAACACCCAAGATTTCAAAGACAGAGAAAATCTCAAATAAATTAATGAGCAAGTCCAACTCACCCTTTCTTGCTCTTGTCACCCTCCTCGTCCCCCTTGCCCGATTCCTCCTTGCTCTCCTCCCCCTCCTTCTTGCACCTCCCCGCCGAGTCCCCCTCCCCCGCGCCGAGGCCTCCTCCTCCGCCTCCCCCTCCGCCGCCCACCTCGCTGGACAACGACGACATCGACGACGTCGTATTCGGTGTCACCGGCGCCGTCCCGCCGCCGCTGAGCGTCAGGGCGGCGGCGCCCGCCGTGTCCACCACCAGCTCGCTCTTGACGACGTCCTCCACTACGGGCAGCTCCAGCGCGCGGCATAGCAAGTCGTAGTCCATCGTCGTCGGCGTGCTCGCCTGCAGGTAGTCAGCGAACCACGACGCCGGCGCCTGCTGCTGCTGCTGCATCCCCGCCGCCGGCCGCTGAGCGAACAGCGACGCGAGCTCGTCGTGGAACTGGAACTCGCCCGACATAGGCTCCGGAGACGTGCCACTAGCTGCCTCTTGGCGACGACGGTGGTGGCGGTGGTTCTTGGCGCTCGCTCGCTCGCTCACTTATCAAAGGGGAGGGAGGGAGAGGGATCGAGATGGCCAGAGAAGGAAGCAAACATATACGGATGTATGGGTGGCAGTACTAGTTGTAGTATGGTAGTGGAGGTACAGTGTGGCAAGCCCAGGGATAGCGATGTGACATGTGTGTGCTCGCGCAAGAGAGAGAGCAGCTATTAGCTATAACTAGGTGTAGGCGTGTAGCAAGATGATGCATAGGGAGAGATGGGGTGATGGACTCATGGATAGAGAGATAGATAGATGGGTGGGTGGGAGGGTTTTTTCTTAGCTTTTGGTTCGCTTTTCTATTAATTGATTCGCCTTTTTGTGAAAGAAACTACTACTAATTGATTAGGCCCAAATGATACGTCCATTTCTTGGCCTCGTTCTCCTCCTTTGGAGTTATGTTCTTGTTTTAATCGCTAGATAATCTGTGCCTTAAGACTAGTAGTAACAGTAATGGTGGGGTGGGAACGGTCCACTGTCACGGGCCGTGGTGAGTCAGCGGCGTGCACCGGCGGTAGCCGTTCACGCGGTCAAAGCGCCGAGCTGAAGTCAAACGTTCAGACGCAGGGGCCTCAACACGCGTCCGTCGCCCTTTGACCGGGCCTACCCGCTCTGGCGAGCGGACCAGCCGTCACGGGACACGTGGACCAGCGGCCCACGCCAGCGTGACGCGGCCTAGTCTCTGCCCCGTCCGATCCTGAGCTGACGGCCGCTGATGCTGGTGGTGGTACGAAGGAACGAACACTTGGAAGAAGCCGCATCGCTGCATGGCATGCGATGCGCACCCGACGAGACCAAAGGGAATAACATGTGCGAGCCAGCAGGGGTTTGGTCAAGCTGGCAGGTGGGGCCAAAGAGTTTCAATTCGGAGACGGTGCATCATTCTGCACGTCGGAGCATTGGGAAATGCGCGCTCTCTCTCTCTCTCTCTCTCTCATTTCTGCCATATAGAAGTAGCAGGACAGAAAATCTAATCATAAGAAGGTATCACAATGACAGGAGACCTAAAGACTGTTTGGCCTCCTCCTATTCTGTCAGCAAAACAATTTAGAGTAGAGCGGGGACAATCATGAAAAGTGCATGATACGCATACCGCTACAGTCCAACCCGAATTTTATCCTTCTTTCCGTTCTGTTGGAGCAAAGCGCGCGCATGCCATTTCGGGACAGGAATTTCGTATGAACTTTGGAGATTTCATTCATGGAGGAGTGTTGTGTCCCGCTCCACACAAAACCTGAGCACGAACCAGTGGTAGTAGCAAACATGTCTCAGCAGTAGAAAGATAGCTACACTTTTCAGTCAATAGTCTCTGGCCAGCTATTTTACTGTGCGAATCCAAGCAAAAAGCATCACATGTTGTCCCCTGATCAACTCGTGCACCGCTACCTCAAGAAAGCACGAGTTGCGCGCGTGGCGGTGCGCCCCGGCCCCACCCCACCTCACCATGCACCGGCGGCAGAACCAACGCAGCGGCCAGCTCTGCACCCCAACGGCCCATGTGAAAAGCGAACGTCGCAAGCATAACCTCCGCCTCCGCTTACATCCGCTAACGCCCATAACATCGCGTCCTACCTAATGACCATAATAAACTAACGAAAGTTGCAACAGTGGCGCAGTCTGAAAGCAGCCGGTGCCGGTGGCGCGTGATCGAGTAGGTAACGTGACAGGGTCGGCCGAGGTGTGAAACCGCGCGTTCGATCGTGCCCCGGTCCGGGCAGTTGCATGGCCACGGGGCCGGCCGATCTGGCGCGGGCGCGCGGCTGGATCGGCATCGGCACGGAGAGAAACCAGCGTTGTGCGTGTGGTGGTGGTGGCCCTGCGGCCGGCGCGGCGCGGTGCGGTGCGGGCGCATTTAAGGCTTGGGTTAGGGTTAGCGACAGACAGATGAGGGGGTGGTTCCGTGGGTGCGCACCTGCTTATTTTTGTCTCGGAACGCCCGGTCCAGCCGGGGACGGCGACGTCCTGCCGCTGGTCGGTCCCTGGTCGGGGTCCGACTCCAACGTACGCCTGTAAACGCCATACTACTGCTAACCCATGTCACGTTTTTAAGCTGCTAACCTTAGGGAAGACCGAAACACAAACAGATCGAAAAATCTGTACAAGTTTGGCATGGAACTATGGAAGGGAATTGAAACCTATCAACTCTTGGTCTAAATGGAGCTGCTTAACTATAGTCGCCACAGCGTCTGCAAAAGAGATGATATGACGTGTGTGGTATCTCCTCTCAACCCTGCAAAAATGTTACTCACCGTGTTGTCCATTCCACGTGGTCCATGAAAGGCCTCTTCTTAGAGCCTGGCATGCATGAGCATGGCTGCATGTTGCCTTCAATTTTGGACTAGAAAGTTGCCGTTGTTCCAACTAAGAAAAGTACTACATGGTGGCCGGGCCCCGTCGGGCCATCCCCAAACCTTGGATCTTGTCATGACTACTTATTACATACATAATTTGCTTCATTTTCTTTTAGCTTTACTTTTTCTTATGCAGTTTTAAAAGTTCTAGTTAGTTAGCTAGCTTGCGCATCTCATGGTTTTCATCTAAAACTATTGAATTCATCACTAGATTATGCGGATCAGAATATCACATGCATACTCTGCTAATTTTAGGCAAACAACTTCCAATAAGATGCTCCTCTTTCAGAGAAACAACATAAACCTGCCTTTGGTTGAGCTCCATACGTTCATTAGTGTATTAAGACGACTATGATCGATACTGGAAATTAAAAGCCCAAAACTGGCTGAGTATGAAAATCCACAATGCTGAAAGTATTTAACAGTTGATACATAAAAGATTACCTGACGTTTTACTTTTATCTCCCCCCGCCCCTCCCGGGGGGTTGCAAGAGAGAGATCATAGTGCATTTATGGTGGTAGGAAGCATGTCACTATATTCGGTAGATGCTTTGACAACTGAAGTTAAACTCGTAGGAAAGAGCCAAGCCCAAGTCAAAATCGCAAATCTGACGGTGCACAAAGGAACAAGCGCCACATGATACAGGACACTTTCGCCCCCAATAAAATTTCCCGTTGATGATCCGATAGGAACACTAACAAAATCGTCAAATTAAGGAGGCAACCAACTACTAATTAACCTACGTATCCAATGCTTAGATCCCCACAAAAAAAAAAACCACTTGGCCCGATCGAGTCCAAACCTTTTATAATCCTCTGCAACACCCTGTGACCTGTGAGACTCATGTTACTGTCTCTGTGACGTACTACACCTTGCTTTGACTTCTTCCAAAGTCCTTCGAGTATTATAAGATTTATGAAATCTGAAGAACGATACGAAAGTCTGGTCCGTCCCTTTTGTTTAATCGGAGCCCGTAGAATATGCGAGCCTCACCTACTCCGCATCGTTACGGGGACGAGTACCGTCAGGCTGCGAAGAACAGCTAGCCAGCTGCGTCTGAATGTGTGCTGCGAGGGAGACATGCACAGTGAAAGAGCGATGTACCTACAAAAGATTCCAGTACAATGCGGAGACGCTATTATTTTCACTTGTTTTTAGTAGTAACAAATTCTAGCGAATGGACAAATTTATAGTCCACTCAACTAAGGCCATGTCGAGCCCGATCAGCATGGTCAGTTCAAAATTGTAAACGGGTCATAATCCGTGGGATTCTTTCCTGATTTTGTGCTTAACTAACTAGGATAGCAATCCCTTATAACCCTCCTAGAATCGTTGATTACTTGCCTTGCAAGGCATCTGTACATACATATATACGACAATATGAGATCGACACAATGTGTGGCGTTTCTTTTTGTTCTCTCCACTTAAGAGCACTCGGGAAAGTAACGGATTCTGGTAGTGCTTTCGCATAGTATCAGAGCAGGGCATCCTCCTCTTGTTGTGGTCTTCCCTTCCGCAACACCCATGGGCGTTGAGATGAACTACTCATCTCCTTCCCTGACCGCCATCACTTCTAGCGCCCTCCCTATTGAATTCTCTTGCCATCTTTCTGCCCCCTCTGTGCCCGTCATAGCCTCCTCTCACACGATCAATGTGGCGAGCGTGAAAACGCATGTCACAATCTGCCTTGACCTCAAACCTTCCAACTTTTCCAAGTAGCACACATTCATCAATGTTCTTCTTGTAAAGTATGATCTCCTGTCATATTCACGGAACTAAACCTCCGCCTGCGACTACCGAAGGTGCGCTTCGCACCATTAATGATGTGATGCGCACCCTTCTGCTTCAAGCACACATGCCACCATTTTATTGGGCCGAGGCCCTCTCCACCACGACATATCTTCTTAATTGCCGCCCTTGTCAACCACTTCTGTGTGGCACTCCTTATGAACGTCTTTTTGGCTTGCCTCCCACCCACACAAACCTTCGCGTGTTCGTCTGCCTGTGCTTTCCCAACCTCTCTCCCACAACACCACACAAACTGGCTCCACATTCTGTCACCTGTATCTTCCTCAGTTATCTTAGCAATCACAAGGGATATTCATGCTTTGACCCCACCCTTGACGAGTATTCACATCTGGCCATGTCACTTTCAACGAAAGTACCTTTCCTTTCGCCACAAAAAATTCAAACCCCACCTCCACCGAAACCCTTGATTTCCTACTCGATTTCAGCTCCACACAAATGCCTCCCACAGTCTTCCCTAATGCCACCTCTTTCCCCTACCACAACCCTACCGCGGTTGCACATTCTCCCTGCCGCAGCCCTACCGCAGCAACTGATTCTTCTTGCCACAATCCTGCCGCGGCAATGGCTTCTCCTTCAGTAGCAACGGTTACCTCACGTGCATGTGGCGGTCATCCTGCGCGTGCCTCTAGCCGCTGCCATGGCCAACGCCTCTCCTCCCACGACCTCCATTCCACCTACAGCTCACATGGCTCCCGCCTCTCGTCAAGGTCATGTTGCTCGTCCAGCACCTAGCACTCACCATATGCAAACTCGCGCTAAGTCCGGCATTTTCACTCCCATTGACAAGCCCAACCTCTCCGTCATTGATTCCTCTGTCTCCCTCGCACCGATGACATATTGTAGTGCCCTTCGAGATCCGCACTGGTGATAGGCCATGGTGGACGAGTTCATGGCTCTCTCTCAAAACTGGACATGGTCTTTGGTTCCCCGTCCACTCGGTACCAATGTCATCTCAGGCAAATGTATCTTCAAACACAATTTTCATTCTAACGACTCCCTTGCTCGTTACAAAGCTCGATGGGGTCGTGTGTGGCTTCTCCCAACAACCCGACATTGATTTTGACAAATCTTTCAGCCCGGTTGTTAAACCATCCACCATTTGCGTTGCCCTTACCATTGTCATTTCTCACTCTTGCATATACGCCAACTTGATGTCAAAAATGTGTTTCTTCGCATGGTGATCTCAACGAAATCGTTTTTTGCGACCCAACATCCGGTTTCATTGATCCCCACTTTCACCACCACATGTGTCGTCTACACAAATCCCTCTATGGCCTTAAGTAGGCCCCACAAGCTTGGTACCAATAGTTTGCTCTCTATGCACACCGTCTTGGCTTGTCGCCTCTCGTTCTGACGCTTCCCTCTTTGTTCTCAAGCACAAAGCCAACTTGTCCTACCTGTTTCTTTACGTGGATGACATTATTCTCACTGCCTCCTCCACTTTGCTTTTGCGTAGCATCACCAGCTGACGAGGATTATTGACCAGGTCAACCTTTTTTCGGTCAAAGTCAGAGTTCCTGTCAAAGGAGGCCCACATTATAACGGTTATGAGCCTACGACTAGTATATAAAGGAAGTTTTATTCCCTTTATTAGGGTCGAACTGGTCGATGACCGGTTTGAGTCACGGACGACCAGCTATGGACACCGTCGGACCAGTTATACGGGTTTGGACAATCCCCAACCAGCAAACTGGTCCGGAGACACAACAGTTACCCACGTGACTAGCGGGAAGGCAACTATTGGCGCATATGGCAACTAATGACAGTTGGCTAAAGAACGCGGCAGTTCAACACCATCCTGGCAAACGTGTGTGAAGATTAGAGGCGTATTTAGCGACATTAACTGTCACCGCTTCAATAGCTATAAAAGGGGTAGCCTATGTATTTTGTAGGACAATGATAGAACAAGTTCATCAATAGACATTAACAGCAATCACGATCTTTACGATCATTATGTAACATCCTTTGTATTCTTGTACAAACACTTAGTGTGTCCACGATAATAAAAGGACTTCTTTTCTATAGCGTTCTCATATTATTTCCCGAATAAACTCGATAGGGAACCCCATGTTTTGATCATCGACACCAGCACTCTTCATTCTGAAATTTCCATGACAGACTTAGGCGACCTTCACTACTTCCTTGGTATCTCCGTGTCAAGGTCTCCTATCAGATTGTTCTTATCTCAACACAAGTATGCTGAGGAGATACTTCAACGTGCTGGCATGACACACTGCAATCTGTCTACCACTCCTGTGGACGCTCATCCCAAACTTTCTTCTAGTGATGGTGATCTCGTGTCTAACCCCACAGACTACCGGAGCCTTGCCGGGGCACTCCAGTATCTCACTTTGACGCGACCGGATAGCGCATATGCCGTGCAGCAAGTCTGCCTACACATGCATGCTCTTCGCACCTCGCATCTCCACTTGGTCAAACGGATTCTTCGATACATCCAGGGCACGCTCAATTTCGGCCTTCAACTACATGTGACATCCCTAACAACCCTCACGACTTACTCTAGCACTAATTGGGATGGGTGCCCCGACACTCGGAGTTCTACGTCTGGATACTGCATATACCTTGGCGACAACTCGGTTTCTTGGTCATCCAAGCGCCAGGCCACGCTATCACGCTCCAGTGCAGAGGCAAAATACCGCATCGTGGCTCACACCATTGCAGATTGTTGCTGGATTTGCCAACTCCTTCGGGGGCTACACCGACCCATCACCTCCACCACTGTGGTATACTGTGACAACGTCAGTGCGGTCTACATGTCTTCGAACCTGGATCAGCATCGGCGTACAAAACTTACTAAGATCATTATTCACTTTGTTCGGGAGAAGGCATCACTTGGGCAAGTTCGCGTTCTGTACATTCCATCTAGTCTTCAGTTTGCCGATGTCATGACGAAGGGATTGCCGGTTCAGCTCTTCCAAGACTTTCGCTCTAGTCTCTACATTTGTGGCCTACCGCATCCGTGGGATACTTCCCTGATTTTGTGCTTAACTAACTAGGATAGCAATCCCTTATAATCCTCCTAGAATAGTTGATTACTTGCCTTGCAAGGCGTCCGTACATAACATATATACGATAATATGAGATCACCCCAATGTGTGGCGTTTCCTTATGTTCTCTCAAGTTTTGCAAAAATGATGGGTCGCTTGTATTGGAAAAGACTAAAGTAGGCCTAACATTTGCCCTGGCTCGAGTTGTACTTGTTCCTGAATTTCTCCTTTTATCTTATGTAATAATGAATTGCAGATCAGCTGGTGTCCTCTCGTTTGAAAAATGGCTAAGCTAAACATCTTAGTCATGTAATGCAATTCCAAAAACTCAGTTTTTTCACAAACATACGTCATCTAAACGACAATTCACAGTCTTTATTCTACGTAATTTGCTCTCTCAAATATTTTTGAGGCTAAACAACATTTACCGACAAAATCGTACCTCCTAACAGACAACACAAACAACTTGCGCATTGTTTGTGCGATGGAGCCTCAACGGCTCTGATCAAGTTGGACAAGAATTGGAGGCTTAGAGCTTTGCACAATATCCTAGGACTAGGAGCATCTCACGGATCTCACACGTCATAACCGTACATATACGTAAAACTATATTAAAACTTGGAAAATGTCCATCTGACTCCTGAAGTATCGCTGCCCGGCCAATTAACCCCCTAAATTCTCTTCGTCCGTTCAAAATTCACCCCCTGACCAAAAAAACGGGCCCTTTGACCTAAGGCTGTGACAACTAGGGCCCGCTCCAATCACACCCATCACCATAAAAAACTTTGCCCTCTCTCTCTCCTCACTCCCATTCTCTCTCTCCCCACACACCGATGGCGCCACCGCCCTCATCAGCGCTATCGCCCCTCCGTCGCCGCCCTCCTCATCCACCGTTGTCGCTCCGCCATCGCAACCCTCTTCGTCACCAGAGGGCCCAGAGCTAGTGAGTATCCCTCGTCACCGGCAACAGTGGAGCCAGCCGTCTCCGACTTCACCACCTCTAGATCCGGCCCTTTCCTCTGGCGGCCTTGTCAGGCATGGTGCATCTCCACCGGCAAGGAGGGCAACAGCGGTGGATTCGTCCTTACCCTCGACTACCTCGCTGTGCTCAACAAATTGCTCCATTGCGCTCGTGACTCCTAGCTCATCCTCTACCTCACGCTCCAGCGCCTCCACCACCATGAAACAAGGCCAGCGGCGGCGCCGGTGACGTCCAAGAATCCCTTGCTGCCGCAGAGGACCAGTACGTGCCTAGACCCACGCCTCCGATTGGTCAGCATGTGGCGCTGTGTGTCAGCATCATCTTTCACTACTATAGAAAAAGTCTTCATGCAGCGGTTCAAAAGCGTCATCACGAGGCGATTTTGAACCGTCTGGGTTTATGAGTCAGTAACGACATGAGGTCATCACAGACGGTTTTGAACCATCTGTGATATATATTCTCTATAAAACCTCCAAGCGTTGGTGCTTGTGCCTTTAAAGCCTACTTCATACACACACACACAGATATATATATATATATATATATATATATATATATATATATATATATATATATATATATATATATATATATATATATATATATATATATATATATAGTAGTCTGACCACTTTAGGAGAGATTCGTGAGGAGGATGAGGCAGTTTGCCACGAACAACCTCATCAAGCAACAAGTTCAAGTATGGTACGCAAGGAAACTGCGTGGACATACAATTACTGGATGTCGTCAATAGGTAATTGTACTTGACATCAAGGAATGGTTGGTTCAGCGATACATGAAGCCCGTCCCGGTCGGATGTAGGTACTCGGCTGGGAGGAGGTTGTCCCTACCATGCGACTTATAGGCGATTTTATCATCCGCAGCAAACTCACTGGCGACCCCTGAAAGTGGTCAGACAAACAATATATATAAACCCGGTTTTAAAGGCACAAGCAGCCACTGCTTGGAGACTTTATAAAGAAGAGATGAGGAATAGAATGGTAGGATGTATACATACCTGGGATGCAAGGGAGGAGAACTTGATCAACATGAACACGGTTACAAATTAGCCT